>CM056726.1:9392500-10642500 GCA_029844215.1 Przewalskia tangutica
AAATACAAACCCAATTATTTTTAGGAAGCAACCTCTCCCCTCCCCTGTGGGTTCACCCCTGAGTGTAGTGCTGTTAATGCTTGCCCACACCATCCACTTGTCACAAAAGAAAATCCAGTCAAGTACTTGCTCAATCAGTCGTCGATTTCAGGTCAGGAAGAAAGGCCCGAAATAAGTGAATTTATTCAGTTGAGGTATTCTTGATTGATTGAAGTAATCCAGGTCTGTACTTAAGTTGGCCTTCACCGGCTAGACCCCCGGGAGGGCGTCGGTCTTTTTCTCTTCTATGTTTATTGTTTTTTTGACAGAAAGGCAGGAATGCCAAGGACTTCCCCCTTCCTGATTATCTCTCTCCAATACTTTTTCGACCTATTTCTCTTCTGAAACCATAGCCAACCTCTCACACCTCCCGCATTGGGGCATTTAGGCATCTCCTTTGCACATCTTATCCACCACCGAGGTCACTTCCACCTTGTTCCGAATAGCTTAATTTCTAATCATATCCCTTCTGGTATGCCTACACATGTCACGCGCCGACTTTTCTCACGTCTTTACTTAGGGCGTGATGGTACCTGGATAGTTATCCCTTTCCCGGAGCACCATCTAACTCTCTTTATTTCTAAATCCAGACGTGTATTTAAATGCGGAAATAGTATCAGTATTAAAAGTAAAGAAATTTTTCTAAGAATTTCATTAATCATAGTACGAGCCCATGCTCGTGCAAACTTTGTTTTTATCTAGACTTAATGAGAGTGGATATTTCAAGTTTGAAATGAGACAATCTCACACGGGCATTTCCCGAGATACTGAAACTAAACCTTTTTAACTATATTAAGCACGTCAAGCACCAAGTCTGAAGCAATAGATTTGGTACGTCAATGAGGCTGCGTGACCATCGCTAGCCTTGATGTGGAGCCTTTCCTCTATCGCGCTTTCCTGAAACATGTTAAATAAAGAGTCAGCCCTACCATCCGGGGCTGAGTGAGAACCTTGCCCTGCAATTCAAAGTAACCTCACAATATTCTAAGTACAACCACATTATAACCTAACAAGCATGTTGTAAGAACATATTAGGTTACAACACCTTTATCATACAAGTATGCGACATCTCCTCTCAACTCCTTATAGGAAACTCTTAATTTAACTAATATTTTGTTTTATCCCGTATTACACGCCTAGGTATTCCCTTGCATTTAAACATTTGTTGCGGCGTGCAACCCGATCCGATGCATTTACAAATGCAGTTACGTATTTGTGAACACGTATTCACTTTACATAATTTGTTGCGGCGTGCAACCCGATCCAATGCATTTACATATTTGTGAACACGTATTCACTTTACATAATTGTTGCGGCGTGCAACTCGATTCAATACATTTACAAGTGCATTTACATATTTGTGAACACGTATTCACTTTACATAATTGTTGCGGCGTGCAACTCGATTCAATACATTTACAAGTGCATTTACATATTTGTGAACACGTATTCACTTTACATAATTTGTTGCGGCGTGCAACCCGATTCAATGCATTTACAAGTGTATTTACATATTTGTGAACACGTATTCACTTTACATATTTTGTTGTGGCGTGCAACCCGATCCAATGCATTTACAAATGCATTTACATATTTGTGAACACATATTCACTTTACATATTTGTTGCGGCGTGCAACCCGATCCAATGCGTTTACAAATTTGTGAACACGTATTCACTTTGTATTTTCAGAAGGTCAAATAAATAATATTCTTTTTTTTTTACATTCTGTCTGTCGTACTTGTAATGGTTATAACTCTTCAACCGTAACTTCAACTAAGCTGTTTCTTACGTTGAAACGAAGATAACACGGAGACCTTTCATTGTACCAAATTTCATTTGACAACACTTTGGGTAACTAATACAAATTCACCCACAAAACAGCCACATATAACTTCTTTCACCAGAATTTTTATTAAACAGGACCAAATCTTAAAACAGTCCTAACTTCTAATCTGAAAGCCCGATCAAGCCCCGTAAAATCTCAAAACGACGAGAACAGAGAATTATATAACTCCACTTGGACCACCCATTCAAATTATGTACCAGTTGGTACAGTTCTTCGTTTTTGTGTTCTGCCTTTCCGGATTCCTATCAATCCGAGGCAGAAACTTTAAACTACAATAACTCTCAAACCGTAAGTCCGTTTTATCCCCGCTTTGTCTCAATATGACCATCACATACAGATGTATTCATCAAATTCTAAAAGTATAACCTAGTGAAAACAGGTTGTAAAGTTCTGCCTTCCCGAGTTTCAGTCAAGCCGAGACAGAAACTTTAAACAACGATAACTCTCAACTCGTAAGTCGGATAGTCCTCCGTAAGGTCTCAAAAGGTCAACAACAGAGAAATCTAGAGCTTTCATTTAGCACAAATTTTCAGATTCTTTACCGATTTGTACAGTTTTACGTTTTTGTGTTCTGCCTTTCCGGATTCCAGTCAATACGAGGCAGAAACTTTAAACTATGATAACTCTTTAACCGTAACTCCGTTTCATCTCCTCTTTGGCTCGATCTGATCGTAACAGAGAGGTGTACAACACTTCCGAATTTCATTCAATTCTAACAAGTACAACTTAGTGAAAACAGTTCGTAAAGTTCATGACTCAACTAGTTGTTTAAACAATCCAAAGTTCATGATTTCTTTTCAACACCCGATTCATATTCTAACATGTATTGAACTTAAAATAAAGGATTTCACTAAGAATTTCTGAGTGAGAAAACTCACCTTTTGTTGTTTCGTACTGCAAGTGAATTTCCAAACTCCAACCAATCCTCCCTTTTTGCTCTTGGTATTTTCTGATTTCCTTGTTCTTTGTATATATATTTTTTTTCCTGATTTTTTTGTTATGTGTTAATTTTTTATGTGCTATGTAGGATGGGTGGAAGGGGAGGCCAGGTTTTATTTTACCTCGGCCAAAGACTGTCCCCTCTGCTCTTCCGGGAAAAGTCAGAGGGTCTCCCTTCCATAGATTCGATTGGGATTGATTCTCAGGATCGAGCCCTTATCAGAGGCGTGCCTATATTTAGTGAGGTGTGTGTAACTTATGGGAGGTGGAAGGAGGAGCGTTGAGGGAGATGAAAAGGGGGAGGGGGAAGATGTGCATGAATATGGCTCTTAATGTCATTTATTTATATTTTCTTTTCATTTTTCCCTTTGTTTTTTCGGATTTTAATTTCCAGAATTTTTCTCTTTTTTTTCTCGGATTTTACAAGACATCCACTGCAGTATCCTCATTTTCACAACTTTCATCTTCTGAACGTGATAGTTCTTGACTGGCAAACACTCCGTCCCATACAACATAGTCAATCTATCCACCACTCTATAGAACTTGTCTTTAAGTTTTGGTGGCACCTTCTTGTCACACAGGACTCCGGATGCGAGCCTCCATTGCCTCTGCCTGCACCAATAAGATGTGTGACAACCTCATCAATCTCTTCGTTTCCTTGGATAATAGACCCAAGATACTTGAAATTTCTTTTCTTTTGAATGACCTGAGTACAAAGTATCACTTCCACACAACCTTGTGCGTTACGTCACTAAATGACTAAGCACGAGGTTTATGGAAAAAAATAATATACTTGTCATATTTAGCTTCTCGGTTGTCAAACTACTTCAACTTTGATTAATATTTTAAAATGTATTTTTACCATATTCATATGAGAAAATTGCAAATTATAGTAATTTTCATATAGTTTTCGAATATCTAATTTTTAATTTAAAATATTTAATTAATCTACTCCAATTTAGCTCCGAAGATTAGTCAAGTTGATTCCTAAGAAGTAAAACATGAAAAATATTTTGAGACGGAGGGAGTAGGACTTTTAAAACTTGTGGTCATTAATATACCATGACATTTGCGTGGTTGTACTCATAATTGTATTTACTATTAAAGCTTCTTCTTAATGATAAAATGAAAAGTTTAAATTAAATTATTTCAAATTTAGAAAGATGTCAATCTTTTTGAGACTGACTAACAAAATATTAATGCTATTTTAATGTCATAACATTTGTGCGACTATAAGACTTTTTTGAAACTTGTGGTTATAAACAACACCTAGGTGGTTTCTTCCCATTTGTCTAACCCTTGGTGGACAGAGTTACCAGTACCTATGTTGGAGAGAGGTAGCAGGTACTGCCTAGAGTTATTTGAGGTGTGAGCAAGCTGGCCCGAACACCACAATTATCCAAAAAAGGACATTTGTGTGGCCATAAGATTTTTTGAAACTTGTGTACTTAAACGTAAAAGTTTGTCATTAAGGGTAAAATGAGAATTTTAAGTTAGTTTGATTTCAAATTTAGAGAGGTATCAATCTTTTTTGGAACAAACTAAAAAGAACATGTTGCGACATAAATTGGAACATTGACTTATGTTAGCTGCTATAGACTAAAACCATAGTTTTTGGGTAAACCTGCCCACTAAGGCTGGAGCAAATGGGTTCACATTGAGGTTTTAATTGGGATTTGAACCTGAAATCTCGAGGTTGTTAATCTTATGCATCAATCATTCAGTCATCCATACACGATGAACATACAACAATTGTATAAGCTGTTGTATATCAGCAGTCTACTTTTGTGGCGAAATTTGGAGAAATCATGATCATGATGTGTTTAGTTAGAGTTTATAGTTTAGCATCAGGAGACCAATCAAATGTAAACAGAGCAAGTTGGATTGTCCAATATCGAGGTAGTTTTCTTCTCATTTGAGCTGAGGTTGGATGATTACACTCTTATGTAGGGTTTACTGCTATCGACATAAATAAATTTCATGAGTAGTCAAGTACATGCCTATCAAATTTGTGATTGTGTTAAGGGAAAACCTTTTTTATATCGATGTTTTCCGGATCAGTTTTTGTGCACATGGACTATTCCACTGGATATCTGTTACCTACCTCCTACCAAGGTAACTCTTCCATCAAGGCAGAAATCATCTAGTGGTATTTGTCTGCCGGGATTTAAACCTTGGTCCCAAGATTTGCACCCACTATCTCTAGGCCACACCCTTTGGTGCATGCTATGGGAAAAGATATTAGGTTTACTTAGTAAGGGAAGTAGCTTAATTGCTAATTAAAGTCTCTTAACTTTGACCGGTTTCAGAGGAAAAGGAATCGCACAAAATGAGCTTGGCAAAGACTTTAAGATTAAAGGAAATGACATGTTCTACATATTGAGGAAGCTTGAAAGACGAGGATTGATTGTCAGACAGCCAACAATCCTTAGGATAAGAGACATGGCTGGAGAAGGAAAAAGTCCAGTTTCCACCAATATGCTCTATTTATCCCGCTATGCAAAGAATTTGGGTAGTCAACAAAGGCTTGAGATAACCAAGGGGGATAATTCCTTGGAGGATAGTGAGATCACTGATTGTGAAGGTGAAAATAGTGTTGGTGTTGCTGAGGAATCTCTTGAAGAAAATCTGCACGTAAAGGATTTTCTTCCGGAACTAGAAGCTATCTGTTATAAGCTTGAAAATGCTGAGGGAAAGGTTGGTTGTGACGTTGAATGCTCCATCTGTCTGGCTTTTAGATGTACTTTATTGCTGATTCTTTTATTTGTTTTCGTTTATGAAGGTCCTTGCTATGGCTGATATCAAGCCAGAACTTGGTTATCAAGGGACTGGTGGGCATAGGCAATGGAGATATGTACGTTCTTTTATTTTTATTTTGTATCCTCCGTATATTGTAACTCGTAAACCCATCTCATGCATCATATGTCAATCCAAAACTTTTACCCCTAGATTCTCAAGAAGCTGAAGGAGGCTCAAGTGGTGAAGGAGGACGATGTCATAGTAGACGGGAAGGTCAGTGAAAAGTACCGACTTATAAGTACCAACTGCTGTGGGTTTTATCTATTACATTTTTTCCTTTCAAGTATCTAGGACACCTTGGAAGTGCTCACGTCTCCACTGCATATTCTCCTATTTCTCCTATTGTTTCTCATTTTCCTTTATGGACTTGGGTCCAAGGGGTTATAATTCTTTTCCAACATTTTGTCTCATTGGAATGAACATCTTTGTCAGGAATCCACTGAAAATTGGTCAAATTGCACCAGCTTTCTGGACAAATCTAATCTAGTGGAAATGCAGTTTAATTTTTGTTGATTATTATGTTAGGTTTCTTTTTTGTTTGATAGGTGTTTCAACCAATTTTTTTCACTTACAATCACTGTAAAGAATATATTTGACTAGATCTTTTGCAGCTGTTTAATCCAACTTGTACTTTAGGGAAGGAGATTCTTGACTTTCAACTTAAAGCTGTTTTGATAAAGTGAGAGAGAGTAAATTTTTTTACATAATACTTTGATGAATTGCATACTTGTTGGAAGAAGTGATTTTTTTCTTACCAAAATCTATTTGCTGATTCAACCTAGTTGGTGCAACTAAATGACATATTGACCATTTCTGAAGTCGTTTTTGGCCTAAAATTTTGAATTTAGATCTATTCAATTTGAAATTGATATGGAAACACATATGTTAAAGGTTTGCAGTTCCATGAAACTTTAGAGATTATGACAAATTCCACACTAATTAAAGGTCCTTCTTGCTTAAACTCAAGCTTGGAACTTTTAAGTGGAAGGGAAGTATTTGTCTGTGGCTGTTCTTGGATTCTTTTTAGTTTTATGCATGTTATTGTATCTTAGTAAGGTTTAAGAGTTGTATCTGGAGACTGGTAGCGGCTATTGTCTTCTGCTAAGTTACTCTTCAAACTTTTTTGCTGTAAATTCTCAAACACCCTGTATGGACCTCTTTGAAATTAGTGTCCAAAGAGTAGGGCAAATGTTCACTGGGTAGAGCTGATCCGTTTCTTTATATTTTTCCTTACTTTGGAAGAGGGGGAGGGGGGTGTTGGCTGAGGCTTAAGCTTAAAACTTGAATGATAGCTATTTTAATTACTATAGATTCCATGCAACTTTCTTACCTTCACCTTATCCCACAGCTATCATCCACAATTTCCTTGTAAAAAAAGGTATGTTAGCTTCACCATTTGTTGTCTTCATTTTCCTTCTAACTAAACAAATTTCTAAGTACCACTTTTATCCCTGTATGACTGATTGGAAAAAAAACCTTATTTGTCATCACAACAGTGAAAAAACAGTCTTAAGCTCATACTGTTTTTTTGATCAAGTATATTCATTTATAATCATGCCCATGAAAACGACCATATACAAGGGATATACCAAAAGATAAAGAATCTACAAAATATGGTTCTCCACAAACTCCTCCAATCCTTTATGCAACCATGAACTTTCTGTTCACACCAAAAGAAAATAAGGGAGCGGATCTAATCCTTCAAAAGCTCTCTTGTTTCTCTCTCTCCATACTACCCACATCGGTGCAAACGGAACCACGTTCCAAGCCCTTCGTCTTCTCCTCCTTTCGTTCTTCCAACTGACCATCAACTTAAACTCAATACTTATATTATTACTGCTCACAACATGGTTGATGGATGTACTCCAACAAAAAATTTCAACAACAATGCACCCAGGGTAATCCCACAAGGGAGGTCTGGGGAGGGTAGAGTGTATGAAGACCTTATACTTACCATGAGAGGTAGAGAGACTGTTTCCGGTAGATCCTCGGCTCAAAGAAAGCAAACCAAAGCAGTCCGAAAAAAGAAGTAATAGAAGTAAATAAGTCAAGGAAAAATGCTAAATAAAGCATGACAAAGCAGTCTGAAAAAGTAATAATAACGTAACTACCACCAAATCATACGCCCATCGAAGTGCAAGACACAACCAATAATAACATAAATCAAAAGGACAAGAAACCACAAGAGTAATACGAAGCGTGACAACGCTCAACTACCTAGTATCCTTCTACCCTGATCCCCTATCTATGGTCATGTCCTCGGTGAGTTGTAACTGCGCCATGTCCTGCCTAATCACCTCTCTTCAATACTTCTTCGGCCTACCTTTACCTCTCTTGAAACTATTCCCAACCAACCTCTCACACCTCCGCACAGGGGCATCCGTGCATCTCCTCTTTACATGCCCGAACCATCTCAGCCTCGCTTCCCTCATCTTGTCCTCCTCAGGGTTTTGTGTAAATGCTAGCTGGACAATCTACGGCCTAGGAGTTAGGACTTTGACTGCTAATTGATTGCTTATCTTGTGCCACTTTGCAGGAGGTCAAGTGTCTACACCTGTTGAAGGGGTTTTCACCAAAACATTTTGAAACAACGATAAAAAAGGCAAAGAGAGGTCATATTTCGGACCTGCTTTTAGAGCTTCCTATTGAGCATCAGATTTACGACATGGTTGATGCTGAAGGAGAAAGAGGGTTGCCCTTCATTCAGGTATTGGATATTTTCTATTATGAATGTCGAAACTAAAACTGACATCATTTTAGTAGTGCTGATAGTATTTATACGTGTATATTCTCTTCTTCATTTCTGGTGTAATTTCACCCTATCTATAATTTGTGGCTTGGATCATATTTTTTTAATCTTTTCTCAGTCAACTTCGAACTCAAGTTGATTGTCTTTATTATCATATTTAGGTGCAATTTCACCCAAAGCCTCATTTTTATCTTTATGATCATTCTTCAAGCTTTGGATCAAGACAATCTTTTTAATCAAAAAATTGTAGTCGCCAAATTGTTCCTCATTAATGTAACCCTTTTGTCTCTCATATACAGATACAACCATCTTCTCCTTTTCTTTATTTGTTTTTACCATCTCTTCTCCTTCTCCTAGATTTTCAATTTACATTGAATGATGTATTTTGTTATTTAGATCCTCATAAAAAAAGTAATTAATGAGATATCCAATATTGTTGCTTTGGTTTAACTATGTTTATATTGATTAAAAACTTTAATTATATATATTTTTTTTTTTTTTTTATTGTAATTTTTTTAAATACTTCATTCAAGTTTTGCGGAATAAAATTTTAAGTCATTTTTCTAAACAAACATTGTTATTCTCTAAAAAGATATTTTGCAAAAGTACTTCTCAAAATAAGTAGTTTTTAGAAGTTTGGTCAAACAAGCACTAAACATAGCTCAGCTGAAAGGGAACAGGAGCAATATTACTGGTGTCAATAAGTTTTTGTAGTTCAACTTTCTTTTTATCAGTAAGTTTTTCTAATTAAACTAGCCAAACTTTTTGCAATATATTTATTTGCTTTACATTTATGCCCCTTTTCAGATTGCATGTGTGTTATATGGTATGACGCACATTTATTGTTGAATTCATGTAGTTGTGTGTGCATTTGACTATTCAAAATATGACTCTTATGCGAGGGTTCCTTCATATGTACGTATGTGATTTCAAATTTTTCTTTGCGATTATAATGTTTTTACAGGTATGCAAAAGGCTGGGACTAAGCAATAAACAACACTACAATCGGCTGTTTGATATTATTAATAGATTCGGAATACATATGGAGCCAGAACTCATGAACAAAGCCAAGGGTTACCGACTCTGGACGCCCGGAAACCATAATCCTGGAGCTTCAACTATCACTCTGAATAAACCACTAGTGGACCCTTCGGAAACTTCTGGGTGCACTCCACGTGGAACACATTTAGAATTTCAAGAGAACTCAGCATTAGCCAGACAAGATGTGGATGCTTCAGTTCCTGAAGGTAATGGTGTAGGTAATAGCCATAATGTAAGCACAGGAATTGAACCAAAAGCTTCTGATGGCTTGGTGTTGGATGAAAAGGATGAATCTGTCCCACTTTGTCTGAGCAGTTCACTAGGCTCAACCATCAAGGTAGGCAGTACCGCTTCTGATGCAGAGTTACAGATAGTGAGTGCAGCATCATCATATGTTGCGCCAGCGGAAGCACTGCCTCTTGCTGTGCCGACACCTTCAAGACGCCGATCTTATCCGAGGTATCCTTGTCTCACATTGGAGGCAACCAGTGCAAAGAGGGAGCAGTGTATACTTGAACTTCTACAGGTATTTTTACTTGCCTCTTCTTTTTAAGATCTTCTGGCTGTTAGGCTACATATTGACACAGATGAAGGATCACAAATATTTTCTCTTTAATCAGGAGGAGAAGTTCCTGGTCAGATCAGAGCTATACAGAAGGCTTCAAGATCTTGAGAAGGAAAAGACGACAATGACAGACAGAAAGACCTTAGATCGTTGTCTGAATAAGCTCTTGCAAGGAGGACATTGTAAACTTATCGTTGCTTATGTCCCTGTTCTAACAAATTGTAACCACAGTCGTAGGATACAGGTGGTTTTGCACCCTTCAGTTTCTAGTGTATCTGCTGAACAGATTCATGAGAGATTCAGGTCTTTTGAAACACAAATCCGCACTCAATCCTCTTCTCAATTGAAAAAGGGAGAGCCAATTCCTCAACTGAATGATCTTTCCAGGACGTATAAAAGCATAAAATTGAACCAAGCTGAGCGAGCTGAAGCTATGCGTACAAATGGATTTGTACTGGCCAAGATGGTTCGCACAAAGCTTCTACACATCTATCTGTGGGAATATATGAACTGTTTGCCTGGTTGTGATGATGTTTTGTCATATTTTAAACACGGTCATGACCTAAAAAATCCTCATAGTACATGTAAATTAATTGATTTAAATGCAGCTATTAAGGCCATGCCGCTTGAACTGTTCTTACAAGTCGTTGGCTCTACTCAAAAGTTTGAGGATACGATCGAGAAATGTAAAAATGGGTTTTGCCTTTCTGATCTTCCTCTGCTGGAGTACAAGCATCTGATGGATATCCGAGCGACTGGACGTCTATCATCGTTGATTGACATTTTACGACGTTTGAAGGTACAATGAATTTTACTTCGAGAATTTAGATTGTTGATGCTTGGTGCAGTGTGGTTGCTGGACAAGGCTGTAGGAGCTATCAAGATAGGAATGTTGCTATTGGAAGAGGAGTTCATTCATTCATGCTTTTCCCAAAAGACAATTTATCTTCTATATACATGCTCTATTTCCATTAGGAGCCTAAAATGTTATCCTACTGTTCGAGTGGAGTTCACTTTCAATCTCCATTATCAACTGGATGTATACTAATAAAAGAGCATAATCTAGTTCAGGTTGCTTGTGGAGAAGAACCTGATACCTGCAATTCAGCCACCGATATCTCTTGACTAAATTCATAATTTATTTAAGGGAGGACCTTGATGAGAGTGAAAGTTGTTTTCTTTGTAACTTTCCCAGCAACTTCTTTGCACTCCTTTCCCATAAAAAAGTTAATCCTTCAGAATATTTAGAGCTTGGGGAACACTCAAAGTAATAGCAGTTTCTGTAGTTGAAAGCCGTTTGAGACGCTTGTGGGACGTCTAATAGGTATTAAGTTTCAGGATTGACATTCCTCGTGGTGCTTTCAGTTTGGTGTTATGTGGTATATCTCTCTCTCCGACAAAGAAAAGAACATAAGAAAAAAAGTTTTAAATTATAATTGGTGGTAACTGCCTGACGACATATCTCTCCCTGTGAAATACCTTCTTACTGGTCATTCCTGTAAGTAAACAAAATCCTAAAGCTCCATAAACTAATGCAAAAGCTGGTACATTCACTCTTTGAAAGTGAAAAGGCTTCATATATGGGAAAATCTAAACTGAGTTATGGAATTCATTATATTGAACTCCTTACTCTAGTGAGGAAGTATTGGCTGTAAGAGTTTATGTTAGTTGTTTATTGATGCAGTAGTTAATTGGTCTTATATTTATTTATGGCAGTTGATTAGGCTTGTATGTGGTGGACATCCAGAAAACACTGCAGATCTCCCTCATTCTACTCTAACTCATGTATTGGAGCTTAAACCTTACATTGAAGAACCTGTTTTCTCAGTGGGGTCATCTCATTTTAATCATTGTCCAGATCTTCGCCCTCAAATCAGACATGATTTTGTTCTTTCAAATAAAAAAGCTGTTGAGGAATACTGGAACACGTTAGAGTATTGCTATTCTGCTAGTGATCGTAAAGCCGCTTTGCATTCATTCCCCGGCTGCGCAGTTAATGAGGTTTAATCATTTTTATTTTCTTTGTCTTTCAGTGACTATTTTGAATTTCCATTCTTTGAGCTAAGTGGATGTCCACGGGGAAGGGCCGGACCACATTAAGTCTATTGGATGTGGCCTTACCTTGCATTTCTACAAGATGTTGCTATATATCTTTTTTAAGATTGAGTATTTGATCTACCTGAAGTGGTATCTTCACCTTTTAAAGGAAATAACAACTCGGGAAATGGCCAAGAGTTGACAGTACTTGATGCAACAAAGTGCTTAAGCCAAGGGGCCTTAATAAGCTAACTTATGATGAAGTTGTGCACTTAATTGCATGTCTAATCATTTCTTTAGAGTTCGATTGCACCCTTGAAATGGTTAAGAACAAAGGGAAATTTCTTGTTGTACTGCTATTTTTCTATGATTTGTTATGTATTATTAAAAAAGTTACTTCCTTTGTTCCGTTATACACGACAGCTGGAATAGGAGTTCAAAATGCTACTCTGACTTGAATATTCCATTTACTAATAATTAAATAAAAATATTGAAGTAATGGTTGAAGAGTTACCTTGATAGAGAAAACATCAAGTCAAAGTTTTAAATTTGAATACTGTAGTGATTGAATTCTTGAAATTTGTATAGAATTGAATTGGTGTCAAGCATTTCACCCAAAATAGAAAGTAAGGAAGGAAGAATATTTTATCTTTGATTTGTTAATCTGGAAAAATAAAATGGAACTTCTATGTCTATCAAAAAGAAAGATTGCTTTTTAGAACTGTCATTTGTTTGTGTAATATGATGGTTAGCTTTCCTTGGTTAATCTCTTGCTCCTTTGCATGTTGATGGCTTGTTGTGCTTAAGAACTTGCTGCTGAATGAGTACTATGCTTGGAGAAATGTTATTTTTGTTTCATTGTATCCAAGGTTATTTGCCCTTATTGATTGTTTTTTCTCATTTTCTGTTTGTACTGAGAGGGAAGTATGTTGGTCAGGTATTTCTTTTCCGATCATGGGCCTCAGTCAGAGTTATGACGGCTGATCAGCGGGCTGAACTTCTTAAGCGTGTTATTAATGACGGCCCGCAGAGGAAACTTTCATTCAAGGAGTGTGAGGAGATTGCTAAAGATCTGAATTTGACTTTTGAGCAGGTACTTCTGTGTTCTCTTTGCCCGCTCTCTGAGTTGCAATAAGAAAATTGTTTAATGAATTACATCTGGAAGTTGAATCTGCTGTTAAAAAAGTACTTATGTGGTTGATTATCTAACTTATCTGACTGTTAGACATTATGGGGTCATTTAGTTATTGCTTGCCTTTCATCAACTTGTTTCTTTTAATGGGATGCCAGGATTGTACTTGTAATGTTCTTGGCATTTGGAAAATTCATTTACACAAAAGTAGACATCTTGGCTTTGGCATACAATAGACCCTTGTGGTCTGGCCCTTCTCCGGACCCGTGCATAGCGGGAGCTTTGTGCATTGCTCTTTTTTTTTAGACATCTTGGCTTTTGTTCGTTTTTCAACGTAAAATCATGTCGAATCTTACTCGACATTTTTTGCTTTGAGTTGTATGCATATTTTATGATGCTTTTATCAAGTTGAAAGAAACTTCACGCGACACATAATTATTCTTCTATATTAGTGCTTACGCGCTGCAGGCGGGCTTGGCCGAGGAGGAGAAGAGGAGGCGCTTTTGGGAGGAGTTGGACGAGGTGGTGGCAGGTTTACCACTCACTGAGAAGTTATTTGTGGGAGGGGATTTTAGTGGACATATTGGGTCACTTTCATGGGCTACGACGACGTGGATGGAGGCTATGGCATCGGGGACAGGAACGAGGTAGGCGTCTCACTTTTGGAGTTCGCTAAGCTTTTGGGTTGGTGATAGCCAATTCGAAGTTCATGAAGCACTCGGTGACTTTCCGTAGTTCGGTGGCTAAGAGTCGGATATAATTTTTGCTCCTTAGAAAGGTTGACAACGGTCTTTGTAAAGACTGCAAGGTTATTCCAAAAGAGTGTCTTACAACCTAAAATAAGTTTTTGGTAATGGATTTGGACATTAAGATGAAGAAGAAGAGAAGGGTTGCGGATGATAAGTTGAGAATCAAATGGGGGGTTGACCATGGCTAGTGCAAAGGAGATGGGGGAGAGGTTGACAGCCAAGGGGGCTTGGGGGAGTAGCGGGGACACGACCAATATGTGGAATAAAACGGCCAGTTGCATTCGGGAGTGACTAGATAAGTGTTAGGGGTCTCGCGGGTAGCCGTGGTGGGCATCGAGGTGACTGGTGGTTGAATGGTGAAGTTCAAGAAAAGGTGGATGCGAAGAAAGTGGCGTATGCGAAACTGATAAAAAGCAAGGATGAGATGGAGAAGTAGACGAATAGAGAACTATATAAGATGGTGAGGAACGAGGTAAAACTAGCGGTCACGGCGGCGAAAACGCTGGCTTTCGAATGCCTATACGTTGAGTTAGAGGAAAAAGGCGGGGAGAAGAAGTTGTACAGACTTGCCAAGGCGAGGGAGAGGAGGGTCCGCGACTTTGATCACGTGAGGTGCATCAAGGACGAGAACAATAAAGCATCGCGAGAACGCGATATTAGAGCAGTGTGATGCTTACTTTCATAAACACTTGAACGAAGGAGATAAAGATATTTTGTTGGGAGAGCTGGAGCAATTAGGTAGGTGTCGGGATTTCAGGTATTGTAGAAGCATTAAGATCGATGAGGTCAAGGGCGCTGTTCGCAGGATGCGTGGGGACGAACGACCGGGCCGGATGAGATTTCAATTGAATTTTGGAAGAGCACAGGCAGGGCAGACTTGGAGTGCCTGACTGAGCTGTTGAATGTCATTTTTAAGACGACGAGAATGCTCGAAGAATTGAGGTGGAGTACAATGGTTCCTTTGTACAAAAACAAAAGTGATATCCAAAGTTGCAACAACTATAGAGGTATCAAGCTGCTGAGCCACACTATGAAAGTTTGAAAAAAGATCGTGGAGATGAGGGTGAAAAGATGCGTGTCTATTTTCGAGAACCAGTTTGGATTCATGCCTGGGCGTTCGACTACATAAGTCATCCACCTTATTAGGAGGTTGGTGAAGTTGTATAGGGAGAGGAAGAGAGACTTACATATGATTTTCATCGACCTCGAGAAGGCATACGATAAAATCCCTAAAGAGATATTTGGAGATGTTTGGAGGCTAAAGGTGTACCTATGACGTACACTAAGACGATCAAAGATATGTATGATGGAGCCAAGACCAGGATACGAACAGTGGGAGGAGACTCGGAGCACTTTCCTGTAACAATGGGGCTGCACCAGCTCTTAGACCATTCTTATTTGTCTTGGTGATGGATGGACTGACGCGACAAATTCAAGGGGAGGTGCCATGGTGCATGTTATTCGCAGATGACACAGTCCTGATTGATGAGACTCGCAATGTGCGAACGCTTGTCGGAGGTTCGAGACGCACTGAGTCTAGCGGTTCGTGGGTAGACAGCAGAATACTTGGAGTGCAAGTTCAGCAATGAGAGCGACCGTGAGACAGGCGTGGAGGTGAGGCTTGGGACCCAAGTCATTCCGAAGCAAGTAAGCTTCAAGTACCTCGAATCTATTATCCAAGGGAATGTAGGCTTACATCTGGAGTCTTGTGCGACAAAAAGGTGTCACTAAAGCTAAAAGACAAGTTTTATAGGGTGGTAGTTAGACAGACTATGTTGTATGGGGCGGAGTGTTGGTCAGTCAAGGCCTCGCACACCCAAAAGATGAGAGTGGCGGATGAGGATGTTGAGATGGATGTGTGGGAATACAAGGAAGGATATGATTAGAAATGAAGATATCCGGGCAGAGAGAGTGATCTCGGTGGAGTATAAGATGCGGAAAGTCAGGTTGAGATGGTTTGGACATGTGCGGAGGAGAGACACAAATGCCCCAGTGCGGTAAGAAAAATCTCATCGACATATAAAAGGTGGATACTATCCCCAGATGTGTGACGAATGAATAAAGAGGTATCACATGCACTGCCACAAAATCCCTTTGGAGCACAATATTGTGCTGAAACAACTGAAAAAAGCTCTGGGAGCTTGCTTCAGTCCATAAAGAAAAGAGCTTTGTGAAGTCGGCAGACATATCCTGGATGAGTGGTATACGGAGGTGTGAGAGGTTAGTTGTGAACGGGTTCATGAGAGGTAGAGATAGGCCGAAGAAATATTGGAACGAGGTGATTAGACGAGATATGGAGGTCATAGATTAGGGTAGAAGGGTAGTAGGTAGTCGAACGTAGTCCTACTTACGCTTACAAACTGGTAGGTGTAGTGTTATTACTGTAGGCATGCTTAGCATATCATACAAATAGGCGTAGTATCGCTCTATAGTCTTCTCTAGTTTTATTCCTTCTGCTATGCGTTCTTGAATGTACTTGATTTATCTCATTTATCTGCGTAGTTACTACTTCTTTTCAGGATGCGCTATCACGACGTATTCATGTTTGCTAGCAACATTTTCTTACTACTTTAATTTTTTGACCGGGTCTGATTTTTTTTTTGTTGTGCTTGTCCTGAGCCGAGGGTCTCTCGAAAACAGCCGCTCTACCTACCAAGGTAGAAGGTAAGGTCTGTGTACACTCTACCCTCCCCAGACCCCACATTGTGGGACTATACTGGGTATGTTGTATTTTTCTTATTTTGTTGGCTATCTTCTTCCAGCAGTCTTAGAATCTGGATCCACTTGTCAGCCTAGATAAAACAGAGTTGCTGAGGCACCTATATATTGGGAAATATGTTACCGGTAAACTGGCTGATTCTAGGTTAACAATTTATTGTTAGAAACCTGATTTTCCAGATTAATGACATGCTCGAATGTCAGTCTTTAATTGCAGTTATGCCATATATGGGATAGTTACCATTTTCTGCATGCTACTAGAGAAGTATAGCTGAATTAGTTTGGTATTTGAAGATTAAAGAGGGGAAATAACAGAAAACACAATAAAGTTGAAGAGACAACCGGCTACTAGACTTATAGCCTGTTTGGCCAAGCTTATTTTCCTCAAAAAGTGTTTACTTTAAAAAACTGAGGTGTTTGACCAAACTTTTGGGAGAAAATAAGTGTTTTTTGGGAGTAGCAGAAGCTGTTTTTCAGAAGCTAAAAAATAGCTTTTTACCGGAAGCACTTTTGAGAAAAATACACTTAGAAGCAGTTTTTAAATGCTTGGTCAAACACTAATTGCTGCTCAAAAGTGTTGTTTAAATGAATTGGCCAAACACTGCTGTTTTTAGAAGCTTGGCTAAACAGGCTATTAGGATGGAAGGAATCATACCAGTTTTTATCTGGAAAAGGATATAGATGAGTTGCTGCTGATTTCATAACAAAGAGAAAGATGAGTCCCCACAACAAAGAAAAAATAAAGGAAGAGAGAGATGAGTGGCAGCTGATGCAGACTTTGTAAAGGACTTCTAGTAAGAGACACATAAGGACAGTGTTCCCTGATATAATAAAAGGTCAATATTGTACTTAATAATTTACACTCATGACTAGTACATATCTCTGTTAAGGGAGCGATAATACTACTCTTAATTATGATTTGTGCTCATGACTCGTACATGTTTATGTTTTAGCCTTTTAGGGCAGCCACATCATTGTCAGACAAATAAAAGAAGATACACAGAAAATCATCATGTTAAAGGACCAAAATATTGCTTATGAGGGGACAGGAGTAAAGGATCTGTGTTGCCTCCAAATTTTTCCTACATTAGATTATATTACTAAATCTGTCATAAACAAGCAGCATGGTAGGAATCAGCTTCTATTTGCATGTAAACAATTAACTCTCACTTTCTTGTTGTGCAGCTTCATGAATTTGAAACTTTATCCGTTATATTAGGGAGCACATTTAAATGATGAATTGGTGAATGCATCAAATACCTAATGATCACCTTTGTATGCATGAAGAGCTAAAAGTAGTTTTCCATTAGAAATCGTCTTGATTGGTACTCTCTCATGTAATGAGTGAAGAAATTCTTCTAGACCTTAAGAGATTCATTCTTTGAAGGAAACTCTATTTTGTTTAAGAACATATAATTAAATTAGTTTTTGGACAGAAGGGGAAGGCTCATTCTTACCTGTCTCTGAGAAAAAAACTTTTTCCATTACTGATGTTTCATTTGATCATTACACTATGCAAGTCCTACATTTTTCAGTCAGTGACGGTTCACTTGCAGGTCCTCCGTGTCTATCACGATAAGAGACAACGACGACTTACCAGATTTAATGGAGCTTCAGATGCTGGAAAGGACGAAATTCAGCCGCATCAAGGTACACCTACATTATCTCCAAAGAAAAGGAAAAGACCTGCAAGAAGGAAGTCCTCAAAGCATGCAGAGGCTGGTACCGAGTTTGGACAGCCCCATGAGACGCTGAGCCAGATAGTCAATGAAGAAGAAAGCTCTTTCCCGTCCACTTCATGTACAAACACACACAGCGAGGGATACGATGTTCGAGATGATGTGGTAGTTGCTGAAGAGTCAGAATTACCTGAAGATGATGGGATAGGACGTGCTTTTCTTGATAAATATGCCTTGTCAAGAGCGAAGCCTACACACAGGGGAAGGTTCTGTTGGACAGATGATGTAGATAGGTAAATGTTATGAATTACTCCTACCTCATGAGGTCAATAACCTAATGGCTAGTTGGTATGGGCATTTCTTTTTCAAAGTTCCCGATGATCATAAGAAATTTGAGCTTAAATCCTTGTCATAAAATTGGTGATTAACTGCTGCTCCCTTAACGCTTTGCCCATGTTATCCTGTAACCTGGTATGTTTAAGCTTATTACTTGGATCACATGAGAAACTTTATGTACAGGCAACTGGTGATCGAATATGCAAGACACCGAGCTGCTCTTGGAGCAAAATTCAATCGGGTAGACTGGGGAAAGCTTCCAAATCTTCCAGCACCGCCTGATGCCTGTAGAAGGAGAATGTCGACATTAAGAACAAGCCAACAGTTCAGAAAATCTGTTATGAGACTATGTAATGTGCTTAGTCAGCGTTATGTCGATTATCTTAAAAAATCTAAAGATAAAACATTGAACCATGAGGGTCACCAAGCAACAGAATGTTGTTGTTTTAAACATACCTCACACTTCCTCTCTCAAGATCCATGGGATAACTTTAATGATGCCAATATAAAATCGGCCCTGGATGATGCTCTGCGATGCAAAAAGATAGGCAAATCAGAGACCTTGGAGGATGTTCAACCTTTCTTTGATAAGTGCTCAGATGATAATCCCGATGAAAGACATGTGAGATTCATGCTTTCTTCTCAGTTATTTCATGAACTTTCGTGGGATGAGTTAGTCGTGAATTATTTAGATTTAGGCCTAGCATTTCAACAAAAATATCAGCAACTTGAGGTGCCGGCACTTGCTGTAGGTTGCTTGCAGAAGTGTAGCTTATCTTGTTTTTTTAATAAACTGCGGCTAACTATGTTTTTTTTCTTTACCGATTGTTTTTAGAATTTTTCTTTAATTTGGTTCATGTTCCCCTCTCTTTCAGGTTTCTTACGGTCCTCAATCAGTTTTACAAATTTCTGGTGGCCAATTTGTTGAAAATTTTCCTGAAAAGACTGAAGATTCTGGTACACCATTAAGCTCAAATAGGATTGGTCAGAAGTATGTGAATCTCACAATTGGCAGCATCCCCATCAGTAAACGATTATATGAATCAACAGCAGTTGCTAATGCTGCGGAGCTATTTAAGCTCATCTTTCTCTGTAGCTCAAAATCTCCACTTGTGCCAACCTTGCTTGCTGAAACTTTAAGGCGCTATTCTGAGCATGATCTCTTTGCTGCTTTCAACTACCTCAGGGACAAGAAAGTTTTGGTAAATCTTGTTTTCACTACTATGTCTTTAGCTGCTGGCCTTGTATATTTCTGAATAGTACTCCCTCCACGTCAATTTATGTGATGATATTTCCGTTTTGAGATGTTCCAAAATATTTAATATGATTCCATTAAGTATATTATCTATACAGTTTTCGCAATTTTCAAATTTGAACGATGTAAGACTAGCTTTTCATTCATCACTGTAATATTTTCTTCGAAGGGGAGTCTTAGAGTAACTGGTAAAGTTGTTGCCATGTGACCAGGAGCTCATGAGTTCAAGCCGTGGAAACAGCCTCCGGCAGAAATGCAAGGTAAGGCTGCGTACAATAGACCCTTGTGGTCCGGTCCTTCCCCGGACTCCGCGCATAGCGGGAGCTTAGTGCACCGGGATGCCCTTACTGTAATGTTTTCTTCCACTACCTCTAGTATATAATACAAGTCAAATTAACGTCTTAAACTTTGTTCTAGTCAAATGCCATATAGAAAAACAGGAGTATAAGTTTACAGCTTGTTTTTTACAAGTAATCTCTCCGCCTATATCCTATAACTATAAATGTAAAACAAATGAAATTCACTTCACAATCAGTTTCTTTCAATAGATGCAACTGTTGCTACAAAGACCCATCCTGCATCTGACCTATAATTAGAAAAAGACTCGTCCTGCATCTTTTTTTTCTCCTACAGATATTTCCTAAGCTTTAAAATTTCTCCTTGCAGATTGGGGGCCACACCAATAATCCTTTTGTCCTTTCTCAAACCTTCTTGAATTGTATAGAATTTTCTCCATTCCCAAATGATACCGGAAAAAGAGCTGCTAAGTTTGCTAGCTGGCTTTGTGAAAGAGAGAAGGACCTGATTGCTGAGGGGGTGGATCTTCCAACGGATTTGCAGTGTGGAGATCTTTTCCGCCTTTGTGCTCTGCTTTCTTCAGGAAATCTATCAATTGCACCGTGCCTACCCGATGAAGGTGTTGGAGAGGTTGAGGACTCCCGGACATCTAAACGCAAATATGATGACAGTGAAGTTTCTGACAGTGACAGGTATAAAAAGCTGAAAACTTCAATGGCTGGTGATGGTGGTGAGATTTGTTCACGCCGTGCAAAAGGTTTTCCAGGAATTAGGTTGTGCTTGAGGCATGCTACACTTTCAAGAGTAAAAACTATGGATTTACTCAAAGACGTTGAGAAATACACTCGCACACCATCTGTTGAAGAGCATCAAGCCTCTGATCTTGGCAGTGTCTCATTCGACTCACATGACCAATTAAATGACCTTCCATATACTGCAGTTTCTCCGACCGAGTCACCATGGCAAGCCATGACTACCTATGCTGAATGTGTTTGTTCCTTTTGTTCTTTCCCAGAACAGAACTCTCTGGTATATCCAGAAATGTTTAGATCTGTTTATTCAGCTATCCAAATGGCTGGTGACCAAGGTTTGTGCATGAAAGCTATCTCGAAGATTCTGAAGATGCAGGGTATGTAACCACAAACCTACAAGGTCTTCTAACTCCTCCATTTAGATATTCATTGCATCTATTAATATTCTTTTTCCAGAGGAAAAGCTCTCGGAAGCTGTCGTTGAGGTGCTAGAAGCATTTGGACGAGTTTTGAAGGTTTGTTTAATTATCAGTTAGCAATCTTCCCTTGGTTTCCCTTTGCACCATCTGATGAAGTTTCATGCACCTGTGTAGAGTTACTAATGAAAGAATTCTGATTAAATTCTCAGTTATGGTTTATCTGATGCTTTTTTGGTGCATATAACACTTTTCACTCTTTTACCGAATAGGAAGTATTAGTAAAGGGATTGTTTAAAAAACAGAGTCTTCCTTGTAGGAAAAAATAGAAGCTGTTGCTTCATTTGTTTTTTAAACAGATACTTGTAATGGTAGGGTCAATGTGGATTCACCTGTGTTGAGCGTTAGCTAGTTTTCACTCTGTATCGTGTGTTTGTTCTGTCACTTATGCATGTCTGAATCTTGAGAATTTACTTCATATGAAACTGACTGATCACTCCTGAAAACTATTACCTTGAAATTCCCGGAGCCTGGAGCCCCCCAACTTATATTGTATTTTGAATAATACAAGGTAGGGGTAAGGTATGCATACGCTCCACCCTCCCTATATCCCACTTGTGGGATCACACTGGGTATATTGTTGTTGTTTGTTAGAATAATGGCATACTTTGGTATGTTTTAACATGAATATGCCGGTTTTAAGTGCCAAATGATATTTAAAACATGTTTATTCAAAGCATGATTTACAATAAGGACAAATGGAAAGAGAACAAACTATCAGCAGATGGGAAAAAATGCTTTGCAAATGAGTTCCCTGATTTAGTGACATGGAAACTTTTGGTAGGTTATCATGTGACTAGGCACCCAACTTGGCGTAGTTGTCATAAACACATACACACGGACTTCAAAATTCTTGTATTACTAGTAGATTGCTCATCCATTTCACTTTGGTCTGTTGTCATTCTTCTCAGTAAAGTGTTAGCTTGTCTCTTGTGTTGTGGATTCATCAGCCACGTATTCTATGAATAAGTTTTTGGCGTACATACTTAATTTGCTGCTGCTTGTTTCGTCAAATAATATTGTGTGGAGGTAGCAACTATTACTCGAAACTCGAAAGAAAACCCATGACATTATGTATTAAGCTTGGTGGTGTTGTTTGTTTTACATGTGGTTGATCAAGGAAAGAAGGTATTATGCTAGTTTATATAATTAAAAGAGAATGAAACAGCGTGCAGTAGATGGACCATTGGGCCTTCTATTTAACTAATCGTCTAGTGGGACCACAAAATGCAGGTCAATGCTTATGACTCTATTCGGGTGGTTGATTCTTTATATCGTTCCAAGTACTTTTTGACTCCAGTGGCTGCTATTCATCAAGATGCTACGTTATCTCCTAATGAAGATTCTGAGGCTAAAATAGATGAGGAGTCTGTTACACACAATGAAGAAGATCATAAAGATGTTGAGTGGCAGAAGGAAATGAGCGGGACTTCTGATAAGGTACACAAAATCACAATTCTTAATCTTCCTAAAGCGATTGCTGAACCTTCAAGTGAAAAGCAAACCATCAATGAGGCAAAAGGTTGCCGGCTTACTGATGTTAGTTCACCCACAAGAAATCATCCAGAAAAACCATATGAGCTCCGCTCTACTGGTTTACATTTGTGTAAGCCAATATTGCCTTGGCTAAATGGTGATGGTACTACAAATGAACGTGTCTACAAGGGACTTGTACGCCGTGTTCTTGGCATAGTGATGCAAAATCCAGGAATAAAAGAGGTATGCGCTTTTACTTTCGCAAAAACACGGACACCTGATCATGACCAGTGAATCTGTGTAATTTAGAATTGTCACTTCCTAAATTTGCTTCAAAATATAAGGGCCAAAATGGATCTTTGTTTGTTGTAGAATAAATCAGCGAATTTCTCCTTAATTTTTTTCTAATTCTCGTGTATCTTTTTTCATTTCTCTAGTCTTTTCTTATTTCCTACTACTTCAGCTGTAGGCTTCTCTAAAAGTTCGATAGTTTTAGGTTCATTTGCTTCTCTTATCTTTTTCAATTTTCATATATATATAGTTTTAGGTTTATGCAGATACTTCTGATTTATATTATTAGTTTCGAACTGACTACTTAATTATTCTTCAGGATGATATTATCAACGAAATGCATGTTCTGAATCCGCAGGTATGATATTTAGTTCTGTTTCCTCGGTCTGTTGATAATCAGATAAAATGTAACATGCAGCTAGTAGCCACTTTCCATGGAGATGTCACACAGCAGTTTGTGCTTTGTTTGGTTTCCTTTCTTGTTGCTTAGACCTGTCTCACTCTTTTAGGGAGGTTCTTTTCAAGTTCAAAGAAAAAGGACTTAAATGTTTGAGCGGTTTCATTATTCTTGCCCAAGAAATTATTAAAATTCCAATAATCTCTCCTCCGGAGCTCTCTTTCCATAAATTATGAGCTGTTCAAAATTCTCATTTTTTTCTCTTATTTCTATCTCATAGTTCCTCAAGCTGTTTCTAAATTGCCTTAGAAACTATGTTGCTCTGACTCTCCAAAAAACGTCGCCGTAACCTGTGTCGGATTTTTAAAAATTGCACTACTTTTGGAAGTTCCTACACGCACCCGGTGGCATATTTGTAAAGAGTCCGAGCAACATAATTTTGGATGCACCTCATGGGTCTTAGTCTTTGTCTAAGCTTTCATTTTGGAAGTCCTGATGTTCCTTTTAAATATAGGCAATTTATCTCTTTACCATACTTGTTTATAAAGGCTAGGATCTTTTATGGTTTGTGAGGTTGTGTGCATCCTAGGCAGAGAATTGCTGGCATATATAGTACTCCTTCCATCCCAAAAAGATTGTCCTACTTTCCTTATTAGTTTGTCCCAAAAAAATTGACACAAGAAACAATTTAACTTTATGAGATAATTTACAACCATACAAATATCTAAGGCTTGTTTTGGACCACAGATTTCAAAAAATCTTCCTCTATTTTTTAATCTCCGCCAAGTCAAACTAAGACATCATTGGTCCAAAATTTGGAACAAGGGGAACAGTTAGTTCTAATTTCTAGTCTTGTAGATAACAGAGAAACAAAATTTTGGTAGTAATGGAGAACTTACCTCTCAAGTCACCTTTTCAACAATTATTCAAAAAATCATTTTGGTATGAATGTGTTATCATGTTGCGTGGACTCTGCAAAATGTTGTTGCACCCTTGTTGGATCCTCCAAGAATGCACTATTGTAGAGGATTCGACACGCATCCAACGACATTTTTGGAGAGTCCAAGTAACATATGTTATCGGTAATAGAGAGGCAACTCTTGATATTTAAGAGGCACTTTTACCTTTTCTCATCTTCTAAAACATTCTTGATGTGTTTCTTAGAGTTGTAGAAGTTTGTTAAACATGATGGTTCTGGACAACGAAATCTTTGCGCGTAAGATTCCTCAGACAAATCCAGGCAGTGCACCAACAATTCTGGGTAGTCTTCTTGGTAGCCATTTCAAGAAGTCTCAATTAATTTCAAGGGAGCATTTCTTTGCAAACCCCTCTTGTACACACCTGTTGTGAAGGACAGTAATGCGTATTCACATTGATATTGAACGGCTGATTGCCATGATGAAGAGAAAAGTTGAGTTCTCTGAGAGTTGAGCGGATCTAGTTTTTTTTTGTCTCGTAGTACATGTTTGTGACTGAGGCACAATTGTCGTTGTTAGTGCTGATTTTTGTATAGTAATTTCTCTACAAAAAATGCTCAACTTGTAGCCTGATTGGACATGTAATTTAGGGGTTTCCGGAAAAGCTTTTGCCTAGACCTTGTATATGTATTAAGAGAATCACTAGTTAGTATTGTATATCATCTTGAAGTGGTAAAAACACATGGGTTTTAATTCTTAAATCCGCCTCTCGTTAGGCACTTTAGCCTTTAGGTAATAAGAAACATTTCTCCCCTATTTAATCCCAATAAAGTTTTCCATTTTCCTTTGTGAACAAGGAAAATGAGACGGGGACACTGGGAAAATCTTGATACCCAAACACTATCTTGAGATTTCCACATTATTTTGGGAGCAAAAAGGCAAAATTCCTCGCTCACAGGGCCTCTACCCCCGACCCGACAGAGATTAGTGGAGGAAAGTAAACCATGATACTCAGCGGCCCACTAGGTGGGAGACACAGTGCCTGGTGGCTGGTGCCCACAAGGAGTCATTCTCCACAAAGGAGGAATGAAACTCTACACTGCGGTGAGAACGGCATAACTGGCAGGAAGCGATTTGTCGTCCTGAACCAACTGAAATTCTGGCTGCGGGTATTTCCACATTATCTAGTTTGTGGCGTTCCATATTGAAAGGGATATATGGTTTTTTGCTTAATTTTGGGATAATTGGTCCTGAAATTTATTTTCTTTCCTTTTTGTGGAAATGTTTGTGCATGTTTGAGTTTGCTGACTTGGGAACGGTTATGATATTTGAATAGTTCTGAAAATACATGATTTAAAATTTTGGACCAAACTATAGATGCAATTAATCCTAATTAGCGGTAGGCCAATTAGAAAAAACATACTTCCTCGGTCTCATAAAAATAGTTCTAGTTTGACTTGGTATAAAATTTAAGAAATAAAAGTAGACTTTTGAAATGTGAGGTCAAAAACAAGTTTTAGATATCTAGGTAAATTATTTCTAAATATATAAATGTGTCAATTTTTTTGAAACAAATTAATAAGAAAAATTGGACAATTTTTTTGAGACGGAGGTAGTACTAGTCTTTCTTTTTGTATATTTAAGAATCCTTAAATATATATAGAGTTTTCATGTGGAATTATCATCATTCAAAGAGATGTAATTAATCCTAATTAGCGGGGATTCAATTAGAAAAAACATACCAGTCTTTCGTTTTATAGAGAAAACGCATGAACAATTTGTATTTCAATATATTGTTAGCACAAACTGACTAATTCTTACTCCTAATTTTTTTTAAAAAAAATCGATGTATCCAAAGACGGAGGAAGATGTCTCACAAATAAGTATTGAGTATGATAAGGGAATCAAGAAACTAGTTGATAAACTGATGTGCTTTTAATTTGATAATGTTTGGTATTAAATTAAACAAAAAATCAACAGCATTTAACTTGGTTTAGTATTAAGCTAGCAAAAATTAAAAAGAAACAGAATCAAAGTGTAAGTAAAAACTAAATTATGTTTCACTTTTACAACTATTTTTTTTATTATAGATAACTAGCTTGTTTAACTAATTTCGGATTTGCTTTGATTAAATTCACTAAGGAGTAAAATACATCATACAAAAAGGTTATTATCCTCGGTACTCAAACATGAGATTTTTAGTTAATGGACTGATTGGGTGAGCAAAGAATATTATCCTTGCACGAGTTTCGTGCCTTTTTACTAATTTTAATCTCGAGTTTAAGTCATATACATTATTTTTTTTTTAAAAAAGTTATATATACCATTAGTTCAAATCAATTTAATTTCAATTTTCAACATTATATTCTCTCAATTTATATGACATTTTTTGCTTTTCGAGAGTCAATTTCACTAAATTTTGAAGCTAAATTAAATTAAATTAACTCAATATTTTAATATTAAAATTTATATATTTGAAAACTTATAAGTTGCAACTTGCTCATATCAATTTAGTTAGTAGAAAAATATCTTAAAATATTAATCAAAGTTTGTTACAGTGCCGTATAATTTAAGAGGTATAAATTAAGGTAATTTGTTACCGAGGTTTGTTTGAGCCATGAATCCAACATCCTCAGTTGCTCCCAAAGTTTTATTAGAGCTAAATTCAGCTCTATTTCATGGTTTTCATGTTGAGATATACCACATATATACATTGTATATATATGTGGTTAGTTAGTTGTTAATTAGATATTTTGGATTAGTTAGATATTTTGTCATTAGGGATATTTTGTCAATTAGGGATTAGTTGTCAACAATTATAAATAGGGGTCATTTTGTAATATTCTAGTTTGAGAGGAAATAATAAGAAATATCTTAGAAGCTCATTTGAGCCCCAAAACATTCCTCTCTTATTTTACACTTCCTCTTCACTGTTGCTGTTTCCAGAATCTCTTTCCCTCTATCCAATTGTGATCTTATAATGATTAGTCTATATTTAACATGGTATTAAAGTCGAGTTCGTTATAGATCGGTCCAATCGAAGTGAGGAATTTGAAAATTTGAAGATCGCTGAAAAGATTTTTCAGTTTGGGATCGATTCGGAATTCAACACCTATTGCGCGATTGAACATCGAAGGAATTGATCGAGGAAAGGAATTGAAGAAACTGAAAAGGAGAAAATCAAAATCGATCGAGAGGATAAAATCAGAATCGATCGATAGGAGAAAATCAGATCGCCGAAATCGCGAGAAGAGAAAATCAAAATCAGAATCACCGAAATCACGATTTCCTTCTGAAAATTAGAATTGAAGATCGATTCATCTCTTAGAATCGAAGATCTATCCGCGATGGAGATGCTATCGTTTTCAGCGGATACACTCCGCCTTTAGCTATCGTTGCGACGTCGATTATCGTCGAGAACTTGTGTGTTTATGAGGTATCGATTTGAGAATTTCTGGAAATTATTCAATTTCATCAATTTCATTGTCGATTGTTATGTGTTGGCGAGTCAGTATTTTCATATTGATTCTGATTTGGAGAATTGGTTCTGATTTGGAGAATTATGTTAGTTTCTATTCTGTTGTTGATAGCTGTTGTTTTCATTTCTGTGTTGGTAAATTGGAGAATTGGAGAAAAATGTCGTTGTGGTTGTTGCTGCTTCTACTGTGGTTGTTAGTTTCTATTCGTGTACGTGTTGGTAAATTGGAGAATTGGAGAAAAATGTCGTTGTGGTTGTTGCTGCTTCTACTGTGGTTGTTAGTTTCTATTCGTGTACGTGTTGGTATTGTTGCTGCGGTTTCTAGTATTGAAGCAACAAGCAGTTGGTGAAACAAATAATGGATTTTAGTTGTTGCTGTTGGTGGAAAATGATGTGCAGTAGCAGCTATTGCTATTTGCGATTGCTGTGTGCAGCTGCATTATTAGTTGTTTCTCATAGTTGAATATTACTACATGCACCTGAGTATGTTGGTGTAGATACTGCTGCGACAACTGCTTTAACCTGTTCTGCGAGTGTTGCTATTGCAACTCATGATAGGGATATTAATGGAGGAGTTCTATGGTTGAGTGGATCATAAGGGTAGGAAATGTCTATCGATAGGAGGATCGGGGAGTTCTTAGCGATAAATAGACTAAAAATTGAGGGATACTTCGTCGAAGACAATATGGATTGAGTGAGATTGCGTGATGAGAATCGAGGGATTCTCTAGTCCAAGCGAGACTAGAGAACGAGGGTTCTTGCCGCTTATTAAAATAGTTGTCGTGATGGGAATCGAGGGATTCTTGCCGTCAGTTTTACATAAGGAGAATCGAGGGATTTTCTAGTCCGAGTGAGACTAGAGAACGAGAGGTTCTTCATTATTGTTGTGGGACTTGCCGCAGCTGTGTTGCTGCTGGTTTGTTGGTTGCTATTGCAGCTCATGATAGTGGTTGTTGTTAATAAATGCAGAAATAAAACCTGCCAGCAAATCGACTTGTTGTTGTCATTGCTGGTTTGGTATCCTGCTGTTATTTCTTCCTCAGGCCCTGCAGTCTTCAAAGCTGAGCCGCTGAGCATGCTTCTGGTTCTGTTGTTGCTGCCATTAGCATAGTTGTTGCTGCTGAGAAATGACTGATTTTTGCTTGCAGGACACTGGCTTCATCCTGCTGATACTGCTGGAACTCTGTGTTTGCAGATGCTGCAGATATGGAAGGTCAACTGTTGTGGCCGCTTTCATTGTGTTAAGGTGAATCTTGAGTGTCTGCTGGCCGAAATATGCAAGTCTTTGCACTGTGTGGCTGCATTTGTGCCAAGGTGAATCGAGTACAATTTTGCATCGCGGTGATGTTCTTCTGTTGCTGATTTTGTTGGGATGCGATTACGCCTGCTGCGGTGATGTTGTGCGCAGGTGAGGAGCAGAGCTGTTTCTTGTCTGTTGTTTGATTAAGGAGAAGTGTGGCGGTTGTGTTCTGCTAAGAATGCAAGTGATGCACTAGAAATTTCAGAATTCTGATGTTGGCTTTCTTTGTAGCTTTTGCTTCTCAACACTACACTAAGACACGGAGGAAGCTGCAACTTTGTCTCTAAATGCGGGTTGGACTAATGTTGTTACATCTGCTCATCGTGCTTGTTGATTTTCTTTGTTAATGATCGTTCTCAAGCTAGACCGAAAATTACATTTCCGTGCCTAGCTTGAGGGGAGGGGGGTGTTGAGATATACCACATATATACATTGTATATATATGTGGTTAGTTAGTTGTTAATTAGATATTTTGGATTAGTTAGATATTTTGTCATTAGGGATATTTTGTCAATTAGGGATTAGTTGTCAACAATTATAAATAGGGGTCATTTTGTAATATTCTAGTTTGAGAGGAAATAATAAGAAATATCTTAGAAGCTCATTTGAGCCCCAAAACATTCCTCTCTTATTTTACACTTCCTCTTCACTGTTGCTGTTTCCAGAATCTCTTTCCCTCTATCCAATTGTGATCTTATAATGATTAGTCTATATTTAACATGGTATTAAAGTCGAGTTCGTTATAGATCGGTCCAATCGAAGTGAGGAATTTGAAAATTTGAAGATCGCTGAAAAGATTTTTCAGTTTGGGATCGATTCGGAATTCAACACCTATTGCGCGATTGAACATCGAAGGAATTGATCGAGGAAAGGAATTGAAGAAACTGAAAAGGAGAAAATCAAAATCGATCGAGAGGATAAAATCAGAATCGATCGATAGGAGAAAATCAGATCGCCGAAATCGCGAGAAGAGAAAATCAAAATCAGAATCACCGAAATCACGATTTCCTTCTGAAAATTAGAATTGAAGATCGATTCATCTCTTAGAATCGAAGATCTATCCGCGATGGAGATGCTATCGTTTTCAGCGGATACACTCCGCCTTTAGCTATCGTTGCGACGTCGATTATCGTCGAGAACTTGTGTGTTTATGAGGTATCGATTTGAGAATTTCTGGAAATTATTCAATTTCATCAATTTCATTGTCGATTGTTATGTGTTGGCGAGTCAGTATTTTCATATTGATTCTGATTTGGAGAATTGGTTCTGATTTGGAGAATTATGTTAGTTTCTATTCTGTTGTTGATAGCTGTTGTTTTCATTTATGTGTTGGTAAATTGGAGAATTGGAGAAAAATGTCGTTGTGGTTGTTGCTGCTTCTACTGTGGTTGTTAGTTTCTATTCGTGTACGTGTTGGTAAATTGGAGAATTGGAGAAAAATGTCGTTGTGGTTGTTCTTTGCCTACTTGTGGTTGTTAGTTTCTATTAGGTATGCGTGTTGGTATTGTTCTTTGCGGTTTCTAGTATTGAAGCAACAAGCGGTTAGTGAAACAAATAATGGATTTTAGTTATTCTTTGTTGGTGGAAAATGATGTGCGATGGCATTTTGCTATTTGCGATTGCGTGTGCGTGCATTATTAGTTGTTTCGTAGTTGAATATTACTACATGCGCTTTGAGTATGTTGGTGTAGATCTTCTGCGACAACCGCTTTAACTTTGTACTGCGAGTGTTGCTATTGCAACTCATGATAGGGATATTAATGGAGGAGTTCTATGGTTGAGTGGATCATAAGGGTAGGAAATGTCTATCGATAGGAGGATCGGGGAGTTCTTAGCGATAAATAGACTAAAAATTGAGGGATACTTCGTCGAAGACAATATGGATTGAGTGAGATTGCGTGATGAGAATCGAGGATTCTCAGTCAGCGAGACTAGAGAACGAGGGTTCTTGCCGCTTATTAAAATAGTTGTCGTGATGGGAATCGAGGGATTCTTGCCGTCAGTTTTACATAAGGAGAATCGAGGGATTTTCTAGTCCGAGTGAGACTAGAGAACGAGAGGTTCTTCATTATTGTTGTGGGACTTGCACGCTTTGTGTTCTTCTTGGTTTGTTGGTTGCTATTGCATTTCATGATAGTGGTTGTTGTTAATAAATGCGAAATAAAACACGCCACAAATCGACTTGTTGTTGTCATTCTTTGGTTTGGTATCCTGCGTTATTTCTTCCTCGAGCCCTGCGATCTTCAAAGCCAGTGAGCATGCTTACAGTTACATTGTTCGCCATTAGCATAGTTGTTCTTTGAGAAATGATCGATTTTTGCTTAGGACAGCTTCATCCTGCGTCTGCTTTGGAACTCTGTGTTGCGAATCTTTGCAGATATGGAAGAATCTGTTGTGGCTGCTCATTGTGTTAAGGTGAATCTTGAGTGTCTGCTTTGGAAATATGCAAGTCTTTGCCGTGTGGCTGCCATTTGTGCCAAAGTGAATCTTGAGTACAATTTTGCATCGCGGTGATGTTCTTCTTTATTCTTGATTTTGACGATGCGATTACGCCTGCTTTGCGGTGATGTTGTCTTGTGAAGGAGGAGGAGCTGTTTCTTATGTTGTTTGATTAAGGAGAAGTGTGAGCGGTTGTGTTCTTGCTAAGAATGCAAGTGATGCACTAGAAATTTCAGAATTCTGATGTTGGCTTTCTTTGTAGCTTTTGCTTCTCAACACTACACTAAGACACCGGAGGAAGCGCAACTTTGTCTCTAAATGCAGGGTTGGACTAATGTTGTTACATCCGCCATCGCGCTTTGTTGATTTTCTTTGTTAATGATGCATTCTCAAGCTAGGGTGAAAATTACATTTCAGTGCCTAGCTTGAGGAAGAGTGTTGAGATATACCACGTATATACATTGTATGTATATGTGGTTAGTTAGTTGTTAATTAGATATTTTGGATTAGTTAGATATTTTGTCATTAGGGATATTTTGTCAATTAGGGATTAGTTGTCAACAATTATAAATAGGGTCGTTTTGTAATATTCTAGTTTGAGAGGAAATAATAAGAAATATCTTAGAAGCTCATTTGAGCCCCAAACATTCCTCTCTTATTTTACACTTCCTCTTCATTATTCTTTGTTTCGAATCTCTTTCCCTCTATCCAATTGTGATCTTATAATGATTAGTCTATATTTAACATGGTATTAAAGTCGAGTTCGTTATAGATCGGTCCAATCGAAGTGAGGAATTTGAAAATTTGAAGATCGCTGAAAAGATTTTTCAGTTTGGGATCGATTCGGAATTCAACACCTATTGCGCGATTGAACATCGGAATTGATCGAGGAAAGGAATGAAGAAAGCGAAAAGGAGAAAATCAAAATCGATCGAGAGGATAAAATCGAATCGATCGATAGAGAAAATCAGATCGCCGAAATCGCGAGAAGAGAAAATCAAAATCAGAATCACCGAAATCACGATTTCCTTCTGAAAATTAGAATTGAAGATCGATTCATCTCTTAGAATCGAAGATCTATCCGCGATGGAGATGCTATCGTTTGTGGATACACTCGCCTTTTAGCTATCGTTGCGGCGTCGATTATCGTCGAGAACTTGTGTGTTTATGAGGATCGATTTGAGAATTTACGAAATTATTCAATTTCATCAATTTCATTGTCGATTGTTATGTGTTGGCGAGTCGATTTTCATATTGATTACGATTTGGAGAATTGGTTACGATTTGGAGAATTATGTTAGTTTCTATTCATTGTTGATAAATTGTTTTGTTTACTTGTTGGTAAATTGGAGAATGGAGAAAAATGTCGTTGTGGTTGTTCTTGTGGTTGTTAGTTTCTATTAGGTATGCGTGTTGGTAAATTGGAGAATTGGAGAAAAATGTCGTTGTGGTTGTTCTTTGCTACTGTGGTTGTTAGTTTCTATTCGTATGCGTGTTGGTATTGTTCTTTGCGGTTTCTAGTATTGAAGCAACAAGCGGTTAGTGAAACAAATAATGGATTTTAGTTGTTCTTTGTTGGTGGAAAATGATGTGCGATGGCATTATTGCTATTTGCGATTCGTGTGTGCAATGCATTATTAGTTGTTTCATAGTTGAATATTACTACATGCACTGAGTATGTTGGTGTAGATCTTTGCTGCGACAATTGCTTTAACTCGTTTCGCGAGTGTTCTTATTGCAACTCATGATAGGGATATTAATGGAGGTTACATGGTTGAGTGGATCATGGGTAGGAAATGTCTATCGATAGGATCGGGAGTTCTTAGCGATAAATAGACTAAAAATTGAGGATACTTCGTCGAAGACAATATGGATTGAGTGAGATTGCGTGATGAGAATCGAGGATTCTCTAGTCCAAGCGAGACTAGAACGAGGGTTCTGCCGCTTATTAAAATAGTTGTCGTGATGGGAATCGAGGATTCTGCCGTTTTACATAAGGAGAATCGAGGATTTTCTAGTCAGTGAGACTAGAGAACGAGAGGTTCTTCATTATTGTTGTGGGACTTGCATTGTGTTCTTCTTTGGTTTGTTGGTTGCTATTGCACTCGTGATAGTGGTTGTTGTTAATAAATGCGAAATAAAACACGCGACAAATCGACTTGTTGTTGTCATTCTTTGGTTTGGTATCCTGCCGTTATTTCTTCCTCGAGGCCTGCGATCTTCAAAGCCGAGCCGTGAGCATCTTACAGTTACATTGTTCTTTGCCATTAGCATAGTTGTTCTTTGAGAAATGACCGATTTTTGCTTGCAGACAGCTTCATCCTGCGTCTTGCTGGAACTCTGTGTTTGCAGATGCTGCAGATATGGAAGGTGCAACTGTTGTGGCTGCCATTGTGTTAAGGTGGATCTTGAGTGTCTGTTTGGAAATATGCAAGTCTTTGTTGGTGTGTACTCCATTGTGCTAAGGTGAATCTGAGTACAATTTTGCATGCGGTGATGTTCTTCTTTCTTGATTTTGTTGAGATCTGATTACGCCTGCTTTGGTGATGTTGTCTTGCGTGAGAGGAGGAGCGGTATTTCTTGTCTGTTGTTTGATTAAGGAGAAGTGTGGCGGTTGTGTTCTTTGCTAAGAATGCAAGTGATGACTAGAAATTTCAGGAATTCCTGATGTTGGCTTTGCTGTAGCTTTTTGCTTCTCAACACTACACTAAGACACCAGAGGAAACTGCAACTTTGTCTCTAAATGCAGGGTTGGACTAATGTTGTTACATCTGCTACTGTGCCTGCTGTTGATTTTGCTGTTAATGATGCATTCTCAAGCTAGGACTGAAAATTCTGTTTTCCGTGCCTAGCTTGAGGGGAGGGGGGTGTTGAGATATACCACATATATACATTGTATATATATGTGGTTAGTTAGTTGTTAATTAGATATTTTGGATTAGTTAGATATTTTGTCATTAGGGATATTTTGTCAATTAGGGATTAGTTGTCAACAATTATAAATAGGGGTCATTTTGTAATATTCTAGTTTGAGAGGAAATAATAAGAAATATCTTAGAAGCTCATTTGAGCCCCAAAACATTCCTCTCTTATTTTACACTTTTGCAATTCCTCTTCACTGTTGCTGTTTCCAGAATCTCTTTCCCTCTATCCAATTGTGATCTTATAATGATTAGTCTATATTTAACATGGTATTAAAGTCGAGTTCGTTATAGATCGGTCCAATCGAAGTGAGGAATTTGAAAATTTGAAGATCGCTGAAAAATCAGAATTCTCAATTTGGAATCGATCCGGAATTCAACACCTATTGCGCGATTGAACATCGAAGGAATTGATCGAGGAAAGGAATTGAAGAAACTGAAAAGGAGAAAGTCAAAATCGATCGAGAGGATAAAATCAAAATCGATCGATAGGAGAAAATCAGATCGCCGATATCGCGAGAAGAGAAAATCAAAATCAGAATCACCGAAATCACGATTTCCTTCTGAAAATTAGAATCGAAGATCGATTCATCTCTTAGAATCGAAGATCGATCCGCGATGGAGATGCTATCGTTTTCAATGGATCTGGCTCCGCTTTGGCTATCGTTGCGACGTCGATTATCGTCGAGAACTTGTGTGTTTATGAGGGATCGATTTGAGAATTTCTGGAAATTATTCAATTTCATCAATTTCATTGTCGATTGTTCTGTGTTAGCGAGTCAGTATTTTCATATTGGTTCTGATTTGGAGAATTGGTTCTGATTTGGAGAATTATGTTAGTTTCTATTCTGTTGTTGATAGCTGTTGTTTTCATTTCTGTGTTGGTAAATTGGAGAATTGGAGAAAAATATCGTTGTGGTTATTCTTTTAACCTTTGTGGTTGTTAGTTTCTATTAGGTATGCGTGTTGGTATTGTTGTTGCGGTTTCTAGTATTGAGCGTGGCGGTTAGTGAAACAAATAATGGTTTTTAGTTGATCTTTGTTGGTGGAAAATGGCGTGCGATGGCATTATTGCTATTTGCGATTCTTGTGTGCAATGCATTATTAGTTGTTTCTCATAGTTGAATATTACTACATGCACTTTGAGTGCATTGGTGTAGATCTTTGCTGCGACAACTGCTTTAACCTGTTCTGCGAGTGTTGCTATTGCAACTCATGATAGGGATATTAATGGAGGAGTTCTATGGTTGAGCGGATCATAAGGGTAGGAAATGTCTATCGATAGGATGATCGGGGAGTTCTTAGCGATAAATAGACTAAGAATTGAGGGATACTTCGTCGAAGACAATATGGATTGAGTGATGAGAATCGAGGGATTCTCTAGTCCAAGCGAGACTAGAGAACGATGGGTTCTTGCCGTCGGTTTTACATAAGGAGAATCGAGGGATTCTCTAGTCCGAGTGAGACTGGAGAACGAGAGGTTCTTCATTATTGTTGTGGGACTTGCCTTGGCTGTGTTCTTCTTTGGTTTGTTGGCTGCTATTGCGGCTCGCGATAGTGGTGTTGTTAATCAATGCAGAAATAAAACACGCCAAAGAAATCGACTTGTTGTTATCACTTCTTTGGTTTGGTATCTGCTGTTATTTCTCCTCGAGCCTGCAGTATTCAAAGGTGAGCAGAGCATCTTCTTTGGTTACATTATTCTTTGCCATTAGCATAGTTGTTGCGGTGAGAAATGGTGATTTTTCTGCGGGACAGCGGCGGCCTGGCGTCTTCTTTGGAACTCTGTGTTTGCATTCTTGCGAATATGGAAAGGTCTGGCTTGTGTTTGCTCATTGTGTTAAGGTGGATCTTGAGTGTCATTGGCTGGAAATATGCAAGTTCTGCGGTGTGTGGTACTCATTTGTGCTAAGGTGAATCTGAGTACAATTTTGCATTGCGGTGATGTTCTTGATTTTCTTTGGGATCTGAGATCTTCCCTTTACATTTGTGTTGTTGTGCGCTTGTGAAGGAGAGGAAGCGGTATTTCTTGTGCATTTGTTTGATTAAGGAGAAGTGTGGCGATTGTGTTCTTGCTAAGAATGCAAGTGATGCTAGAAATTTGAAATTCTGATGTTGGCTTTCTTTGTAGCTTGCTTCTCAACCTACACTAAGACACGAGAGAAGCTATGACTTTGTCTCTAAATGCAGGTGGGTGATGTTGTTACATCTGCTGTTTGTCTTCTTGTATGCTTGTTGATTTTCTTTGTTAATGATGCGTTCTCAAGCTAGGGGAAAACTCTGTTTTAGTGCCTAACGAGAAGTGTTGATATATACCACATATATACATTGTATAAATATATGGTTAGTTAGTTGTTAATTAGATATTTTGGATTAGTTAGATATTTTGTCATTAGAGATATTTTGTCAATTAGGGATTAGTTGTCAACAATTATAAATAGGGGTCATTTTGTAATATTCTAGTTTGAGAGGAAATAATAAGAAGTATCTTAGAAGCTCATTTGAGCCCCAAAATATTGCTATCCTATTTTACACTTTTGCACTTTCTCTTCACTGTTGTTGTTTCCAGAATCTCTTTCCCTCTATCCAATTGTTGATCTTATATTGATTAGTCTATATTTAACATTCCAATCATTGAATCAACTCAAATATATTCATGCACGCCTAATCCGTGCGAGCTTTAACTAAAGCAGTTATTGAGTTGTTTGGAGGTCATTAGGGACGGGTTTGAGTGCGGATACTTTTACGATTATGCAGCGTGTTGTTAGCTTGTAGGCGTCGGGTGAGTGGATACATATGTATGTGGTGGAGATGGGTATGGGGAGAAATGTGTTTGTTATCTTGGTTTGATTGATATGTATGCTAAATGTGGAAATGGAAAGCTCGTGAAGTTTTGATGAGATGGTAGAGAAGGATGTTGTTTCTTGGAGTGCTATTTATGCATCGAGCGGGCTTCTTAAATAGGCTTTGGAGGCTGTTTCACGTCTGCAATGTTAGGCCAGGATTGTTATTCAATGGTTGGTGTACTTTCTGCGTGTGCAAGGTTAGGTGCTTTAGAAGTCGGCGAATGGGCCAGTAAGTTGATGGACGTGAATGAATTTTTGTCTAATGCTGTTTTAGGTACGACACTAATTGATATTTATGCTAAATGCGGACGAATGGTATCGGCTTGGGAAATATTCACACAAATGTGTGAAAACGAGTAATGTCGGAATCTTTGTTATATCGGTCTTGCTTTGCACGGGCATGTGAAATCCGCCTTTTGTTGTTTTGGTCAAGTGGTGAAACTCGGTATAAAACCTGATGGAAACACGTTCATGGGTCTCCTTTGTGGTTGCACTCATGCTGGTCTTGTTGACGATGGCCGCAAATACTTTCACAGCATGAATACATTGTACTCTTTGGAACCAACGATTGAACATTACGGATGCATGGTTGATCTTACAGGCCGTGGTTTCTTTGGGCGAAGCTCGTTCGTTGATTGAGTATCTTTGGTGAAGGCTAATTAGTCATTTGGGAGCTCTTTAAGTTCTTTTGCGGTTACATCGTGATACCAAGTTGGCTGAACATGTGCTAAAGCAATTGATTGAATTGGAACCATGGAACTCGGAAAATTACGTTCTTTTGTCAAATATCTAAGCATCTAACAATAAATGGGACAATTTGGAAGAAATCAGGTCTTCTATGAACGAGAGAAGAATGCAGAAGATTCCTGCATATAGTTGGATAGAGATCGATGGAATTATTCATGAATTTCTCGTCGGAGATACATATCATCCTATATCAGAGAAGATATACGTTAAGCAGTGGCGAGAAAGGAGTTAAGAGAGGCGGCTATGTTCCAAAAGCGGAATATGCTCTATTTGACATCGAAGAGGAGAAGGAGCACTTAGTGGTCATCAGTGAGAAGCTTTGCGCTTGCATTTGGCTTACTAAGTACTAAACCTAGTGATGTTATTAGAATAATAAAAATCTTCGTATCTGTGGTGGTATCATACATTCTTCAAGCTTATCTCTAAAATAACGGAGAGAAATCATCTTTGGGATAATAACCATTTTCATTGTTTCCTTAAAGGATCATGCTAATGTGGAATTCTTGGTAAAACTTGATTGGTAATATGATGTTTACTGACGTTTTATTCAAGTAATCAAGAAGAGAATAGATATTGAAGAGGAGGAGGAAAACTCATTGAAGCGAGAAGAGGCAGAGACCTAATATTTATCGTGCGATAAAGATTACTATGAACTCGATAAAAGGAGCAATGCTATGAAGAAGCAAAATATTGTGTGACAGAATGATATATGGTACGTCCCACTTTATGTGACACTCTTTCTTTTTAGTCAGTCTAAAAAAGAATGATACTTTTTTTATATTTAGTAGCAGAAATGCAAGGTAAGGTTGTTGTACCCTTGTGGTCCGGCCCTTTCCCGGATCCCGCTGATGCGCGATTTAATGCACACACTTTAACGCAAGTGCACGTTATCGTGACAAGTAATATAGTCTAGGTAAGACCGAATATCGTCCTCAAGGATTAGTGTTCAAGTATCAATTATCTATCCTTTGTTATCTATTTGGTAAACGATATTTGAGTTTGTTGATTATAACTAACAATTATAAAGACTAATTAACTATGTGTTTACTTCAGTAGTGATGGAAATAGGGCTTCCAAGTCTCCTCAACTATCCGCTTATATTACTTATTAATGCAATGAATTATGGTTCTTTTTCTTTTGGAGTTAGCAGGTTTACTAATTCGTTTTATACTCCCGTTAAGACTATATAAACACTCAACCCCAGTAGCGCTCCTTTCTACCTTTCGGTGATAAGGATGACTCTATAGGAGGATTAAGAACAAAAACCTTGTTAATCGTCACGCACCTTGCGTGAAATTAGGTATTTAAACCTCTATTAACGCTACACAAGTAATTGAGGTATTTTCATCCTCAATCCGACCTATGTCTACCCAACTTACAGCATATTCACAACCTCCTCCTTTCGAAGTTTGATTAGAAATCATATAAATAATGATAATTAGTGATCAATTAATTACCAAGCATTCAAAGCAACTATTGGGTAAATCTCAACAATAAGAAGAACAACCATAAACGTCGTGATTCATAATATAAGGTCGAGTGAATTGACATGGAAAACCTATAATGGAATTAGTTCTAGCCATTGACATGACAAGAACTAATTCAATATCAACATAAACTAAAAGTAAAGTAAAGAAAAGAAAAGAAAATTACTAAGTAAATGTCTCAATCTTGACTCAAGAAGTCTTGTGTTTGTGCAAGAAAGGAACTCTTGAAAGCGCATAGGGTTCTCTTTTATAGCCTCAAACCGCCCAAGGTTTTCCGCCCGGGCTGGCCCATAATTCGTCAAAAACCTGATTTTCAGCGTCGGCGCGCGGCACCTATCGGCGCGCGGCCGGAACTCTGTATTTGCGGAGATTAGCGCGCGCGACACTCTGGTCTAGAGGCGCGTGCGCTGCAACCTGCAGTCTCGATCATTAGGCGTCGGCGGCCTGTGTCCGTGCACAGTTCGCCACTTTATCGTCTTTTAAGCTCTGAAACCTCCACTTTTGCCCTCTTTTAGCTCCTTTTCCGCCAAATAGCCATTTTAACCAATCTGACTCAAAAGAAAGAAAATCTATCCTAAGACGACACGTATTTGTACAAAAAGAGATAAAAGACTAACTAAAAACGACTCAAAAAGTGTATATAAAATACACCGATCAAATACCCCCAAACTTAACCTTTGCTCTCCCTCGAGCAAAGATAAAAAGAAAGAAATAAAGACTCAAAGGAGAAGAAAAATAAAAGACTCAATGACATTGATCACTTTGCTGCATTTGTGTCACTTAGAAAAACATGAAGGTTAGCAGAATAATATGCAGGAACATATAGCATGAAATTTTAGCACTCTAAACACATTAAGCTAGATATTTCGCAAACTCATTTTTATCATGCTTAATGGAAGTCAAAATACTGAATCATGCATGTTAATTTCAAAAATCCTATGTCATTTTTACTTGCTATTCTCCACTACTCATGGATATGCATCTAAGAGATCTTCAGGACTTTTAAGGGTTGTAATGTAGGCTTAGGCATGGGTAGGTAAAAAATAGGCATTTAGACTCATTTTGTGTACCATAAGCTCTTTAGCTTTTCAATGTTTTTCTTTTCTTTTGGTTCTTTCCTTCACTTCAAATCTATCTTTCCCCTCTTTTGTTTTGAGAGCGTGAAGTGTATCATAATAATAAGCACCCCCAAACTTAGGCTTTTGCCTATTTCTTATAACTTTTTTATTGGGGTGCATCAATCTTGTTTGCTTTTTGTCTCTTTTTTAACACATTCTATTCCAACTATTTCACATTCTTACTTATGGCACAAGTGTGGGAATATAGGGTGTCAAAGAAAAAGTTTAATTTTTTTAGGCTCAATGGGGCTGACTAGGGATATTTTTTTAATGTCAGGGATAGAAAAGAGTGGTAAGAATTGGCTAACAAAGAAACGCCTGAGTCATCTCCCTAACATGCATATCCTAACTATTTCGCCTCAAATAGCAAGCAATCATAACACATAGGTTTTAATCATTTATCATGCACAATTCAAGTATAAAACTCCATATAGACAGATTTCATGAGTTTTTGACATATTTAACCTAAGTGTTTATATAGTTGCTTCTAATTCCATTACATTATTCCACCTTACTTCACTAGGTGTTTCTAGTAACTACAACATGCATGATCTTTGACAGACAATTATGACTCAAAAGAAAAAAAATTATGACTAAAAAATACACAAAAACAACCAAAAAGACTCAATCATACTATAATAATAAGACACAATTAAAACACCCCCCCAAACTTAAATCACACATTGTCCCCAATGTGTGTAGACTCAAAGACAATAAAAGAAAAGGACACTTACAGACTTGGTTTAAAATGGTGGCGGTGGCGGTGGATAATGCATCGACCATTGGTTGAACAGGGAACTCATATCGTCAAATTGCTGGTGCAACTGTTGTTGCCCCTGCCTCAATTCTTGTTGCCCTTGTCTCAACTCTTGTTGTCCTTGTATCACTGTGTCGAAATGTTGCATCATCCTTCTGCAGTTGCGAGCAACCGCTCCATCATGGCATTGGAGGTTACGATTACGTGGGTGTTGCTCACTGCCGTATTGAGCCTCTATCTCGGGCTCATCTTCGTCCATGACGGCTCTGCTGCTCTTCTTCTTTGGTGGTCTTTGGTGCTCTTAACTGCTTCTTTGGGGGCTTGGAGTGCAGGAAGGAGTGCACTATCCCATATGACCTGAGCGGTTGGTTTCTCTCGAGTATCGATGGGTAGGGTTGGGACCCATTTATGGCGCATAAACTTGTAATAAGTGAGCCGTGTCCCAACCAGCTGTTATTACCAACTCTTTGGTCTCTTGATGCTTTGCACTATCTCATTTCCCACATCAATCGTCTTCCCCGTCATAATTCCATATATCAATTTGATCCTATCTTCTGGCACTCTGGTGAAGTGCGTTGATGGAATCGACGGCGAAATCTGACCAACCACTGCTTTGTTGAACTGACACCTGCTCAGTCCTCTTGACCCATTTCTGGCAATATCAAATGCAGCCCCAGGGTAGCTCACTGTGTTTGCGACGGTATTCTAGTCAATGCGGTTGGTGCTTCTAGACCATGATCTGAAGTAGCTTCGGTCATCACCTCTTTCCTCAACATCAACTGTTTCCAATACCGCATTGACCTCTTCTGCCATCACAGGCACATATTGTCCCCTCACAAAGCATCTATTGTTCACCTTCTCCGGAAGATTAGCATAAAATTCACGCACCATTACTGTGTTCATTGGTGCTATCTCTTCCGGGTTTACAAATCTTTTCCACCCCATCATCTCAATCATCGCCCGAATGGGCTCATAGACATCCTCCTCCCCAAGCGAATCCCTTTGATAGTCCATTCCCCTTTCAGGGATTAAGGGCCTAGTACTAAGCTTTTTGTATCTTTCATGAGCTTGTTGGCTAATAAACCCAGTATCATCGTATTGAGGGGCTGAGGTGGATGTGGAGGCTCTTCTCTTTCTGGCAGACATGGTTAAATCACTTTTTGCAGCGTTTTCTTAGTATCACAAATGTTCCCCAACACTATCACAAAACAACTAGCATTTCTGACTATCACTCCCAAACTCCAACTCCTGCACTACACAATACCCACACCCTCCTTGTATACTCCTCCTCTAAATTTCACAACCAATTTTTCAACACCCCAACGACTTCAACAATGCAACACTCCTCCAAACTACTACCTCATTTGACTGCTGTAAAGCTTTCAAAAAAAATGAAGATTACCTTTTTGACAGTGTTCTTCAAGGTTTTCTTGCTTCTAATGGTGATTTGAGGCACTGGATGATGTTTTGTTGGTTGAAATGGTTAAGGGGTTAGGGACTTTAAGAGTTGTTGGTTGTGTTTGGGTTTGATTTATGGAATATTTGTGGGTGAGGTTTAAATTTTCGTGGGTTTTGTGGAGAAGAAAGGTTAGGTTTTGGTTTGAAATTGGGGAAAATCGGGTTTTTGGGCGTCTTTTAATTTCTGGATTTCCGCTTCGGCGCCGCTGCCCTGCATTTGGCGCCGCGGCTCCCAACTTACTGCACTTCTTCGGGAATTTTTGCGTCGCGGCCCTGCTACGGGGCGTCGCGGCGCCTAAACTTGACAATTTTTCTGGATTTTTGGCGTCGCGGCCCTGCTCGCAGGCGCTTTTAACTCAGCGCCTTTACGCTCTTTTAGCCGCGGCTAACCGTTTTCTGGAAATCCTGACTATTCTTCAGTTTTCGCCCTTCAATTTATTGGCCTACACATGTCAATCACAACACAAACACTACCTCCGTGAGACTGTTCTTAATAAAAACTAACTATATTAAAGTAAAATAAATCAAAATACCTTGGGTTGCCTCCCAAGTAGCGCTGTCTTTAACGTCTTTTAGCGGGGACCAAGTTCTTAACTCAAGAAGTGTGGGGTGGATTAACCCCACAACTAATCCATTTTCTCCACATTTTGCGTTTTCTTCTTCTGCTTCTCTTCTTAAAATTATTTTCAAGGGAAGGTTCAGGAGCACATACCTGCTTTGGCGGAGGTTCGGCATCGCGTACCTGCGTTGGTGGGCTTATCTCCCTTGGTTTGGCTTGCACTGGCTCACAGTGGGTTTTGATGGTGCTGATTGCAAAGCACCTACCTGCTCATGATTGGTGGCTCAATAATGTGTTTAAATACTTTAAACACCATTTCTTCCTTTTCCACCCTCAACGTCAGCTCTCCTTTTTCTACATCGATCAGGGCTCTCCACATGCGCGAGAATGGTCTCCCCAATATGATGGGGATCTCTGCATCCTCTTTCATGTCAAGAATGAGGAAGTCCGCAGGAAAAAAGAATTTTCCTACTTTAACAAGCATGTCCTTAATCTTCCCCCTTGGGTGAACCACTGTTCTATCGGCCAGTTGCAGGCTCACCGTGGTTGGTTTGGCTTCACCTAATTCCAACCATTTAAACACCGATAAAGGCATCAAATTTATACTTGCCCCTAAATCACAAAGAGCCACATTGCGTGTCACCGCAGTATGCAAGGTAATGTAAAGCTCCCCGGGTCTTTTAGTTTAGGGGGCAACTTCTTCTGCAGGATGACACTGCACTCCTCAGTCAGCGCCATCATTTCATACTCTGCTAGTTTCTTCTTCTTCCCCAAAATCTCCTTCATGAATTTAAAATAAGAGGGCATCTGCTCCAACGCCTCTATAGGGTATGTTGATATGTAGCTTTCTGAACGTCTCCAGAAATTTGGAGAATTGTTTATCAACTGCCTTCCGCTGCAATCTCTGTGGGAACGGGATCTTCTCAATATACTCCTTCTGCAGGTTTTCTCTACTCTTGGCGAGCCAACCACCTTCTATTTCTCTATTTACGCCTCTTTGTTCAACTCTGGTGAGGTATTCTTTGCTCATTTGTTTACCAACTTCTGTTATCTTGCTGACATTGTTCTCTCGGATTCATCTGTGTTGCTTGGCGGTGTACACGTGGCTCTTTGTTCGATTGCTTTGCTAGTTGACCACTTGTGTTTCCAAGTTCTGAGCGAGGATCTAGTTTACATCACGAATCGTTACGGGCGTTGGTGAGTGCCAACAAAGCTGCTCTCAGCTCATCTTGCTTTTCTGGCTGAACAGGTGCATTGAACTGTTGAGAAGGTGGGGCCTGAACAAATGACTGCTGATTTTGGTGCTGTTGGTTTTGGTACTGGCCTCTATATTGATTCTGCTGCCCCTGGCCTCCTCTCCATGAGAAATTTGGGTGATTCCTCCACCCTGGATTATATGTGTTAGAGTATGGGTTGTTATGGGGCCTCTGATAGTTACCCACAGCTTGGCACTCTGCCTGCTCGATTGGCATATTATTAGGATCAGCTGAAGGACATCTATCGAATGTATGTGGACCGCGCATATTTCCGGACTCTTTGGCATCTGCACTGCATTCACCGATACTGTATGTTGTTGCAGCTGCTTGGTCAACAGGGCAACTTGGGCATTCAGGGCAGTGATGGCATCTATCTCGTGAACTCCCACTGTCCTTCTACCACTCATTGGTCTATCTTCTGTGACATGGTTGTTGGTGGTCATATCTTCTAATAAGTCGTGAGCTTCATGGGCTGTTTTCCTCATAAAGGTCCCTTCTTCTTTGCATCGATAATTGTTACGGTTGTTCGCTCGGCCGTTATAGAAGATGTGGACAAGTTCCTGACTCAATCTGATGGTGTGGGCACTTTCTCTGCAAATCCTTGAACCTCTCCCAAGCGTATAATGACTCTCCATCGCTTGGTAGAAATTATTCACTCACTCTCGATTTGTTGCTTTACGATGGGAAGAATTTTGCCAAAAATTTACGTGCCATTTCTTGCCATGTAAAAATCGAATCGGTGGCGGGAATTTAACCATATTTTGCTCTGTCACTGGTGAGAAGGAAAGAGCCTCAATCTGACGGCATCATCGATGCCAGTTATATCGAATGTTGCACACAACTTCAAGAAATTAGCTATGTGCATATGTGGATCCTCGATGGCAACCTCCAAATGCAATGTGTTTGCGCGTGCTTAGAATCGTCGGTTTGATCTCAAAGTTATTTGCTCTATTCTTTGGGAGCCTAATACATGTCGTGCTCAGTTCACCCTCGGCGACCACGTAGTCTCTGAGCTTCTGCTGGACTTGAACTCTCTCCTCGACATCCATAGGTATTCGCGAGGCATTCCTTGGTTAGGTTGATTTTCACCTAACCCCTGCCGAGACGTTGTTGTTTTGGGCCGTCCATCTATCAAGTTGCGATTATTTGGTTCCTTCTATTATGTTTACAAGTTTTCTCAATCTCTGGATTGAAGGAACAAGAGTGTCTGCTCCTCTTCTCGCATAAAGCGGCGCTGAAACAGATCAAGAACAACCAAACGGATCACGGTACCCTGATTTTTACACAAATAAAAATAAAAAACGTAAAAAAAAAAAAAAAAAAAAAACCAAATTAGAAATTAAAAAATAGATAAAATTGATATTGAACTATGCCTAATCCGACAGCGGCGTAAAAACTTGATGCGATTTAATGCGCACTTTACTTGAAGTGCGTTATCGTGACAAGTAATATAGTCTAGGTAAGGCCAGAGTATCGTCGCCGAGGATTAGTGTTCAAGTACCAATTATCTATCCTTTGTTATCTATTTGGTAACCGATATTTGAGTTTGTTGATTATAACTAACAATTATAAAGACTAATTAACTATGTGTTTACTTCAGTAGTGATGGAAATAGGGCTTCCAAGTCTCCTCAACTATCCGCTTATATTACTTATTAATGCAATGAATTATGGTTCTTCTTCTTTTGGAGTTAGCAGGTTTACTAATTCGTTTTATACTCCGTTAAGGCTATATAAACACTCAACCCAGTGGCGCTCCTTTCTACCTTTCGGTGATAAGGATGACTCTATAGGAGGATTAAGAACAAAAACCTTGTTAATCGTCACGCACCTTGCGTGAAATTAGGTATTTAAACCTCTATTAACGCTACACAAGTAATTGAGGTATTTTCATCCCCAATCCGACCTATGTCTACCCAACTTACATCATAGTCACAACCTCCTCCTTTCGAAGTTTGATTAGAAATCATATAAATAATGATAATTAGTGATCAATTAATTACCAAGCATTCAAAGCAACTATTGGGTAAATCTCAACAATAAGAAGAACAACCATAAACATCGTGATTCATAATATAAGGTTCAAGTGAATTGACGTGGAAAGCCTATAATGGAATTAGTTCTAGCCATTGACATGACAAGAACTAATTGATATCAACATAAACTAAAAGTAAAGTAAAGAAAAGAAAAGAAAATTACTAAGTAAAGGTCTCGATCTTGACTCAGAAGTCTTGTGTTTGTGCAAGAAAGGAACTCTTGAAAGCGCCTAGGGTTATCTTTTTATAGCCTCCAAACCGCCCAGGTTTTCCGCCCGAGTTGGCCCATAATCGTCAAAACTGATTTTTCAGCGTCGTGTGGCCCAGAACTTTGCGCTGCTCGGTGATTAGGCGCGCGTACACTTTCTTTGTCTAGAGCGCCAGTACTGCAACTCTGCAGTCTCACGATCATTGGCGGCCTGCTGTCCGTGCCTGGTTCGCCACTTTCTCGTCTTTTAAGCTCTGGAACCTCCACTTTTGCCCTCTTTTAGCTCATTTTCCGCCAAATAGCCATTTTAACCAATTTGACTCAAAAGAAAGAAAATCTATCCTAAGACGACACGTATTTGTACAAAAAGGGACAAAAGACTAACTAAAAACGACTCAAAAAGTGTATATAAAATACACCGATCACCCGCGCATTAGCGGGAACTTAGTGCACCGGGTTGACTTTTTTTAACAATTTAACTTTAAACTTTCCATTTTATCCGTAATGCGATGATTTATAGCCAGACAAATATCTCTGACTTATTTTAAACTACAAGTTTAAAAAGTCTTCCTTTCATTCTTAAACTCCGAGCCCAGTCAAACACTTTAACATAAATTGGGACGGAGGGAGTATGAATCAATTGGATTAACTTTTGCATTTCTAAGGTTAGATTCTCCGTCCTTGTGATGGTTATTCTCATGGTTTCTTTCCTATCAGAAGAGTTTTAAGACAGGAGATCCTCATTCTCTGTTTTATCCTTGTGATGGAGGGTCTCAGCAATATGGTATATCTCGCCATGCAGAAAAATTGGATCAAAAGCTTCACTGCCAGCTCCAGTAGACACTTCATCTCACGTATGTTATATCTGACGATTCGTTGATCCTGTGTGATGCAGAGATTGATCAGATCCTCCACCTCGGGATTTTCCAATCCTTTTTTACAGGTTATATGTGGGTTACACATCAATTCATCAAGAGTCAGTTGTTCCTGGTAAATGAGGTCCACAATTTGCAGCTCCTCGTGAAGATATTGGGGTGTAATGTTGGAAGCATTTCTACAAAATATCTGGGCTTGGTGCAAGCTTTAAATCAGTAGGTATATCAGATGGTGATGTATAAAAGATGGAGAAGAAGCTGGCCAACTCGAAAAGATCATACTTATTCGGAGAGAAAGAAACAATCGATTTTTTTAGAGCAAAAAGCAGAATGTAATGACCTTGAAACACAATAGTATCTTTTCCTAAGCTCTGCGCCAAGCGAACTGAGCTTAGTATTTAAGTGGTGAAGCGTTCTTTGTACAAGAAGTGTTGTATTTTTTTAGTTTTGTGCCAAGCAAACTAAGCTTAGTAATTGAGTGGAGAGCTGAGCTTAGTATTTAAGTGGTGAAGCGTTCTTTGTACAAAAAGTGTTGTATTTTTTTAGTTTTGTGCCAAGCAAACTAAGCTTAGTATTTGAGTGGAGAGCGGGCCCATCATCCCGGAGTTTTGAAGGTTGTAGTTGATCCTAAGAGTTAGACTCCATACGGATTATGGGTTACTTTTTATTTCCCAGAATATTAGTTTGATCATTACTGATTTGCGATCCTTACTATTTCTGTTGGTTATCCTGAGCCTTTCTGTATTAAGTATATAACAAAGAAAATGCTTCTGCGTTTGAAGACAATAGGCTTCGTTGTGTTCCATTTGTATTTGCTACGACTGTTTATACACTACTCCAAACTCTTATAGATACACTCACCTGTCACACAAAAAAAAAGGTAGGAAAAAAAATCTAGTGATGTAGATTTTGATCATCAGCACAAAGGCTATGCTGGCAGTCATATTTACAGTCCCAGAAAAAAGCAAAATAATTATTCATATTCATCCTACCAGGACTATGAATTCTAACAGAGTTTCAATCATATACATAATTCTCTTTACACCAACAGCAAAATCACCATATTACGATTCATCTTAATCTTTTGAATTAAATAGCTTCTGTCTCGTTCTGGTTTGGCGGAAAGGTGAAAAGCACAAAATCTTTCGGTGTACTAGAGCAAGGCAAATCCAAACCCCTTCGTTAGCTAGCTTCCCTCTTATCAATCTATATCATATCCTCCATTACTTCTTCGCCAATACCTTTTAGCTTTCCTTAAGCTGCTACTTTTTCCTTGTCCGCGCTCGAACAGAGTAGGCAGTGTGCCTGAACACCTTGCATTTCTTTTTTTCCATATGGCCCACCATTTTGCATGCTGGAATTGTTTTCCACCACTTCTTTTGTCTAACACTGCCTCCGACATGGTTCGAGCACTTCAAAAGATCACATGTAGGCTTAGGCATATTCCATATACAAATCATGGAAAGAAATAGTTGCCCCAGCTAGACAGTAACTCCACAATGTAGAAAAAGATGGCTGCCCAGTATCAGAGAATAAACAATAGGCAGATTAGACTGAGAAAACTTGTTTGCTGCTACCATTCCATAATAGTGAATCTTCAGTATCCCTTGTACCATGAAATAGCTCCAACTTTTAAAAAAATCAGCAGTTCTCTCGATCTCCCTATCATCGAGTAGCCTTCTAAAATTGAAGTTTCACTCTTGTTGTCGTCATACTTCATTGTTGCTACAGGTAGTAAAACCGAGCTGAACAGATCTGGAAATAATTCTTCGAGTGGCTCATGACCAAAGCCAATTATCTCTCCAAAAAGATACTTTTCTGCCATTACCAATCTTCAACAAAATCTTTGTAGCAAAAGCAGACCAATTTATATTGTGATCTAGTAGTTCTCCTATTACTCACCCCAAAAGTTCTCACACCATTGGCTCACTTTCTCTTTACAATTGTCGTGTCCGGACCACCTTGCACGGACCTCAACTAATTCCAGCGCCTCTCTTGTTCATTTTTGTGAGAGATTATTTCTCTCCATAAAGCTTGTTCTTCAACATAGTATCTCCATAGCCACTTCATTAACAAACTTTTGTTGTGTCACCTTAAGTTCCTGATGCCAAGGCCATCACCTTTCTTACTGGTAATAAAAGATTTACGATTCACCAGATGAAAGCACCTACTTTCATTGTTTCCTTGCCGGACAAAATTCCTTCTCAATGAGTCAAGTCTCTTTTCCACTTTGACAGGTAAAGGGAATAGAGACATGAAATAGTAGGAAAAGAAGCATGATACTGATTATGCATCTTACTTCAAGTCCCAACCTCGGCGAATTCAGAAAGCATATGTCAAAGACTGTCTTTTGAACTAGTAAACCGGAGCAAAGACACGTGTCTTTCATTCACTAGCTTAGTGCAAACACACCCGATGAGGGTAAGTTTTTACCAACTGGGCTCACCCAGCAAATAATTGGCCGATCAAGAAAAGTGACAACCGTGGCAGAAGAATATATTGCTGATGTGCTCGACCAAAGTGAAGCAAAAGCTATGACTATAGATGGAAGGATGGTCATCATTTGTATCCTGTACTAGTGTTCTTGCTTTTTTCACTACAATGTAGTGGATGTGCTGAGATTTAAACTATGAACTTCTTAGTGGAAATACCAGGTTATTCTTAAGCTACATAAAGATCTTCCTAAGTGAAAACACCAGGTTACTCTTGATCTACAAAACACATTCGTTAATCTAACCTTAGTCGAGTACTCAAGTTTAAGTTATACCAAATAGAAGAGAACTATAGCATTTTCATCATTGTTAAGCAAAAGGCCTTCCAAAACATAATAGAACACTTGACTTTGGTTTTGGGAAATATAAGATCCGAACTTTTGCAACTCCGCATAAGAGATTACAACAACAACAACCCAGTGAAATCTCACACCGTGGGGTCTGAGAATGTAGAGTGTACATAGACCTTACCTTCACCTTGGTAGGCAGAATAAGTAAAAAGAGATTGAATTCATAAATTGAGAAGGTAGAGTGTAAAAAGACCTTACCTTCACTTTTGGATTTCGCATCTCACTTAGGCTGTTATATTAGATTGTTTTTGTTGTGTTTTGTCCTTCATTTGGATATCTTTATTATTGTATAATGTGTTATGAATATGATTAGTTAGTTTCTAACTTTCATTTTTGTTATTTTCTCTGTATTTGCAAATCCAGATTTGCAGTGAAGTCTTCTAGTTTTATAAGAGATTTTATATCCATATTTGCGCATTCCAATACTAATCCTTTTCTTGTATTTTATTTTTGGCATGAAATGCATTGGGAGTATGTCAAGAGTCTCGTCATGAGACTCAACATGATTACGACGAAAATGAAGATTCGCATACATGTCTCTTGCACTTCCCGACTTCAGAATTCCAAAACAAAATGGGTCGGATGACAATGTCATCCATCCCATGTCGCCCTTTTATCTTTTTCTTTAATTCCGTCATTTTTATTTTTCTTGTTGTAATATGTAATCTTGTATAAATATTAAAATGTATAGAATAGATAAAACTTTAGACTAATAGATTAAGGGATGGTAGTTTAGAAAAAATATGGAAAAGTCGTCGCTAGTTATCTTTTAGACTTTGTTCTTCGTCATACGAAAAAGTAATACGTTTTTTCATTTTAAAATTTTCATCAATCCAATGACAAGTAATTTTTAAATAATCATAACCGTTTACCGCATGCCTAATATCTGAAGTAAAACTAACTAGGCATGGAAGGTTAACGAACATATGTTGCATATAAATAATAATCAGTATAAAGTCTAAAAATATCGGATCTACAAGTAGTACGAGAAATACCTTTAAATAAATGATTATATACTCTTTGAATATATGTAATTAAATATGAAGAAGTAAAAGAAAATTTAAACAACCTACGACAATTTTTTTTGCTAATTCAATGCGATCAATCTTTGGATCGTATTTAACAAGCCCCCTTTAATGGATTAAGTTGTTGACAGACTTCTAAATCAGAGACAGAAAACTAGTGTGTCGGATGATTTTTCTCTACATGCCTACCTACAGTGTCCGTTCTCCCGTCACCACCCCTCCCTTATGTTTATAAGTTTTTCCACACATATTACATTTAACTCTATTAGTGCCCTCAATTCCATCATAAAAGTTTCATACTTTACTCATTTTTCTCCAACTCGTTACTTCTTGGTAAGGATGTCTACCACTAGTAGTACTAACATTGATAGAAGACACACTAGTAGATGTAGGAGTTTCAGTTTCAACAATATTATCTATATGAACATTTTCATATTCATTATCTTCTATTCCAAAATCTTCTTGCATTTGATCATAATCTATATTTTGATTAGATGATGAAGTAAAACCTTTAGATTTTTTACCCCTTGAAATAGATTTAATCCTTCTCATTCTCTTTAGCATATCCATTATAAAATATTTAGTTTAAAATTTAATTTAAATAATCAACAAATAAATATGACAATTTAATAAAATAATTAGAGAATGAAACGAGTGTACCAAACTTCAGGATTCAAAATTCAATTGAAAGTCGAAGCTCGAAGTTTTGCGTCTTGTTACTTTGAAAATTAATAATAATAACTTGAGAATTGATAATAGAGAGAATTAAGAGAGTATGAGAATTGTAGAAATAATTGTGTGATAAAAATGAGAAGAATATAGAGTATTTATAGATTCTTTAAAGAGTAAAAATGTAATTAATAAAGAATAATAAACAAAAAAAATGACCAAAAACGGTCAAATGATCGTTGCCCCCCCCCCCACCTCTGTCCCCCCTCCAACGTATTGTTACCGTTGGACCAACAACCCTTTTTTTATTTTTTTTCCGTTACCGGTTTCAACCGGTCCTGACCTTACCGGATTTTGCCATAACCCGTGCGGGTTGGGGTTGGGGCCAAACCAACCCCCAATCCGTTAAAGCTTACAGGTGCGGACTGGACCAAATTTGTTACCGGATCGACCGGTTCGATTACCGGTTAATCCAGACCGGTAGACAGGTTTAGCTGGAGGTTTGGCGATAGACCCTGGAGTCTAAAGGGTTCTGAGTAGGACCAAGACAGTTACTTGGCGTGCAAGTTCAACAACGAGAGCGACCATGAAACAGGCGTGGAGGTGAGGCTTGGGACCCAAGTCATTCCGAAGCAAGTAAGCTTCACGTACCTCGAATCTATTATCCAAGGGAATAGAGAGATTGATGACGATGCACACATCATATTATGGCAGGGTGGATGAAATGGAGGCTTGCATCTGGAGTCTTGTGCGACCAAAAGGTGCCACCAAAGCTAAAAAACAAGTTTTATAGGGTGGTAGTTAGACCGACTATGTTGTATTGGCGGAGTGTTGGCCAGTCAAGGCATCGCACACCCAAAGTATGAGAGTGGCGGAGATGAGGATGTTGAGATGGATGTGTGGACATATAAGGAAGGATATGATTAGAAATAAGATATCTGGGGCAGAGTGAGAGTGGCCTCGGTGGAGTATAAGATGCGCGAAGCGAGGTTGAGATGATTTGGACATGTGCGGAGGAGACACACAAATGCCCAGTGCGGAGGTGTGAGAGGTTGGCTATGGACGGGTTCATGAGGGGTAGATGTAGGCAGAAAAAATATTAGGGTGATGTGATTAAACGAGATATGTAGCAGGCGAGACTTACCGAGGACATGACCTTAGATAGGGAGTTGTGGAGGTCACGGATTAGGATAAAGGGATAGTAGGTAGTCGAGCGTAGTCCTACTTACGCTTACAAACTGATAGGTGTAGTGTTATTATTGTAGGCATGCTTAACATATCATACGAATAGGCGTAGTGTCGTTCTATAGTCTTCTATAGTTTTATTTCTTCTGCTATGCGTTCTTGAATGTACTTGATTTATCTCATTTATCTGCTTAGTTACTGCTTCTTTTCAAGATGCGCTATCACGATGTATTCACGTTTGTTAGCAACATTTTCTTACTACTTTAAATTTTTGACCGGTCTGACTTTTTTTTCTGCGTGCTTGTCCTGAGCTGAAGTCTCTCGGAAACAGCCGTTCTACCTACCAAGATAGAGGTAAGGTCTGTGTACACTCTACCCTCCCCAGACCCTACGTTGTGGGATTACACTTGGTATGTTGTATTTTTCTTATTTTGTTGGCTATCTTCTTCCGGCAGTCATAGAATCTGGATCCACTTGTAAGCCTAGATAAAACAGAGTTGTTGAGGCACCTATATATTGGGAAATATGTTGCTGGTAAACTGGCTGATTCTAGGTTAACAATTTATTGTTAGAAACCTGAGGATCCACTTGTAAGCCTAGATAAAACAGAGTTGTTGAGGCACCTATATATTGGGAAATATGTTGCTGGTAAACTGGCTGATTCTAGGTTAACAATTTATTGTTAGAAACCTGACTTTCCAGATTAATGACATGCTCGAATGTCAGTCTTTAATTGCAGTTATGCCATAAATGTGATAGTTACCATTTTCTGCATGCTACTAGAGAAGTATAGCTGAATTAGTTTGGTATTTGAAGATTAAAGAAGGGAAATAACAGAAAACACAATAAAGTTGAAGAGACAACCGACTACTAGACTTATAGCCTGTTTGACCAAGCTTATTTTCCTCAAAAAGTGCTTACTTTAAAAACTGAGGTGTTTGACCAAGCTTTTGAGAGGAAATAAGTGTTTTTGGGGAGCAACAGAAGTGTTTTTCTGAAGCTAAAAAATAGTTTTTCACCGGAAGCACTTTTGAGAAAAATACACTTAAAAGCACTTTTTAAATGTTTGGCCAAACACTAATTGCTGCTCAAAAGTGCTTTTTAAATGAATTGGCCAATCACAAACTGTTTCTAAAAGCTTGGCCAAACAGGCTATTAGGATGGAAGGAATCTTACCAATTTTTATCTGGAAAAGGATATAGATGAGTTGTTGTTGATTTCATAACAAAGAGAAAAAGAAGGAAGAGAAAGATGAGTCCCCACAACAAAGAAAAAATGAAGGAAGAGAGAGATGAGTGGCAGCTGAGGCAGACTTTGTAAAGGACTTCTAGTAAGAGACACATAAGGACAGTGTTCCCTGATATAATAAAAGGTCAATATTGTACTTAATAATTTACACTTATGACTAGTATATATGTCTGTTAAGGGAGCGATAATACTGCTCTTAATTATGATTTGTGCTCATGACTCGTACATGTTTATGTTTTAGCCTTTTAGGGCAACCACATCATTGTCAAACTAATAAAAGAAGATACACAGAAAATCATCATGTTAAAGGACCAAAAGATTGCTTATGAGGGGACAGGGGTAAAGGATCTATGTTGCCTCCAAATTTTCCTACATTAGATTATATTACTAAATCTGTCATAAACAAGCAACATGGTAGGAATCAGCTTATATTTGCATGTAAACAATTAACTCTCACTTTCTTGTTCTGCAACTTCATGAATTTGAAACTTTATCTGTTATATTAGGGAGCACATTTAAATGATGAATTGGTGAATGCATCAAACACCTAATGATCACCTTTGTATGCATGAAGAGCTAAAAATAGTTTACCATTAGAAATCGCCTTGATTAGTACTCTCTCATGTAATGAATGAAGTAATTCTTCTAGGCCTTAAGACATGTTAAAATTTGCCTTTGGTGGCGGTTGGGTCCTACCATCTTCAATAACTTAAACATCATGATTTCATATGTTAGAGAACCTGGTTCTCTACGCGTGTGTAATCTACTAAGTGAGTAGATGACCATAGGGCCAAGAATCGTCAAATTCCATTGAGAAATGGAAGAGATATTGGTCCACGAAATAAGGTGTTTGAGACATGGAAGAGTGGTGTGAGAAAAATCTACCACATCGGTGGGAAAAGGAAGAATTGTTCATGTTATAAGTCTCTAAACTGAATAAGGATTGAGACCCCAAGGGGTAACCCATGTGTTTGAAGGAGGGAGGTCCTAGGTATGCTTGGGTTCGAGACTAGGCCCACACGCGCGCCGCCACCATCACCCGGTCTGCGTTGTGGGCATTATCTTTTTGGACCCCAGACTTTATTATAATTACAGTTTGGTCACTGAAGTTTCTGGAAAGAGTCGGTGCCACTCTCAGGAGTTTCGGCGCCAAGGGCGTTTCAGAGGTTTAATGTCACATTAAGTTATTGGAACGTTGGGCTCCCACGACTCATACCAGTTAATAGCTACATTACGCAATCGATATGACGCCAACACGACAGACTCAATCTCTGAAGCCTTTATCACCCTCAACGTACGCTGTATCTGTCGGATGAATTCCTGTAGATCATCCTCAGGCCTTGACCCGAAAAACTCTGGAGGAATACAATGCAAGAAGTCATGAACCCTCAAACAGTCAACCTAGGATCAACTCCTAGTCCCTGCCTGTGGTTCTGCCCTGCCATTAGTCTAGTCGTGGTGACTGCATCTCTCGTACTATCCTGCCTCACGCCGGTGAGCTGGAGGCTCGAGTATTGGGGCCTCTAAGCTCCTCTGGTGATGGCGGTGTAACTGAACTCACCGACTGACGTACAACCTCAGGCATAGACTGGGCATGTGCCCTGGTAACTCTCTGGGTTCGACTAGTAGCTCCTGCTACTGATTTGCCCTTCTGGGCCACTGTCGCTTTCCTCGGAGGCATAGCTGACACAGAATAATACGTCAGAGAGGGATTATCCTACTAACATAGCTCTATTGCACGATCTATGAGATGAAAGAATAAAAATCAATCCTAAATGTACTGTAACCTCTTGTTTATGGGTTTGGTGCACAACACACTGATAACCAAGACTCTACTGCACACGATCTGTAGACATTCCGAGGACTAAATGCTCTGATACCACTTTTGTCATGCCCCGAACCGACGGGCCGCGACTGGTGCCCTACCTGAGCACCCTTCTACCCACACATCACAAATAACCAGCGGAAGCTTAAGAAAAACTCCTTTTATAAAAACAGGCAAGACGACAAGGCTGCTACTATGTACTGAATATGTCCAAAATGAACTACAACATATACATGTCCAAATACACATTTACCACCAACACCTGTCTACAGACCTCTAAGAGTTTGATGATGAAATGTGACGGGACAAGGCCCCGCCGTACCCCTGAATATACATAAGCCTATAGTCAAAGATCTGTACCAAAATGACAGGCTCCGGAGCAGTGGAACTATCTCAAAAAGATGGGCAAGGATCCTAAGCTCGAGGATCACCAAACTGAGTACCTATACCTGCGGGCATGAACGCAGGCCCCGGAGACGGGGGTCAGTACAACAAGGTACCAAGTATGTAAACATAAAGTATTGTAAACAAGATCATAACTGGCCAAAAGATGACAGGGACAAGTATGAAAATCTAATATCAGATCCAACCGTGCCATATAAAATAGAGAGTCAACTGTGTCTTTTAAAAAGTGAGAGTCATTTCAAAATCATGAATTTCTGTCCATATAATCATATACTGTCATAGGTATCTGTACCCGCATCATGGATACATGGCCACGGAATCATATACTGTCGTGAGTATCTATACTCGCATCATGGATACATGTCCATGGAATCATTTATGTCATAGGTATCTTTACCCGCATCATGGATATATGTCCATGGAATCATTTACTGTCGTGAGTATCTATACTCGCATCATGGATACATGTCCATGGAATCATATATGTCATAGGTATCTATACGCGCATCATGGATACATATCCATGGGATCATATACCATACCCGGCCCACTTTGGGACTCGGTGAAAGAATCATATCAGTGTATCATATACCGTACCCGACCCATTATAGGACTCGATGAATGAACCATATCCGTGTATCATATACCGTACCCGGCCCATTATGAGACTCGGTGAATGAACCATATCCGTGTATCATATATCGTACCCGACCTATTATGGTACTCGGTGAATGAACCATATTCGTGTATCATATACCATACCCGGCCTATTATGGGACTCGGTGAATGAACCATATCCATGTATCATATACCGTACCCGACCCATTATGGGACTCGGTGAATGAACCATATTCGTGTATCATATACCGTACCCGGCCCATTTGGGACTCGGTGAATGAACTAATAACACTTGCACGAATAGCTTTTCATGAGCAACCTTGTGCGATTTAAATCATCATTGGACTCTCAATAAAATCATTAAAATGCCCTTTCACTTTAGAAAAACCAAGGTACTATCACATCTTTCATTTTAGAAAATACCAAGGCACTATCATATCATGTATCCTTTTAAATCATCATTTGAAAAATCAAGGCATTTATCATATCATGTATCATTTAGGATTAAGATCCAATCGAACCATGTACGTCCGCCGTACACTTACTTCATATAAATCATGTCAAAAGAAGAAATGATAGTTTCACATACCTTATCGGCTATACCAACACGATAAGTAGAATACGCCTCAAATAGGTACTTCAACCTATAATAACAATAACACTTCTATCAACTTCATGAATACTAGTATACGCTATACCACATAATGAATCTCCTTTCATAACAATTTGGGCAGCACTTCCCTATTTATACATACATCCACAACTTACAAACAAGACCAATAACATCAATAACCAAGTATCAATTAAGGGTAGTTCAAAACAGCAACCAAGGTGATTCACACACCTACTTCTTATGTTAATCCGGCCTCTTAATCCATATAAAAACAGTCCATATTCCAACAATAACGAGGGTAGAATGTTATACCCCGTAGTTCTGGCCATACATGTGAGAGCGTACGAAAGGGAGTAAGTCTTAAAATTTTCGAAAGATAAGTTGACGGATTGTTCGGACGGGTTTTAGTCAACTTTGAGGCGGGTTATGACCCGGTACATTGAGAGTTCCTAAGTGTTTCAAAGGCCTAGGGCGTAGTTCGTTGAGTCTAGATTCTAACGCAACCAACAGTTCGTCGTTAGGACATCGGAGTAGGAAGTTATGGGAGTTGCAAGTTCAGTGCGCGGTCGGACAGTCCCTCTCTCTTACTATGCTTTGCTCTTTCAAAAAAGTAAAGGTCATGTAATCTTAGTCGTCCATTTGTATTAGCCAGAACCGTCCACGTGTTAGGACGAATAAATCATTCGAGGCCTATTTAAGGCTCTCACTTGTAACTTAGAAGGCATTCGGAAATCACCCCTCTCTCTCTTTCCTTGCCTGATCTTGTATCCCTCTCTCTTACTATGCTTTGAATAAAATTGTAAGTTTTAATGTTTTAAATTATATTCTTATATTTTGGTTTTAAATTCTGTTTTCGCATCTGTAAATTGTTAATCTGTTAATCTCTAACAACATGGTATCAGAGCCATGTTGTTAGAGATGGGTGAGTAGTCCCATTCTACCGTCCTTAGGGCGGTGTTGTTCTTAGGTTGTTAGGAGTCATGTTACTCTGTTCAGATTCCTGTAGTTACCAGAATAGTGACCCTGTTTCGAAGTCTCTCGTTCCGGTTCTGTAGTTACGAGTCGTTACCTGTTTCGTAAGTCCACTATTCCAGTTAGATTTAATCACTTAGTTGTTACCTTTGTTGATTAATGACGATGAGTACTACCTGAGTAGGCAAGTTCCTGGACCAGAATTTTAGCCCGAAAGGACGGAGGTGCCTGGGCCGTACCCTGGTGGAAGCCGCCGAGAAACGTAGGAGAAAGTGTCAGATGAACAGAACAAGTAACTGTTTAAGTAATTAAAAAGAATAGGAAATAGTGTGGACAACTAGGATAGGAGAACTATTTAGGTAATTAGAAAGAACAAGAACTAGTGTTGACAACTAGGATAGGAAGAACTATTTAAGTAGTCTGAGGAATAAAAAAGAGTAGGGTCGAAACCTAGTAACAGATAGAACAGCAGCCCTAGGAAAAGGATGGTAGTTGCCACGCTTGACAACAACCCTTTGGTTAAACCAAGTAATTATTATGAAGATGCGTCCAGCTTTTGATAATATAAGAGAATATAATTCTCAAATACTTAAGTTTGTTATAATAAGTAATAATTGCAATAAGAGAATAAGGTCAAATATTAAAGAGTTAGAGTACTATAAAACCGCTAAACCTGCTGAAGGTTTGAATAATTATTATCAAGTCATAATTAGACAAGTAATCATTAATAAAATGACTGAACTCTATGAAGAAAACGTAGGGTTAAGGATAAGAGTTGATAGTTTATCAACTGCGTTGAAAATTACTAGACGTTTGGGAGAACTCCATACAGTCCAGTACTAATGAAAACTTCTTTATCTCCAGAAGATAATTTAGTTAACAGGATTGATGCTTTATTAGCTCAAGAAGCTAATCACAGTAAGGGTATTACCATGCTTACCAATAAGCACGGTGATAAACTTGGAACTCTTAAACAAGATATAGATTTTAAAATAGATTGGAAAACCCTTAATAAGTTATGGTAGATCCAGATAATGCCATTAAAAGAAAATGGTACGTAAGCACCTTTTCATTTGGGGAGAGGAAGGTGTTTAGAGAACGATGGATAAGTGATATGAACAGAATTGATTTTAATATAGAATTCTTCAAGTGGTTTCAAATCACTGATAAACTCCATAATAACAGACAGTCCTTGGACACCATTGTTAAGAAATGGTCCTCAAGAGAAAATACTGTTGAAACAGTAACTCCTGCATTAGAAAAGATAAAGGTCCCCGTAAAGGGTAAGATCTTGACTACCACTTTTAAGAAAGACATAAAGGATCCAAAAAAAATCCCGCATGTTAAAAAAGAACTCCAAAAGAACGATCAGTTGTTACAAGTTACTGGAGCAAATAATGCCTCGGTTTCTGTAAGTAAGCCGGTTGAGTCGGAAAAGAAAACTCTATCCGAATATTTCTTTAATATCTCACAGGTGTTGGCAAAACGCCGCAAAACATCGGAGAAAGAAATTAAAAATAAATTATTAAATAAAATTAATAACAAGTTCAGAGAACTTAGCAAGAGTTCTATTTCGAATAAAAATGAATTAACCTACCCAAGGTTACGAAACTTTGATAAAAGAACCAAGAAAAGGGTCAGAAAACCCAATAGAATTAATAAAGGTAATTCATTAGCTATTACAAGGCTAAATGAAGAAGAGTCCAGTGATAACTCTGAAATTTCTTCAGAGAACTATTACAGTGATAAAAGTTCATTAAAATACAGTTCAGGTAGATCCACCTCCAGCTCAGACTGTGAGAGTACTGGGAAAATCTGCACCTGTACGAAACAAAAGATTAGTGTTATCACGAATAAACATCAGGAAGTTTCTATTAAGGAAACTAATTCAGATACTACGGTTCAGGATTTATTAAAAGAGATTGTAAATCTAAAGAATGAAATTCTCAGTATGAAAAAGAATCTCAGTCCCATAGAGGCGGAAACATTGACTAACGGAGACTTAAATCCAGTTAATAATCCTCTGACAACAGAGAATAAATCAGGATTAAGATTAATATCCAGGGCCAGAGCATTAAGCTACCATGTCCCTATTAAGATTATAATAAACAAAGATTTTATCTTACAAAGAATTGCTTTATTAGACTCCGGAGCAGATCAGAATTGTATTTGCGAAGGATTAATTCCTACTAAGTACTTAAGTAAAAGTACCCATAAATTATACTCTGCTACATGAGATAATATAAAAATAGATTGGAAGCTTTCAAAAGCCCACGTCTGTAATAATGGTATTTGCTTCACTAATGATTTCGTTATTACGCGAAACATAACTGAAAAGATCATTCTAGGAACCCCATTCCTAACACAGATAAAACCATATACCGCAAAACTAGACGGTGTTTACACCAGTTCTATGGGAAAAAACCTTGTGTTCCCATACATAAATCCTTTGTCTACTGATCACAGTAATCACGTCAAACAGAAGACAGTCTTTAAAATACGGCTATTAACCAATCAGGTTAACTACCTAAAAAACGACATTAAAATAAAACGAATAGAATCTGCTTTAAAAACCCCGGAGGTGATTAGCAAAGTAAAAAATTTATTAGATTCTATGGAAAAAGAGATTTGCTCAGAACTACCAAATGCCTTCTGGAAAAGGAAGAAGCATACAGTAGATCTACCGTATACGGATGACTTTAGTGAGAAGAACATTCCCACAAAAGCCAGACCTATCCAAATGAGCCATGAGCTCATGGAGCACTGTAAAAAAGAAATCAATGATTTACTTGAAAAAGGAATCATTAAACATTCTAAATCACAGTGGAGTTGTTCAGCCTTCTACGTTAACAAGAACGCTGAAAAAGAAAGAGGAGTCCCGAGACTCGTTATAAATTATAAACCGCTTAACCAAGCATTAAAATGGATTAGGTACCCAATTCCTAATAAAAGAGATTTATTAAAAAGAACTTATAATGCTAATATCTACAGCAAATTTGACATGAAGTCAAGATTCTGGCAAATCCAGGTCAATGAAAAAGATAAGTATAAAACAGCCTTCAATGTCCCCTTCGGACAATTTGAATGGAATGTAATGCCTTTCGGGCTTAAAAATGCCCCTTCCGAATTTCAGAACATCATGAATAACATATTTAACCCTTACAGTCAATTCATGATTGTATACATAGACGATGTTCTAGTATTCTCAGATAATATAGATCAGCATTTTAAGCATCTAAACACTTTTGCCCAAACCGCCAAGTACAATGGTTTAGCAGTAAGTGCCAAAAAAATAAAACTGTTTCAAACAGCCATTAGGTTCTTAGGACATGATCTCTATCAAGGAACCTATAAACCAATCTGTAGAGCCATAGAGTTCTCTACTAAATTCTCCGATGAAATTCCTGATAAAACTCAGCTACAAAGATTCTTAGGAAGTCTTAATTATGTTGCAGATTTTATCCCAAAAATTAGACAGATTTGTGGACCTTTGTATAAAAGGCTAAAGAAAAATCCAGTCCCTTGGTCAGACGAACAGACTAGAGCTGTCAAACAGATAAAAGAAATTGTCCAGAAGCTTCCATGCCTAGGCATCCCTAATCCAGAAGCTTCTATGATAGTAGAAACTGATGCTTCCGACATAGGTTACGGCGGTATCCTTAAACAAAGAGTATCTCTTGAAAAGGGAGAGCAGTTAGTAAGATTTACGTCTGGAAATTGGAACCAGGCACAGATAAATTACAGTACGGTTAAAAAAGAAATTTTATCCATAGTGCTATGCATTACAAAGTTCCAAGATGATTTGGTTAACAAAGAATTTTTATTAAGGGTCGACTGCAAAGCAGCCAAAGATATTTTACAAAAGGATGTAAAAAACTTAGTTTCAAAACAGATTTTTGCCAGATGGCAAGTGTGACACCCTTATTTTCAACCGGAGTCGGAAACGGGATTACTGCTACATGGTTGGATTCCTGAAATGCTATTTAAAGGAGTCGCCACCTAATTATTATAGTGAATTAGGACACTAAAAATGTAGCATAAAATACTACGAATGATCTCCGTTTTTTAGGGTCTGCGAAACTATGTGAGATTCTAGGTAAGGGTTCTTTATTATCCTGAAGGGAAGGGGTTAGGCACCCTAAAGGATCCGCTAACTTGCGGTTATCCGTTCAAACTTAGGTTTAATTACTATATGTAAAAATGCATGTTTTGGAAAGCATAAAATTTAAGAAAAGATGTTGCAGATATTTATTTGAAAGATGTATGCATATATTTGATAAAATTGCATGAGGTTTATTAAAAATGCACAAAAAATGGTTTATTGGGAATTTATATGTTGCATGTAAAAATTAATCTTTTTATGAAAATACCTATTTGAATAACTTGATTTAAAAATGGGTTTTGCACTTGATAATGAAGAGGATTTTTATTGCAAAAATTGATTATTTTTTAGGAGTTTAATGAAAATTGAAATCATATTATTTTGTAATGCTCATGATGCATAAGAAAATAACTAAATTGTTTTGAGAGCTTAGACATGCATAACGAGCCTAAAATAAACTAGCGTTGGGTTTCCGATTTTAGCACTACCCCTTTCTAAGTTATTAATCCTAAGTCTACCTATTCTAAACAAATTATAGAAGTGCAATAAATTAAATTACAGCAATATAAAATAAGTGTAATTAAAGAATTAAAAAAGCAGCGACTCTAGAACGGATGACGATGTCATTCCGCCCTATTTGTTTGGAAGTCCCGGGACCGAAAATGCAGGGAATGTTGATACGGATGTGATGAGTCTCGTAGCGAGACTCCTGTCTCTCCCCAACGTATTTCATGTAAAACAAAGAAAAAGAAAAGGATTAGTACAAGAAGTACATGGAGTGCTAACAAAACAATATTTTCTCGAGACAAACATGCATATATCCAGACTAATCAATACATATGCATAGCAAGTACTTTGAATAAATAAAATACCCAGGTAAACAAAATAGGTAGATGGCCAGTCCAGGAAGGCATTTTTTATACAGAGATGAACTAATATCCCTTTAAGATGACACTCTAATAGGGGTGCAGAAATCAATTGGATTAAGTAATATATTGTAACTCATAAAATCATTTAACATATTGAATTTAATCTATTTTTTTTATCTAAAACTCCATTAAATCAAAAGACAGACATACTATCAAAAATCACACTAAGCAGTAACGTGTGTCGTTTAATTCCATAGTGTGACATCCTTGGATCTTAACATTCTCTTAACCAGACTTTAAAATGATCAAACCAGCATATATATTACGGGGCATCAACCTTTCATATCATAGCAATGTATAGACAATACCATTAGATGCAAGCATAATAGATAATAAACAAATTAAATCTAACCTAATTAAAATATATACTAAACAGATATAACAATGCTAACGACTAACACATAATCAATTCAGGAGGAAAAGCAAAAAAAAAAAAAATCAGGATTGAGAGAAAATTAAATTTTACGGACCTTCTTCGGGCAGCGAACCGAAGCAGCGTCTCGAACCGTCGAATCCGCTTAGGAAGTTAGTTTTGAAATTCTGATTTTTTTTTTCAGTTTACATGTTTGGGAATCTAAAGGAGTATTTTTCGGACTAAAGCCCAGAACAAAGAGATACATGCAAGATTAATAATCAAATTTCAGACTGTTTTTGGACTGATTTTCATTTCAGCTTTCGGATTTTTCGAACCCTTTTTGGACTCACGAATCGAACTCCCTTTAAATGAAGAACAAAGAGTGTTTATCTTAAACCTAATACTTTCCAAATCAGACCCCCTTAAAATGAAGAACAAATAAATGATATGCAAGATAAATTCAAATTTCGGGTCCCCCTCCAGTGAAGAACGAATGGGTTTTTATAGATGAGTTTTCCCCCCAACGTTCCCTTTTACTAACATTCAAACCAACTTTTTTAAAAAAAAAAAAAAGAATACAAGACTGATTTTCATCCAGATTTTGGGGGATTTGAATTCAGATTTCGGGGGATGGGAGATTGGTTGAGGTGATAGGCGGAGGCGGTTAGGCGACGGGTAAGGGGTAGGGCGATGGGGCGCGGGGTCTAAGATAAGGGGGCTGATTTTGTTTTGTTTTGTGGTGTTGTAATGTTATGTTTTAGGGTTTAGGTTATGGGAGATTAATGGGAGAAGGGAGTTGGGCTAGGGGCTTTAGTGGGCCGATTGGGCTTCATGGGTGGGCTGTGCGGGTGTGGGCTAGCGGGTTGGTCCAAAAATTTAAAGAAGGGGATGGTTTTTGGGCTTTTATTTATTAATGTTTGGGGTAGAGTTTTAATTAGTGGTAAATTAGAAATTCAAATTGTGATTAAATTATTTAGGTGATTTATTAATCTAAATTATTACAGAAATAAATACGGACGTGCTATTTAATTAGTGCTTAATATTTTATAATGCGGCGCTATTATTAAAATGCTTATTTGTGCCTGCATTAATATATTATTGTTGCATTTTATTATAGAAAATTATTTTGCAAAATTAGTGTAATTTTATAGTTAAGAACTGAACGGGAGGGTCAAAATTGGGTGTCAACAACTTGTCCCTCTTTGTATGGAGATGATGGAAGAGTCTTCAGACAAAGACGTTGACTTAAACCCAATTTTGTCTCGGTCCTCAGAATTAAAAATGTTGGGCGATTAAGGCGGTGTATGAAAATTCAAAATTTTGTCGATGTCGAGTTATGGCGACGCTGGGCTACCATGGTAAAACACCTGGCGGGCCGATGCGGACTCAAAATTTGTCCTGTCGAATTATGATGACACCGGTTTTGTAACGCTAGAAAAACCAAAGCGAGCGATTTAAAATTTGTCCCAAATGTCGAATTATGATGACACTGGGTTATTAGCGTTGCGAGGATCTTTGGGAGAAGCGGATCGACATTCGAGGTACAAATTGCTTGGTTAAATCGTAGAGGTAGTTCCACGTTGCGCTCGCATTCTGTATGCTAAGACTTAGACAAGCGATTAGTGCATGCTGTTAAGGCAAAATGATAACGCGTGAATTTATAAGCAATGTAGCGTTTGAGTATAAAAATGCTATCCTGCGAAAATGTGATGCTGCGCCAAATCTTTGTGATTTCGCCGCTTGCGCGACAGCGTTGCGGTTGTGAATGCGGATATGTTGTCCTTCTGCAGGCCGCGTAGACTAAAGCTCAAGAAAGAGTTAGTGCATAACTGCTAAGACAGAGTAATAAAGCATGAATAAGAAATGCATTTTTTGAGAGTAGATGAATTGTCCTTGCGTAGATGTGATATGCTGATGATGGCATCGTTTTCGGATTTGGCGTCGTTTTCGGACTTGGCGTCGTTTTCGGACGTAGAGTCGTTTTTGGACTCGGAGTCGTTTTCGGACTGGGCGTCGTTTTCGGACGTGGCGTCGTTTTCGGACTTAGCGTCGTTTTCGGACGTGGCGTCGTTTTCGGACGTGGCGTCGTTTTCGGACTTGGAGTCATTTTCGGACTCGGAGTCGTTTTCGGACTCGGCGTCGTTTTCGGACGTGGCGTCGTTTTCGGACTTAGCGTCGTTTTCGGACGTGGCGTCGTTTTCAGACGTGGCGTCGTTTTCGGACGTGGCGTCGTTTTCGGACTCGGAGTCATTTTCGGACTCGGAGTCGTTTTCGGACTCGGCGTCGTTTTGGGCGTGGCGTCGTTTTGGGCGTGGCGTCGTTTTGGGCGTGGCGTCGTTTTCTGACTTGAGTCGTTTGGACTGGAGTCGTTTGGACTCGGCGTCGTTTTGGGCGTGGCGTCGTTTCGGACTTAAGCGTCATTTCGGGCGTGGCGTCGTTTTGGGCGTGGCGTCGTTTTGGGCGTGGCGTCGTTTTGGGCGTGGCGTCGTTTTGGACCGAGTCATTTTGGACTGGCGTCGTTTTCGGACGTGGCGTCGTTTTCGGACGTGGCGTCGTTTTCGGACGTGGCGTCGTTTTCGGACGTGGCGTCGTTTTCGGACGTGGCGTCGTTTTCGGACGTGGCGTCGTTTTCGGACTTGTTGTGCTGATAACGTCGTTGCCTGGACGTATTGCTGCTGCTCCTGTAGAATAAATGCTCCTGCAAGCTAAGCTTGAGAAAAAGTTAGTGTATAACTGTTAAAACAGAATGATAAATATTTGAGAAAGGCAACTATATGGGTAGATGTGTCGTCCCTGTTATGCCAGATGATGTGAATGCTGAGATGTTGTTGTAATGATGTCTTTGTTGTGCGTTTGTGCACTGCATGGATTGCAATTTGACTCTAGGCCCGAGCTGATGCGCTAGACTTTGTTGCGGGATTTGAACTCTGATTGTTGATGTCTGCGCCTGCTTCTTCTTCATTTACAAGAATTTTGTTGTATTTTCTGCTTCTGCTAGTATGAAGAACTTTGTTGTACCTTCTGCTAATATGAAGGACCTTGTTGTACCTTCTGCTAATATGAAGGACCTGCGCTCAAAGAAAAATTTGTGAGTTTGAGGGGGGTGCGGTTGATTCGCGTTGACTTTGTAGTTTTGACTCTTGATGCTCGGACGTCTGCCTTGTTTGGACTCATAACCCCTGCCTGGTTTCCTACTTTGTCCCAGTTTTGAATGCGCAAAGGGTGTTTGGCCTAAAGTGGGTCTCAATGGGGTTGTTTTGTATATTATGTGTATTCTTGTTATTTTCAAAACGAAGGGAAAGTTTCCTAATGGTGTGACCGAAACCGATTTAGGCCGCCTACGTATCCCCATGAGGGAATCAGGTCATGACGTAGTTCATTACAAGCGAGTATTGGGTAAAATTAAAATTTCTAAAGGTGGGACCGAAGCCGAAGCGGCCGCCTACGTATCCATCAAGGGAATCAGGTCGAACGTAGTTCCAATGTGTGACAAAATAAGGAGATTCTTAATAGATGAAAAATGAGGATTTTTTTCTAAAAGGTGGGACCGAAGCCGATATGGCCGCCTACGTATCCCCACGAGGGAATCAGGTCACACGTAGTTCCAAATACGTATAAAGGGCAAAATATATTAAACTAACTATTTCCGGACTCGGCGGGCCAGGGCAGGGGCACGAGTCCACTTGTATTCTTGCTCTGAGTCTTCAATGGCTGAGTCTTCAGTAGGATCATCTCTTGCAGCACACAACTAAACGAATGACTTATTCAATGGTTAAACAATCTCCGGCAAGGAGCACCTCCTCTTCTCTGACGGTTGGTCGATGATTCAATTTCCTTCCGCACCGGGCGTAATAGTCCGCATCGCTTTTCTCCATCTTTAACTATCATGCTCACATGGGCATCTTCATAGCCGGGAAGAAGGTTATTGTTTACCCTGAGAGGGGCATCTTTCAGCTGAATGACTCCCTCTTCGATTAACTCCTCTATTTTGTCATTGAGTGTATAACAATTTGCGATGTCGTGCCCCTCGACACCGGAGTGGTATGCACAATGTTTGGTTTCATCGTGACCTCGGGATATAGGCCTGGGGGTATTTCTGGGAATTGGCTGGAGTATTCCTGCGGCTTTCAGCTTTTCATACACTTGGGCTATAGGTTCGGCTAAAGGTGTATAGGTTCTGGTTGGCTTTCTTTCAGCATTTATGCGGGGTTTGGGTCCGTTTGGTGTACGGGTTCGTGATTGTGGTGAGTATTTTGGATATGCTTGTTGGGTATGGTAAACAGGATATGGGGTAGCCTTGATCTTGATAGTATATTTGTGAATTTTGAGTGTTTTGGTTATAGTAAACGCGGTGGGCTTTGATACACGGAAGTAGTTCGCCTATGTTCCGAATGACCGTAGCGGGTGATCGATCCCTTTTCCTCTGTGAGGTACCTCCATGGAATCGGCGCATTGCTCGCTAGTTGCTTGTAGGTCAAGTTTGTAATTCTGCTGTCTTAATGCTCTTCCACGGTCGCCCATTCTTACGACTTCGCAAAACTTCGCCAATTACACCGATCATCCTTTCATAATACGTCGCGTCTTTTAACGCATCGCACGAACAAGGTGGTCATTTCGCTCTCTGCCGTTGGAGGTTGGACCTTTCTTTGCCTCGACCGCTCATGGCGTATTCACGAAAGTTTACGTGGATTTCTTTTGAGTTTCATAAGATAAAATCTATCCGGGCGATGTCGATGTTGAATCCGAATCTATCCATGAAATCTTGTGCCATGGCATTCCAACCGTCCCATTTTCGAGGGTCTTGGCATGTGTACCAATCCAGCGCCTCGCCGGTAAGACTCCTGATGAATAGCTTCATGATGATTGCTTGATTTTTTCCAACTCCAATCAATTTATCGCAATATGACCTTAGATGAGCTCGAGGATTCCCCTTTCCATCAAACATGTCAAATTTGGGCACCTTGTATCCCATAGGTAATTCAACGTCGGGGTGCATGCATAAGTTTTCATATTCTAAACCTGCCTCCCCCTTGTTCATCTGAATGCTTCTGAATGCCTCTTTCAAGCTACGGATTTCTTTCGCCACATTTTCATCAGCTCTAGCTCGAGTCTGCCGTTCCACTTCCTTGTATTGATCTGTCTCTTGAGAGGATGCATGCATAATAAACGGTTGACTTTCGGTCGGATGTGCTAATGCCCCATATTGCTTGTTAGGACTAGTGATGCATGTCCTCTGCTCGTATTGGGTGGCTTGGCAATTTGGGTTGAGTGGGGAGATATAAGTAGGTGGAGGTTGAGATGTGTATGTAGTGAACGGATCATTTTGGAGGTCGGTTTGCAAATTGACCGGGCGAGTGACATTTTGGTGTGAGCTGGTATATTGCGGCCTCTGCGGGGAGCTTTGGGGAAGTGGAGGCTCAAGGGCTTGTGACACGATTGCATTTGTCCCCTGCTCTGGGAGTGGTTCATTCAAGCTAATAGACAGGTTTGTGATATTTCGGAGCCTTTCTATTTCGACTTGCATGATTTCCATTTGCTGCAATAGTTTGGCGAGGTGTTGATCATTGGTGTTTCTCCTTTCTAACGCCTCTGCATCCTCTACGGGAACGGGGATGAGTCCTAAGTTGTTTCGTTCCGGTGCCTCTGGATTAGTCATTTATTGGATGATTGTGTACCACCAACGCGAATCAACCTTTTGGGGATAAGCTAGACAAAATAACCCTTTAACAAATGAAGCAAACCAAGTTAGTATAATATGCAAAAGTTGCGCAATATATACTAATAAGCAAATTGCAAATCAAGTGCGTGTTCTAACATGTTTGGGACCTCTTTATGCCAGAGGTAGGCCTAAACGTCACATATGCGAGGTCATGATGGATTTGTCCAAGCCGTCCAACTGTAATGCCTTTGTTGGAAATGGCGACCAAATGACGGTGCACTTTTCCCAATTTCAGCATGTCATGATTAGGCTTGGATTTGTCTATCATTGTCACGCTACACATAATATGCTGGTTGGTCGTTGGGTTGAGAAACCCGTCGACAAGTTTGGTGTCTTCCTAATTGTGGTATCGATGCGAGGACCACCAGCTTAAGGTAAATGCATGCATGCCCTAAAATAAGGGTGGTATAGCTCTATCTTAAGTTTCTAAGATTTGGCTTTTCTAGACGCAAGGTTCCCGAGCGGACTACTCGAGTGAGAAGGCTACGCGACCACCGGTTGGACCGGATTCTCCGCGCAAAACACCAACTCTCTTAAATTTGGGTGTTTGAAAGAAATTTGCAGGTGCGCGAAGCACACCCGCGTGTTGTGTGTGATAGTGTGAATTTTCCAGAGTGAAAGAAATATGAGCGGAATGCCAGTTTAAGGAAAGCGGTAACAAATAGCAGTTAAGACAATATGCAAATATTTATATGTAAAGTAGAATAATTTAGACAAAACATAAAAGCAAATGAATGTAAAACACAGAAGAAGCAATTTTAAGCAGATAAGAAAAATAAAGCACAGTAATTAACCTATGTTTGTTATGGTTAAGAATCTAAATATCCCCAGTGGAGTCGCCATGCTGTGACACCCTTATTTTCAACCGGAGTCGGAAACGGGATTACTGCTACATGGTTGGATTCCTGAAATGCAATTTAAAGGAGTCGCCACCTAATTATTATAGTGAATTAGGACACTAAAAATGTAGCATAAAATACTACGAATGATCTCCGTTTTTTAGGGTCTGCGAAACTATGTGAGATTCTAGGTAAGGGTTCTTTATTATCCTGAAGGGAAGGGGTTAGGCACCCTAAAGGATCCGCTAACTTGCGGTTATCCGTTCAAACTTAGGTTTAATTACTATATGTAAAAATGCATGTTTTGGAAAGCATAAAATTTAAGAAAAGATGTTGCAGATATTTATTTGAAAGATGTATGCATATATTTGATAAAATTGCATGAGGTTTATTAAAAATGCACAAAAAATGGTTTATTGGGAATTTATATGTTGCATGTAAAAATTAATCTTTTTATGAAAATACCTATTTGAATAACTTGATTTAAAAATGGGTTTTGCACTTGATAATGAAGAGGATTTTTATTGCAAAAATTGATTATTTTTTAGGAGTTTAATGAAAATTGAAATCATATTATTTTGTAATGCTCATGATGCATAAGAAAATAACTAAATTGTTTTGAGAGCTTAGACATGCATAACGAGCCTAAAATAAACTAGCGTTGGGTTTCCAATTTTAGCACTACCCCTTTCTAAGTTATTAATCCTAAGTCTACCTATTCTAAACAAATTATAGAAGTGCAATAAATTAAATTACAGCAATATAAAATAAGTGTAATTAAAGAATTAAAAAAGCAGCGACTCTAGAACGGATGACGATATCATTCCGCCCTATTTGTTTGGAAGTCCCGGGACCGAAAATGCAGGGAATGTTGATACGGATGTGATGAGTCTTGTAGCGAGACTCCTGTCTCTCCCCAACGTATTTCATGTAAAACAAAGAAAAAGAAAAGGATTAGTACAAGAAGTACATGGAGTGCTAACAAAACAATATTTTCTCGAGACAAACATGCATATATCCAGACTAATCAATACATATGCATAGCAAGTACTTTGAATAAATAAAATACCCAGGTAAACAAAATAGGTAGATGGCCAGTCTAGGAAGGCATTTTTTATACAGAGATGAACTAATATCCCTTTAAGATGACACTCTAATAGGGGTGCAGAAATCAATTGGATTAAGTAATATATTTTAACTCATAAAATCATTTAACATATTGAATTTAATCTATTTTTTTTATCTAAAACTCCATTAAATCAAAAGACAGACATACTATCAAAAATCACACTAAGCAGTAACGTGTGTCGTTTAATTCCATAGTGTGACATCCTTGGATCTTAACATTCTCTTAACCAGACTTTAAAATGATCAAACCAGCATATATATTACGGGGCATCAACCTTTCATATCATAGCAATGTATAGACAATACCATTAGATGCAAGCATAATAGATAATAAACAAATTAAATCTAACCTAATTAAAATATATACTAAACAGATATAACAATGCTAACGACTAACACATAATCAATTCAGGAGGAAAAGCAAAAAAAATAAAATCAGGATTGAGAGAAAATTAAATTTTACGGACCTTCTTCGGGCAGCGAACCGAAGCAGCGTCTCGAACCGTCGAATCCGCTTAGGAAGTTAGTTTTGAAATTCTGATTTTTTTTTCCAGTTTACATGTTTGGGAATCTAAAGGAGTATTTTTCGGACTAAAGCCCAGAACAAAGAGATACATGCAAGATTAATAATCAAATTTCAGACTGTTTTTGGACTGATTTTCATTTCATCTTTCGGATTTTTCGAACCCTTTTTGGACTCACGAATCGAACTACCTTTAAATGAAGAACAAAGAGTGTTTATCTTAAACCTAATACTTTCCAAATCAGACCCCCTTAAAATGAAGAACAAATAAATGATATGCAAGATAAATTCAAATTTCGGGTCCCCCTCCAGTGAAGAACGAAGGGGTTTTTATAGATGAGTTTTCCCCCCAACGTTCCCTTTTACTAACGTTCAAACCAACTTTTTTTAAAAAAAAAAAAGAATACAAGACTGATTTTCATCCAGATTTTGGGGGATTTGAATTCAGATTTCGGGGGATGGGAGATTGGTTGAGGTGATGGGGCGGAGGCGGTTAGGCGGCGGGTAAGGGGTAGGGCGATGAGGCGCGGTCTAAGATAAGGGGGCTGATTTTGTTTTGTTTTGTGGTGTTGTAATGTTATGTTTTAGGGTTTAGGTTATGGGAGATTAATGGGAGAAGGGAGTTGGGCTAGGGGCTTTAAATTTGGGCCAATTGGGCTTGTGGGTGAAAGTGCGGGTGTGGGCTAAGCGGGTTGGTCCAAAAATTTAAAGAAGGGGATGGTTTTTGGGCTTTTATTTATTAATGTTTGGGGTAGAGTTTTAATTAGTGGTAAATTAGAAATTCAAATTGTGATTAAATTATTTAGGTGATTTATTAATCTAAATTATTACAGAAATAAATACGGACGTGCTATTTAATTAGTGCTTAATATTTTATAATGCGGCGCTATTATTAAAATGCTTATTTGTGCCTGCATTAATATATTATTGTTGCATTTTATTATAGAAAATTATTTTGCAAAATTAGTGTAATTTTATAGTTAAGAACTGAACGGGAGGGTCAAAATTGGGTGTCAACAGCAAGCCTTGTTATCCAGTTTCGATTTTAAAATTGATTTTATAAAATGTGAAGAAAACTCTCTACCAGACTTCCTGACTAGAGAATTTTTGCAGGGAAACAATGAGACCAGGCTTTCCGGGCTTACGCCCGATACGACCTCCGTTTCAGAATAAACTAGAAGAAAAGCTAAAACAACCTTTTCAGCCAGAAAGCTCGAATAGGGCTTTACATAAACCCCGTGGACAGAATATGTTCCACGATTAGAAACCTCCCAATAATACCAAACCTCCCAAAGAACTAGCCCGAAAAAGCGGTATGACCTTTCAAGGCCACGCCGTGAAGCAAAGTAAAAAGAATTACAGGATGATTCCCCAGAATCATATTCAGAAGCGGTAAAACCAGCAACTCCAATGAAAAAGGAGTCTCCCATTCCTGTTCCAAAATGGGAATTTATCCCAAGCCGAGTTTTGCCAATAATGGCCTTTGGATAAACAAGATGAAAGCTTGAGTGCGGGACATTTTGAAGCCTTGTTACACAGACCACCAGTACGTGGATAATCAGGATCCGATAAAAACAAGAAGGTATTATGAGTTCATTCTAGTGGATACAGATTCCATTGAAATAGAGCATAAATACTTCGATAAAACATGAGGAATCGAATATTCCAAATTTACGATCAAAAAGATCTTGAGTCCTTTTAATTGGTATATGGATCATTTACAGACACCAGTACCTTTATCTGAGACCCATAAACCCCAGACCTATAACTGGTATGATTATAAGGATGCATGGTTTAATTTCCTATATGTGCGTCCAAATACCCATACATGGTTTGTAAAGTATGTGGAAGACATGAGAGATAAAGTCATTCCCAGATGGTTCTACGAATGGTGGAACATATTTGGAGGAAATCTACAGGTGGTTGCCGCGAGCTTCCAAAATCAGTATGTTCCTTTTTGCCAGGAACAACAGATTTCAACACTACCAGAGCACATTAAATTGTGTAAATTTTTTATCAGTAAAAGGGTTTCTTACATCCTAAATTGGACGTTCGATATCCAGGAGATAAATAGGATTAAATATCTAAGCAAGACCATCAAAATTAAAGGATGGAGCCCAAAATTAAAAGAAGATAAATTGAAGAAGAAGAAGAAATCATCTTCCTCAGAAGAAACATCAGATTCCAAAACTGAAACAAGACGAAGGCTCCTAGAAGCCCTAGCAAAATTAGAAGACGATGAGGACGTGGCATCCAGCCACAGTGAAACAGACAATGGCGACATGCTCATTCCCCGAGAAATTGCACAAGCCTACGCAGAAGCGTACCTCTCAAAGTGAAAGTGACACTTGCCTGAGGACATAAAGCAGATAATGACATAAAGCAGATGGTGACATTTGCCTCTTCGGAAAAGCAGAGGACACTTGCCCCTTCGAAGAAACAAAGGATAAAGCAGACAGCGACATTTGCCTCTTCAGAAAAGCAAGAGACAAGAAAGCGACATAAAGCAGAAGAAGACAAAGGACGTAAAGCAGAAGAAGACATTTGCTCTTTCAAAAAAGTAAAGGTCATGTAATCTTAGTCGTCCATTTGTATTAGCCAGAACCGTCCACGTGTTAGGACGAATAAATCATTCGAGGCCTATTTAAGGCTCTCACTTGTAACTTAGAAGGCATTCGAATACCCTCTCTCTCTTTCAGATCCTCTATTATGCTTTGAATAAAATTGTAAGTTTTAATGTTTTAAATTATATTCTTATATTTTGGTTTTAAATTCTGTTTTCGCATCTGTAAACTGTTATTCCGAAAACAGATTAACAATTTAAAACATAAGAATATAATCTTAAAAACTTACAATTTTATTCAAAGCATTGAAAGAGAGGGAAGTTTACAAGATCAGGCAAGGAATTAGAGAGAGAGAGGGGTAATTTCTGAATGCCTTCTCAATTACAAATGAGAGCCTTAAATAGGCCTCGAATGAATCATTCGTCCTAACACGTGGACGGTTTTGGTTAAAACAAATGGACGACTGAGATTACATGACCTTTACTTTTTTGAAAGGGCAAATGTCTTCTTCTGCTTTACGTCCTTTGTCTTTTTCTGCTTTACGTCGCTTTCTGCTTTACGTCGCTTTCTTTGTCTCTTGCTTTTCTGAAGAGGCAAATGTCGATGTCTGCTTTAGTCTTTTTCTGCTTTACGCCGCCGCTTTACGCCGCTTTGTCTTCGCTTACAAGAGGCAAATGTCGTTGTCTGCTTTATCCTTTGCTTTTGAAAGGGCGTCCAGACGTCCTTGTTTTCTTTTCTTTTTTGTCCTTTGCTTTTCTGAAAGGGCAAATATCATTATCTGCTTTATGTCACTTTCGCCTCTTGCTTTTCCGAAGGGGCAAGTGTCACCATCCTGCTTTATTTTGAGAGGTACGCTTCTGCGTAGGCTTGTGTAATTTTTCGGGGAATGAGCATGCCCCGTTGTCTGTTTCCCTGTGGCTGGATGTCACGTTTTCTTCATCCTCTAATTTTGCTAAGGCTTTTAGGAGCCTCCGTCTTGTTTCAGCTTTGGAATCCGATGTCTCTTCTGAGGAAGATGACTTTTTTTTCTTCTTTTATTTTAGGTCTCCATCTTCTTCATTTTTATCGTTTGGGAAATGGGTTTTCCTCGTTCTGTTTGAAATTAGCTGGATGCTGATTTTCTTAAGGACTTCAAGTACTTTGAACCGGTATAACCTTTTAATAGTGAATTAAACCGGAATAACCCTTTAACAGTTCTTGCAGATTTATATTTGCAAAATGGTTTTTCAAAATCAATATTTTGATAAAAGATTTATCTTTGTAAAAGATGCTTCTGAAGATCTTGTGATACATAGCACCTTATAGATTTAAAACAATTCTAAGACTGGCTTTGATTGTTTACAACTGGTTTATGTAACCTATTTTCTGGCTAATTTTACCAATGAGACGGCACAGGTCCTTCCGACCTTTCGTGCTAAATCCAATATGGTTTTTTAGCTCGACTGGTTTAGTGGCTGTACTTTAAAGACCATTCTCTGCTTAATATGATCACCTTGATCCGCAGTCAAAGGGTAATAATGAAACCAGGAATTTTCTTCACCTTTTATAAAATCAATTTTAAAATCGAAACTGGATAACAAGGCTTGCCATCTGGCAAAATTTTGTTTTGAAACTAAATTTTTAACATCCTTTTGTAAAATATCTTTGGCTGCTTTACAGTCGACTCTTAATAAAAATTCTTTGTTTATCAAATCATTCTGGAATTTTATGATACATAGCATTATAGATAAAATCTCTTTTTTCACTGTGCTATAATTCTTTTGTGCCTGGTTCCAATTTCCAGACGTGAATTTTACTAACTGTTCAACTGACTCAAGAGAAACTCTTTGTTTAAGGATACCACCGTAACCTATGCTCAAGATCGCTTACTATCATAAAGGCTTCTGGATTAGGGATGCCTAAACATGGAAGTTTCTGGACTATTTCTTTTATCTTTTTAACAGCTCTAGTCTGTTCGTCTGGCCAAGGGACTGGATTTTTCTTTAGCCTTTTATACAAAGGCTCACAAATCTGTCTAATTTTTTGGATAAAATCTGCAACATAACTAAGACTTCCTAAGAATCTTTGTAGCTGAGTTTTATCAGGAATTTCATCGGGGAATTTAGTAGAGAACTCTATGGCTCTTCGGATTGGTTTATAGGTTCCTTGATAGAGATCACGCCCTAAGAACCTAATGGTTGTTTGATACTTATCTTTTTCATTGACATGGATTTGCCAGAATCCTAACTTTATGTCAAACTTGCTGTAGATATTAGCATTCCAATTTCTTTTTAATAAATCTCTTTTATTAGGTATTGGGTACCTAATCCATTTTAATGCTTGGTTAAGCGGTTTACAATTTATTACGAGTCTCGGGACTCCTCTTTCTTTTTCAGCGTAGAAGGCTGAACAACTCCACTGTGATTTAGAATGTTTAATGATTCCTTTTTCAAGTAAATCATTGATTTCCTTTTTACAGTGCTCTACTAGCTCATGGCTCATCTGGATAGGTCTGGCTTTTGTGGGAACGTTCTTCTCACTAAAGTCATCTGTATAGGGTAGATCTACTGTATGCTTCTTTCTTTTCCAGAAAGCATTTGGTAGTTCTGAGTAAATTTCTTTTTCCATAGAATCCTATAAATATTTTACTTTGTTAATTACCTCCGGGGTTTTTAAGGTAGATTCTATCCTTTTTATTTTAATATCGTCTTTTAGATAGTTAACCTGGTTGGTTAATAGCTGTATTTTAAAGACTGTCTTTTGTTTAACCTGATTACTGTGATCAGTAGACAAATGATTTATGTATGGGAACACAAGGTCTTTTCCCATGGAACTGGTGTAAATACCGTCTAGTTTTGCGGTATAAGGTTTTATCTGTGTTAGGAATGGGATTCCTAGAATGATCTCTTCAGTTATGTTTCGCGTAATAACGAAATCATTAGTGAAGCAAATACCATTATTACAGACGTGGGCTTTTGAAAGCTTCCAATCTATTTTTATATTATCTCTTGTAGCAGAGTATAATTTATGGGTACTTTTACTTAAGTACTTAGTAGGAATCATCCCTTCGCAAATACAATTTTGATCTGCTCCGGAGTCTAATAATGCAATTGATTCTAAGATAAAATCTTTGTTTATTATAATCTTAATAGGGACATGGTAGCTTATTGCTCTGGGTCCTGAGATTAATTTTAAACCTGAATCTGGTTCATCATTCTTTTCTTTAGGATCAATTATTTTGATTCCTTCGGAAGTAGATGGTACTTGGGGAAAGCTTGAAAGATCCAAGCTTTTTAATCTTCTTTCTTGAAGAATTTCTTTTTCCAAAAGTGAAATTTCTCTCTGCAGATCCTGCACCGTAGTGTCATGATTTGCTCTTTTATAAAAATTCTTATCTGAAGAATTATCTGTTTTTTGCTTAACAATATCTTCTAGAAGTTGTGTTAAGTAATTTCTTTTAGCATCATCATCATTGATGTGACTAATTATTTTAAGAATAAGTTTTTGGTGGCTATCTGTGATAACACCAATATTCTGTTTCATACAGGCGCAGATTTTCCCAGTACATTCACAGTCGAAGCTGGAAGTGGAACTATCTGAACTGTACGCTGGTTTTAATGAATCTTTGTCACTGTAATAGCCATCTGAGTTTATTTCAGAGTTATCACTGGACTGTTCTTCATTTAACCTTGTAATAGTTAATGAATTATTTTTATTCATTCTTTTGGGTTTTCTGACCCTTTTCTTGATTCTTTTATCATCTAAGTTTCGTAACCTTGGGTAGGTTAATTCTTTGTTATTCGAAATAGAACTCTTGCTAAGTTCTTTGAACTTGTTATTAATTTTATTTAATAACTTATTATTAATTTCTTTCTCGGATGTTTTGCGGCATTTTGCCAACACCTGTTTGATATTAAAGAAATAATCAAATAGAGTTTTTCCTTCCGACTTAACCGGCTTGTCTACAAAAACCGAGGCATTATTTGCTCCAGTAACTTGTAATAACAACTGATCTTTCTGTTGGAGTATTCTTTTAATTTTATGCGGGATTCCTTTTGGATCCTTAATATCTTTTTTAAAAGAATCTATAGTCAAGATCTTACCCTTTACGGGGACCTTTATCTTTTCTAATGGAGGTGTTACTGTTTCAACAGTATTTTCTCCTGCGGACCATTTCTTAACAATGGAGCTCAGGGACTGTCTGCCGTTATGGATTTTATTAGTGATTTCAAACCACCTGAAGAATTCTATATTAGAATTAATTCTGTTCATATCATTTATCCATTGTTCCCTAAACATCTTCCTCTCACTAAGTGAAAAGGTGCTTACGTACCATTTTCTTTTAATGGCATTCTCTGGATCTACCCATAATTTATTAAGGGTTTTCCAATCAATTTTAAAACCAATATCTTGTTTAATAGTACCAAGTTTATCACCTTGTTTTTGGTTAAGCATGGTAATTCCTCCATTATGATTAGCTTCTGGAGCTAACAAAGCATCAATCCTGTTAATTAGATTATCTTCTTTAGTAGTACCAAGGTCATCTTCACCATGCTTTTTGCTTTTGGTGGGACTGTCAATCTTTCTATCGATTGGTCGATAGTAGACTTTGGGTACTGCTGACGAATAATCTATGGCTCGAACTTTTCGTTCTAACATAGTTTCATCAGAATTATTACAATATTATTCCTTCTCCTGGGGTTTAGAAGAAGATATTGGGTATCTTATCTTACTGTGATTAGCTTCTGGGGCTAATAAAGCATTAATTCTGCTAATTAAATTATCCTCTGGAGATAAAAAAGTTTTCATTAGTACTGGACTGTATGGAGTCCACCTAAGAACTGGGCTAGAGATTGTCTCGTTGTCAAGCAACGAACTTGTATTCTTAACCGTTCATTCTCTTTATAGAGTTCAGTCATTCTAATGATAATTACCTGTCTAATTATAACCTGAGCGTAGGTATCCAAACCTTCTATAGGTTTAGCAGTTTTATAATACTCTAACTCTTTAAGATTAGCCTTTAACTTTTTATTACAGAAACCACTTTCTACTATGCAGTTCATCATAGAAGAATTATACTTTCTTATGTAATTAAACTCGGGATGCATCTTCATACTAATTACTTGGTTTAACCAAGGGTTGTTGTCAAGCGTGGCAACTACCATCCTTTCCTAGGGCTGCTGTTCTATCTGTTACTAGGTTTCATCCTAACTCTTTCCTATACCTCTGACTACCTAAATAGTTCTCCTATCCTAGTTGTCAACACTAGTTCTTGTTCTTTCTAATTACCTAAATAGTTCTCCTATCCTAGTTGTCCATACTATTTCCTATTCTTTTTAATTACTTAAACAGTTACTTGTTCTGTTCATCTGACACTTTCTCCTACGTTTCTCGGCGGCTTCCACTGCAGTGCTGTGCACCTCCGTCCTTTCGGGCTAAAATTCTGGTCCAGGAACTTGCCTACTCAGGTAGTACTCAGTCATCATTAGAACTGAACAGTGTAACAACTAAGTGATTAAATCTAACTGGAATAGTGGACTTCTGACGGAACAGGGTAACGACTCTGGTAACTACAGGAACTGGAACAGTAGACTTCTGACGGAACAGGGTCACTATTCTGGTAACTACAGGAATCTGAACAGAGTAATAGGACTCCTAGCAACCTAAGAACAACACCGCCCTAAGGACGGTAGAATGGGACTACTCACCCATCTCTAACAACAGGGCTCTGATACCATAAGAAGCGGAATAACCATAAGGAGCAGAATAACAGTTTACAGATGCGAAAACAGAATTTAAAACCAAAATATAAGAATATAATTTAAAACATTAAAACTTACAATTTTATTCAAAGCATAGTAAGAGAGAGGGATACAAGATCAGGCAAGGAAAGAGAGAGAGGGGTGATTTCCGAATGCCTTAGCAATTACAAAGTGAGAGCCTTAAATAGGCCTCGAATGAATTATTCGTCCTAACACGTGGACGGTTCTGGTTAAAACAAATGGACGACTAAGATTACATGACCTTTACTTTTTTGAAAGGGCAAATGTCTTCTTCTGCTTTACGTCCTTTGTCTTTTTCTGCTTTACGTCGCTTTCTGATTTACGTTGCTTTCTTTGTCTCTTGCTTTTCTGAAGAGGCAAATGTCGCTGTCTGCTTTATCCTTTGCTTTTTTGAAGAGGCAAGTGTCCTCTGCTTTTCCGAAAGGGCAAATGTCCTCTTTTGTCCTTTTGTCCCTTGCTTTTTCGAAGGGGCAAGTGTCACTTTCTTCTTTATGTCACTATCTGTTTTATGTCCCTATCTGTTCCGAAGGGGCAACTGTCTATTTGCTTTGCCATTTTCTAATTGGAGCCTCTTCCATCTTTTTATCTGGGAAATGGGTTTTCCTTGTTCTGGCTGGCTGGAATCAGCTAGACTTTGAGATCTGATGTTCTTCTTGAGAATATTTTGAACCATATGATCGTTTTAATAGCGAATTAAAACATCCACCATCTTGTTCATAAAATGTTTTCTGGAAAAATCTTTTAATAATACTAGTGAACTAATTCACCATAGCTGACTTATCTTGAGCTGGCAGGAATTTCTTATAATCCTCGCAATTCTTTTTACTCTGAAATCTCGTAGATTTTTGTTTGTAAAACGATTTTCAAAATCAGTGTTTTGATAAAAGATTTACCCTGTAAAAGATGCTTCTGAAAATCTTGTGATACATAGCACAAATCTTGTGATACATAGCACATTATAGATTTAAAACAATTCTGAGACCGGCCCTGATTGTTTCAACTGACTTATGCAACCTATTTTCTGGCTAATTTTACCAATGATACGGCACAGGTCCTTCCGACCTTTCGTGCTAAATCAAATGGTTTCTTAGCTTGATTGATTTAGTGTTTGTATCCTAAAAACCATTTTCTGTTTTATATGATCACTCTGATCAGTAGTCAAAGGATTTATGTAAGGAAATATGAGATCTTCTCCCATGGCGGTAGTGTAAATACCATCTGGTTTTGCTGTATATGGTTGTATCTGGGCTAGGAATGGAGTTCCTAAAATGATTTCCTCAGTTATATCCTTAGTTATAATAAAGCTATTGGTGAATGCAATATTATTATTGCATACAAGTGCTTTTGAGAGTTTATAACCAATCTTTATATTCTCTCATGTGGCAGAGTATAGCTTATGAGTACTTTTGTTTAAGTACTTGGTAGGGATTATTCCTTCTCGAATGCAGTTCTGATCTGCTCCTGAATCTAAAAGTGCCATTCTTTCGATAGCAAAATCTTTTATTTTTATCTTAATGGGGACATGGTAGCTTAATGCTTTGGCCCTGGATATTAATGTTAAACCTGAATCAGAATTATTTTCTGTTTCTTCATCTTCTTGATCATCCGTAATTATCTGTTTAAAAATAGATGATGTTTGGGGATCTTCTGTGAGATCCAAATCTTTGTTCTTGGCCAATGCCTCAGTTTCCAAAGAACTGAGTCTTTTGTTTATTCGAAGGATTTCTTCCTTTAAATCAGAGACTTCATTTATTAAGTCTGGTAACGAGGTACCTGATTTAGAATCTTTAAATTTATTAAAAACTCTTTTCATGTCAAAAGGCTCTATTATCCCTTTTTCTTTTTTCTGATTAATGACTAGTTTTTTAAGTTCTGTTAAATATTTCTTTTTAAAATTGTCGTCATCAATGTGATCGACCATGTCAAAGAAAAACTCTTGGCTGCTACTTGAGATAACGCCAATGATAGTGCATTTTGGTACATGTGCATTTTCCCGGACATTCGCAATGTTGGAGGTGGAACTATCTGAACTGTAACCGAGGTCTAATGATCCTTCATCACTGTAATAATCATCTGAAGTATCTTCAGAGCTATCACTGGACTGTTCTTCATTCAGAATTGTAAAAAGTTTATCTTTTACTTTGGGATCAATTTCCAGTAGATTAATTTTATCCTTTCTTTTATCGGGTTCTCTGCAGTTATTGGCCATGTGGCCTGTTTTCCCGCAATTCCAGCAATTTCCTTTCATCTTAGTACTTTTGTTGTTACTTCCCTTATTGTAATTCTTTTTAGGAGTATAATTCCTTTTATAAGCTTTTGGGCTAGAAATGTTATGTTTCCTTTTCATTCTCTTGATGCTCTTTGATGGAGCAGAAATCTTAACATAACCGAAGTCTTCGCAGAAACTTCCTAACTCTCCTTTGGTGGAGTATTTATGTATCTGATTATTAAGCTTTATTGAATTACACAGCTCTAGGCCTGTTAGATTAACATAGCTGATTAAATCTCCATATGTCATGATGGCATAAGGAGTATCTCCGTTGTGGCACCTCTTAATGTTGGTCCTCACCTTTTCGGCAAAGAGTTTAGACAAACCACTAATAAATCTTTCTTTCCAATAATCATGATTACAATCAGTTCGCAGCATGACTTTGTTAAGAAATATGTCTTTATACCATTTAAAATCGTGTAATTTCGGACACGTTAGATTATTAAGGATCTCTAAACTTCTATCTTGGAAAAGTTTTGGATCTCCAACAAAGTGTTTACCGATACAGTATAATAAGGTTGCCGAGGCGTCACCTTGAACTTCATTAGTATAACTGTTATCGATGTTTCTTATTTGGACTGTGGTAGTTGCATTCATGATGCTAGCTTTTACACTATCCAGTAGGTAGTTTTCCCACCAATTTTTTAACATTCCAGTGAAGCCTGAAATTATAATTGACGCTAATTGAGCATCGTCGGTATGTGTTTTTATTTTATAACTGGTTAAACAGACTCCCATTTCGTGGAGCACTTTAACGACTTGTCCTTCTGACATGCCGTCTATGTTCCATTCATGGATTTCATCTCCCGAATAAGTAGCCGGGGGCGGGGTTCGTTCTTCAAACAACATGTCTGGGAACGTGGATTGTTTATAAAAATTCTTACCATCTATTCTGGTTAATTTCAATAACTTATTAACCTCTGGATTACCTTTTGAGCTAGAACCTTCGCTTAGTACTTTGACCGAGATGTCAGGTTTTTCGAGGTAGATCCTTCAGAGACTTTCATCTCTTTGAATTTATTACTGATTTTGTCTAGCAGATCATCTTCGATTTCTTTCCCAAATTTTGGATGGCTTTTTGCCGAAAACTGGGGAATCTTAAAAAAAGGTTCGGATAAGGTTTTCTCTTCCGACCGGACTGGTGTATTCCTAAAGGTAGAAGCATTGCTTGCTTCAGAAATCTGATTAGAGATAACATGCAACAACTGGTTGGTGTAGTTGTTCTGTTGGAGAATTTTATTAATATCATCAACATGTGTGATATCATTTGGATCTTTTATGTCTCTTTTAAAAGGAGTGGCAGTTAAGACCTCACCGTTTACGGGGATCTTTATCTGTTCTAAAGGAGATGTTACTGATTCAACAGTTCTTTCACCTGTGAACCATTTCTTTACAATGGTACTCAGACATTGCCTGTTATTATGAATTTTATCTGTGATTTCAAACCACCTAAAGAATTCTATGTTAGCATTAATTCTGTTCATGTCATTTATCCATGTTTCTTTAAACACCTTCCTTTCACTGAGTGAAAAGGTGCTTACGTACCATTTTCTTTTAATGGCGTTCTCTGGATCTCTCCATAATTTATCAATAGTATTCCAATCGATTTTAAAACCGATGTCTTCTCTAATCATGCCCAAGTTATCTCCACCATGCATTTCACTTCTGGTGGGGCTGCCAGTCGTTCTATCGATTGGTCGATAGTAGACTTTGGGTACAGTTGACGAATAGTCTACTCCCTGAACTTTTCGTTCGGGTATAGTTTCGCCAGAATTATCAGAATACTCATCATCATCCTCCCGGGGGTTGGAAGAAGATGCTGCGAAGGAGTGTCTTCCTTGGCACCTTAAAAATTTCAAATCAATAGATCCATCTAGATGCTGAATTATTTGTTCAATATCAGAACTTTCTGGTTCAATTTTTGGTTGGGTAATGGCATCAAAGTGTCATTCATCTTTTGTTAAAATTTCATTCCATTTTAACATTCTAGGAACAAAGATATTGCTATGTTCCTGGTTTGCTTCCATAAGCATGGTAGCTCCTTTGCTGCTAACTAGTTTAGCTTTTGGGGCTAAGGTTGTTTTCATTAGTCTGTAATAGACTCTGTAAATTATAGCAATTTCTCTTGTGTTTATCTTGCTGTTCATATTTTTTGTTTTAATGTTTAACGTTAAGGTATCCATAACGTTTTGATCATTAATATCTACTGAAAAATTTGGGTAATAGTTAAAATAAACTGGTCCCCTGGCTAAATTACTTTGTAAAACTCCAAGCAAGGAATCATCAAAGTTTAATAACCTGGCATCTCTTAATAAGAGACAGATGGGGGTATCTAAACCCAGCCGATACAAAGGCTTGACAGCAATTTGTACCAAACCTATGTGAAGGAAATTAAATTCCTTTTTATATCTGTTTATATCTTCAGTTGATAGCAATTTAATAATCTCTTTTGAGTTATTAATAGCTACTGTGGATTCACAAGTTTTGATATTATAATTTTTTATAAAATCAAACTTTCCTGTTTCATAAACAGATCTGAAAGATTCTTTTGGAATATTCCAGTTCTGCAGATCTTTTTCAACTTTAGCAATCTTTGAAGTTGCTAAGTTTTCACTGTTGATTTCATTCATCAGTAAGAGACTGTGTGGAGCCTTACTAAGTATTGAGATATGGATTGTCTTCCTTCAAGGTAGCTAATCCGTCTTTTTAATCTACTAACTTCTTCATACAGTTCATTCATTTTACCAATGATTACTTGCCAGATTATAGTTTGGCAGTAAGGATCTAACCCTGGAGCGGGTCTAGCAGTACTATAGTAGTCTAACTCTCTAAGACTTTCCTTTAACAATTTATTGCAATCATTACTTGCTATAACAAATTCAAGTATCTGAGAATTATATTCTCTTATGTAATCAAATTCGGGACGCATCTTCATTTATAAATTACTTTATTTAACCAAAGGGTTGTTGCTATGCGTGGCGACTACCATCCTTTTCTAGGGCTGATGTTCTATCTGTTACTAGGTTTCAACCATACTCTTTACTATTCCTCTGACTACTTAAATAGTTCTCCTATCCTAGTTGTCAACACTAATTCTTGTTCTTTCTAATTACCTAAATAATTCTCCTATCCTAGTTGTCCACACTATTTCCTATTCTTTTTAATTACTTAAACAGTTACTTGTTCTGTTCATCTGACACTTTCTCCTACGTTTCTCGGCGGCTTCCACCAGCGTACGGCCCAGGCACCTCCGTCCTTTCGGGCTAAAATTCTGGTCCAGGAACTTGCCTACTCAGGTAGTACTCAGTCATCATTAGAACTGAACAGTGTAACAACTAAGTGATTAAATCTAACTGGAATAGTGGACTTAACGAGGTAACGACTGCAGTAACTACAGAACTGGAGCAAGAGACTTACGGCGGAGCAGGTCACTATTCGTAACTACAGAATCGAGCGAGTAACAGGACTCCTAGCAACCTAAGAACAACACCGCCCTAAGGACGGTAGAATGGGACTACTCACCCATCTCTAACAAGTAATACCTAGGAGACTATTTTAAACCTACTAGGACAAATAAGGGAGTATTTTTTGTCATTTTCTCTCACAAAAGGAGCAACAGCTCGTCCTTGTTTCATCTTTTTCCTTTCCAGTTTGCAGTAATAATAACAACACATCAAAGTGTTGGTACTGAACATTAATTTTTACGTTTATTTCCGGAACAGGTGAATGGCAGCCGCATCGAGAAGTGTCATTTCTCATATTCGTATCGTCCTCTCCTTCAGTCAGTGCAGAAGCTTGAGTAGCCAAGTGGAGCGGATTATAGAATACATGTGGGAAATGCATATGAAAGTACTCATCTGTCCGTAACTAATTGACTGGCTTTGAACAAATATTATTATGTCTTCGGACAGTTCATCAAGATGTGTAGCTTCAGACAGATTAAGTTACTTTCTAAATTAATATTATAAACGCCTGATTTTGATTAAAAGATATTTTAGAGAATCATGGTTTAATAGTAATTAGGTTATAAAAAAAGTAATTAAGTTAGACAAAATGGTGAGAAGTAGCATGTATGTTATGTTTGTGAAACTGTGATGAATGTTTTTTCATGTAGAGTTATGCAATTTTGGACAAAACCGGTAATATTTCAAACAACACTAATAAGATATCCATGTCTTAGCACTTTGTTGAATTTTTCATAAACCAACCTTTCAATTTTCTTGCTTATTGAACATTTCCTTATCTTCTTGGCAGTTTGTCATGAAGTAGTATCGCTTGCTGTCATTATATATATTGGATATGAACTCTCTAAGCCTTGGCTAATGGTAGAAAGATTGTTTTATTTGTGGAATAAAATTGCACCACCTTTCTACTTTCTGTTCCACCTCTTATTATGCAAAATGAACTTTCAGGATTAACTCACCCTCAAAGGGTATATCTAATTTTATGAACTGTACTAAAGATGGGGAATTTCACGTGTGTAGGGCGGTATGAAAAGATGGGGGTTTAAAGGTATGCCTGCATCACACGGTGCTTCATTATCCCACAGAAGTATTGGTTCTACAGGTCAAAGAGATGCTCCAGGAAAGGTAGGTATTGCCTCCTCTTTTTCCTTTTTTTTTCCAGTAAATTATAGTGCATGAGTTTTATTCTTACAATTAAATATGTTGGCACTTTCTACACCCCCCTTTTGGTCTACCTTATAACTAATTGTATGCTAATAGCATGCTTGGTATATCATATTTTATTTTAAACATGATACATAAGTGAATCTGTTATCTAATTGCAATTGGTGGTACTTACTTGAAGGAAAAGTAAATCTTGTCAACACTGAATGACGTTTCAATGGAAGTGTTTCAAAAATCTTCTAGCAATAACTTGTGGTCATTTGGCACAATGAAATTGAGCAAAACATGTTGAACATTGCTTAATTGTGTTCCCCTTCTATTGTTTTCTCCACAATGTAAAATAAAGTACATTGTTGTAAATGTTTTTTGGGCTGCTTACAATTATAAATATTGAATAAAGTGCAAATAGATCTAGATAATATGGGGATTGGTGGGTTTTTCTTAGGGATATGAAGATGAGGGATATGATTTTAAAAAAAAAATAAATGAGGGATATGAAATTGGTGGTGTCTCTGGAGTATGTTCTTCAGAAGCTTATGCATTAATTGGAGCATGCCACTAGAGTTTATCAGTAGTTGGAACGTAGAGGATTCAGGAGGAACAACATGGCTATACGGTCTTCCATACTAGTAGATCCTTGGTGGCCGATCAGGAAGGAAAGAAATCAGAGAATTTTTGGTGGCCGACTGCAATTGTGCTCACTAGTTCATAACTCAGGGGAATCCTGGCTATCTCCTAATTTAAATAGATAAAATCCTGGAATTCTCTTATCTTTGAGGATTTATGTTTGAAAAGTACGTATCGTGATCTTCATTGACAATCGATCTTTTCTTTTCATATGATCTATTTTTGGGATAGAGCATGTTCTAATTAGCAACTGCCAACTGAATCAAAAGCCCATTTAGAACAAGGAACCAATTATTCAGTCTAAAGATAACTCTTAGTTCTAGAGGTTGTTTACATATTATTTTGAGGTGGACCTTTCTCAAATTATAATTCAATTTTGAACTGATTTTTGATTATAGATAAGGAGAATTTTGAAATGAGTTTTGATTATAGATAAGGATTCCTACAGATGGACTCGTCACCTCCTGCCTTCGTTCCTTTGAGTTTGATTTTTGCAGCTTTTGATGTACATAATTGAATATGGTAGCATCCTCTTATATGCCTAGTTTTATGTGATTTTCTTAACCTCTTGATTTTTGATTGATGGACGAGGAGGAAAGCTGAACGGTTTGATTTCCTTAGTTACATGACCTTTCGCCTAACTCCAACAGTGGAAGCAAGCTAACACCTTATGGTTGTTTATAAAGAGAAATAGTTGCCACATAGAAGGTTGGGACGTACAAAATGAAGTAAACTTGGAGATGTAGACTGATGGAAACAGTAATCTTGGAGCTAGTTTATAAACAACTCGCTCTTTCCCAACACCAGCGCCATTGAAAATACTACTTCTTGCACCTACAATTTGGAAATAGTAATTTAGGGGTGTGTTCGGTATGAAGGAAAATGTTTTCTAGGAAAATAAGTGAATTTCTTATTTTTTTGTGTTCGGTACATTAGCAAAAAATATTATCTTCTAAACATTTGTATATAGGATGGGGTGAGGTGAATATGAGGTGCGTTCGAGGGTGGAGAAGAGACAATCAATGTGGAATGCCACTGTGGGACTTATTTTCCTAACTTCCATTAGGAAGTCATTTTCCTTATTTTAAGGAACTTGTTTTCCTAGAGAAAATGTTTTCCAAAAATTTGGACCAACCGAACATGAGAAAATTGGATAAGTGTTACAATATTACCCATAATAGTATCTGCAAAACATTTTATATTTTTCGGGTTAGTATGATTGTGCTTTCAAATCTTAATCGGTGTGAGTGAATGCCACTCTAGTTTTGAGCGGGTGCGATGGCCGGGCGACGGCCCACCGGTCGGGTTGGCGGGTCGGGGCGGTCGGGCGGAGAAAGGGGCGAGTCGAGCCGGGCGCACGGGAGTGGTCGGGCGGGACCATACCATGTCCCGTCCGATCCCGGTCCCGTTGGGGCCTGACGGCCGGGCCGGGACGGGACGGGTTGGCGGGTTTTTTTTTTTTTTTTTCCACTAAATTAAAAATAATAAATTACTAAGTACTAACAAAGTAACATTAATGTAATATACATATACTATAATATTATAGACTTATAGTATTATAATTTATAATTATAGTATTATACTCATATATATAATATATTTATAAAGTATAAAGTATAAACTATAAACTATAAAGTATAAACTATAAAGTATAAAGTTATAAACTAAATAATTAAACAAAGACAAGAATAGTGTAAAAAAAACATCCCAAGGCTGTTTTTGTGCCTTTTATATTATTAATTTCATTGAAATATGAAATATCAAATATACAAGATTCAAAATTACATTGTAGTGTACTGTTGTTGAAAAAAATTGCAAAAGAGTGAAAGACATAGAAAAATTTAAAAATTGCAATGAAATAAATTACCAATTTGAAAATATTTTTTCTAATTTCTTTATAATTTCTTGTGGTTCTTCGGTTGGAATTGGTATATTTTGATCAAATTGTTCCACGTCGCTACTCATGCCTTCAGATAAAATGTCGTTGTAGTTGTCGTCATCTTCTTCGTTAATTCGTTGTGCGCCTCCTTCGCTCGCTCGTATCCAATCTCTGAATAGTACCGCCATCTCCAAGCCGTCTCGGCTAATGAGTGTCCGTGCTCTCTATTTGAAATCTGCTGAGAAAAGCGCTTCGAGCGATCACGACGCAATGTTCAAAATATCTCGCCATCATTGAAAGTGTCGAAATGTCTTCTCATTCGCTCCAATATTTGACAAGTCTTCCTTTCCTTCTTCATTGATAAGCGCTTGGTAAGGTAAATTACCCTGCAAAACAAAAACATCGAACTCACTAATTTGGTTAGCATCGCTACCACCGCACATTTTATTTACGAGGCTTTCAATAGAATTAATATTAGGCCTAGCCACGTAAAAGCGCTTGTCTTTTTAGGTTGTGTTGAAGAAGAAGATGATACAAAAGTCGGTTGGTTACTAGCACTTTCTTTGGTAATGCCGATATACTTTTGCATTCATCTTCTACGCTATTCAACACTTCTTCTAGCGTTAGTTGATAGGTGGTTCAACATTTAAATTTTTGGGAGTTGGAGGTGGTAGTACGTCCATACGATTATATATATTTTCAATAAGACTTTTACAACCTCTACTTTAATAGTCGGGTTTAATACTGACCAATAATATAAATAGGGGAATAGGAATAAAATATTTTTTAATTTCATAAACATTTTTTTAATAAATGCAGATAAGCGAGTTTTTCCATATATTCTTTAAGAAGTAAAAATATTATAGCTATATAAAACAACATAGTTGAAATAGTAGGATAATATAAAGTAGAAAATTCTTTTGTTGCTCGTTGAAAATTTTCTAAAAATACAATAAGTTCTCTAATTTTCTCCCAATCGATCCACAATCATATCATTTGGATTTTGATTATGGGCGTTAAAAATAAAGTAATAGGTTTTCTATAGTCATAAGCAACAACTAGTTGGTCATATAAAGAATTCCACCTAGTTGGTACTTCTTCTGAATTTTTACAGAAGATAGTCCACAATCGTGGCAAGTTTTTATATTCTTTTCTTTGTTGAATTCTATTATTTTTAAAAATAAAGTGTATAGCAAATTGTATTTTTCAAGAATATCTTGAAAAGTGAAAGACCATCCTTTACAACTAAGTTATAAATATGGCACTTACATTTGATATGAAAATGTGTTGGAAAAGACGAGTTAAAACATTTCTTAAAATACTAATAGCGTAATTGTTAGAAGATGCATTATCTAATGTAATACTCATAACTTTATCGATTATTCCGTAATAATCGCGATGAATAAATATTTTCAAATAAACTCACCAAATGTGCCTACTATCTATATATCTATATGCTAAAATACGTTTTTGCATAGACCATTTATAATCTATCCAATGACAGATTACCGTTAAATAATCATGGCTGTTAGTACTACGACCTATATCAGAAGTTAGAGCGACTTTGCAATTTAAATGATATAATGCATAACGTAAATACTGTTGATATTCATGTGCAAATTTAAATACATCTCTTTTAACAGTTGATATAGAAAAACCTTTATAAGCAGGATTATACATATCTCTAATATAATGAATAAAACCAGGAGATTCAGGAAATGAAAAAGGCAAACCCTCCACGTGACTAATTTTGCTAGTCTTCCCTATCTTTATGTTTATCGTATTTAGAGGCCTCTGACTCCCGTCATGGGTTAATTTGACCACTGTACTTTCTCCGACGATAGTATCGGATGTGAACCTTGTCCCGATTGAGAGGACGTCTTCTCACCTTCTTTTTCAAAAATGTATTGGCATGCAAGACTTTGTGTTTTTGCAATAGGTGTCTTCCTAAACCCCGTCCCATGACGCATCGGTTTAAAAGAATAAACATTTTTACAAGTTTTACATACAATTACTTGATTAGCTACGTCCCCTGTCAAAATATTTCCATACAGTGATTTTAATGGTCGTTTCTTGGGACCTCGTCTCATAGTAGGGGATAGGAGGCATTTCACTAGTGGGTGTATCATCATCTTCATTAATAGGTGTATCATCAACTAGAGTGTCATCTAAATTAAAATCTTCTTGATTTCGGGATAATCATTTGTGTCAAGATCATATGGTATTTCAGAAACATTTCAGATCTATAAAATCATCTTGTCTAGGAATAAGCTGGAGCAGAATACTAGAAGAAGTACCACTTGCCTTGTTACCACCTACTAGAAGAAGCGACCACTTACCCTTTGTACCTCTTAGTCCTTTCATTTTAATTATGCTAATAAATAGTTAAAGATAATGAAATTAAATGTGCTAAATGAAATAAAGACAAAATAATAATTTAATGAGAGAACGAATGTACCAAAGCGCCGACGTAAGTCGGCGTGTAATCGAAGGTTGAAAATTGAAACTTTGCTCGATAGATAATCCTCAAGCTAGTTGCGACTTACTCCCGATTCTCAAATTAATAAATAGATTGAATATGTAGACAATGTTGTATAGAGAATTAGAGATTGATTGAGAGATTAGAGAGTAGAAAGATTTGTGAAAATAATAAGAAGGAATGAGGTATTTATAGGGTTAAAAATAAATATAAAGGGGGTAGGGGTTGGGGAGGGAGGCCTAAAATGGCCGTTGTCAATGCCGAAATGTAAAATGGCCGTTGGACAACGGCTATTTTGTCCAAAGGTCGGTGGGGCGGGATTTGGGGCGGGTCGGGGCGGGTCGGGCGAAGTCGGGCGGGATCGGGCTTTGGCGGAGTCGAACTGGCCCGCCTGTACATCGCCGGATTGAGCCCCGGTCCATTTTTTTTCTGGGGTGTCGTGTCGGGAATTGGGTCGGAGTCGGCGGGGGCCGACGAGTCAGTCGGCGACATTAACGACTTGGTTTTGAGTCATCTCTAATTAATTATATATTGTCAAGACTTGAAATCATTAAAAGGAAAAAAATGTTATCCTTTTCATATATGGACATCTGAATCAGACAGATTAAAAACAAGTAACTTTACAAGACACCATACATTTGTGCTTCATAAACTCTTCATTTACGAAAAGGTTGTGGTCCTCTCCAATTAATTATATATTGTCAAGACTTGAAATCATCCAAAGGAAAACATCATCCTTTTCAAATATGACATCTGAATCGAACCAGTTAAATGAAGTAACTTTACAGACACCATACGTTTGTGCTTCATAAATTCTTAATTTTTGAGAAGGTCGAGGCCCATTATACGTGTACACTGCATGATGGACTTTTTAAGTACATTATCTTTTTTTTAGTATAATTCTTTCAGCTTGAAGATTGGGAAAGTACACAAGTTACCCTCTAAACTTGTCCCCGAAAGTCGTTACACTCTAAATTTCTGAGCGTCGCCTTACCTCCCTATCTTGTTTGGAGTGTATCGATTACCCACAAGACATACATGTGTAATTCCCTATTTGGATTTTATTAGACGGTCCGAGGTGGGTTTGGGCGGGATCGGGTTGGGGCGGGATGGGGCTTGGGGCGGGATCGGGCTGGGGCGGGATCGGGCTGGGGCGGAACTGGCGGGCTTGACCGATGTCGTCCGATGCAGTCCGTCGGGAAAAGTCAATCTTAGCGGGCGGGATCGGGTCAGGTCATTTTTTTGTGCACTTATTTAAAAGAATAACATATATTAAATATATGAACAACTCAATAATTTAACAAGATAGTGTAATAAAAATATCTCAAGGCTATTTTTGTGCCTCTTATATTATTTCATTGAAATATGTTTTTTGGTAATACATAATTACATATTAACATATACAATTGTCAAAATTACAACTTTGTGGTGTTGTTCAAAAGTTGCAAATGACATAGTAAAATTGCAATTAAATAAATTATCAATTTGAAAACACTTTTCTAGTTTCTTCACAATGTCGTGGTTCTTTGGTTGGAAGTGGTATTTGTTGGTCAAATTGATCCACGTTGCTACTCATGCCTTCAGATAAGATGTCGTTGTAGTTTTCGTCTTCTTTGTTGATCTCCGGTTGACCGCACCTTCTCCGCTCCGCTCGTATCTAATCTCTTAATAGTATTGCAATCTCGAGCTATCTCAGGCTAATGAGTGTACGTGCTCTCTATTTGAAATCATCGGCGAGAAAAAGTACTTTCGAAGCGTTGATGGCGGCAGATGTTCAAAGCATCTCGGACCATCATTGAAAGTGTAAAATGTCTTCTCATTCCCATCGATATTTGACAAGTCTTCCTTTCCTTTTTCATTGACAACTGCTTGGTACGGTAAAGTATCCTGTAAAACAAAAACATCAAACTCGCTAATTTGGTTAGTAGTGCTACCACCACACATTCTATTTCTGAGGCTTTCAATACTAGCGCGAAACAACATGTCTTTTAGAAATGTGTTGAAGAAGAAGATGGTATGAAAGGTTGGTTGCTAGCACTTTCTTGTTGGTAGTACTATATATTTTTGCATTCATCTTCTATGCTAGACAACACTTCTTCTTTCATTTGTTCAATTTCAATAGGTGGTGGGACATTTAAATTTTTGGGAGTTAGAGGTGGTAGTACTTCTATACAGTTATAAATATTTTCAATAATTGATTTACAACCGTTTATTTTAATAGTCAGATTTAATACAACGCCAATAATATAAATAGGGGGAATAGGAATAAAATATTTCTTTATTTTCATAAACATTTTTTTAATAGCTTGCTTATAAGCTGGTTTTTTTCATATATTTTCTAAGCAGTAAAAATATTATAGCTATATAAAACAACATAGTTGAAATAGTAGGATAATATCCACCGGAAAATTCTTTTCTTGCTTGAAAAAATTTCTCTAGAAATACAATAAGTTCTTTAATTTTTCCCCAATCGTTATCTACAATCATATCAGTTGGATTTTGATTATGGGCGTTAAAAAATAAAGTTATAGGTTTTCTATAATCATAAGCAACAAGTAGTTGTTCATATAAAGAATTCCACCTAGTGGGTACTTCTTCGGAAATTTTTCTATAAGGTAGTTGACAATCGTGACAAGTTTTTTATAATCTTTTTTTCGTTTTATTTTATTATTTTTAAAATGAAAGTTTATAGCAAATTGTATTTTTTCAAGAATATCTTGAAGAAGTAATAGGCCATCCTTTACAACTAAGTTATAAATATGGCACACACATTTTATATGAAAACTATTTGGAAAAGACGGAGTTAAAACATCTTTTAAAACTGTAATAGCAACATTATTAGAAGATACATTATCTAATGTAATAATCATAATTTTATCAGTTATTCCATAATAATCGCAAACTAAATAAATATTTTCTGAAATAAAATCATCAGTGTGCCTACTATCTATATATCTATACGCTAAAATACGTTTTCGCATAGACCTTTTATAATCTATCCAATGACAGGTTACCGTTAAATAATCATAGTCGTTAGTACTGCGACCTATATCAGAAGTTAGAGCGACTTTGCCATTAAAATGATATAATGCATAACGTAATATTATTGATATTCATGTGCAAATTTAAATACATCTCTCTTAACAGTTGATCTAGGAAAACTTTATAAGCAGGATTATATATATCTCTAATATAATGAATAAAATCAGGAGATGAAGGAAATGAAAAAGACGAACCTTCCATAACAACTAATTTTGATAATGCTTCCCTATCTCTATATTTATCGTATTTAGGGCCTACAATTCCCCGTTATAGGATTAATTTGACCCTGTACTTGGTCCTTGACAGTATATGAACCTTGTCCCGATGGAGAGCGCGCGTGCGAAGTATTGGGCATACCTAGCTTTGTGTTTATGTTTCATGTGTCTCATTAAACCCCCCGTCCCACCATGACCTTGTCCAGTTTTAAAACTATAAACATTTTACAAGTTTTACATATAGCTACTTGATTCTGTACGTCCCTATCAAAAAATTTCCATGCATATGATTTTAATGGTCGTTTTGTTGGACCTCGTCTCATATTAGGGGAATAGAATGCGTTCCAGTTGGATGTTCACTAGTGGGTGTTTCATCTACATTAGTGGGTGTATCATCATCTAGAGCATCTTCTAAATTAAAGTCTTGTTCATTTTGAGAAAATATCTGATCGTCTAAATCATATGGTATTTCAGGAAAATGTTCGATGTCAATAAAATCATCGTATGCAGGAGTAGGACTAGAAATACTAGAAGAAGTACCCCTGCCCTTGTTACCCCTACTAGAAGAGGCCTTACCCTTACCCAAAATACTTCTTAATCCTTTCATTTTAATTATGCTAATAAATAGTTAAAGATTTAAAGATAATGAAATTAAGTGCGCTAAAAAAAATAAAGACACAATAATAATTTAATGAAAGAATGAATGTACCAAATGCCGATGTAACGTCGACATGTAATCGAGATGTTGAAAATTGAAACTTTGCTCGATAGATGATTCTCAAGCTAGTTGCCAACTTCACTCCCAAATGAATAAATAAAATTGAATATTTAGTAGACAATGTAGACTTGTAGAGAGATTGATTGAGAGATTGTAGGAAGATTTGTGAGAAAGATGAAGAGAAAATGAGGTATTTATAATTGGAAAATTGGGTTAAAGTGTAAATATAATAACTTAGGGGTTAAAAATAAATATAAAGGGGGTTGGGGAGGCCAAAAATGGCCCAGATTTGCATGATAAATGGAAATGTAAAATGGCTAGTTGGTGCAATGGTTATATTTGCAAAGAGGGGGGGGGGGGGTGTTTCGGGCGGGACCATGTCCCGGTTCGAGTCCCGGTACTGTTTTTTTCTTTATTTTTTAAATAATTTTGGGTCGGGTGGGACCGGGTCGTCCCGGCCCACTGGCCAGGCCTACTTAATTACAAGAACATTTTTGGGCCTGTTTTCTTTTTATTTCTTGTTCTTCACTTTTCTTTGTTTTTTCCTTTTCTTCTCCTCTTTCATCGTGCTCCTCACCGGATAATCACCCTACTAACCACCACGACACCACCACTTGCTCTTTCACCATCTCCACCCGCACTGCAACAAAAGTCTACCACCACCTCCTCCACCTCTACCCCTCCCACCACATAAATCTCTCCTTAAATCTTGATACTTTTCACTATCCCAAATAGCCTTCACCATTTATGAGGTCCATCGGTGGAAACTCTTCCACCAGATTGGATGTCGAGAATAGTGCCTGACGCATTCCAACATAAATGTGTTTTTGGTGGTTTTGGGGTTTATGTGCTAAAAAATATCTGGTCATCTTGCAGCCACTAAAGCAATAATCTTTGAGGCATACAAGACTTTTAACACTTTCAGAAACCAGATTGATCACTGGCCATGGAATTGATATGGAAAGCTAAGATCCCTTACAAAGTTTCTTGTTTTGTTTGGCTGCTAGCTAAGCAGGCGGTACCGACTCAGGAAAATCTCATGAAAAGGGGTTTTAATTTTTGTCCAAGGTGTTTCTTTTGTGGAGAAGAATCAGAGACTGTTAGTCACCTCTTTATTCATTGCAAGATTACATTCCAGATATGGAGGTTATTCATCAATTTGAAAGGGTTATCATGGATAATGCCTGAGAAAATTGTACAAGTCCTGGAGATATGAAATAGCTATGGCAGCCTTTTTGGCCACAAAGAGAGATGTAGAATTATACCAGCTTGCATCTGGTGGTATGTGTGGAATGAAATGAACCTTAGATGTTTTAAAAATAAGTGTAATTCTTTACCGAAGATGAAAATGAACTGTCTTGCTTTATTCTACTTTTGGTGTAAACAGGAGTATATGGAAGATCTAGAATAATTTATGGAGGTCTTAGGTTCTATATAAGTTTTTGTTATAGGATTGAAGATCTTCTGAATACTCCTCTGTAACTGTTTGTAGCAGGTCTGATTTTTGGATGAATATACAAGTGTTACCTTTTCAAACAAATAAAAAAAGAACACCCACAAAGTTAGTGTGCAAGTAACTTTTCAGGACAGATTTAGAGAGTAACTTATGTATTTACCCCTTGAAGATTGATATTCTTTTTGTATCTTATTTTTATTAACATAATTAGCAGTTTTTTTGCTCCTGTTTATATAGGGTATGAGGGTGGATGGTCAATGCTTAAGTTGATGGCATTTCCATTTTGTTTCTCTTCTAGACTTTTGTTTTTGTCATGCTCCCCTGGTTCATAATTTGTATTTTACAACAGACTCTTGCAGAAATGCAAGCTAAAGGTGCGTCTGATAGACCCTTGTGGTCCGGCTCTTTCTCGGACCCCGCGCATAACGTGAGCTTGGTGCACCGGGCTGCCCTTTTTGACCTCCTAGCCACATCTTGTTTATTCAAATGGATTGGATCAAATTGTGTCTATTGACTGTATAAATTGGTCAGTAGTGGATGTAATGTCTACCCAATGTAATATCCTTTAACTCCTGTCAAAAAGGATCTTCAAGCAGGTTATGTGGCTTATCTCGCTGAGGCCAGATGAACTCATGTTAATTGCACAAAAATGAAATTTGAGACTTCTCCTCCGCTTATTCTCTTGAGCTATTAAATCCTTTATCTCCTCTTTGTCATTTTGATCTCACCCTTCCGATCCTGAATTCTTTCCAGCTATAAAATTATGGAGAAATAGAGAAACAACCAAGAAGAAACTAAATATACCGCTTACAGTGTCAAAACATGCTCATCCACAATGTCATGGAAAAAGTTCCTTTTGCTGAGAGTTTCTGTGTGGACTATTGGAACTTCCATGTAAATAGCTGTGTGACGAGTTGTTAATACAGATATGTGCTCATTGTTTTAATCAAAAGTTGAGTTTTATACATCAAGGGTGTGTGATGTAACTTCCAGAATTTTGAAACCCCCACCCCTATTTTTGGGGAAGATCTAAAAGCAGCTATTCTTATAGCAATTATTTCGTCTCTTATGAGCTTCTTTGCCAGGTTACTTCTAATACACTATGGACCACTTGTAGAAGTATGCTCTCCATCATGTCGTTGAGTTTGACCATCATGTGGTCTATAGTATACTCAAGGGCCTGTGACATTCTAAATTAGTTGGGAGCTTTAACCTCTCATCTGGCACATAACTTGCATTACTGAAGTTGCATTTGGTACCGTCACCCAAAGTTTCTATTATTTACTGATTTGGCTGAGCATGTGATTTGAAGTAAACAAACAGTTGCTTTTGGAAAATGCGGTCATGTAATCTAGTTAATATTACAAGCTTCTGCTTTACATTTGTAGTTTTTTCTTTAATAGGTATTTAAAGGGAAAAAGATGCCTGGACGAATGGGTGGAGTGCAACGAACTGTTAAAAATGTTTGGGTTTACAAGATTGATCCTGCCAGAAACTTGATGTGGGTCAAAGGCCAGGCAAGACTTTGATATCCTCTTTGCTCTTTTTAAACTTGAAACAAGTGAATATGAAAGTTATCAGTGTGTTTATTTAAATATAATTCTCTTTCTTGTGCAATCTTTCAGATGAAAGTCTATAGGTTCAAACTCATCTTGACTAAAAGAGAATTGTAACTTAACAAAAAAGGGGAGAGAGAAAGAGTGAGTTGATAATGTACCGTCGGTAATCAACATGATTAACCTCTCCCCTGTGCTGTAGTTTGTATATTTTGAGTACCTCCTGGGTACTTTATCAATGAAATTTACCTCACCTTATAAAAAAAATTAACCTCCCCCATGTGTTTTCTAATGAATATATGCTTATAACAGTTTGCAATTATATGGGAACTAGGGTGGTTCACTTTACCTTCTTGGAAGTAAATGTGAATTTGAAGAAAGGCGTCATTTAGATCTCTTTACATGGAAACTGTAACAAAACTGTATCTTGTAAAGAAGGTGGATTCTTCAGTATGATCCCAGTTCTTTGGGTTGATTACTAAGCCAGTTATTTAAATGTTCCTTTACAGGTTCCAGGAGCCGAAGGTAACTTTGTGTTCATCAAAGATTCTGTGTACAAGAAACCAGATATATCAATGCTTCCATTTCCCACTTACTTTGCCCAAGAAGATGAAGATGTAGCAGAGTTGGAACCATTAACGGCTGATCTGGGCGATACAGACCCTTTTATGGCTGCTGATTAGTTGTAGGCAACACTATGGACTATGTCGTTTTCTTTTTACATTTTTAATTTTCTTGAAAAGCAGCAGCGAAGTGGCTTAGGGCTGGGGTTTGTTGTGAAGGAATTTATTTGTAGTTGTGTTTTGGTGTTTTCTCTAGCTCATATAAATGGCTGATGTCAATTTGTTGGTGGTTCTCGGTGCTCAAATAGTAACTACTTTGAATTGTACTACAAAATTTAGCTACTTGTTGGATAGAATGAGATGTTAGACCATGTTTCTAGACCTCATTCAAGGATGTTAGTGACACAATCTGATTATGTTATGGCTGTATGACGAGCTAATTAAAGAAATGTGACCGGAGAATTTTAAACATAGTTTTCCATTTTATGTGTATTCCGATTAAAAGCAGTGTTTTTTTTTGTCTCAGAGGAAGTGTTTTTGAGAAGGTGGTCCCAAGAGCAATAGGCTTGGGTTGTAGCTTTAACCTAATCTTTGTGTGCTATGTTGAATGCAACAATTGCAGAAAATTCAAATCCTTAAAACAAAGCTAAAGATGAAATTCAGAGCTAGTGCAATTATGGAAGCACAAGAAAAGTTGGTACCTGCTACTGTACTGCTGCGCCTATTCTAAAAAGACATACTAATGCGTTGGGTTCTAGTAGTAAATAAATATTCACACAAAGATAAGTGGAAAAATATAGAAATAAGAGAGTGCAGATTACAAGAAGAAGTTTCTCTGTAAAAAAGGAAATCTATTTCTATGAGTCAGTCATAAATGCATGGAGAGTCAGAGAACATAAGATGCTTAGGATCTAGACAATTTTCCTATATGAGTCCTCCGTATAAATAAATGTGATAGGCCACAGGGATTCCAAAATTGTTTGTTGTGATGCTGCAGCACGATGAGCCCTATGAAGGTGTTTCCGGGTGCCGATGCGCGGTTTGCGGCGCCAGTCGGCCCTTCATCCTCCACCTTATTCCCTTCAGAGGTGTCCACCGCCATCTTTGCACCTCCTGCGTACTGGACTCCCACCCGGGTTCTTTCTGTCCCATATGCTTCGATGTGTTCTTAGACAACCCTCCTCCCCCTCCCCTCCGTCTCCTATGCTTAAAATGCCCCTCTATCTCCCACCTCTCTTGCGTCCCTCATACTGCTTCCTCCTCTCCCGGTTACTTATGCCCTCTTTGTTCTAACCCTAATTTCACTTTCTTCCATGTCACTCCTAATCATGCCAATAAGTTCATTGAAATCAACCTCCATTTGGCTAAACAGTTGGTTGCCGCTGCTACCATTGCTTTTGAGTCTATCCACAATGCCGCCGTTATAGCCAGGGTTAACGCCGACATTAGGGTCAAGGAAGCTCTCTCAGCTAAGGCCGAAGCTGCCCAAGTTTTGGATAGGCTAAAGAATCTGCTGGAAAACCAAGTTGGTTCCAAATTCTTGCCCACACTTGTTTCTGATACACGGGAAAACAGGATACATGAAACAAATGGATGCTCCTCTCAATCTTCAGATGCAGATGATTAGCCTAACCAGTTGCAATTTTAAAACAATGCTATATAACTGGTTTATAAGGTTTTTCTTTTTCTTTTTCTCTTTCTGGTTTTGTGGCTGCAGACCTCTTGCAACTTCACTCTTTTTTTGAGTGTTCCGGCTATTTCTGGGACTGTTTTTTTTGGCTAATAGAGGAACTGGAATTATTCGTTCAACTGTATTTAATGCCTCTTTCATTTTACATTTTTATTGTCGAGTTTTATTATAATCTTTGCTTTTCAATAGGCTCTCCTCAAATTAAATGTTTGAGCATGGGTGTCCAGCAGTAAACACTTGGGTTTTTCAGCAACATAATTTTGATCCCTGATTATTGGAATAACTAGCAGTAAATGGTATTGAAGTTTGTTGGGGCATCTTTGGGAAATCTCCTTAGTTATGAAATGGTGTTGAAATCAATTTTTACATGCTTATTTATTAGGGTACAATTTTATCTGTTGATTACTGCACTGTGATGGAACATTCCTGGCCATTGATTGGCCTCTTAGGAGTGATGATTTGTTTGGAAACAATTTGACAGCATTTTGCACTATCATGCTTGATTCAAACTTCAAAGAAAACCAGAAATGACAGTGTTTGACATATATAAACAAATATGGATACTGTGAAAGTCCTGGAAATAGTAGATAAATTCTTCTTTTATAAATTATAAGATACAATAGATTGATTCCTGAACCGATCAAGTTCAACTAAAAGGTAGGGATGGCAGTTTAGGTCCATCCTCTCACCCTCATAGCTACCCTAACTTCAGAAAGCAGGAAACTTACATACTACTAATTTAGAACCTTCCATATCTACGAGTTTATTGGTGCTGTGGTTACTTATTTCTACTGCTCTGCTCCATATATACTTGCTTGTCACTGTCACTTAGTTGTTCAAGCCAAGGATGTATGGGGCACCAGTGGTTCCCAACCACTGATTTCCTTGAATAAATGGAGCTGTTGTAAACTGAAGGACTTCGTTCCTGTCTGTGATCACTTTGAATCCCTTCCATTTGACCCTATTGTTGGTATTGGCTCCCGGACCACGGTTTGCATCTTCGGCACAGGTTCCAGTAATTGCTCAGGAACAATACAGCAATTCTGGATTACTAACCCTGTGGTCTCCCAAATATTAGTTCTTCCTTGAGCTGTCACTGTATTTTGTTGATTGTCCATTGGCTTCCTTGCAATAATTAAGCAATTTTGGAGGATCGCTGCTGCATCACCAAAGATGAAATCAACTGTGCCTGAGACCACACAATTGCGGTAAAATTGACGATGTGAAGGCAGCCATATCAGATTACACGCGGAGGGCTACCGCCTGGTGCCCCTCAGGTCCTGCTGTGTTTTGAAAACCCATGGAATTGACTATAAATCCATTTCCAACAGCACCTGAAAATATTTAATGTTTTTAAATTTCAGCCAGTTCCATTATAAGAAAAACTGTTGTCCTTGCCTGAAATCAACTCTGGTCGGTATTTCTGTTTTTTTCTGAATTATATTTGTTTTTCTTTAGCAATCTCTAGATGTTTACTCTGTAACTAAATTTATTTTCACGTTTTATGGGGAAAGGGAGAGGGGATGAGAAAATAAAATGAAGCACTCACTGAAGGAAGCACTCTGGTAAGTAGAGACACCATCACGGTTGCATTTTTGTCCTGTAACTATCATCTTTCGGGGTCCATCTCCGTACATGAATATGTTAACTTGATCTTTTGTGACAGTTATGTATTCATCATAAATTCCAGCCTTCACATATATAATATACCTGCCTTTTAGGTTCTTAGGGTACGCAGCCACAGCTGCTGCGATGGTGTTGTACTGTCCAGAGCCATCCTTAGCTACCACAGCGTTTGGTGGTGGTTGTGCATTGTTGCTTCTTGCTTATGTCCCTGTTCTAACAAATTGTAACCACAGTCGTAGGATACAGGTGGTTTTGCACCCTTCAGTTTCTAGTGTATCTGCTGAACAGATTCATGAGAGATTCAGGTCTTTTGAAACACAAATCCGCACTCAATCCTCTTCTCAATTGAAAAAGGGAGAGCCAATTCCTCAACTGAATGATCTTGCCAGGACGTATAAAAGCATAAAATTGAACCAAGCTGAGCGAGCTGAAGCTATGCGTACAAATGGATTTGTACTGGCCAAGATGGTTCGCACAAAGCTTCTACACATCTATCTGTGGGAATATATGAACTGTTTGCCTGGTTGTGATGATGTTTTGTCATATTTTAAACACGGTCATGACCTAAAAAATCCTCATAGTACATGTAAATTAATTGATTTAAATGCAGCTATTAAGGCCATGCCGCTTGAACTGTTCTTACAAGTCGTTGGCTCTACTCAAAAGTTTGAGGATACGATCGAGAAATGTAAAAATGGGTTTTGCCTTTCTGATCTTCCTCTGCTGGAGTACAAGCATCTGATGGATATCCGAGCGACTGGACGTCTATCATCGTTGATTGACATTTTACGACGTTTGAAGGTACAATGAATTTTACTTCGAGAATTTAGATTGTTGATGCTTGGTGCAGTGTGGTTGCTGGACAAGGCTGTAGGAGCTATCAAGATAGGAATGTTGCTATTGGAAGAGGAGTTCATTCATTCATGCTTTTCCCAAAAGACAATTTATCTTCTATATACATGCTCTATTTCCATTAGGAGCCTAAAATGTTATCCTACTGTTCGAGTGGAGTTCACTTTCAATCTCCATTATCAACTGGATGTATACTAATAAAAGAGCATAATCTAGTTCAGGTTGCTTGTGGAGAAGAACCTGATACCTGCAATTCAGCCACCGATATCTCTTGACTAAATTCATAATTTATTTAAGGGAGAACCTTGATGAGAGTGAAAGTTGTTTTCTTTGTAACTTTCCCAGCAACTTCTTTGCACTCCTTTCCCATAAAAAAGTTAATCCTTCAGAATATTTAGAGCTTGGGGAACACTCAAAGTAATAGCAGTTTCTGTAGTTGAAAACCGTTTGAGACGCTTGTGGGACGTCTAATAGGTATTAAGTTTCAGGATTGACATTCCTCGTGGTGCTTTCAGTTTGGTGTTATGTGGTATATCTCTCTCTCCGACAAAGAAAAGAACATAAGAAAAAAAGTTTTAAATTATAATTGGTGGTAACTGCCTGACGACATATCTCTCCCTGTGAAATACCTTCTTACTGGTCATTCCTGTAAGTAAACAAAATCCTAAAGCTCCATAAACTAATGCAAAAGCTGGTACATTCACTCTTTGAAAGTGAAAAGGCTTCATATATGGGAAAATCTAAACTGAGTTATGGAATTCATTATATTGAACTCCTTACTCTAGTGAGGAAGTATTGGCTGTAAGAGTTTATGTTAGTTGTTTATTGATGCAGTAGTTAATTGGTCTTATATTTATTTATGGCAGTTGATTAGGCTTGTATGTGGTGGACATCCAGAAAACACTGCAGATCTCCCTCATTCTACTCTAACTCATGTATTGGAGCTTAAACCTTACATTGAAGAACCTGTTTTCTCAGTGGGGTCATCTCATTTTAATCATTGTCCAGATCTTCGCCCTCAAATCAGACATGATTTTGTTCTTTCAAATAAAAAAGCTGTTGAGGAATACTGGAACACGTTAGAGTATTGCTATTCTGCTAGTGATCGTAAAGCCGCTTTGCATTCATTCCCTGCGCAGTTAATGAGGTTTAATCATTTTTATTTTCTTTGTCTTTCAGTGACTATTTTGAATTTCCATTCTTTGAGCTAAGTGGATGTCCACGGGGAAGGGCCGGACCACATTAAGTCTATTGGATGTGGCCTTACCTTGCATTTCTACAAGATGTTGCTATATATCTTTTTTAAGATTGAGTATTTGATCTACCTGAAGTGGTATCTTCACCTTTTAAAGGAAATAACAACTCGGGAAATGGCCAAGAGTTGACAGTACTTGATGCAACAAAGTGCTTAAGCCAAGGGGCCTTAATAAGCTAACTTATGATGAAGTTGTGCACTTAATTGCATGTCTAATCATTTCTTTAGAGTTCGATTGCACCCTTGAAATGGTTAAGAACAAAGGGAAATTTCTTGTTGTACTGCTATTTTTCTATGATTTGTTATGTATTATTAAAAAAGTTACTTCCTTTGTTCCGTTATACACGACAGCTGGAATAGGAGTTCAAAATGCTACTCTGACTTGAATATTCCATTTACTAATAATTAAATAAAAATATTGAAGTAATGGTTGAAGAGTTACCTTGATAGAGAAAACATCAAGTCAAAGTTTTAAATTTGAATACTGTAGTGATTGAATTCTTGAAATTTGTATAGAATTGAATTGGTGTCAAGCATTTCACCCAAAATAGAAAGTAAGGAAGGAAGAATATTTTATCTTTGATTTGTTAATCTGGAAAAATAAAATGGAACTTCTATGTCTATCAAAAAGAAAGATTGCCTTTTAAAACTGTCATTTGTTTGTGTAATACGATGGTTAGCTTTCCTTGGTTAATCTCTTGCTCCTTTGCATGTTGATGGCTTGTTGTGCTTAAGAACTTGCTGCTGAATGAGTACTATGTTTGGAGAAATGTTATTTTTGTTTCATTGTATCCAAGGTTATTTGCCCTTCTTGATTGTTTTTTCTCAGTTTCTGTTTGTACTGAGAGGGAAGTATGTTGGTCCTTTGCATGTTGATGGCTTGTTGTGCTTAAGAACTTGCTGCTGAATGAGTACTATGTTTGGAGAAATGTTATTTTTGTTTCATTGTATCCAAGGTTATTTGCCCTTATTGATTGTTTTTTCTCATTTTCTGTTTGTACTGAGAGGGAAGTATGTTGGTCAGGTATTTCTTTTCCGATCATGGGCCTCAGTCAGAGTTATGACGGCTGATCAGCGGGCTGAACTTCTTAAGCGTGTTATTAATGACGGCCCACAGAGGAAACTTTCATTCAAGGAGTGTGAGGAGATTGCTAAAGATCTGAATTTGACTTTTGAGCAGGTACTTCTGTGTTCTCTTTGCCCGCTCTCTGAGTTGCAATAAGAAAATTGTTTAATGAATTACATCTGGAAGTTGAATCTGCTGTTAAAAAAGTACTTATGTGGTTGATTATCTAACTTATCTGACTGTTAGACATTATGGGATCATTTAGTTATTGCTTGCCTTTCATCAACTTGTTTCTTTTAATGGGATGCCAGGATTGTACTTGTAATGTTCTTGGCATTTGGAAAATTCATTTACACAAAAGTAGACATCTTGGCTTTGGCATACAATAGACCGCGTGGTGCAGCCCTTCTCCGGACCCCGTGCATAGCGGGAGCTTTGTGCATTGCTCTTTTTTTTTAGACATCTTGGCTTTTGTTCGTTTTTCAACGTAAAATCATGTCGAATCTTACTCGACATTTTTTGCTTTGAGTTGTATGCATATTTTATGATGCTTTTATCAAGTTGAAAGAAACTTCACGCGACACATAATTATTCTTCTATATTAGTGCTTACGCGCTGCAGGCGGGCTTGGCCGAGGAGGAGAAGAGGAGGCGCTTTTGGGAGGAGTTGGACGAGGTGGTGGCAGGTTTACCACTCACTGAGAAGTTATTTGTGGGAGGGGATTTTAGTGGACATATTGGGTCACTTTCATGGGCTACGACGACGTGGATGGAGGCTATGGCATCGGGGACAGGAACGAGGGAGGCGTCTTACTTTTGGAGTTCGCTAGAGCTTTTGGGTTGGTGATAGCCAATTCGAAGTTCATGAAGCACTCAGTGACTTTCCGTAGTTCGGTGGCTAAGAGTCGGATATAATTTTTGCTCCTTAGAAAGGTTGACAACGGTCTTTGTAAAGACTGCAAGGTTATTCCAAAAGAGTGTCTTACAACCTAAAATAAGTTTTTGGTAATGGATTTGGACATTAAGATGAAGAAGAAGAGAAGGGTTGCGGATGATAAGTTGAGAATCAAATGGGGGGTTGACCATGGCTAGTGCAAAGGAGATGGGGAGGTTGTGACGAGGGGCTTGGGGGAGTAGCGGGGACACGACCAATATGTGGAATAAAACGGCCAGTTGCATTCGGGAGTGACTAGATAAGTGTTAGGGGTCTCGCGGGTAGCCGTGGTGGGCATCGAGGTGACTGGTGGTTGAATGGTGAAGTTCAAGAAAAGGTGGATGCGAAGAAAGTGGCGTATGCGAAACTGATAAAAAGCAAGGATGAGATGGAGAAGTAGACGAATAGAGAACTATATAAGATGGTGAGGAACGAGGTAAAACTAGCGGTCACGGCGCGTAGCGGCTTTCGAATGCCTATACGTTGAGTTAGAGGAAAAAGGCGGGGAGAAGAAGTTGTACAGACTTGCCAAGGCGAGGGAGAGGAGGGTCCGCGACTTTGATCACGTGAGGTGCATCAAGGACGAGAACAATAAAGTACTGGTGGAGAACGCGCATATTAGACAGAGGTGACAGTCTTACTTTCATAAACTCTTGAACGAAGGAGATAAAGATATTTTGTTGGGAGAGCTGGAGCAATTAGGTAGGTGTCGGGATTTCAGGTATTGTAGAAGCATTAAGATTGATGAGGTCAAGGGCGTTGTTCGCAGGATGCGTGGGGACGAACGACCGGGCCGGATGAGATTTCAGTTGAATTTTGGAAGAAACACAGGCGAGGCGGACTTGGAGTGCTGGCGAGTGATGAATGTCATTTTTAAGGCAGCGAGACTGCTCGAAGAATTGAGGTGGAGTACAATGGTTCCTTTGTACAAAAACAAAAGTGATATCCAAAGTTGCAACAACTATAGAGGTATCAAGCTGCTGAGCCACACTATGAAAGTTTGGAAAAAGATCGTGGAGATGAGGGTGAAAAGATGCGTGTCTATTTTCGAGAACCAGTTTGGATTCATGCCTGGGCGTTCGACTACAGAAGTCATCCATCTTATTAGGAGGTTGGTGAAGTTGTATAGGGAGAGGAAGAGAGACTTACATATGATTTTCATCGACCTCGAGAAGGCATACGATAAAATCCCTAAAGAGATATTTGGAGATGTTTGGAGGCTAAAGGTGTACATGGCGTGCACTAAGGCGATCAAAGATATGTATGATGGAGCAGACCGGGATACGAGCGGTGGGAGAGACTGGAGCACTCTGTGATGAAATTTGCGCGGCTCTTAGACCATTCTTATTTGTCTTGGTGATGGATGGGTGTGCGACAAATTCAAGGGAGGTGCCGTAGTGCATGTTATTCGCGAGATGACACGATCACGATTGATGAGACTCGCGTGGGGTGAGCAGCTAAATTTGGAGGTTTGGAGACAGACTCTGGAGTCTAAAGGGTTCAAGCTGGGTAGGACAAAGACAGAATACTTGGAGTGCAAGTTCAGCAATGAGAGCGACCGTGAGACAGGCGTGGAGGTGAGGCTTGGGACCCAAGTCATTCCGAAGCAAGTAAGCTTCAAGTACCTCGAATCTATTATCCAAGGGAATGTAGGCTTACATCTGGAGTCTTGTGCGACAAAAAGGTGTCACTAAAGCTAAAAGACAAGTTTTATAGGGTGGTAGTTAGACAGACTATGTTGTATGGGGCGGAGTGTTGGTCAGTCAAGGTCTCGCACACCCAAAAGATGAGAGTGACGGATGAGGATGTTGAGATGGATGTGTGGGAATACAAGGAAGGATATGATTAGAAATGAAGATATCCGGACAGAGAGAGTGATCTCGGTGGAGTATAAGATGCGGAAAGCCAGGTTGAGATGGTTTGGACATGTGCGGAGGAGAGACACAAATGTCCCAGTGCGGTAAGAAAAATCTCATCGACATATAAAAGGTGGATACTATCCCCAGATGTGTGACGAATGAATAAAGAGGTATCACATGCACTGCCACAAAATCCCTTTGGAGCCTGATATTGTCTTTGAAACAAGCTAAAAAGCTGCAGGAGCTTGCTTCAGTCCATAAAGAAAAGAGCTTTGTGAAGTCGGCAGACATATCCTGGATGAGTGGTATGCGGAGGTGTGAGAGGTTGGCTGTGAACGGGTTCATGAGAGGTAGAGATAGGCCGAAGAAATATTGGAACGAGGTGATTAGACGAGATATGGAGGTCATAGATTAGGGTAGAAGGGTAGTAGGTAGTCGAACGTAGTCCTACTTACGCTTACAAACTGGTAGGTGTAGTGTTATTACTGTAGGCATGCTTAGCATATCATACAAATAGGCGTAGTATCGCTCTATAGTCTTCTCTAGTTTTATTCCTTCTGCTATGCGTTCTTGAATGTACTTGATTTATCTCATTTATCTGCGTAGTTACTGCTTCTTTTCAGGATGCGCTATCACGACGTATTCATGTTTGCTAGCAACATTTTCTTACTACTTTAATTTTTTGACCGGGTCTGATTTTTTTTTTGTTGTGCTTGTCCTGAGCCGAGGGTCTCTCGAAAACAGCCGCTCTACCTACCAAGGTAGAAGGTAAGGTCTGTGTACACTCTACCCTCCTCAGACCCCACATTGTGGGACTATACTGGGTATGTTGTTGTGTTGTTGTATTTTTCTTATTTTGTTGGCTATCTTCTTCCAGCAGTCTTAGAATCTGGATCCACTTGTCAGCCTAGATAAAACAGAGTTGCTGAGGCACCTATATATTGGGAAATATGTTACCGGTAAACTGGCTGATTCTAGGTTAACAATTTATTGTTAGAAACCTGATTTTCCAGATTAATGACATGCTCGAATGTCAGTCTTTAATTGCAGTTATGCCATATATGGGATAGTTACCATTTTCTGCATGCTACTAGAGAAGTATAGCTGAATTAGTTTGGTATTTGAAGATTAAAGAGGGGAAATAACAGAAAACACAATAAAGTTGAAGAGACAACCGGCTACTAGACTTATAGCCTGTTTGGCCAAGCTTATTTTCCTCAAAAAGTGTTTACTTTAAAAAACTGAGGTGTTTGACCAAACTTTTGGGAGAAAATAAGTGTTTTTTGGGAGTAGCAGAAGCTGTTTTTCAGAAGCTAAAAAATAGCTTTTCACCGGAAGCACTTTTGAGAAAAATACACTTAGAAGCAGTTTTTAAATGCTTGGTCAAACACTAATTGCTGCTCAAAAGTGTTGTTTAAATGAATTGGCCAAACACTGCTGTTTTTAGAAGCTTGGCTAAACAGGCTATTAGGATGGAAGGAATCATACCAGTTTTTATCTGGAAAAGGATATAGATGAGTTGCTGCTGATTTCATAACAAAGAGAAAGATGAGTCCCCACAACAAAGAAAAAATAAAGGAAGAGAGAGATGAGTGGCAGCTGATGCAGACTTTGTAAAGGACTTCTAGTAAGAGACACATAAGGACAGTGTTCCCTGATATAATAAAAGGTCAATATTGTACTTAATAATTTACACTCATGACTAGTACATATCTCTGTTAAGGGAGCGATAATACTACTCTTAATTAAGATTTGTGCTCATGACTCGTACATGTTTATGTTTTAGCCTTTTAGGGCAGCCACATCATTGTCAGACAAATAAAAGAAGATACACAGAAAATCATCATGTTAAAGGACCAAAATATTGCTTATGAGGACAGGAGTAAAGGATCTGTGTTGCCTCCAAATTTTTCCTACATTAGATTATATTACTAAATCTGTCATAAACAAGCAGCATGGTAGGAATCAGCTTCTATTTGCATGTAAACAATTAACTCTCACTTTCTTGTTGTGCAGCTTCATGAATTTGAAACTTTATCCGTTATATTAGGGAGCACATTTAAATGATGAATTGGTGAATGCATCAAATACCTAATGATCACCTTTGTATGCATGAAGAGCTAAAAGTAGTTTTCCATTAGAAATCGTCTTGATTGGTACTCTCTCATGTAATGAGTGAAGAAATTCTTCTAGACCTTAAGAGATTCATTCTTTGAAGGAAACTCTGTTTTGTTTAAGAACATATAATTAAATTAGTTTTTGGACAGAAGGGGAAGGCTCATTCTTACCTGTCTCTGAGAAAAAAACTTTTTCCATTACTGATGTTTCATTTGATCATTACACTATGCAAGTCCTACATTTTTCAGTCAGTGACGGTTCACTTGCAGGTCCTCCGTGTCTATCATGATAAGAGACAACGACGACTTACCAGATTTGATGGAGCTTCAGATGCTGGAAAGGACGAAATTCAGCCGCATCAAGGTACACCTACATTATCTCCAAAGAAAAGGAAAAGACCTGCAAGAAGGAAGTCCTCAAAGCATGCAGAGGCTGGTACCGAGTTTGGACAGCCCCATGAGACGCTGAGCCAGATAGTCAATGAAGAAGAAAGCTCTTTCCCGTCCACTTCATGTACAAACACACACAGCGAGGGATACGATGTTCGAGATGATGTGGTAGCTGCTGAAGAGTCAAAATTACCTGAAGATGATGGGATAGGACGTGCTTTTCTTGATAAATATGCCTTGTCAAGAGCGAAGCCTACACGCAGGGGAAGGTTCTGTTGGACAGATGATGTAGGTAGGTAAATGTTATGAATTACTCCTACCTCATGAGGTCAATAACCTAATGGCTAGTTGGTATGGGCATTTCTTTTTCAAAGTTCCCGATGATCATAAGAAATTTGAGCTTAAATCCTTGTCATAAAATTGGTGATTAACTGCTGCTCCCTTAACGCTTTGCCCATGTTATCCTGTAACCTGGTATGTTTAAGCTTATTACTTGGATCACATGAGAAACTTTATGTACAGGCAACTGGTGATCGAATATGCAAGACACCGAGCTGCTCTTGGAGCAAAATTCAATCGGGTAGACTGGGGAAAGCTTCCAAATCTTCCAGCACCGCCTGATGCCTGCAGAAGGAGAATGTCGACATTAAGAACAAGCCAACAGTTCAGAAAATCTGTTATGAGACTATGTAATGTGCTTAGTCAGCGTTATGTCGATTATCTTAAAAAATCTAAAGATAAAACATTGAACCATGAGGGTCACCAAGCAACAGAATGTTGTTGTTTTAAACATACCTCACACTTCCTCTCTCAAGATCCATGGGATAACTTTAATGATGCCAATATAAAATCGGCCCTGGATGATGCTCTGCGATGCAAAAAGATAGGCAAATCAGAGACCTTGGAGGATGTTCAACCTTTCTTTGATAAGTGCTCAGATGATAATCCCGATGAAAGACATGTGAGATTCATGCTTTCTTCTCAGTTATTTCATGAACTTTCGTGGGATGAGTTAGTCGTGAATTATTTAGATTTAGGCCTAGCATTTCAACAAAAATATCAGCAACTTGAGGTGCCGGCACTTGCTGTAGGTTGCTTGCAGAAGTGTAGCTTATCTTGTTTTTTTAATAAACTGCGGCTAACTATGTTTTTTTTCTTTACCGATTGTTTTTAGAATTTTTCTTTAATTTGGTTCATGTTCCCCTCTCTTTCAGGTTTCTTACGGTCCTCAATCAGTTTTACAAATTTCTGGTGGCCAATTTGTTGAGAATTTTCCTGAAAAGACTGAAAATTCTGGTACACCATTAAGCTCAAATAGGATTGGTCAGAAGTATGTGAATCTCACAATTGGCAGCATCCCCATCAGTAAACGATTATATGAATCAACAGCAGTTGCTAATGCTGCGGAGCTATTTAAGCTCATCTTTCTCTGTAGCTCAAAATCTCCACTTGTGCCAACCTTGCTTGCTGAAACTTTAAGGCGCTATTCTGAGCATGATCTCTTTGCTGCTTTCAACTACCTCAGGGACAAGAAAGTTTTGGTAAATCTTGTTTTCACTACTATGTCTTTAGCTGCTGGCCTTGTATATTTCTGAATAGTACTCCCTCCACGTCAATTTATGTGATGATATTTCCGTTTTGAGATGTTCCAAAATATTTAATATGATTCCATTAAGTATATTATCTATACAGTTTTCGCAATTTTCAAATTTGAACGATGTAAGACTAGCTTTTCATTCATCACTGTAATATTTTCTTCGAAGGGGAGTCTTGGAGTAACTGGTAAAGTTGTTGCCATGTGACCAGGAGCTCATGAGTTCAAGCCGTGGAAACAGCCTCCGGCAGAAATGCAAGGTAAGGCTGCGTACAATAGACCCTTGTGGTCCGGCCCTTCCCCGGACTCCGCGCATAGCGGGAGCTTAGTGCACCGGGCTGCCCTTACTGTAATATTTTCTTCCACTACCTCTAGTATATAATACAAGTCAAATTAACGTCTTAAAATTTGTGCTAGTCAAATGCCATAGAGAAAAACAGGAGTATAAGTTTACAGGTTGTTTTTTACAAGTAATCTCTCCGCCTATATCCTATAACTATAAATGTAAAACAAATGAAATTCACTTCACAATCAGTTTCTTTCAATAGATGCAACTGTTGCTACAAAGACCCATCCTGCATCTGACCTATAATTAGAAAAAGACTCGTCCTGCATCTTTTTTTTCTCCTACAGATATTTCCTAAGCTTTAAAATTTCTCCTTGCAGATTGGGGGCCACACCAATAATCCTTTTGTCCTTTCTCAAACCTTCTTGAATTGTATAGAATTTTCTCCATTCCCAAATGATACCGGAAAAAGAGCTGCTAAGTTTGCTAGCTGGCTTTGTGAAAGAGAGAAGGACCTGATTGCTGAGGGGGTGGATCTTCCAACGGATTTGCAGTGTGGAGATCTTTTCCGCCTTTGTGCTCTGCTTTCTTCAGGAAATCTATCAATTGCACCGTGCCTACCCGATGAAGGTGTTGGAGAGGTTGAGGACTCCCGGACATCTAAACGCAAATATGATGACAGTGAAGTTTCTGACAGTGACAGGTATAAAAAGCTGAAAACTTCAATGGCTGGTGATGGTGGTGAGATTTGTTCACGCCGTGCAAAAGGTTTTCCAAGAATTAGGTTGTGCTTGAGGCATGCTACACTTTCAAGAGTAAAAACTATGGATTTACTCAAAGACGTTGAGAAATACACTCGCACACCATCTGTTGAAGAGCATCAAGTCTCTGATCTTGGCAGTGTCTCATTCGACTCACATGACCAATTAAATGACCTTCCATATACTGCAGTTTCTCCGACCGAGTCACCATGGCAAGCCATGACTACCTATGCTGAATGTGTTTGTTCCTTTTGTTCTTTCCCAGAACAGAACTCTCTGGTATATCCAGAAATGTTTAGATCTGTTTATTCAGCTATCCAAATGGCTGGTGACCAAGGTTTGTGCATGAAAGCTATCTCGAAGATTCTGAAGATGCAGGGTATGTAACCACAAACCTACAAGGTCTTCTAACTCCTCCATTTAGATATTCATTGCATCTATTAATATTCTTTTTCCAGAGGAAAAGCTCTCGGAAGCTGTCGTTGAGGTGCTAGAAGCATTTGGACGAGTTTTGAAGGTTTGTTTAATTAGCAGTTAGCTATCTTCCCTTGGTTTCCCTTTGCACCATCTGATGAAGTTTCATGCACCTGTGTAGAGTTACTAATGAAAGAATTCTGATTAAATTCTCAGTTATGGTTTATCTGATGCTTTTTTGGTGCATATAACACTTTTCACTCTTTTACCGAATAGGAAGTATTAGTAAAGGGATTGTTTAAAAAACAGAGCCTTCCTTGTAGGAAAAAATAGAAGCTGTTGCTTCATTTGTTTTTTAAACAGATACTTGTAATGGTAGGGTCAATGTGGATTCACCTGTGTTGAGCGTTAGCTAGTTTTCACTCTGTATCGTGTGTTTGTTCTGTCACTTATGCATGTCTGAATCTTGAGAATTTACTTCATATGAAACTGACTGATCACTCCTGAAAACTATTACCTTGAAATTCCCGGAGCCTGGAGCCCCCCAACTTATATTGTATTTTGAATAATACAAGGTAGGGGTAAGGTATGCATACACTCCACCCTCCCTATATCCCACTTGTGGGATCACACTGGGTATATTGTTGTTGTTTGTTAGAATAATGGCATACTTTGGTATGTTTTAACATGAATATGCCGGTTTTAAGTGCCAAATGATATTTAAAACATGTTTATTCAAAGCATGATTTACAATAAGGACAAAGAACAAACTATCAGCAGATGGGAAAAAATGCTTTGCAAATGAGTTCCCTGATTTAGTGACATGGAAACTTTTGGTAGGTTATCATGTGACTAGGCACCCAACTTGGCGTAGTTGTCATAAACACATACACACGGACTTCAAAATTCTTGTATTACTAGTAGATTGCTCATCCATTTCACTTTGGTCTGTTGTCATTCTTCTCAGTAAAGTGTTAGCTTGTCTCTTGTGTTGTGGATTCATCAGCCACGTATTCTATGAATAAGTTTTTGGCGTACATACTTAATTTGCTGCTGCTTGTTTCGTCAAATAATATTGTGTGGAGGTAGCAACTATTACTCGAAACTCGAAAGAAAACCCATGACATTATGTATTAAGCTTGGTGGTGTTGTTTGTTTTACATGTGGTTGATCAAGGAAAGAAGGTATTATGCTAGTTTATATAATTAAAAGAGAATGAAACAGCGTGCAGTAGATGGACCATTGGGCCTTCTATTTAACTAATAGTCTAGTGGGACCACAAAATGCAGGTCAATGCTTATGACTCTATTCGGGTGGTTGATTCTTTATATCGTTCCAAGTACTTTTTGACTCCAGTGGCTGCTATTCATCAAGATGCTACGTTATCTCCTAATGTAGATTCTGAGGCTAAAATAGATGAGGAGTCTGTTACACACAATGAAGAAGATCATAAAGATGTTGAGTGGCAGAAGGAAATGAGCGGGACTTCTGATAAGGTACACAAAATCACAATTCTTAATCTTCCTAAAGCGATTGCTGAACCTTCAAGTGAAAAGCAAACCATCAATGAGGCAAAAGGTTGCCGGCTTACTGATGTTAGTTCACCCACAAGAAATCATCCAGAAAAACCATATGAGCTCCGCTCTACTGGTTTGCATTTGTGTAAGCCAATATTGCCTTGGCTAAATGGTGATGGTACTACAAATGAACGTGTCTACAAGGGACTTATACGCCGTGTTCTTGGCATAGTGATGCAAAATCCAGGAATAAAAGAGGTATGCGCTTTTACTTTCGCAAAAACACGGACACCTGATCATGACCAGTGAATCTGTGTAATTTAGAATTGTCACTTCCTAAATTTGCTTCAAAATATAAGGTCCAAAATGGATCTTTGTTTGTTGTAGAATAAATCAGCGAATTTCTCCTTAATTTTTTTCTAATTCTCGTGTATCTTTTTTCATTTCTCTAGTCTTTTCTTATTTCCTACTACTTCAGCTGTAGGCTTCTCTAAAAGTTCGATAGTTTTAGGTTCATTTGCTTCTCTTATCTTTTTCAATTTTCATATATATATATATATATATATATATAGTTTTAGGTTTATGCAGATACTTCTGATTTATATTATTAGTTTCGAACTGACTACTTAATTATTCTTCAGGATGATATTATCAACGAAATGCATGTTCTGAATCCGCAGGTATGATATTTAGTTCTGTTTCCTCGGTCTGTTGATAATCAGATAAAATGTACCATGCAGCTAGTAGCCACTTTCCATGGAGTTGTCACACAGCAGTTTGTGCTTTGTTTGGTTTCCTTTCTTGTTGCTTAGACCTGTCTCACTCTTTTAGGGAGGTTCTTTTCAAGTTCAAAGAAAAAGGACTTAAATGTTTGAGCGGTTTCATTATTCTTGCCCAAGAAATTATTAAAATTCCAATAATCTCTCCTCCGGAGCTCTCTTTCCATAAATTATGAGCTGTTCAAAATTCTCATTTTTTTCTCTTATTTCTATCTCATAGTTCCTCAAGCTGTTTCTAAATTGCCTTAGAAACTATGTTGCTCTGACTCTCCAAAAAACGTCGCCGTAACCTGTGTCGGATTTTTAAAAATTGCACTACTTTTGGAAGTTCCTACACGCACCCGGTGGCATATTTGTAAAGAGTCCGAGCAACATAATTTTGGATGCACCTCATGGGTCTTAGTCTTTGTCTAAGCTTTCATTTTGGAAGTCCTGATGTTCCTTTTAAATATAGACGAATTTATCTCTTTACCATACTTGTTTATAAAGGCTAGGATCTTTTATGGTTTGTGAGGTTGTGTGCATCCTAGGCAGAGAATTGCTGGCATATATAGTACTCCTTCCATCCCAAAAAGATTGTCCTACTTTCCTTATTAGTTTGTCCCAAAAAAATTGACACAAGAAACAATTTAACTTTATGAGATAATTTACAACCATACAAATATCTAAGGCTTGTTTTGGACCACAGATTTCAAAAAGTCTTCCTCTATTTTTTAATCTCCGCCAAGTCAAACTAAGACATCATTGGTCCAAAATTTGGAACAAGGGGAACAGTTAGTTCTAATTTCTAGTCTTGTAGATAACAGAGAAACAAAATTTTGGTAGTAATGGAGAACTTACCTCTCAAGTCACCTTTTCAACAATTATTCAAAAAATCATTTTGGTATGAATGTGTTATCATGTTGCGTGGACTCTGCAAAATGTCGTTGCACCCTTGTTGGATCCTCCAAGAATGCACTATTGTAGAGGATTCGACACGCATCCAACGACATTTTTGGAGAGTCCAAGTAACATATGTTATCGGTAATAGAGAGGCAACTCTTGATATTTAAGAGGCACTTTTACCTTTTCTCATCTTCTAAAACATTCTTGATGTGTTTCTTAGAGTTGTAGAAGTTTGTTAAACATGATGGTTCTGGACAACGAAATCTTTGCACGTAAGATTCCTCAGACAAATCCAGGCAGTGCACCAACAATTCTGGGTAGTCTTCTTGGTAGCCATTTCAAGAAGTCTCAATTAATTTCAAGGGAGCATTTCTTTGCAAACCCCTCTTGTACACACCTGTTGTGAAGGACAGTAATGCGTATTCACATTGATATTGAACGGCTGATTGCCATGATGAAGAGAAAAGTTGAGTTCTCTGAGAGTTGAGCGGATCTAGTTTTTTTTTGTCTCGTAGTACATGTTTGTGACTGAGGCACAATTGTCGTTGTTAGTGCTGATTTTTGTATAGTAATTTCTCTACAAAAAATGCTCAACTTGTAGCTTGATTGGACATGTAATTTAGGGGTTTCCGGAAAAGCTTTTGCCTAGACCTTGTATATGTATTAAGAGAATCACTAGTTAGTATTGTATATCATCTTGAAGTGGTAAAAACACATGGGTTTTAATTCTTAAATCCGCCTCTCGTTAGGCACTTTAGGTAAGAAGAAACATTTCTCCCCTATTTAATCCCAATAAAGTTTTCCATTTTCCTTTGTGAACAAGGAAAATGAGACGGGGACACTGGGAAAATCTTGATACCCAAACACTATCTTGAGATTTCCACATTATCTTGGGAGCAAAAAGGCAAAATTCCTCGCTCACAGGGCCTCTACCCCGATCAAGCGAGATTAGTGGAGAAAGTAAATCATAGTCTTCAGTGCACTGGGTGGGAGACGATCTTGGTGCGCGAGTTATTCTCCACAAATGAGGAATGAAACTCTATACTGCGGTCAGGGCTCGAGCATAACTTTCTTGGGAAGAAATCGATGCAATACCATGCATGCGGGTATTTCCACATTATCTAGTTTGTGGCGTTCCATATTGAAAGGGATATATGGTTTTTTTGATTAATTTTGGGATAATTGGTCCTGAAATTTATTTTCTTTCCTTTTTGTGGAAATGTTTGTGCATGTTTGAGTTTGCTGACTTGGGAACGGTTATGATATTTGAATAGTTCTGAAAATACATGATTTAAAATTTTGGACCAAACTATAGATGCAATTAATCCTAATTAGCGGTAGGCCAATTAGAAAAAACATACTTCCTCGGTCTCATAAAAATAGTTCTAGTTTGATTTGGTATAAAATTTAAGAAATAAAAGTAGACTTTTGAAATGTGAGGTCAAAAACAAGTCTTAGATATCTAGGTAAATTATTTTTAAATATATAAATGTGTTAATTTTTTTGAAACAAATTAATAAGAAAAATTGGACAATTTTTTTGAGACGGAGGTAGTACTAGTCTTTCTTTTTGTATATTTAAGAATCCTTAAATATATATAGAGTTTTCATGTGGAATTATCATCATTCAAAGAGATGTAATTAATCCTAATTAGCGGGGATTCAATTAGAAAAAACATACCAGTCTTTCGTTTTATAGAGAAAACGCATGAACAATTTGTATTTCAATATATTGTTAGCACAAACTGACTAATTCTTACTCCTAATTTTTTTTTTAAAAAATCGATGTATCCAAAGACGGAGGAAGATGTCTCACAAATAAGTATTGAGTATGATAAGGGAATCAAAGTGTAAGTAAAAACTAAATTATGTTTCACTTTTACAACTATTTTTTTTTTATTATAGATAACTAGCTTGTTTAACTAATTCGAATTTGCTTTGATTAAATTCACTAAGGAGTAAAATACATCATACAAAAAGGTTATTATCCTCGGTACTCAAACATGAGATTTTTAGTTAATGGACTGATTGGGTGAGCAAAGAATATTATCCTTGCACGAGCTTCGTGCCTTTTTACTAATTTTAATCTCGAGTTTAAGTCATATACATTATTTTATTTTTTTAAAAGTTATATATACCATTAGTTCAAATCAATTTAATTTCAATTTTCAACATTATATTCTCTCAATTTATATGACATTTTTTGCTTTTCGAGAGTCAATTTCACTAAATTTTGAAGCTAAATTAAATTAACTCAATATTTTAATATTAAAATTTATATATTTGAAAACTTATAAGTCGTAACTTGCTCATATCAATTTAGTTAGTAGAAAAATATCTTAAAATATTAATCAAAGTTTGTTATATAATTTAAGAGGTATAAATTAAGTTAATTTGTTACCAAGGTTTGTTTGAGCCATGAATCCAACATCCTCAGTTGCTCCCAAAGTTTTATTAGAGCTAAATTCAGCTCTATTTCATGGTTTCCATGTTGAGATATACCACATATATACATTGTATGTATATGTGGTTAGTTAGTTGTTAATTAGATATTTTGGATTAGTTAGATATTTTGTCATTAGGGATATTTTGTCAATTAGGGATTAGTTGTCAACAATTATAAATAGGGGTCATTTTGTAATATTCTAGTTTGAGAGGAAATAATAAGAAATATGTTAGAAGCTCATTTGAGCCCCAAAACATTCCTCTCCTATTTTTCACTTTGCACTTCCTCTTTCACTGTTGTTGTTTCCAGAATCTCTTTCCCTCTATATCTTATATTGATTAGTCTATATTTAACATGGTATCAAAGCCGAGTTCGTTATAGATCGGTCCAATCGAAGTGAGGAATTTGAAAATTTGAAGATCGCTGAAAAATCAGAATTCTCAGTTTGGAATCGATCCGAAATTCAACACCTATTGCGCGATTGAACATCGAAGGAATTGATCGAGGAAAGGAATTGAAGAAACTGAAAAGGAGAAAATTAAAATCGATCGAGAGGATAAAATCAGAATCGATCGATAGGAGAAAATCAGATCGCCGAAATCGCGAGAAGAGAAAATCAAAATCATAATCACCGAAATCACGATTTCCTTCTGAAAATTAGAATCGAAGATCGATCCGCGATGGAGATGCTATCGTTTTCAGCGGATACACTCCGCCTTTGGCTATCGTTGCGACGTCGATTATCGTCGAGAACTTGTGTGTTTATGAGGTATCGATTTGAGAATTTCTGGAAATTATTCAATTTCATCAATTTCATTGTCGATTGTTCTGTGTTGGAGAGTCAGTATTTTCATCTGATTTGGAGAATTATGTTAGTTTCTATTCTGTTGTTGATAGCTGTTGTTTTCATTTCTATGTTGGTAAATTGGAGAATTGGAGAAAAATGTTGTTGTGGTTATTGTTGCTTCTACTGTGGTTGTTAGTTTCTATTCGTGTACGTGTTGGTATTGTTGTTGCGGTTTCTAGTATTGAAGCAATAAGCAGTTGGTGAAACAAATAATGGTTTTTTAGTTGCTGCTGTTGGTGGAAAATGATGTGCAGTAGCAGCTATTGCTATTTGCGATTGCTGTGTGCAGCTGCATTATTAGTTGTTTCTCATAGTTGAATATTACTACATGCACCTGAGTCTGTTGGTGTAGATACTGCTGCGACAACTGCTTTAACCTGTTCTGCGAGTGTTGCTATTGCAACTCATGATAGGGATATTAATGGAGGAGTTCTATGGTTGAGTGGATCATAAGGGTAGGAAATGTCTATCGATAGGAGGATCAGAGAGTTCTTAGCGATAAATAGACTAAGAATTGAGGGATACTTCGTCGAAGACAATATGGATTGAGTGAGATTGCGTGATGAGAATCGAGGGATTCTCTAGTCCAAGCGAGACTGGAGAACGAGGGGTTCTTGCCGCTTATTAAAATAGTTGACGTGATGGGAATCGAGGGATTCTCTAGTCCGAATGAGACTAGAGAACGAGGGGTTCTTGCCGTCGGTTTTACATAAGGAGAATCGAGGGATTCTCTAGTCCGAGTGAGACTAGAGAACGAGAGGTTCTTCATTATTGTTGTGGGACTTGCCGCAGCTGTGTTGCTGCTGGTTTGTTGGCTGCTATTGCAGCTCATGATAGTGGCTGTTGTTAATCAATGCAGAAATAAAACCTGCCAGCAAATCGACTTGTTGTTGTCACTGCTGGTTTGGTATCCTGCTGTTATTTCTCCCTCAGGCCCTGCAGTCTTCAAAGCTGAGCCGCTGAGCATGCTGCTGGTTCTGTTGTTGCTGCCATTAGCATAGTTGTTGCTGCTGAGAAATGACTGATTTTTGCCTGCAGGACACTGGCTTCAGCCTGCTGATACTGCTGGAACTCTGTGTTTGCAGCTGCTGCAGATATGGAAGGTGCAACTGTTGTGGCTGCTCATTGTGTTAAGGTGGATACTGAGTGTCTGCTGGCTGGAAATATGCAAGTGCTGCAGCTGTGTGGCTGCTCACTGTGCTAAGGTGGATACTGAGTACAATTTTGCGACTGCAGCTGATGTTGCTGTTGTTGCTGATTTTGCTGGGATGCAGTTCTGCCCTGCTGCGGTGTTGTTGTGCGCAGCAGAGGAGGGGAGCAGAGACTGTTTCTTGTCTGTTGTTTGATTAAGGAGAAGTGTGAGCAGTTGTGTTGCTGCTAAGAATGCAAGTGATGCACTAGAAATTTCAGGAATTCCTGATGTTGGCTTTGCTGTAGCTTTTTGCTTCTCAACACTACACTAAGACACCAGAGGAAACTGCAACTTTGTCTCTAAATGCAGGGCTGGACTGATGTTGTTACATCTGCTGCTGTGCCTGCTGTTGATTTTGCTGTTAATGATGCATTCTCAAGCTAGGACTGAAAACTCTGTTTTCCGTGCCTAGCTTGAGGGGGGTGTTGATATATACCACATATATACATTGTATATATATGTGGTTAGTTAGTTGTTAATTAGATATTTTGGATTAGTTAGATATTTTGTCATTAGGGATATTTTGTCAATTAGGGATTAGTTGTCAACAATTATAAATAGGGGTCATTTTGTAATATTCTAGTTTGAGAGGAAATAATAAGAAGTATCTTAGAAGCTCATTTGAGCCCCAAAATATTCCTCTCCTATTTTACACTTTTGCACTTCCTCTTCACTGTTGCTGTTTCCAGAATCTCTTTCCCTCTATCCAATTGTTGATCTTATATTGATTAGTCTATATTTAACATTCCAATCATTGAATCAACTCAAATATACTCATGCACGCCTAATCCGTGCAGGCTTTAACCAAAACAGGTTATTGAGTTGTTTCGGAGGTCATTAGGGACGGGTTTGAGTCTGGATACTTTTACGATTGTACGCGTGTTGTTAGCTTGTAGGCGTCGGGTGAGTGGATACATATGTATGTGGTGGAGATGGGTATGGGGAGAAATGTGTTTGTTAATACTGGTTTGATTGATATGTATGCTAAATGTGGGGAAATGGAGAAAGCTCGTGAAGTTTTTGATGAGATGGTAGAGAAGGATGTTGTTTCTTGGAGTGCTATTTATGCATCGAACGGGCTTCTTAAATAGGCTTTGGAGCTGTTTTACGTAATGCAATGTTAGACCGGATTGTTATTCAATGGTTGGTGTACTTTCTGCGTGTGCAAGGTTAGGTGCTTTAGAAGTTGGCGAATGGGCCAGTAAGTTGATGGACGTGAATGAGTTTTTGTCTAATGCTGTTTTAGGTACGACACTAATTGATATTTATGCTAAATGCAGACGAATGGTATCAGCTTGGGAAATATTCACACAAATGACAGTGAAAGACAGAGTAATCTGGAATGCTGTTATATCGGGTCTTGCTTTGCACGGGCATGTGAAATCCGCCTTTTGTTGTTTTGGTCAAGTGGTGAAACTCGGTATAAAACCTGATGGAAACACGTTCATGGGTCTCCTTTGTGGTTGCACTCATGCTGGTCTTGTTGACGATGGCCGCAAATACTTTCACAGCATGAATACATTGTACTCTTTGGAACCAACGATTGAACATTACGGATGCATGGTTGATCTTCTAGGCCAAGCTGGTTTGCTGGACGAAGCTCATTCGTTGATTGAGAGTATGCCGATGAAGGCTAATTCCGTCATTTGGGGAGCTCTTTAAGTTGCTGCCGGTTACATCGTGATACCAAGTTGGCTGAACATGTGCTAAAGCAATTGATTGAATTGGAACCATGGAACTCAGAAAATTACATTCTTTTGTCAAATATCTATGCATCTAACAATAAATGGGACGATTTGGAAGAAATCAGGTTTTCTATGAACGAGAGAAGAATGCAGAAGATTCCTGCATATAGTTGGATAGAGATCGATAGAATTATTCATGAAATTCTCGTCGGAGATACATATCATCCTATATCAGAGAAGATATACGCTAAGCTTGGTGAACTGAGCAAGGAGTTAAGAGAGGCAGGCTATGTTCCAAAAACGGAATATGCTCTATTTGACATCGAAGAGGAGAAGGAGCACTTCGTGGGCTGTCACAGTGAGAAGCTTGCGCTTGCATTTGGCTTACTAAGTACTAAACCTAGTGATGTTATTAGAATAATAAAAAATCTTCGTATCTGTGGTGACTGTCATACATTCTTCAAGCTTATCTCTAAAATAACGGAGAGAGAAATCATCTTGCGGGATAATAACCATTTTCATTGGTGCCTTAAAGGATCATGCTAATGTGGAGATTACTGGTAAAACTTCAGTTGGTAATATGATGTTTACGAACGTTTTATTCAGCAAGTAATCAAGAAGAGAATAGATATTGAAGAGGGAGGAGGAAAACTCAGCCCAAGAGCAGAAGAGACAGGAGACCTAATATTTATCTGTCGATAAAGATTACTATGAACTCGATAAAAGGAGCAATGCTATGAAGAAGCAAAATATTGTGTGACAGAATGATATATGGTACGTCCCACTTTATGTGACACTCTTTCTTTTTAGTCAGTCTAAAAAAGAATGATACTTTTTTATATTTAGTAGCAGAAATGCAAGGTAAGGCTGTTGTACCCTTGTGGTCCGGCCCTTCCCCGGACCCCGCGCATTAGCGGGAACTTAGTGCACCGGGTTGCTTTTTTTTAACAATTTAACTTTGAACTTTCCATTTTATCCGTAATGCGATGATTTATAGCCAGACAAATATTCTGACTTATTTTAAACTACAAGTTTAAAAAGTCTTCCTTTCATTCTTAAACTCCGAGCCCAGTCAAACACTTTAACATAAATTGGGACGGAGGGAGTATGAATCAATTGGATTAACTTTTGCATTTCTAAGGTTAGATTCTCCGTCCTTGTGATGGTTATTCTCATGGTTTCTTTCATATCAGAAGAGTTTTAAGACAGGAGATCCTCATTCTCTGTTTTATCCTTGTGATGGAGGGTCTCAGCAATATGGTATATCTCGCCATGCAGAAAAATTGGATCAAAAGCTTCACTGCCAGCTCCAGTAGACACTTCATCTCACATATTTTTATATCTGACGATTCGTTGATCCTGTGTGATGCAGAGATTGATCAGATCCTCCACCTCGGGATTTTCCAATCCTTTTTTACAGGTTATATGTGGGTTACACATCAATTCATCAAGAGTCAGTTGTTCCTGGTAAATGAGGTCCACAATTTGCAGCTCCTCGCGAAGATATTGGGGTGTAATGTTGGAAGCATTTCTACAAAATATCTGGGCTTGGTGCAAGCTTTAAATCAGTAGGTATATCAGATGGTGATGTATAAAAGATGGAGAAGAAGCTGGCCAACTCGAAAAGCTCAGCTTAGTAATTGAGTGGAGAGCTGAGCTTAGTATTTAAGTGGTGAAGCGTTCTTTGTACAAAAAGTGTTGTATTTTTTTAGTTTTGTGCCAAGCAAACTAAGCTTAGTATTTGAGTGGAGAGCGGGCCCATCATCCCGGAGTTTTGAAGGTTGTAGTTGATCCTAAGAGTTAGACTCCATACGGATTATGGGTTACTTTTTATTTCCCAGAATATTAGTTTGATCATTACTGATTTGCGATCCTTACTATTTCTGTTGGTTATCCTGAGCCTTTCTGTATTAAGTATATAACAAAGAAAATGCTTCTGCGTTTGAAGACAATAGGCTTCGTTGTGTTCCATTTGTATTTGCTACGACTGTTTATACACTACTCCAAACTCTTATAGTTATAGATACACTCACCTGTCACACAAAAAAAAAGGTAGGAAAAAAAATCTAGTGATGTAGATTTTGATCATCAGCACAAAGGCTATGCTGGCAGTCATATTTACAGTCCCAGAAAAAAGCAAAATAATTATTCATATTCATCCTACCAGGACTATGAATTCTAACAGAGTTTCAATCATATACATAATTCTCTTTACACCAAAAGCAAAATCACCATATTACGATTCATCTTAATCTTTTGAATTAAATAGCTTCTGTCTCGTTCTGGTTTGGCGGAAAGGTGAAAAGCACAAAATCTTTCGGTGTACTAGAGCAAGGCAAATCCAAACCCCTTCGTTAGCTAGCTTCCCTCTTATCAATCTATATCATATCCTCCATTACTTCTTCGCCAATACCTTTTAGCTTTCCTTAAGCTGCTACTTTTTCCTTGTCCGCGCTCGAACAGAGTAGTCAGTGTGCCTGAACACCTTGCATTTCTTTTTTTCCATATGGCCCACCATTTTGCATGCTGGAATTGTTTTCCACCACTTCTTTTGTCTAACACTGCCTCCGACATGGTTCGAGCACTTCAAAAGATCAGATGTAGGCTTAGGCATATTCCATATACAAATCATGGAAAGAAATAGTTGCCCCAGCTAGACAGTAACTCCACAATGTAGAAAAAGATGGCTGCCCAGTATCAGAGAATAAACAATAGGCAGATTAGACTGAGAAAACTTGTTTGCTGCTACCATTCCATAATAGTGAATCTTCAGTATCCCTTGTACCATGAAATAGCTCCAACTTTTACCCAATAGCCCATCGTTTATTTCCCCTTTCTAACAAGAACCCTAAATTTCTTTTACCCATTCCCCAAAATCACAGAGCAGCCGCATCTCTCTTCCATTTTTGGAATATCAACAAGCTTTACCAGCAATTGACAGAAGGTGTGTGATCCATTTTCATGCTATGTCACGTGAAGCATTGAAGACTATCCAAACGTTCAGATTTTTGAACGTTTGGTTTAACCAAATTCAAAATCTTGAAGTAAGAAATCCCGCCCAAAAGAAACCCTAGCAAACCAAAAACTAGTCCTATAAATATTAAGCTATGGAGTTCATTAATGGCAGTTTTTCGGCCGCCGCTTTTCCCCCTCTTGAACCTTAAAAAATACTTTTCATTTTTTCGCCCAACATTCTGGAAAAAAAAAAGAACCTTCGAGCCGCCGCATTATCCCCTTTCAAACCCTAAATATCTCTCAGTTTCTTACTCAAAATTTTCAGATATAAGTTTTAAAACAAATTTCGTTCTGATTCGGTAAGTCGATTTGAACTCGAAGGACCCTTATCTCAGTTCGCTGCACCCAAAAAAGGTACTCAAAATACATATCCTTTCACTCATTTTTTTTATATGTTATTATGTTGTTTATGTTAATTATGTAGCAGTAAAGTGTTATAATTATTATTAATGTTGGAATCTGGATTTGTATGTTTTATTTAGTTAATATAAATTGATTTGGGACATATTTGATTTGGATAAACTATCGGATTTATATGTTGTTGGAAAACATAACCTTCTGTGTTCCATACTTTGTTAATAAGACTACTATAGTAGAAATATTTGTTATCTTCATATATGAGAATGGGTTTGGATGCCTATATATTTGATAGGCTCAGCCGTGAATGTTTTGTTTATTTAAAATGATTTGGATTTCGCATCTCACTTAGGCTGTTATATTAGATTGTTTTTGTTGTGTTTTGTCCTTCATTTGGATATCTTTATTATTGTCTAATGTGTTATGAATATGATTAGTTAGTTTCTAACTTTCATTTTTGTTATTTTCTCTGTATTTGCAAATCCAGATTTGCAGTGAAGTCTTCTAGTTTTATAAGAGATTTTATATCCATATTTGCGCATTCCAATACTAATCCTTTTCTTGTATTTTATTTTTTGCGTGAAATGCATGGGGAGTATGTCAAGAGTCTCGTCATGAGACTCAACATGATTACGACGAAAATGAAGATCTGCATACATGTCTCTTGCACTTCCCGACTTCAGAATTCCAAAACAAAATGGGTCGGATGACAATGTCATCCATCCCATGTCGCCCCTTTTATCTTTTTCTTTAATTCCGTGATTTTTATTTTTCTTGTTGTAATATGTAATCTTGTATAAATATTAAAATGTATAGAATAGATAAAACTTTAGACTAATAGATTAAGGGATGGTAGTTTAGAAAAAATATGGAAAAGTCGTCGTTAGTTATCTTTTAGACTTTGTTCCTCGTCATACGAAAAAGTAATACGTTTTTTCATTTTAAAATTTTCATCAATCCAATGACAAGTAATTTTTAAATAATCATAACCGTTTACCGCATGCCTAATGTTTGAAGTAAAACTAACTAGGTATGGAAGGTTAGCGAACATATGTTACATATAAATAATAATCAGTATAAAGTTTAAAAATATCGGATCAGAAATACCTTTAAATAAATGATTATATACTCTTTGAATATATGTAATTAAATATGAAGAAGCAAAAAACAATATGTAAACAACCTACGACAATCATTTTTGCTAATTCAATGCGATCATTCTTTGGATCGTATTTAACAAGCCCCTTTTAATGGATTAAGTTCTTGACCGACTTCTAAATCAGAGACATAAAATCAGTGTGTCGAATGATCTTTCTCTACATGCCTACCTACAGTGTCCGTTCTCCTGTCACCACCGGCCCCAATATGATGTGTGACATCGTCATCAATCTCTCCAATCCCTTGAATAATAGACTCGAGGTACTTGAAGCTTCCTTTCTTTGGGATGACCTGAGTCTCAATCGACACTTCCACTCCTGCCTCAGGGTCGCTCCTATTACTCAACTTGCACTCCAAACTAGGTAACTAATTAATCTAATTACAAAAGGATTATAATTTTACCTAAAATAGGAGATATACAATTAATGAAATAATATTGGAAAATATTCTATTAATTTGATTTGGAGATCCAGAGTAGTTCCCTTTGAGCTATGAACAGTAGTTATGAAAATTGATAAGAACTTGTAAATATTAGTTGTGCAATCTTCGAATTGGATGTGGAGTGTTTCTTGAAGGGCAGCTCTTATGTTTGGAATGTTTTAATGGGACTTATGGTAATTAAGAAGAGCAGGTTCGTGATACGCATACAGAGTAGAAAAACTTGATGTTTCCCAAACTTATTGATTAAAGTCGAAAGAGGCGAAGAATGTTGTGCTACGCTTAAAGGTTGGAATTGAAGTATGTAGAGCTTCTATCCACGTGTAGGAACATCTTTGTCCTTCCCCACGTTAAGTTTGATTCATGAACCACATTTTCCTTAGATTTCTAGGTTGCTTGTTCTCAATTCATGATAAACCCTAGATACATTTTTTATGAACTTATATACAATATGTTTCAGTATTTATATTCATGAAAGTTATTTTGATTTCCATGAATCTTTTCATAATCCATGTATGCTCGTGTTATCTTTTTCATGAGCTCTCAGATACTAGTTATGAACTCAGATTGGTCCATTCTATGGATTTTCACTTGTTTTCATGTCTCAAGAGTTATATACATGTACTTGTACATATTTTCATGAAAAACTATGTTATGTTTACATGTTATAAGCTATATTATGATTCATGTTTTGAAAATCACGGGCGCATATGCCACTTATATTCATGTTCAGTATTTTTTGGTGTAGCATAGGTTTACCGAGAAGGTTCAGATAACCTGAAACTATGTATGCCTGTGTAGGATAAGGATCGCTCTGCCCAGATAGGACGATACCTTCAGACTATTGATTGGATCCATTCATGTCATTTTCATAACTCATACTCCGACAAGGTATGAGATTTCTTTGCTGGTCGGGTCAGGTACCAAACTCCACATACTTACGTGGTGATTTCATGTTGTCGGCTATGCTGAGGCTCTCCCACTTAAAATGTTTTACTCATGTTAGATCATGCAGATCATGATGATTATGTCCAGGTTTACAGTATTCAGTTATAGTTTACGGTATTCAGTTATAGTTTACAGTTCACAGCTTCAGTTGCATTCTACACTTACAGTTTAGTTTCGTATTGCTTCATGTATTCATGTTATTGATTTGGGCTGCCCATTCCCCGAGCACCCCACTCACGGTTCTTTCATTCAGTTGCTTTACATACAAGTACAATTAAATGTATGTACGTCCCTTTTGCCCGAGGCCTGCACTTCACAGTGCAGGTACGGAGTTTCAAGATGACGGATCTGCTCGCTAGAAGTCTCATCGTATCAGCTATTGGTGAGCCCCATTTCATTCGGGGTGTTATTTTTATTTTATATTCATGTCATGTCATGCAGTAGGGTATGCCGACGGCCTTGTCCCGGTAAACAGTTAGTTTTCAGACTCATGTTCAGAGGTTTCATAGACTAGTTTCGCATATCATGTCAGTTATTCAGTCTTATTCTGTTTCTAAATTATTTTCGCAATTATATTTTCGGACTATAATTACAGTATTCAGTTTTATATGTTTTAAATTATTATTTCATGATATTGATGTCCATGTTGATTCAGCAAGCCATGGGATTCGTTCGGCCACATGCACCGAGTGTCGTGTCACGCCCATGCCATGATTCGGGGCGTGACAACCTCTACAACTGTTTGGTTTTTGACAATCATCAATATTCTTTTCTGTGTATGAACTGTGATAGTTTTGTTTCAATTAGCTGAAACAAATGATTGTTGGAGCTTGTGTTGGCCAAAGTGTTAGTTCACCACTGGCTAGAGTTTCTTCAGATCCTAATCATTGTGAATCCAAGGTAATCAAGATACTACCAGTTAGTAAGCTCAGTGAATACCAAAATTACTGAAGCAGAATTCTCAATGACAACGAAAACTCCAACATAGTCCTTTGTTGCCAAGGCTTCATAAGCAAAACCAAGCAGCCACCAAAAATACAACAACATACTCAGTGAAATCCCACAAGTGGGGTCTGGGAAGGGTAGAGTGTACTCAGACCTTACCTCTACCTCGAGAGGTAAAGAGGTTGTTTTCGATAGACCCTCGGCACAGAATAAAGCAATAACAAAGCAGATCAAATAGGAAAAAGGAGCCTACAACAAATAAGCGAAGAACAACACCAAGGCTCAACGAATATCATGGAAAGAATGGTGTATGTCCTATGTACAAGCAAAAATTTCTTGAAAAGCTCTTGTTGATACTTTATCAATCTGAGAGCAACACGTCCACCTCAGGATCCTCAGGCGTGTCATCGTCATCGTTAGTACTTGTTTGTCGGGAGGAAGTTTCGATTCGAGAAGTACTATGCAAAATCTCTCCTCCAGTAGTGTTATCTTCTTTCTCGCATATGCATGGAGATGGATTTTCGTGAAACACGCCACAGGTTGGACCGATCTCCTTGGGCTCCCCCATGAAGCCTTTCTGATATTTATTGACTCTATATACAAATTCCTTGTGTGACATGTAATTTCTGTTTAAGAACAATCGATACAGTTTCCTACCGTTTGGACGAATGGTGGGCTTATGACCAAAATATCTCCTGCATCCAAAAGAAAAAAACATATTAGTCCGCCTTCGAAATACCTATTTTGCAGAAAAAAGTGAAATAGGAGAACAGGAACCAGCAGACCTTCGCCCTGCTAAAATTTTCGCCATGTTTCCACGGTTGTTAGTGACAAATACATCGCTTTCATCGCAAACTATGAAGTCAAGAGCAGCCATTCTAGAAGAAAATGCAGAAAATGGTTCTAACTCATCCTTGCTGGCAAGGGTGTCCTTTGTGTAGAAGTTTGGAAAGAGGGTCTTCAATGGAGACAATGTCTCTTCCCCTCCATATATTTCACCGGATGCTACATATATATGAATATCTTCGCCATATCCAAGTGATCTCAGCATCAAGCCGACTTCTTCAGGAGACAGAGGGCATCTTCCATGTCTCCTTGCCTTATCTGGGTGACTTTCCTGAAACCATATTGTAAATAAAGTTCACATATCACATTGTACGAAAGCCGGGATAAGAATTGGCTCAACCTAAAAATGCTCCTTATAGCGGAAAATGTATGTATGTATGTATGTATGTATGTAGTATGTATGTATGTATGTATGTAGTGTGGTGCGTGTGTGCGTGCATGTGCGGATGACCAAAATCTAGTTTACTACCACAGACTTTTCACTGTGTCGGACCCGATTCTCTTTCTGATAGGTAATTCCCTCTCTGTATTCTAACATTTCAACATATCCAATGTAATCTCACAAGTGGGTCTGGGGGAGGGTAGTGTATACGCAACCTTAACCCTGAAAATCTGACCAGAAGTGGTTTTTTCTTTCTTTTTGATAGAGAAAGATATGAACCTAAAATTGCACCCCTTGGCATTGCTTCAACAGTAAAAGAAGTACAGTCCAGGATGTGTGGCAAGCACACATCACAAGTTCGAACCCTACCAGTATTTAAGTGGAAGGGGGGGGGGGGTACATAATCCCGGAGTTTCTAACTTGTGTGCAAACTAGAGATGGGCTTACTACAGGAGATTTAAACTATCCAATAAAAAGAACCAAAATTTAGATATAGATTGTCAGAACTTCAGTGCATAGATGGAACAAAATGAAACAATCAAATCTTTGAAGCTCAAAAGTTTCAATAAACCATTATGAGGATATGATTTGAAGCAGATACTCAGGTAGGTACTTACATGTAAAGTTTTCCACTTCTTCCGTATCTTCCCCAATTCACTCCTCTCCTTATCACCCCCTCCATAATAGCATCCTGAGAATGCAAGCATATCGGGTTCAAACCTGTTAAAGGAACCATATGCACCGGGATCACGCTATCTCTTCTTTGAATTTTAGTTAAAACTCCAGGAACCATCCTCCCAGCATCAGAAGTTAACATGTTAGCAATATAAGAGTATAAAGCAACGAATAAGAATAAATTGTCACAGTCAAAATGATACGGCGTTTGTTATCAACATTCCTAGCCACAATTCTCATGTTTTATATACTGTTCTACAAAGTCAATCATAACTTATACCCAAGAATGTATATATTATAATCTTGGCTGTGTAAACTATTTAACTTCCTGGAAAGGCAATAGACAAATTAAATAGCAGAAGTCTGAGCACAACAGTTATAGTAAACATAAGGAAATCAAACAGGACAAAGGGAAAGTGAAAACCATAACATTACCAAGGATCAAATACTAACTGTATGTGATCATAAATGAGATAAATAAACAAATAGAAGACTAACCTTAGGTGAAGAGCAATAAAATGCTTGCTCCTCATCCTCATTCGCTGGACCAATTTCTCACCAATTCTTAGTACAGGGTCAGCAAACTTCAATGCATGATAATTAACTCTGCATCTAAGCTTTTGTAAATCTGTATCCAGACTATTTGCAAGTCGATAATCAAACTTGGTGATCTGTACAGCCTGTTACAAGAAGGAGCGGCTATACAGGTCTAGAAATATCAACATTCAAAGATTATGCATATGAAGAATGGTTTCCCGATTGACTGTGTAACTAGGTCTGGAAACCAATCTTCAAAGATTCAAGTCGAGTTGTTAACAGACCAGTAAGCCTGATTCAAGTAAGCAACAATAATCTCCTCAACCTCTAAACCTACAGAGTTGTAAATAATAATAGTAGATTTTTGGAAAAGATTTTTTCGATGGAAGTTTTCCTCGTGCATCTACTAGTATAAGCTCTATTTTTTTAACAACCTAATCTCTAGCAGGTATTCGCACTTTAACATGACAGTGTTACTCTTAAGTGTTTTACATTCAATGAGATTATATTCACACCAAAGCTATATCATATTCCATCAAAATGTTCCAACATATTTTACTGTCACATGAATCAATGATTGCCATCCCGAAGTGTCTTGGAAAAAGATAAAGTACATTTTAACGACATTTAGGTGGAAGTTGAGAAAAGAGTATTTGAAGTTGAAGTTTCGAAACAAAGTTTTTGGAAGTTGAATTGTTTTTCAACATGAACTTCAGTTGGAAAAAGAGTGTAAAAATATAATATTTGTGAGTGGAAGTTGAAGATTTGATATCACTTGGGATACACATCAAACCACTATTTCAATAGTTCGCTTGATGTTCAAATGATATTTCACTCGAAAACCAAAACCTCATGGTCAAATTACTAGTTGCAGATAATTGTTTCAGTATTCCAAATACTGACTATAAATTCCCCAAGATGATTCAGGCCATGTATGAACTATCTAGTGTCCCAATTCCGCAATCATCGAACAAAATTTTACCTTTCATAATCCATAAGTTGACAAAGATATATGTTTCACTACAAGATCAATACCAAATTATGCAGAAGTAATACAATTCACAACCATGTCGAGTAATAGCATTCCTTATAGAGGGATAAAGAGAAGTATGTTTTTTAGAAATGTCCTCATGCATACGATTGGTGGAAGAAATTTAAGGGACCTGATATACTCACATGTTTCTTGTTAAGTACAGGCAATACACGATTTATGTAGCAACGGTCAGTGCACTTTCTAGGAACTCGCACTCTATAAGGTGTCCAGATCTTCCCTCTCCTTAGTGGGAGTTCCTTTACAATTGAAACATCTTTTGCAAGATATTTTATAAACCAATCAACATCAAAAATATCAGAGAAGCCGCTGCAATGAAAAGGCATAGTTTACTTTGCAGTTACTTGTAGGATCACCAACTCTAAAACATGTATAAGGATAAGCTAAGAGATATTAGAAGTAACCAATACGCAAGGAAAAAGCAACATATCATTTTTCAGCTACTCACCTAGAATCTTTCCAGTAAGAACTCTTGTCCAGCTTCGGAACAACAAGAGTAGCATTCAAAATCCGAGCAGCAACAACGGCGTCCGTTATCTGCCATTGAGGTGAGAGAGATTTAACTGTTAAATACAGAACCATTCTGCATTCCATGTAGCCATTGTGGTTTGATGTCAGCAAGTTAAACTATGCAGCAGTTAATGGCAGGAACGTTATGCAAAATGTTACACATTACAAAGGCATACATGTGTGCCATTCTTCAAGGAAATATTGTCTCTCTTGATAAATTTTGGTCTACGTGATATGTTAAGCTTGTGTTAGAAATCAAGAAAATTAATGTAGTTTAGGGTAAATTTCTAGAACCAAACATATCTAGATTCTTATATTTGAATAGAAGAAATTGCAGAATATTTTAAAAGACATTCTTGAGTATTAGTAATTAGTTGTAGGAAAGCAATTACTTACTTTATTGAGTAGAGAACAATCACTTACCTTATTGCACTATATTAAGACTGCTATATTACACAGTGTCTGTCAATAACTAAACCAATAGAAGCATTCCCTCGTCGTTCCCCTTTTCTCACACTGTATCAGTGAATTAAGTAACTTTCCCCATCCGACAGGTCGCGTCCAATTAAAATTCTCTCCTTTTGGGGGTCATAACTCTACTAGTATTGTCTACTTTTAGTAAACATTTCTGTGACACCACGATCCTTTTCAGTGACCATTTTCCTTTTTTGGTGATTGTTCTTCCAACAGTACCGACTCTTTCTATTTCTCACTATCCTAGCATTGTTTCGGCCATTTATGCAAAACAGCGATGTTTCATCACAACCAGTCGTCAACCAAGCACAATATAGCTGACACATTATTATTACCATAAATTGCATCAGCATTGCTTTTGAGCAAAATATAATTCTCCAATCAGTGTCGTGTTGTCATCCAGATACACGTTTCAAGTCAACACATTATCAGTACCATGTTGTCGTTCCATGACATGCCCCTCCTACCATATGGCAAAATGTTTCTCCAATGAACGTCATATCTAGCGTACTTTTCAGTTAGCGCTTTGTTATGCCAAGTCGTTGTCCAGAGACACGTTACTTTCCAATCAACGCCTCCTTACTTTCCAGCTACATGTCACTACTCAATCAGTGGCACATGAAATACTACCTCTTTGGCACACTTGGAGTAACTGGTAAAGTTGTTGACATATGACCAGGAGGTATGAGTTCAAGCCGTGGAAACAGACTCTTGCAGAAATGTGAGGTAAGGCTTCGACCCTTGTGGTTCGGCCCTTTCCCGGACCCCGCGCATAGCGGGAGCTTAGTGCACCGGAGTGCCCTTTTTAAAAAAAAAAAATCAAATTCAATTGTTTCACAACCTTTGCTACGGAATAAAGGAGATCATAAAACTAAAAATCAACAAAAGAACACAATGAAACATCACAAATCGCAACATGATTCAGCAACATGGAAGCAATCCTTCATCATTTATAGCGATTAGCTAAAGTTTCTATGAGGCTCCAGCCACCAGTTTGGAGCACATCATAAGACAGGGACATGGTAATGTTAAAACTAGAATTTCGAAGAATCAATCTTGGATTTGTGTTGGTTAAACGTTGATTACTGAAACAATTAACTTCTCAGCTACTAGCTAGTGTTTGACAACCACAAGCAAGTACCTCGTTTAAAATGGTTACAACAAAACAACAACAACATACAAAGTGTAATCCCATAAAGTGAGGTCTGAAAAGTGTAAGATATACGCAGACCTTACCCCTACTTTTGTGGGGTAGAGAGGTTGTTTCCTATAGACCCTCAGATCGTTAAAATGGTTAAGCCAACAACTTAGTAATCACAGCGGCAACCAGATTTCTTAATTGAAAGCAAGTGCAAAGCACATTTGCTTACCCCAGTTCTTTGTTGGTTAAGACCTCCCCTTGTTACAATCGACAAGTAACGATTTGGATGAGTGATTTCCTGTGCTTCTGCAAAATTTACAATGACTTGAATTAAGAAATGCCAAAGTACAAATTTCCAAAATGCAGTACCAATAACTTAAATTCCAGTAATTGAAAGAGGATCGACGTTTTTACGCACTTCGAAATTCATTACTAGCTTTACTGCACCCATAAAAGAGCTTGGAATTTCTGGAACTCCATATATCTCGATTATTTACTCCTACTTTAGCCTTGAAGCCAAGAACAAATCATACACAAAATTTAGAAAGCTAGAATCCAATGAAAAATAGAAACTATATAGAATAAAACTTGAAGGCAGAGATCAACCGTAACATGTAAGTGAGTATCTTCAATTGCATTAGCAGCATCATTATCTCCCTACATATACAGCATTACAATCAAATTAGTACTTTGAAAAGAACACACACACATACCAATTGTATCTCATCTACGCTTGATCACAGGTTCACGTCAACCAGTAGCTTTTGCTCAGGCTCTATACATATATAAAAGATCTACTCCTTAAACATCTATAAATAGTTTACTGTGAATCCAATTATTATTATAATATTAACTTGAGCCAGCTGTAAAAACACATAATATTATTACAGTAATAACTTGAATCGTTCCATAAACATTAAATTCTGAATGCAGATCTGCATTAATTGGTGAAATATAAATAATTAATGTAGTTATACGCATCTGCATCAAATATTTATAACTAGTGAATCCAAATATTATAATAGTATTAACTTGAATAGCTGCATAAATATCAAATCCTGAATATACATCTGCATTAATTGGTGAAATATAAATAATTAATGCATTTATAGCATACGCATCTGCATCAAACTTTTATAACTAGTGAAACCAGATACTCTTATAGTATTAACTTGAATCGTTGCATAAACATCAAATCCTGAATATGCATGTGCATTAATTGGTCTAATATATATAATGTAGCTTGGATGAGGTACCGAAGAATCACGACGTGGAAGAAGGAAGAGACGATTGCCATTGGGAGAAGGCGCGAGAATCGAGAGGAAAAAGAATAAGAGAAGAAAGATAGAGGCAACGGTGATGGCCGGGATTAGCCACCGTCCACGGCTGAAAAGGTGGTGGCGCCGCCGAGAGAAGGCCATGGGAGTGGTGGTGGACGTAGTTTTGTTTATCCTCCAGTTTGTTGATTAAGATGAGAGGGAATTACGCAACTTGTAAATCTATGGACAATTTTTTGCTGTGTTAATATGTGCGAACTCATCACCATGCACATGCATTGAAAATAATTTGTAAGCAATGTTTTTTTATTATAAGGAATAGAGCTAATAATAATAATAATGACATTATTAATAGTCTATGCTTGATATTTCTAGGGGGAGAATAAACAACAATCCTTGTATAAAAGATAGTAATATTGCCGTAACATAGTTTCTCCATCCCAATTTAAGTGTCTTAGTTTGACTAGATACAAAGTTTAAGAAATAAAAGAGACTTTTGAATCTTGTGGCCCTAGTTTAAAAATGTGTAATGTATTAAAATGTCTTTTGAATCGTGTGGTTGTTAGTGTCAATCTAGACCTTCAATGTATAAACCACTATAATATACAAATAACTCAAGTAAATTGAAATCGACAACAATAAATACAACAAATACTTAAACACATACTAACTTGGTGTAGATAGAGGCTTGCTTGATGCAGTGTCCTAAGACAAAAATTCGTCTCCATCTGCCTTGAAAATACAACTATCTAAGTGAGAGTTCTAGCACAAGAACTTCACTTCTGACGAATTTACTTTATGTGTTTTCAGAAATGTTCTTGAAGAAGGAGAAGATCAAGCAACAATCTTGGATCATTAATTGTATTTTAATGATTGATTGTTATGTGTGTTGTGTTATTTATCTTCTAACAAGTGATCACCATGCTTATATAGCATGTATTTTCGTCCATAAGCAGCTTTTAGTCCAAAGGTTGTGATCTTTGAGAAGAGACACAACTTTTGACTTTCTGGAAATTTTTCCGTTGGGGATTAGCGCCGCGGCCCTAAGCCCTGGCGTCGTGGCGCTCCAAAATCTGCAGACCTCGGCCCTAAGCCTTGGCGCTCCAAAATATGCAAACCTCTCTGAAGTTTCGGCGCCGTGGCGCTGTCGACGGTCTTTTTTGCACTGTTCCGGCGTTGTGGCCCTGTCCTTGGGCGCCACGGCGCTCGACCATTTTTCCAGATTTCGATCACTTTTCACTTCTTCTTTTACAAGTTCCAACAGTGGTTATAAACTTGTCATGTTGTCAACTTATTAATATAGAAAAGACACTCTTTTTGGGACAGATAAAAAATGAAAGTAAGACACTTAAAATGAGACGAATGGAGTAACTAGGACGTTTCTATTTCTATTTTATTTTATAAATATTTATTAAATTGCCGTAACATAAATAGTCAATTTCTCTTTTTTAAATAGAAAAAACATGGAAAGAAAAGAGATCGTTGCACCGAATATGGGCAGTGGGCTATTCCATATTGGACTGAAATATGAAGACAAAATTTCATAAAACACTTTAGAGCCTAATTACCGTTATATCACTTGTATGTGTTCTTGTCCGATTGTATCACTTGTATTTTTTCGCTCTATTTCGTTGTATCAAACCAAATTAAAGCTCAAAGTCGTGTCCCATGGGAGTCGCCACACCTAAATTCTTGAGATTGAACTGTGGTATCAATCTAGCAAAGTCGAATTCAGATTTTTTTTAAACAGATACTACTCATATATATATACATAGTATCGTTGGCATGAATGCCAGTTACTTGTTCCAGGCTGACGTCTGTTGGTAAATCATTACAAAAAGGAACCTGTCTTTCATATACAGTGCCCATAAGATCAGCAAAATAAATACTAAATACGAAATTTGGGGTGCTGAGGAGAATTGGGTTCCTCAAAAAGCTGTTGTCTTCCTCCTTCCTTGACCATCAGGTCTGCCACCTTGTTCTGTTCCCGATAGCTATGGTTTAGTACTCTATGTTCCAACTTCCTGATGCATTCAGAGATAATTGGATTTTAACGAAGGTGACCATTTTTAATACCTATGTTGAATCAGTGTTGCTCACTAATGGTTTTAAGTTATTCTCCAGTGCAATTCGAAGTCCCTGCATAAGACTTGTTAGTTCAGCAAGATTGTTAGTAGTGTTAGGTAATCCTTTCATGAATCCAATTATCCAGTGGTCATGGCAATCTCTCCTATCCCTCCAGACTTGAAAGCTTATATAATTGAATATATAATGACATCAAGTTAATATTATAATAATAATTGAATCCACTGTTAAATATTTAATAATTTTTTTAATATATACATGATCCAAGCAAAAGCTACGGTAGATCCGCTCTCGTGTTGTCATTGCACTTTAGCACAGATCCATTGCCGAAGAGTTGCATCCGCCACGTACTAACTACGAGTTCAAAGATGTTACTATTCACAGAGCCCATAACGTTTGGTTGTACTTTAGATCTTTGTTTCTTTTCTCCATCTCCACAATTTTCCCAAAGAATTCATATTTAGTTGTACACTGCGAACAATTCTTTCAGTATCATATAAAGCGTTGAATATTTTTTTATTATTATATAGGGGTAAGGGAAGGAAAATGGGGAAATGTCAGGTAGTCAACTAATTGAGCTACTAGATCCCTATTATAAGGGGTTGAGTATCACTTTTTTACTTAGTAATTAAAAAAAAGCTGCTTTCAAAAAACCTATCATTATTCTTTTCTTTCACATCAAGAATTGTAGAGAAGAGAATGGGATACTAGAACGATGTTAACGTATAGACATTCTAAAGGAAAAAGAGTAAGTTAAAAAAAGAGTTCCATCTCTCTTCTTTACATGTTTGATATGACAAAAAAGTCTTGAAAAATAAGTTATTTTCTGGTGTTCGATTGCATCTTTCTGTACATTTGCGCAAAAGTCATTTTCCTTCATAACTCTTTCGACTTTTTAACTTCATATTGTAGTTTTAACCAACAACTAAAACTAATTATCAAACTTCAATACTAAAGAATTTCATCAAAACACTATCCGATTTGCTAAACATTAATTTGAATCTTTATAAATGTTTTTTCTCCGAAAAATATTTCTCTCCAACCAAACAGCCAAAAAACACTTTCCAAAAAATAGTTCCAGTCATAACTAAAACATTTGCATCCCTTGATACTTTTTGTTTATGCAAAGACAATAGTGAACTAAAGGGAGGTAAACTCTAGAAGTACAAGAAAAAGTTACTAATGATTAGAGGGGAAAATGGCAACTAGACCGTAAAGAATGAATTTTGGGCCTAACTCAACCCCAAAAAATAGCTTGTAGGTGAAGATTGTCCAAGTCCATATAAGGAGACCATGTTCCATTTCATTTCCGATGTGAGACTCTTAACAAAGAGTTCATACTCCACATTTACTATTTGATGAATTACTTCAAAGTAAAAGGAAAATGTAGAGAGAGATTAGGAGGAGAATAACATAACATTTGAGCAAAGAATATGCCAAATAAAATGCATGTCTTTTAAGTCTAAATCCAATTATGGCCCTGCCCTGTTATGGATTTACAAACTAAAAAATAAAACAGTACTTCCCATGGAATTCACAAGTAACTAGGGATGGCAAATGGGGCAGGGTAGGGCGGGGTAGGACAGGTCAAACGTTAAACGGGGCAGGGCAATACTTTAACGAGACAGGGCAGGACAGGTCAAAACACATTTTTAGAAAATTCTAAATAGGGCAGGGCAGTTAATAGGTTATAATTTTTAGAAAATTCTAACTAGTTTGGATTGTGAAATTTTAATCTGTTACGATGGGTTGTATTTGTTAGAATTGGATAAAAATTTATAGAGTTATACATCTTTCTGTTACGGTAATATTGAGACTTTACAGGGATTAATCCAACTTACGATTTGAAAATTATCACTGTTTAAAGTTTCTGCCTCGGATCAACCGAAATCTGGAAGGACATAATGTATAACGTAACAACTGTACAAATCGGTAAAGAATCTGAAAGTTTGTGATGAATAAAAGTTCTATATTACTCCGTTATAGAAAGTTTGAGACTTTACGGGGATAAATCCGACTTACGGTTTAAAAATTATCACTGTTTAAAGTTTCTGTCTCGGATCAACCGAAATCTAGAAGGGCAGAATGTATAACGTAAAAACTGTACAAATAGGTAAAGAATCTGAAAGTTTGTGCTGAATAAAAGTTTTATATTACTCCGTTATAGACAGTTTGAGACTTTACGGGGATAAATCTGACTTACGATTTAAAAGTTATCACTGTTTAAAGTTTCTGTCTCGGATCAACCGAAATCTGAAATGGCAGAATGTATAACGTAAAAACTGTACAAATCGATAGAGAATCTGAAAGTTTGTGCTGAATAAAAGTTCTAGTTTTCTCTGTTCTCGACAGTTTGATACTTTATGGGGATTAATCCGACTTACGGATAAGAAGTTATGACTGTTTTAAGTTTGTGTCTGGGTTCATAAACATAAACAGGCATGGCGGGACAGGACTTAACGGGGCGGGGCAGGGCAAATTTTTTTAAAAAAATGCTAAACGGGGCAGGGCAGGGCGGGTTAACATCTTAGCAGGTCGAGGCTTGCCCTACCCTAACCCGCCCTAACCTACCCCATTGCCACCCCTACAAGTAACACAATTTGCATATTGATACTTGTCAACCAATAAATTTTCTTTTTATTAAATGGTTCTTGTCAATAGATATCATATAATACTACTGTAATCTTGTAAGTTGCAATCATAAAGAGAAACATTACCAAAAGAGTATAGTAGTATGTGAAGATCGATGTGAGGTTAGGTTAAATCAGTATAAGTAACAAGTTATTATGTCTAAAACAATACTAAGATGTACATAAAGATGGAAATGCAAGAGGCAAAAAACACTAGGCAAATTCTTTTATATATCCAAAGCTTGGGTGGATGAGTTACCCGGTACTTGTGCTAGTAGGAGGCAGCAGGTACCCTATGGAATCGGCCTAAACACCACGGTTATCCACACACACAAAAAAAAACGATGGAAATGCAAGAAAAGCTAAGGTTTAAGTAGGACAAAAAATAAGAGAGTTACTATTGGTAACAATTCTAGTGTACGATAAAGGCAAAAGGCAAAAGAGAGATGCTTGGTGATTTTTTTTTTTTTTGATGAAGAAGAGAGATGTTGGTGATAGCAGCAAGAAGGGAACAAATGACTAGAGATCTTGCTTCAACGAGACAGGAGAGTACCCTTGTGTTTTTTAATGACATAAGTGTAAAGAAAATGGATCTTGCGTCTTAAGCCAGCCTCAAGGCTAGCTTATGAATGGAGGACGGGCCAAGATCATATAAAGAGATAACAACTCACTCTCTCAACTAACGTCGGGACACTTAACACTCACCCCCTCCCTTCATGCCTAGGAAGCCAGGACTGAACATTTGGTGCATTGACAACACAACAGGAGAGCACAACATTGGGTAAAACAAGAATGCGGGTGGGGATGACTCTCATATCATGTGAATATCCTAACTTAACCCCAGAAACTAGTTCATGATGTGAGGTATTCTCGGACGTAAAAACTTATTTCCTCAACAAGTGTGAGACGCTTGACAATGTTGAAGATGTAATTAAGTAAATTAAAATATAGCCTCTATAATAGCTTAACTTTTTAGGTAAGATGGTCACACAATTCAACATGATATTAAAGAAAGCAAAGGTGGTACAAGTCTCACTGCCACCCATCGTCCTTATGAAATTTCACGTGCTCGCCGGATCAAAAACTCCCAACCCGCACATGAAAGGGTGTGTTGAAGACACAATTAAGTAAACTGTGTGTTACAATTTCAATTGTATTCCACCTACTTTTGCTTTTAACTGACTAAAGTTAATTAGCCGACAAGCATTTTTGTGATTGTCTAGTATCTAATAATGGATTTAACTCTTATGCACTGACAATATATAAAATCTTTACCACCTAACACATGTTGTAAGAGGTGATCTTTACACTGACATCGTAAATGTTTTTCTAGACCATCAGGGTTACACTGATAATATCAAATTTTTCTACATTGTCAGTGTATATAAGCTAAATTCAGCTCGCTTATTGATCGGTGTATTTTATATACACCTTTTGAGTCATTTTTAGTTAGTATTTTACTCATTTCATTTATGTTTAGTATAGTATTAGGGTCGTTTTCCTTTCTTTTGTGTCACAGCGGTCCGAAATGGAGAAATGGCGAAAATGAGATGAAATAAGCATAAATGAGATGGAATTGCACACTAAAAGGGCCAAGAAATAAAGCCTAAGAAGTTCCGGAAAATATAGAAGAAATCAGACGAAGACCGGACGAACAAAGGACGAAGAAACGAAAAATCCGGAAGAATGCCGTCACCGGCGCCGCGGCGCCGACCACTGAAGATGTTCCGAAACGGCGCCGACGCGGGATTTCTGAGTTTTTGGGCCGAATTTGACACATTTTCAGAGTCCAAAAGGGATAACTTTTACTACTTACATATTCCTTAACCCTTTTTCATAACTTTTCCTAAAACCTTTACCTAAAAGGATTCCATAACCTTTCCTACCTACATAATCCCTAACCCTTTACCTAAAAGATTTTTGGTCTATAAATAGTCTCTACGTCATTAGAATAATTTATTCTACATCCTACATCCCATTATTCTCCATCCATCATCCTTCATTCCACATTCCACCATTCCATTCCATCTTGTAAATATTCCACAACACAATCCTTGGATGCTAAAAGGTTTGGAGACTCGTTCTTGAGTATTTTCTTTTCTTTCTTTTTGCTTTATTTATTTCAGTTCATGTATGGAGATTGTATTAGTTCTTAGCGTGACTATGGCTAGGAGCTAATTACTTTATTAGGGATTTCCTTGTGATTCTCTTGAAACTCTTATTCATGAATTAATAAATTAGTTGATTTATTCTTCACTTATTTAAGATTTATTCAATAGTTGTTTTGATTGCTTGATAATTAATTGATCACTAGTTATCATCACTTATATGATTTCTAATCGAAAGCCGAAAGGGGAGATTGTGAATATGCTATAGTTGAATAAACATAGGTTAAATCGTGGACGAAAGTACATCGATACTTGTGTAGCTTAATAGGTTATTGCTCTTAATCCTCCTTTGTAGTCAATCTTGTCACCGAAAGGTAGAAGGGTTCTCCATTGGGGTTGAGTGTTTATATTACCTTAACAGGAGTATAAAACGGTCTAGTTAACCTGTTATCTTAACGTAGAAGAAGAAGTTAGTCTAATTGTATTAAGGATTGAATAGAGTGGATAGTTGATGATCTTGGAAGCCCTAATTCTCCATCATAACTGATTTAAATCAAAGTATTTTCATAATTAGTTTATTTCCTGCATTATTAGTTTAGAATTCCAATTCAATTGACGTTAACCAAATAGATACCATAGGATAGATAATCGGTACTTGAAAACCAGTCCCTGAGGACGATATTCGGTCTTACCTAGACTATATTACTTGTCACGATACGTGCACTTGCGTAAGTGTGTGCATAAATCGCACATCACTTATTCACGGTTATTAGTATGTATCTTTTAGGTGATATGATTGTGTAAAAGTATTTTACACCGCTAGAGTAAAGAAATATTAGATTCTAGATTCTTTAATACTTAAAAGTACAAGAAGAGCCATTACAGAAGCACCCAGCATAGAGGCTTGTAAATAACTATTTGTCAACAATATGCCTCTCCTAGCAGGTATAAATTAAAGCCATTTGTGACTAGTGAGTGGCATCAACACAATCTGCAGAAACAAGTAGTGCTAATGGACCCTTCAGGTGCCTTTAGCACAAGATTTAAGCAAGAAATTCAACCACAGCTACCAGGACAAGGAATGGGAGGGCCACAGCTATCAGGACAAGGAATGGGAAGGCCTTCAGATGAGTTGGGAGAAAAGGCGAAGCAAGCAATTAAAGACCAAATATTTCAAGCCTCTATGGAGAATAAGTGGACAAAAGTTCAGCAACTGTACATCAACAACAAGTTTGTCCATGAGAACTCACTAGATCTGAAGATACTGCTCTTCACTTAGCTATCTCTTCTTATCATCCAGATCGAGACGACTCTTTACAGCATCCTCATCTTACTTGTATTAAGAAAATGATTCATGCCATACCAAAGGGACATCGACTACGTATCCTAAAACAGAAGAATGAAAAAGGGAACACACCTCTTCACCTTGCAACAGAACTCGGGAGTGTCCCGATTATTGAGTGTATGGTAAACCCAAAAGATAGTCTAATCTGGGAAACCAACTCAAAAGGGGAAACCCCCCTATTCATAACTGCTTATCGTGGCAAGCTACAAGCTTTTCTCTACCTACATAAGTGTGTTCAAGATGAAAACAAAGAAGGTCCAATTGAACTTTGTAGAAGGGAAGATGGGGATAACATTCTACACGCCGCCATCTCCGGCGAGTACTTTGGTAAAAGCCAATCCCTTACAAAGAGTTTTCTTATTAACTATCAAGACATTTCAATTATATACAGCTAAACCTTTTTATAAGAATGACGTTTGTTTTTTTTTTTTTTTGCTGCTATAGTGAAATATTGTTATAGAGAACATATAATATAACATAACATAACATGAAAGATCGGTTCCACAAAAAACATGGTTTTTATAGTAAAATATTGTTCCAAGAGAGGTCTGGATGTATATATTTATAATTTCTTCTTTCTTGCAGAATGGGATAGTCGTATTAATAACTTCTTTTGTAGCAGAACTGGCTTTTCAGATAATACATTACTACTGGCCACTTGTCAACAGTTACAACATAGAGGGCATGTCTCCTCTACACTTCCTTTCCAGGATGCCTCAAGTATTCAGAAGTGGCACCCATTTTCGGTTCATAGATAGCATTATCTACTACTGTAAGTCTACAGTCTTTTTGGTCAAAGACTAGAACAGATAAGCATTCTTATCATGGATTTATCTTATATACATCGATAGTCTTAACACATTTACTGTTTTCTGTTGGTCATAAACATCCAATACTATTGTGTGATGGTTCATGTTTCTGGAGGTTATATAGCTAATAAGCTAGTACTGGGTTTTTTTCCCAGGCACAACTATCGAAGAGATAGAGTTAATGATATATGAAGCTGAAGGCAAAGAAGACTCATATCGTAAACTCGATTGGAATCTCCCAGAGAACTACCAAAGACTGGTGGAGTTCTTCGAACTACTTTGGAATGGGACTTGGAAAATTCTTGGTGGGTTTTGGAAATGTACTAATACAGTGTTTGAGATACTGTTGTTGGCACTTTCTACCTAAGAGTTTTACATTACCAAGACTGGTTTTTCTCTTTTCTATCCAGATTATATTAAAGAAACATATTTTGGGTGTCAAGGAAACTAGTCTAAAGGTACATGATTACATAAATGATTATAGTTTAATAACTCATTCATGTCGAGTTAAACAATAGACCAGTCTCATTTCGAAAATAAACTAAACAAATGATTCAGAGCGCCCCAGGAGAGTCTTGTTGGCACTTTATGCCTAAGAATTTACATGGTCAAACACTGATTATCTTTTCTATCCAGATACTACTAACATGAATCAAGACAAGAAGTCTCAAGGTACGTGATTGTGTAATAAACATTTATGGTATGTGGACTTAAGCAGGTCATTTACGAGGCAAGAAACTACTAAATATATTTTTTCACGAGGATAAATCTTGCTAGTACTAACTTATTTTCCTTTTTCTTCACATCAAGGACATCAAAGCGATCGTCAAAATGATCCCGAGAATCCCCCAACTAGAAGTGAATGCATACACATGCATATATACCGCAGTTGAAACTAAATATTACCTCAAACTATGATGATTAGATATAATTCATCAAAATATGCACACAAAATATTAGCAAAAAGACACCAAATATATCACCATACTGATTTTCCATCAAAATCAAAGCATTGAGTTCCTTTATTTTTTATGTGATACATTTTCTATGTGAAGAACATTGAAAAAAGAAAATGCACGAAATTCTCCAACATGTTTCTGGTAACAACCAATCTCCGGATTTTCAGCTGAAGGGAAGAGAAGTGGCAAGTTGTTTCCAGTCAATTACACCATCTTTATCGAGTTTCTAAAGTGTCTAATGAAGATTGTGCTAGTTGTATTGGGTATCACTGTATCAGTAAGAAATATTCTTAAAAACATTTTTCTTTTATCATGCATACATTTCTTAACTGTTGAGTGCAACATTTGTGATTCTAAAAGAATCAGACTTACTATTCTTTTGAAGAATGTAGTTCGATAGAAAGATGTTTTTCGCTATTCAATTTTGTTTCCTTTTTTCATTTTAAAGTTCAAACAAGAGAAGGGAAAATTTTAAAATTTCTCTTCCTTCCTAAACAAACATTACCAGTCGTAGATTAGAACATAAAATTCTATGGTAAAGTAAGAAAGAAGGTGGTTTGACAATTCAAAGGCCTAGACTCTCATAAATGATCCTTCAAAAGTCTTACTCCCACCGTCCCAATTTATGTGATATAGTTTGACTAGGCACGAAGTTTAAGAAAGAACGAAAGACTTTTGAAACTTGTGGTCTAAAATAAGTCGGATATATTTGTGTGGCGGGTAAAAGAGAAATAAGTTAGAGTATTTCTAAATATAGAAATGTATCATTCTTTTTGGGACAAACTAAAAACAAAAGTGTACCACATAAATTGGAACAGATGGAGTATCTTTTTCACATTTTAAATTTGGACTAATTTCTTACACTTAATTTGCCTCTTCTTTTCTTTTCTTTTCTTTTCTTTGTCCTTTCCAAATCATGTCATCAGGTCTGAAATCTTGTTGCATGCAGGACTCCAAAGGATAAAAAAATTAAAGGAAAGGAAAAGCCAACATACATGGGGTGTTCAAATTATGAAGTTGATGATTGAGAAAGAAGAACGTTACAAATTCTATGAACGTACTGGAGAGAAGCCCGAAGATAGAGACCTCTACAAACAAATTGGAGCCCCCTACAAAACCCCCTACAATATTTTTTGATGATAATAAAAAGGAAGAAGACCTTACTCCTTAGTAACATTGCATCGATCAAGCAATCACCAACTTCAAGCACAGAAAACAAAAGGATAGATGATCACAAGTCCGGTAAAGACTCTTTTATTTCTGGTCATACTTGTGTGGCACGGAAAACTTTGTTCCGTATCATCAAGACTTCGCAATTTTAATAACTCAAGGCCTATCACGTTAACATGCTGAAAATTTGTTCTAATGTTCCAAACTGTGATCAACTTTCTTCTTTTTATACCAGTTCGAGAAATGACAACAACGGTCCCTTGTGTTTGGGAGTAGGTTCAAAATCATTCCTAAAGTATGCCCTGAACAGTTTTTTTTGAAATGGTAAGAGTAAAAGTGCAGCAAGTTGGGTTTGCGTATGCTCTGAGTATCTCTGTCAAATATTTAAGTTAAATTTGACGAGGAACTGTACAAATTTTTTTTAATAAAAAACACAATGAAAGTCTCATCAAATCCTATAAAACTGCAATACAAAAAACTTTATTAGACACAAAAAAGATAGATAAAAAATAGCAGAAATTGCACCGAAAAAACGCACCAAACTCTGAGACCAAAAGTGTTAACTTTTGCCAAACTTAAAAGGACCAAAACTGTTCAAATCATAGTTCAAGGACTATTTTGAACTTACACCCAAACATAAGGGACCATTTTTGTCATTTTCTTGACCAGTTATTACTTAATCAGAAGCTATATGTTCATTAAAAGCAACTAGAATAGCTATAATTATAAATACAGAGTTGTCCAAGACGACCAAGGAGACACCCCTATTAGTGGCATCAAAGATGGGTATTGTAGAGATGGTAAAGAGGATCTTCAAAAAGTTTCCTATAGCCATTCAAGATACGGACTTGGATGAGAAGAACAGCCTGCTTTTAGCTGTAGAGCATAGGCAAACAGAGGTCTATAATTGGTTTATAGGAGAAAAGTATCCGGAGTACGTGTTTTATCAGGTGGATAAAATAGCTGCAATGTTTCAGAAGCTCGACGTGTAGCACATCCCTGGTACTGCTCTACAGTTGCAAGGCGAAAGGAAGTGGTACAAGGTAAGAGATATTCATTTTTTCGTTCTATAAGGTAAATGTATTTCATTCATAAAAATGGCCAAAAAGCTGCCAATATAAAAGGGGTATACCAAAATGTAAAGTATCTACAAAATCCATCTATTCTTCTATACAACAAGGAACTTTATGGGTGCACCAAAAGAAAATAAGTGACCGGAAGCTACTCTGACTCGATAAAACTAGACTCTACCCTCAAAAGCTCTCTTGTTTCTCGCTCTCCAAACAACACACATCAACGCAAGAGGAACCACGTTCCATGCCTCCTCCCACTCCTCCACCAAAATATCAATTAAAAAAAAAACAGCCCGGTGTACTAAGCTCCCGCTATGCGCGGGGTCCGGGGAAGGCCCGGAACACAAGGATCTATTGTACGCATTCTTACCTCACATTTCTGCAAGAGGTTGTTTCCACGGCTTGAACCCACGACCTCCTCGTCACATAAATATCAATTCTTTCACAATTTTTGGCATCACCCAAGAAGTTCCAAACCACCGAAACATGTCCTATCATAACCTCATGGTAAAAACTCAATGTAGAAGAAAATGATCCACATCCTCGCCAGCCTCCTTGCACATGTAACGCTAGCTAACGAAGTACCATCTCTTCATATCAGAAAGGATATACTTAAATACACTAACGTGTAAAGAATTGGGCTTTTTTCATGTTTGGGTCGTCGGTCAAAATTAATTACGAGCACTAGCGGTAATATACAAAACCTACACACTGATTATGTATATATGTATGTATATTTTATGCATATTTTATGTTTATTTTATGTATATTTACACTTAATATAAAAAACATTACATTTGTTGCCTATTTTGTAAATTAGATCATCGAAAGGCATTGGAATGTAACCATTCCTAAAGAATTTTCCTATCATAATGCAGTAAGTCAAGAACACTTTGTCACCACAATCATATGTTCGCTATAACAATAAAGGTCAGACACCAAGACAGATCTTCAGAGAGACGCATGCAAAGTTACTCAAAAACGGCACTGAATGGCTCGTCACAATCGCCAATTCATACAATGTCGTAGCAGCGCTGATTACTACTGTTGCATTTGCTACATCTGCCGCAATCCCAGGCGGAGCCGATGATAATGGCCAACCACACTTAGAAAATCAACCTGCTTTTGACGTGTTTTCTATATCATCACTTTTTTCTCTTTGCTTCTCTGTCACGGCCCTGGTGTTCTTCTTAGCTATCCTCACATCTAGATGCCAACACAACGATTTTCAGAAAGACTTGCCAAGAAAGTTGCTCCTTGGATTAACTTCGCTTTTTGCATCAATAACCGCTATCTTGGTCTCATTCTGCACTGCACATTTCTTTGACCTCCGAGATAAATTCAAGAATGCAGCATTTCCAATATATGGGGCAACATGCATACCCGTGGTCTTTTTTGCATTTAATCAACTCCCTCTCTATGTTGATCTTATAAGGTCATACGTCTAAAAGCTACCACTTCGTAGCTATAAGGTATTTTATACCGATTCCTCAGTTGCAAGTAGCCCAGATCAGAAGAAAGAAGGTAATGAGAAGGATGATTGAAAACAGGTAGAAATTATGACAAGAGCAGAGCTTACAACGTTTCCTACTTTAGTTTCCAAATAAGACAGGGTTTTTTGTGTCAAAAAATGATGAATTCCAAGAAAGGTTTCCCTTCGTCGAGAGGAGGTGAGGTGGAGATATCATTTTTCTATGTATCCTGAATAAACCTACACTTGTTTAAGAGTTGCATGATTTCATATACCTTGTTTTCCAGACTAAAGCTAGTTAAGTAGGGTGCTAAATGTTGCTTGATCCCCTAATTCATGTGAACTTAAGGGAGTCTTATGGAACTTATCATATCTAGATAACACGAACAAGGCATTATCCTATTTGTAATTTTGTAATCCTATTGAACAAAGAAAAAGTTCAGCTTTTCAAGTTACCATTTTTTATCCAAATAAAAAATTACTCTCCGGCATACCTCGTCAAGCTCTATTAAATTTGGATTATAGCTTGTCCGTTTAAAGAGTGATAGGATGTAGATTTAATGCACTACAAGAGTGACGGAGAACCAAATTGGATTTATGCCGGTAGATTTACATCAGAGGCTATATTTTGTTAAGTAGATTGATGGAAGTTTATTGCTAGGGGAGAAAAGATTGGTGTTCATTGACAAAGAGAAAGCATACGAAAGAGTACCTAGAAAGGTCCTTTGGTGGGTGTTGGGGAAGAAAGGAATTTATATTAAACAAATAAATGACATAACTTGCATGTATTTAGGAGCCATCACTAGCGCAAAAATAGGAGATAAAAAGGAATTTCTCATAACCGTGAGTTAACACCTAGGGTCGGCATTGAGCACGTACTTGTTTACCCTTGTGATGCATGAGCCAATCGACAGAATATTTTATTGATAAAGTTTTTTTTAGCCAATCGACAGAATACAAGATGAAGTTCCATGTTGTATACTATTTGCTGATGATAGTGTGTTAAATGACGAAACCAACGACGGTACCAGGTAAGTTAGTGTTTTTGGCCTCCACTGAGATTTGAAGCTAAGACCTCATAGTTCACCTCCCAATTCATTGACCACTAGGCCACACTTTTGGAAGGTTGCAACTTTTTGGCTTCTTACTTGAAGTAAATAGGTAAAACCTATCCTTAATAAGTGCTTTAAGACTTATTCAACATGTCCACTAATATATTATCAGAAAGAAAATATAAAACTTTTTGTACAAGTAGAGCTATCATTCAGTGCTTTACCATCTAATGATCCACAAAAAGATGGAAGATACAACAGATGTTTAAACAACAGGGACCTTACATTTGAACACTGGATAGAGGTCAACAAAATAACAGAGTAATAAATTGTTACCAGCCGCGAAACGATAACAATTGTGTGCCTTCTTAGTGTTAACCTTTCTTCTTATCCACTAGAGGATACCATCAGCTCGAAGCTTTGGAGAGGCCATTCCCAGAAAAAATTGTTCTCAAATAACTGTGCAACATCTCTTCAAGAAACAATACGTGGTATTATTTGGATTGTCCCCTGAATTTTGTTTATAGGTAAATTCACAGTTCAAGGTTTTATGAAGTCACAAGGGAGAAAATTCTAGTAACCGTCATGTAGATTTGCCATACCTCAAGAGCTTTGTTGCATTCCTACAGAAACACTTCGAGAACGCCTTTTCTTTGACATGCCCTGAAACACGATTGCATACCTTACTTCTATGCTCAAGGAACAGATGCAGATAGAACAACATGGTGACTAAACTACACTTTGAATGTGAAAAAGAACAGCACAAATAACGTAAGTATAGGGAGAAAAGAAGGCTTATTGCAGCTAAAAGAGTTTGTACCTCACAAACAATGCTATTTTTTTCCTTTTCTGAATAAGGTAACGATATTTTATTGAAGCTATCAAGAAGGTACTGCAAAGTTACAGAAAAGAGAATTACAACTGCTACAACATAGCATTCAGCTCATAGAGTCTACGAAACCATTCTCAAAATGCAATTCTTTTTCCCAAGCAAAATGAAACACATGGACAGCGGCATTACATGACTCAAATTCAGGAGCAGCTTTAAAAAAAATCCTCTTTGGGGTTAAACAACCAGCTGATAGAGTTATCACCTCACAAATAATGCTACTTGCTTTGTAACAAAGTAAAAAACACGGATACTTCCAATGTATCATTTCTGGGTCCAATGGAATTCATACGTACAGGAAAAAACCTATCAAATAGAGGTTTTCTATTTCGATCATATTTGGATTGTTAACACTATATTAAGGACAGCTACTACAAAGAGTATTACACACTTGATCGTAAGATATCAATTATTTTGCTTGTTAAACCATTTGAACTGCGTGAAAGTAGGGTAGGAAATAGCATAGAAAACAGATCCTTGGATCTTGATGACCAATTTGGAGTGATCATATATGGACAATCAAGAAAGTTCAACACAAAATGACCACAAATACATGCTAAAAAAGTTTCAAACATAGGCCACATCGCAAAATGATCACATGATTACTTGGTGACATTCATTTATACATCACTTCGGCGACAATACAAAAACAATATTAATATGAATAGCAACCTTAAAAATGATTTGAACATTTCTACGTTCATAGTGCTCTTGGCACAGTAAGAGTGAACTCAAAGTTGAAGAAAACAACCCACCTCATGCATGTAATTACTTCTTCCAACTAAGGTAATGTGAAGGTGTTTGACCGTGCACGGAGTTTAAGAGGGAAAGAAAGTTTGAAACTTCTGTTCTAAAATAAGTCATAGATATTTGTGTGGCTATAAATCATCTCATTAAGGGTAAAATGGAAAGTTTAAAGTTAAATTGTTACTCTAAATATAGAAAGGTGTTATTCTTTTTGTGACTGACCAAAAAGGAAAGAGTGTCACATAAATTGAGACAGAGGGAGTAAAAGATATATGTATGAACTTATAGACCATCACAACATAATATATTTGAACATTATAACCTCGTACCTTAGAGGATGGCAGGGGCAAGGAAGCTTGTCGTACAACCTTATCAGGTTCAGTAAGCTGCCGAATCTCGTGAAGTTGGCGTGCTATATCATCCAAAAGCTTTAACTGCATCTTTTCTCTTTCTCTATGTTCTACAGCCGGGTCCAGTTTTTCTCTTCCCTCTTGCACAATCTTTAACCTCTCTCGAAGCCGTCCCACTTCAGTTTCAATTTTCAGCTTTTCATTGTCTACTGAGGACATGGAATTTCCCCGCAAATCACATAGCAAAGTTTTGCGACGTGGGCCCACTGGAGGAAGCCCACAAGTAGTGTCTGCACTGCTTTTAAGATCCACTTGAGTATTTGACGTGCTAGTACTTGGACGAGTAGAATCTTCAGTGGGGAGACTAGTCTTTCCAGAAAATTCTAATGCACTATTCCTAGATTCACCACTATTGACTTCATTGCAAAAGTTGGACCCATCGACAACGACATGAACATCATGAATATGAAGTTCTTTGTCCAAGGTCAAACACTTGTCTTTTCCAGAAACATCTATACAAGCTCGGTGACATGTTTCCATATCTGGATTTTCTTTTAGCACTTTCCCTTCTAGTGAAATGGCAGGATCCGGAAGCTCCTGTTTCGAAAGACCTGTCTCACGGGGTTTCAAGGATGTGTCCACATTGGAGTGGTTAACCATAAACACCATCTCTTTCTCCTGAAATTCTTGGCTGCTATAAGAATGCTCAGCTAGGTCAACTTGCTTCTGGGAGCTGACATCTTTATTCTGTCTGTGAATCGGCGCCTCTCCCCCCAAAGCAATGTAGTTTTGATTATCAAAAGATGCACTAATCTGATGAAGCATAAGAAGTGGATCCTCGTTAGGATCAGATGAAGCATCAGGACGTCTTAGAGCATCCTCTAGATTCCCATTGTCGACTGTTGATTCTTCATTTCCAAGAAAAGTCATGTGCCTATATACTTCAAGTTCCTTCTCCAAAAAATGTTTCTCCCTCTCTGTCCGCACCAAAATCTCCGTTAGAATGTTCATTTCCTCTGCTTCAAAAGCAGATTTCTCTTCAATTAATCTCTGATATTGCCGGGCTTTCATTTCGATAGATGCCTTCTCCTCTTGTAGACGCAAGATCATAGCCATAGCCTCATCTGCAGCAGACGCGGCAGCATTTCTTTCCTTCTCCAGCTCAATGCAAAGAGCAGCCCGAGCTTCTTGTTCGTGTTCTAAGGCTCGTTTTAAGAGTCTTATCCTGTTTTTCTCATCGAAATTGGAATCCAGTTTGCCATTATATTTCAGCTCTTCAATGGATGCAAAGTTCTTTTCTATATGCTCAACTTCATCGGGATATCCATTCAATTCAAAGCTGTCTCGCTGGTCCAACCTCATAACCAGGGGAGGGTGGCCACCATCTATATTCACCACAAAGACAAGCATTTAGATTGATACATATTAGAATCCCAAGGCTTTAAAGTTAGGTAAAATAAGGGAGGCTACAAATCGTGGAAATTAATAAATTTAGGGTGTGTTGGGTATGGAGGACACTGATTGTGTCCTCCCCACCCTCCACCATACCTCATCTTCAACCCCACCCCTGTAGCCCCCAACCCCACCACCCCACACCCCTACCCCAACCCCCACCTCCCATAGTATTTGCTTAGATTAGATACAAATGCTTTTAGGATAATATTTTTTGCTTACGTACCGAACGTAAGAAACCCACTTATTTCTCAAGAGAACATTTTTCATGAAAAACATTTTCCTTCATATGGAAAACACCTTCCAACTCTAAGGCTTTCGTTTGAAAAGATCAGTTCTCCCTTCCCTAAATAATATTTAATTTGAAGTATCTTCTTTTTTACCCCAATTAGTTTGGGGTTGAAGCTTAGGTTGTTGCTTCTGTTGTATCCTCTTTTTGCCATGGTTATTAGACTGAAGAGTTACTGATTCTGCTAAACAAATCGAACGTTAATCTCTCTTCCTTATCCATAAACAAACTATACCAAAAACAATCTTATGCATAAGCGGCACAACACTCTCTTGAAAGCATTTGATTGATAGTAAAATAACTATTTTATTTTAATTGTTTTAGTAAAATAACTATTTCTGCATACCATTTCCACCCAAAAAGGGTGGTGAAGTTGCATAACTACACGGAAATGTGAAAAGATGACATATTGCATTTTGTTCGTGTAATACAAAGGAGATGCCTCGGTTACATCAACATCTTGTTTTGGAATAAAAAATGGTAGATACATGTTCTAAGTCAAAATCCAAAATGTCTCAGATTTTCTTCCTTATCAGCGGAACAAGGGCTCCTAACAACACTTTAGGAACATTAGAATGCAACCATAACAACAACTACACCTCAATCCCAAGCTATTCTGTGCAATAATAAGTTGAAAAAGTACTTCACAGATAAACAACTTCAAAGACAACTAAACATCAAACATAGAAAGGAGTGCATTAGCAATTCTAAAATCAAAAGAGCAATGTGTCATTTTCAATCATTCAATTACCTTCTTCATTAATACTAGGAGGAGATTGAGGACATAGCGGAAACTCTTCATATGGAGGATCATATGATGAAACTGATAAAGATCTCCCATAATCAACAGCTGCTTTACGCCTTCTTCGACGAATCCCTCCTTTTGGCCTCTGATTCATCACCCCTTTCCCCTTTGGACTTAACTCAATCCTAGCAATATTATGTGACTTTCTTGCATCTGATACTGAACTACATGAAGCCTCATCACCCATTTCAAGATACCCATGAGGACTATAATTATTCTCCTTTTCACCAATTAATCTCCAATTCAAATCAGAATCTTGGTCTTTTCCAAAAATAGCATTATCGTTAAAAGGGAAGTTTGCTTTGATAGAGAGTTGGACATTAGACACTTTCTCAGCTGGGAAATCAATTAAGAGTCTATGGAAACATAAATTCCCATTTGGGTACGTACCAAAAAGTCCATCACAAGGACATGGCAATCTCAACCCAAAAAAACCAAGAAATTTTGATGCTAAAAAAGCTACTGTTGCTGCACAAAGCAAGAAATATGCTATAGCAAGATCAACAAAAGCTGCCACAATACCACTCAAACTCCACATATAGCTACCTTCACAAGCCAATTTTTAACCCCAAAATACTAGTAAAAATTCCAACTTTACTACTAAACAAAGTAAAGTTTCCACTTTTTTCCTGATAAACTTGCACAAAAATTGTAACTTTACTCGTAAACAAAGTAAAGGGTCCACCTTTTTCCTGATAAACTTGCAAAAGATTTGAACTTTCTCCCCTTAGAGATCACCAATTGATTCTAGCTACATACTAGTAAAAATCCAAACTTTACTAGTTAACACAGTAAAGGGTACACCTTTTTCTTGATAAACTTGCAAAAAAATTGAACTTTCTCCCCTTAGAGATCACCAATTGATTCTAACTACCTTCACAAGCCACTTTTTTTACCTCAAAATACTAGTAAAAATTAAAGGGTCCACCTTTTTTACTGATAAACTTGTAAAAGATTTGAAATTTCTCCACTTAGAGATACCAATTGACTCATTCAAGAAAAACCCAAGAGCAAAATAACCAGAAAAAATATCTCATCAAAAATTTAAACCTTTTTATCAGTGGAAAATGTTTTTTCTTGATTTGGGTACCCTAATAATGAATGTTTTGTGTTGGATTGGATTTTCTAGGACTTATTTATTTCACATGTGAAAGTTTGCTGTATTGTAATTTATATTGTTTTCTTGAAGGATTGAACGATGTTGTATGGTGGCTTTACGTGTTTGATTAGTGACGGTACTGATGATAAAGGTCGCTTATTGTTAACTCATTATACCTTCATGAGACACCACGTTGCATTTTCTATTTTAAAATTATTGCCATCATTATAGTAGCCAACTTCTATCCATTTAGAACCTTTTAAATTTCTTTTTAATTCCATTTTTATTCTTTTTAGTATTCTTTAATTATCGAAGTTTCTTATTTTTCCATGTGTAAAGTTTACGTGATGCGGGAGACGGATGTGGAAGTGAAGATTGAGGCATAAGCTATACCCAAATGAAGAAGCTTTAAGTATCTTGGGTCCATAATACAAGGAGACGGGAAGATTGACGATAATGTCGCACACCGCATTGGAGCAGGGTGGATGAAATGGAGGTTCGCTTCCGGGGTGCTTTGTGATAAGAAGTTATCCCCTAGGCTGAAAGGTAAGTTCTACAGAGCGGTGATTAAACCAATGTTATTGATAAATACCCCATGATATACATGGAATATACAATGTATATATCACGGGCAGATTGTAGGAATAAGGCTGTTTATGGGTTGTAAATTCTGTGGTATACACGGTATATTCATACCGTGTATATCACGGATTAATGGCTCAAGTTTTGGTAGTTTAGTTGTAATGAAATTAGAGTTGTACACTTACCATAATTGTATAATTATTGTATAAGTAGAATAAGATTTTGATAGTAGAATAGGAATAGGATTTTCCTATTATGAAAATTGTAAATTGTATATATACTCTTTCATTAATGAAAATAATCAAGTGATTATTTCTTTCATTGTATCAGAAGTCTAGGTTCACAAAATCCTACCACTTCGTTTCGCTGCCTCCTCGGATTATGTGCAGTCTTCTCGGCATCCGAGCCTCTTCCCTTCTCTCCTCCAAAATTTTTCTTCCAAATCCCTCAAATCACCAATTGTTCTTTCGTTATGTCTTCGTCAAAGAACGTGTTTCACCCTGCCCTTACTGTTTCTAACATCAAGAATCACATCTCTATCATTCTTGAAATAGATTACGTCCAATATGCGACGTAGGCCGAACTATTCAAAATTCACGCATACTCGCATCAAGTCCTCCATCACATAATCCCTGCGGCTCCTGAGGATACGGAGGTGCAAAAATGCGAGGATGATCCTAAGTTATGGACGACCGTTGATGCTACCGTTCTTCAGTGGATTTATTCCACTATCAAACGATTATTGAACCCGATGCTACGACAATAGAATCTTGGAATAGGCTGCGCGACAAATTTCATTATAACAAAAATTCTCGTGTTGTTACTCTTGAGCAGGAATTTTCTCATGTTACCATGAAGGATTTTTCGAACATATCGGCATATTGTAAAAGGCTGAGAGAGTTGGCGGACCAAATCCGCAACGTTGGTGCGCCCGTTAGCGAAGATCGTCTTGTTCTCCGGATGGTTATTGGCCTATCTGAGGCCTATAGTGGCGTTGGAACACTCTTTCATCAAAGTGATCATCTCCCGAAGTTCTATCAAGCCCGGTCCATGCTTACTTTGAAAGAAGTCGGTTTGGCTAAAAAGGCGGCTACTAGTGCAAATCTCGTCGTCATGATGACCACATCTGATGCTACTCCGTTATTCTCCGAAAATTCAGGCCAAAATCGCAATATTAGTGGCGACAAAAATGGTAAAAATTGGAAAAATAATGGCAGAAACCGAGGCAGAAATAACGGGGGTGGGCCTCGGGGCAATGGGCCGCAAAACCACTAGCCACAGGCCCACAGCCCTGGGGTCCGTCTTTCTGGAACTGGGCCGACATTTTTTGGCCCACTGCCCCTTATTACCCACTAGCTTCTTTTCCGAGAAACTATGCCCAATATCCTAACCGGCCCAGTTTTTTGGCCCAATAGTCCAGTTCGCGCTAGTTTTCTGAGCCATCTGAATTCTTCTCAAAATTCACCCAATTCTCCCCCGAGTCATAGACCAGTCACTCATAATCAGTGAGGTATTTAAACCGAAATGACATTTTAATTTAAATTTTAATGTCTCTAAATCCCCTCTACCATGTAATCCCGTGTCTGCCTTAAATGACCCGAATTGGAAATTGGCTATGAACGACAAATATGATGTTCTTATTGCTAATAAGATGTGGGAGTTGGTCATCTGTCCTTCTTATGTTAATATTATTCGGTCTATGTGATTTTTTACTCATAAAGATAATTCTGATAGTTCTTTTGCGCGACATAAGACTCGTCTTGTAGGTGATGGTGTGGTGAGATATTTAGTCTGGTGGTCAAGCCGGCTACCATTTACACTGTTCTCAGCTTGGCTCTTTCGAAGGCATGAATCATTCATCAATTAGATGTGAAGAATGCTTTCTTACATGGTAATCTTAAGAAAATAGTTTACATGCATCAACCCTTGGATTTTTGAGATCCCAAATATTCCCATCATGTATGTTTATTGAAGAAGTCCTTGTATGGGCTTAAGCAGGCCCCACGGGTGTGGTATAAGAGATTTACAGACTATATTTCGACTAGTGGGTTTTCTCATAGCAGATCTGATAATTCATTATTCATATATCGTCGTGGTACTTCACTGGCTTATATTATATGTGGATGATATTATCTTGATTGTCTCTTCTGATGCTTTGCGTCAATCTATTATAACAATGCTCGGTTCTGAGTTTGTTATGAAAGACTTGGGGCTAGGGGTGTTCATTTCGAATATCCGATCCGATCCGATCCGAAATTTCGAATATCCTAAAATTTTGGATTGGTAAATTATGATCCGAATCCGATTCGAAATTTTCGAATATCCGAAATTTCGGATCGGATAATTTATAATGTACAAATAAAATATGACAGCTAATAATTAAAGAATTATTATGTAATAATAATGATAAGTATAACTATTATGTGAGAATTAGAGATATTTCTTAAACTGTGGAAAAATTAAGTAAAAACATAAACTGAACACAGAGATCAAGAGACTGGGAAGCTACAAGAATAAAAGACACTCTCAAATTATTGTGAAATAAGTTCACAACAACACTTGAAAAAGAATAGAACAATTTGCATTTCCCTAACAAATGAGATATATGATAGAGTGAAACTGGATAATTTGCCCTCAACAAAAACTAGATAATGTGTACAACAAGAAAAATATTGTGGAGGTAAAAATAAAAGCCGGAAATAAAGGGGTTATTCAAAGATTAAATTAACATGATGGGTGAAACTAAGAGTACACTAACAGAAAGATACCACAAGAGGAGAATGCATACAAGAATTACATGTTATGCAGCAAGCTTACCACTTTTTTAAAAAAATGGGATATTTCAGATATTTTGGATATCCAAAATTAAGAAAATTGTGATCCGTATCCGATTCGATTTTTTTCGGATAGCCGATCCTAAATATCCAAAACTCAATAAAGTGGATCGTATATCCGATTTTTCGGATTGGATCGACCGAATCGCGGATCAGATCGAAATGAACACCCCTACTTGGGGCCCTTGAATTACTTTTTGGGGATTGGTATCACTCGTCATGCAGGTAGGTTATTCTTATCACAACGGAAGTATGCAGCTGAGATCATTGAGCGAACTGGTATGTCCTCGTGCAAGTCTACTTCCACTACAGTTGATACTGAACTCAAGCTAGGTGTTGCAGTTGGCTCACCTTACGAGGATCTGATCCGTTATCACAATCTTACAAGGACACTTGACTATAGTTTACACTTATATCCCTCATCGACGGCTACACTTGTCTCATATAGAGATGCTGATTAGGGTGGTTGTCTGGACACCAGATGTTATACGTCTGGTTATTGTATGTTCCTTGGTGATAACTTGGTCTCATGGTCTGTCAAACAACAAGTTACTTTATCCCACTCTAGTGTAGAGGTTGAGTATCGAGGGGTGGCTAATGTGGTTCCTGAATTATGTTGGCTCCGTAATCACCTCTTAGAGCTTCACTTTCTCATTCATAAAGTTATCTTGGTTTATTGTGATAATGTTAGTGCTATATACTTTTCTGAAAATTCGGTTCAACATCAACGCACTAAACATATTGAGATGGATATCCATTTTATTCGCGAAAAGGTAGGTCATGGACAAGTACGCGTCCTACATGTCCCTTCTAGGTATCAAATTATAGATATATTAACCAATGGCCTTTCATCAGTGCTATTTGAAGATTTTATGGACAATCTCAGCGTATGAAGATCGTCCGCTATGACTTCGAGAATGTGATAAATATATGTGATATACACAGAATATACATCGTGTATATCACATGCAGATTGTAAGAATAAGGTGGTTTATGTGCTGTAAATTCTGTGATATACACGGTATGAATATACCGTGTATACCACGGATTAATGGCTCAAGTTTTGGTAGCTTAGTTTTAATTAAATTAGAGTTGTACACTTACCATAATTGTATAATTATTGTACAAGTAAAATAAGGTTTTGAGAGTAGAATAGGAATACGATTTTTCTATTATGAAAATTGTAAATTGTATATATACTATTTCATTAATGAAAAATAATCAAGGGATTGTTTTTTCAGTTATTGTATGTGGCAGAGCGTTGGTCAGTAAAAAACGTCCACATACAGAAGAGGAATGTAGTGAAGATGAGGATGTTCAGATGGATGTGTGGTCATACTAGAAGAGACATGATTAGAAACGAAGTTATACTGGACAAGATCGAAATGACCTCTGTGGCAGACAAGGTGAGATAATTGAGACTGAGGTGGTTCAGGCATGTGAAGAGGAAGTGTGAGGATGCTTCAGTTAGGAGGTGTGAGAGATTGGCGATAACAGGAGTTAGGAGAGGTAGTGGTAGGTCGAAAAAGAACTGGGGAGAGGTGATTAGACAAGATATGACACAAATTCAGATGACTGAAGACATGACCCTAGATAGGAAAATATGGAGGTCAAGGATTACGGTAGAAGTTTAGTAAGTAGTTGAGTTTTGTCGCAACTGTGTGAGAAGGGTAAGGGGTTAGCCTCTCCTTCTCACCTTTTCCTTTTCTTTGTAGTATTATTTCGGTTTTGCATAGATCCATACTCTTATGTGTGTATTCCTATGTCAACATTTACTCTGTTTTAAAAAGATTATCTGGTTTAAGAAAGTAGAGAAGAATTTTGAATCTTATAATCTTAAATTAAAGATGTGATGAATGTACAAAAATGACATTTAATCTTGTGATCGTAAACATGTCATGTAGAAAGTTGAAATGAAAGAGGTGCCAAAAAAGGAAAGATGCATTCTTTTTTAAACGGACTAAAAATGAAAGTAAGATAAACTTTTTAAAACGGATGGAGTATTTGTTTTTATTGTTATCTTGCTATCTTATTTTCCTTGAATTTCTGCATTGATCACGTTCTTTTGAGCCGAGGGTCTATCGGAAACAGTCTCTCTACCCCACTGATGTTCGGCCTAAAATCACATATATTTAGTCATTGTTACCTCACATTTTAATATTTTTAATTGTCATTTGAGTATTAATCATGTTGATTTGTACTTAGTGTTATATTTTTATTATGTACGAATAAAGCGGTTGTGAAATTGAAGAGATTTAGAGCAAAATTTAACAAAATGAGGAACAAAAAGAAAGAGGAAAAGGAAAAGATAAGGAGACAAGGGGGGACACCATTATGGTGTTTGTCCCCCAGGTGGAAGACCGAAAAAGAGAAGAAGAAGCAAATTAAAGGAATAGAGTACGTACCTGGCAGATTGTGGACATGCGCTCAATAGGCGTCGCGCAGACATTAGGGTTGCACAACAGGGTAAAACCGTATCGGATCGATCCGGACCGGATCGAGGACCGAATATTTCAAAAAATAAGACCGAAGATCGAACCGAATTTATGGTCAGGTCCAAGTCTTTTTTGGTCTGATTCTGTTATATGGACTGAATGGACCCTCTTCTGATAATTTTGGGTTTGTTCTTCAAAGTTGCACAAAGCCAATCTTGAATACAAATGAGTCCTTGTAGAGGATATTGAGACGAACAAAATGGTACCACTCACAGCCTTCGTCGATACCGGAATTGACCGGAAAAGTTAGAAAACCTTTCGGATTTTTTGATTTGATCGAACTGAAGGTTGGGTAACAATTGATGGTGGTAAGTGGGTGTAGAATGTCGGCGAGAGGATGTTGAGTGTATTGGTACCAACCTTGACCGACGAAAGTAGCTCAGGTGGCCGGAAACCTATTAACGGCGGCTAGGGTTTGCTGTTGAAATCGATCTGGCCGCCGTCGCTAATGGGGAAGATTCGATGCACGTGGGTAGTGTAGAAAGAACAACAAGGTGATGGTGGTCACAGTGGTATTACCCACTCCCGTCGAATCTACCTCAGGTCGCCGGAAAATGCTCAAACGCCGCTAGAAGCTTTTCAGATTTAAAAATAGAATTTTTCGATCTGAAAATTGGAGGCTACAGACTATAAATCGAATAAGGAGGGTACTATATACATATAATTAGGGTTGTTAGCGGTCCGGATACTCCCGATAATTACCCCAGAACCGGACCGATACTCTGATCGAAAAGTTAACAGTCCGGATATGAGTACCAAAAAATTACCCGGACCGATAAGGAGCTAGACCGGTAACCCGATAAAATACCCGGTAACCCCCCCCCCAAGTCAACCCCTTTCCCCCAGTAATCCCTAATTATATTTAATTACAATATTCCCTAATATTGGACTATTTTACATGTTTTAAATATATGTGATGTAGACTTTATGTTTTAATTTGAAGCATTGACATATAAAATATAGGTAGGGAGAAAAGAAAGTAAAGTAACTGTAAATTAGTGAAATTTTAAATGGTCATAACTCTGCGCTCGGACTTTCCTTGGACCTAATATTTTTTTACTTTCGCGTAATGTTTCGAGACGGGGCCGGACAAACTTCCATAAGGCAGTTTGGAGTAGTTGATTTCTCAAAAAATGTCCTTCTTGGCAATTAATTTCAATTTTCTCCCAAATTATTACATTTTTTCCCTTTTCAAAGATAAATATCTCACGATATAAAATATATTTCAACGTTCATATTCCGTGGTAATGTGTCAGAGAATGTCAATTTTAATACCCAGACCGGACCGGATCGGACCGATAACAGCCCTATATATAATATAAAAAAATATGGAACGAACCGACCCTGGACCGGATCGGACCGAAATCCGAAAATATAAATTAAAAGGACGGAGGACAGGACTGAAACTTACAGGTCCTGTCTGAACATGGTCGGTTTGGTCCTTTTTTCGGTCTGGATCGAATTTTGTGCAGCCCTAGTAGACATCGCCCGAGTTCAATTCTCTGAAACTTATTTGGTTGTGCGCGCTGCATGTGAGACGCACAACTGACGCGAGCCCGTGATTATTTTTCCTGTCCGAGTTGGATTTGGTTTTTAAAAATCCAAGTCTTTTTGTACCCTATAAATATTTATTATACATGGTGTTTACATAACTTTGGGATTACTTTTGAACTTGAGTTCAGAACTTTGGACCTAGAGAGAACTTGGAGTCGTCACGGAGGCCGTAATTATTGGATTTTACCTTTTATTATCTATGATACTCGTTTTTACGTTTTTATTCGGATGATTTGTTGTTTTTTCTCCATGTAGTTCTAGGGTTTTGACGATATCATGAAAGTTGATGTTTGATTATCGTTTATATCTATTGTTTTTCATCTTTGGGTTATTTATTTATTCTTGATCTAAATTGTTTGATTATCTGACCAATAGTTAAACTTAAAACACTATCCGTGACGTGTAAATTGAAATAGGGATAGGAAATTTGCATGCGTAATAAGAATAAATAGGGCTTGTTCGTATTAATACGTTTTGCTACTGAGTATGGAAATATACCTTTTAGTCTTGCTTAGTTGTATACGAAGATATAAATGCGTTCTTGTTACTTTCTGGCGACCATAGGATATAGGCGTTGGATTAAAATCTACAAGCATGTGAGCAATTAGGAAGATACTCGTACAGTTAACATCAACCTGTAACGATTGGAAGACTCAATTGGATTGTTATTGGTCATAACCCTAGATGTATATTTTCTTCGATAAATATCCATTTTTTTGGTGAAGTTCATTATTTATTTTCTTTTATTTTTAGTTAGTTATAAATATAATTTTGAATTTATTTCTTGTTTAGATAATTAAAATTAATTTAAATTAGTAAATAGTTAATCATAAGTCCCTGTGGGTACGCTATCTAAACTTAAAATCTTATATTACTTGTACGACCACGTATACTTGCGTGTGCGTTTAAGAGCAACATCTACAAATGTAGAAGTATGGTCTGTGTACATATTACCCTCCCTAGACCCCACTGTATGGGATTACACTGGGTATGTTGTTGTTATTGTTGTATTATTATCTGTTGTTGTATTTATTTTGTATTATGCTATTTTATTGTCTTATTTTCTAATTTTGAATATTTTTATTTTGAGTCGATAATCTATCGAAAACATTCTTTTTATTCCCGCAAAGTGTAGCTTGTAGAATTACACTAGGTATGTTGTTGTTGTTGTGACGGGTGTACGAGTTATCAAGTAAATATATCTATCCAATTATTGATAAAATTAAAGTATCTATAATAGTTGGTAACAACGGTTAGTTATATATTGAGTCGTATACCATATTTGACATTATAAGATTCAAAGTATATTTTTTATATCTTAAAATGGACGGGGAAAAGAAAAAGGAACGAGTTGTTATAAAATTAGATATTTAAACTAGTAAAATAATATAAGTTATGACTATTAATAACAAAGTATATATGGAATGCTAGAATAAGGAGAGAACTAAGAGAGGATAGAATTCTTCTACTTCATAAAAGGTGCAATTTACATTCACCACAAGGGTGGTATTTATACTACTAAGGTGACTACTATTTTAAGTTGACATTTGATAGATATTTTAACACAATAGTAAAACATGTGTTTCATAACACATTTCTAGAATATTTGAGAGAATTTCAATTTCTTATAACACTCCCCCTTTAAAATATCTATCATGATACCCAATTTAAGCCTTGCTGAGGAGAACTTGACGAGAACACATGTTGCCTCATTAAAAATCTTATAAGGAAAAACCCATTGGGATAAAAACCTTAATAAGGGAAAAAGATTACAACAATATGCTCCCCCTCAACCAAACACGGATACTTCTTCTTTAAAGATCTCGAAGGTGGCGCCTCCCGATACCTTTTACATGTTTCTTGAAAACTGATGTAGGAAGTGCCTTTGTGAATAAATTTGCTATATTTTCACTCGAACGAACATATTGGATATCAATCTCTTTGTTTCTTTCAAGTTCCTGAGTGAATGAGAAGAACTTTTGAGGAATATGTTTTATTCTGTCACTTTTGACATAGCCTTCTTTCATCTGAGTAACACATGTAGCATTGTCTTCGAATAATATTGTTGGGTCCTTATTGACTGGTAGGTCAAATGTTCCTTGAATATGTTGTGTCACTAACCTCAACCACCTACACTCTTTGTTAGCTTCATGGAGAGCTATTACTTCAATATGGTTTGAAGAAGTGGTCACGAGTGTCTGCTTTTGTGATCTCCGGGATATTGCAGTGTTTCCATATGTAAACACGTATCCAGTATGTGACTTAGCATTATGTGGATCCAATAAATAACCTGCATCTGCATAACCAATCAACACTGATTCTATATTTTTAGGATAAAACAACCCATGATCATGTGTACCTCATAGATATAGAAATATATGTTTTATTCATTTTCAATGTCTCTTTGTAGGAAATGAACTAAATCTTGCTAGTAAATTTACAGCAAAGGCTATATCAGGCCTTTTATAATTAGCAAGATACATGAGGGCTCCAATGTCACTAAGGTACGGTACTTCAGAGCTAAGAACCTCGTCATTTTCTTTTTTTGGTCGGAATGGATCCTTTTTAACATTAAGAGTTCTACCCATCATTGGGCTACACAAAGGATTTGCTTTATCCATACTAAACCTTTTTAGTACCCTTTCTATATAATTAGATTGATGTACCATTATTCCATTTTTAGTATACTCAATTTGCAAACCAAGGCAGAACTTTGTTTTTCCCAGATCTTTCATCTCAAATTCCCTTTTTAAGTAATTCATTGCTTCTTGGATTTCTTTATTAGTTCCAATGATACTTAAATCATCAACATAGACATCAATGATTACAAATCCAGATGTTGTTTTTCTTATGAATACACAAGGGCAAATAGGGTCATTCATATAGCATTCTTTAAGCAAATATTCACTTAACCCATTATACCACATGCGTCCGGATTGTTTCAACCCATATAGGGATCTTTGCAATTTAATTGCATACATTTCTTTGGGGTTTGATACTGTCACGCTCCAAACCCCGGACCCGCGACTGGTATCCTACCTGGGCACCCATCTACCCGTACAACACATGTAACTCGCGGAAGCTAAATAACACTCTCCTTTTTTTTTGCAAAGGCAAAGCCGACAAGGCTGCCATAATATATAACACCCGAATGAGACTACAACCGTACAACAATATAAGTACAACTCACGCCAGTCTAGCACACATATGAATACAGACCTCTAAGAGTTTTGACAACAACTATGACGGGACAAGGCCCCGTCGTACCCTAAAATACACAACAGTCTAAACCAACCGTACCAATGGTAAGCTCTGGAACAAGGAAGCTACCTCAACAGCTGAACACGATCCTACACACGCGAATCACCCAACTGCGAACCTAAACCTGCGGGCATGAACTCAGCCCCCGAAGGGAGTCAGTACAACAAGGTATCAAATATGTAAACATAAAGTACAGTAATTAAGATCATAATTGTACAAAAGAATGATATGGACAAGTATAATAATCAAAATACCAGATCCGACCGTGCCGTATCAAATATGTGTCAATCAGACCTTGTATCATTTGTACCATCAGATGATCAGACCATCGCACTCGCCTCATGGATGCCTACTCATAGAATCATCATGTTCATACACGTATAGATAAATGTATCATACTCCGTACATATAACTTGTCCCGGCCTATATTGGGACTCGGTCCTCATACTCTGTATCTAACATGTCCCGGTCCATATTGGGACTCGGTGTAGGGTCGTATAAGGTATAACATGTCCCGGCCCATTCTGAAACTCGATGTGAAGTCATATAAGGTATAACATGTCCCGACCCTTTCTAGGTCTCGGTGTAAAGTCATATAAGTCATGTAAGGTATAACATGTCCCGACCCATTCTGGGTCTCGATGTAAAGTCATATAAGGTATAACATATCCCGGACCTTTCTGGGTCTCGGTGTAAAGTCATATAAGATATAACATGTCCCGGCCCTTTCTGGGTCTCGGTGTAAAGTCATATAAGTCGTATAACATGTCCCGTCCCATTATGGGACTCGGTGTGGTCATTTTCCTCACATATGCACCTATAATGTGTCTCGGCCCATTAGGAGACTCGGTGTAATCATGACTATTCATATAATCCTCATGTGTGTACATGCAACGTGTCCCGGCCCACCATGGAACTCGGTGTATCAATGCAACTATATGACATTTTAAACCATCTCTTGACTTTCCATAAAACCGTTATAACAAACTTCTCATAAAGCAATTATAACAAACTTTCATTTTAGAAACTAAAGCACTACCACATCTTTCTTTTTAAACAAATCAAGGCACTATCACCTCTTTCCTTTTAATAAAACCAAGACATTATCATGTGATGTAACATTTGGGAAATGAACCCAAAGTACAATGTACATCTAATCTTATAAAAAGAATCATATCATGCCATATAAGGGAGTTGAACCCAAAAGTATTATGTACATCTATTCTTTCCTTTATAAAACCCCAAGATACTAACACTTGTAGCATCAAGACACTTTCACTATTAAAAACAAGTTACTTACACTTTTAACTCAAGTAACTTATTATTTTCAAATCAAGTAACTTATACCTTTAAATCAAGTTACTTCTTCTTTCCCAAAATCAAGTCATTTATACTTCATATAAATCAAGTCTCTTATACTTCATCTAATCAAATCTCATATACTTTCAAGTAAGGTCTCATATACCTTCAAGTAAAGTCTCATATACTTTCAACTAAGTCTCGTAACTTTAAAATAAATCTAGTCTCATGATTTTCAAATAAATCAAGTCTCATTAGTGTTGTAACTTAGCAAGATCAACTCGACTCCAATGCTTACTAAACACTCTTACCAACATCTCCCATAAGACTTGGTAAGGACTTAGGAATAATTTAGGCATGCCTTTAGCATAGAATCAATAACATGAATACTCTAATAACGAGGCAAGTATACTTTAAGAAACAAGTCATGTATACTCCAATAATCAATCATGCTGATAGAAGAAAGAAGTTCACATACCTCATTGACGACTAACCAACACGACAAGTAGAATACGCCCCAATGTACTTCAACCTTGTAGGCTATTCCACATGCCAAGTAGAATATGCCACACGTAGTACTTCAACCTAAAATGACAATAACACTTCTATCAACTTCAAGCTTTCAAGTGTAAGAATTATACCAAATAATGGCCCTCTTATTCTATGGGAATTTGGGCAGCACTTCCTTTATTTCTACGTACTTTTCCACCTTTTCCAAGGCCCAAATTCAATAACAACCAAGCCACAATTAAAGGCACAACTAGCAGTTAACCAAAGGGGATCACAAACATACCTTACGTGCAAAATTCAGCCCCTTAACTTAAATAAACAGTTCACAACCAAAGCAACAACCAAAGGGGATTACACGCCAACTTGACGTGTAAAATTCTGCCCCACAACGATGTAAAAACAATCCACATATTAATCAACTTTAAGGGTACAATATGAAGCTTTTTTCACCCTTATTCCTTCGGGACTTTCATTAGAAATCTACTACATTAAACATGCAATAAGGCTACTAAATTTCCAGCAAATATACACGTCTAAAACAGTCCCAAAAATGCCCAAATTATCCAACAATTTCTAGTTATTCTCGGCCAACAACACTACAACATATCCAAAGCCCTTTTCTACTATTTCTATAATCCAATTCACATTTCAACATGTTATATACATCATGTAAACTATCAACAATAATATTCCCTTCATTATACAACATGCTACAAGTGTAATTGACAACACAAATGATCAACGAATCCAATACCCGAAAAACCTTAACTCTCGGCCTAGGCTCCCAAAGAGTGTCCAAACCATTTTTAAATCTTCATTATTTTTAGCACATGTTCATTTATACACATCAACAATAAGTAATATCCAATTACTTTAAAAGAAGAAGAACATTTACCTTGTTTTTGCCCAAAATAACGTCCAAAACTATCCGGGCTACAATGGTCCGCAGTTTTCATTTCGCTCTACTTCTTCAACTTCCAATCATATATATGTGACCCCTATGACCTTATACACAAATTCACTTTGTATTTCGACACCAAAAAGTCAACGGAACACCCTAGGGTTTCCAACCCTTCTCACGCCCAAATGGGTTTTTAGGGGTTAGGGGTGGTTTATCTTGGATAATAACTTGGTTAGGGACCCTAATCATGTATTAACAACCCTAAGCTTGGAAGATTAAGGATTTTTTCTTCATGTTCTTGCCTTGGCCGAAAATGGAGAAAAGGGAGATATATATTTGTGTTGTGAGAAATAATGGCTAAGTGTAAGTCTTGCAAGACCTCTCTTGTATATATAATTTGCTCAAGGGAGGAGATTGCGCCAAGTGTAAGGCCAAAAGTAGGGACAAGTGTGTGTGGGACCCACTTGTCCACTTGTCTTCAAAATATCTAGTCAAGTCAAAGTCAAAGGGGGTGACACGTGTCACCCTCCTATTTGTCTAAAATTATTTCTTCACAAAAACATTTCATACTTGGTCAAAATATCTCAAAATCTCGTGGGCCCCACAAAACCGTAAAATTTCCTGTGGGCACCACATGACCAAATCTGACACTTAAAATCCAAAACTTCAACATACTATACTAATTCCATATACCAAATTTGAGAATCAAATTCCAAGTTATTAACCTTTTCCTTTACAAAATTTTCAAACTTTTTCCTTAAGAAAGGTATTCTTTCTTTCCTTCAAAAATTCACATCTCATTTCCTTAAGTACGTTCTCATATCATTCCCTTGAAATTACGGGGTATAACAGATACTTCAGGCATCTTAAATCCTTCCGGAACTTTCATATATATGTCACTATCGAGTGATCCATATAAATATGCTCTAACAACATCCATAAGATGCATATCCAGATTATTATATACTGATAGACCAATTAAATAACAAAAAGTAATGGCATCCATAACAGGAGAGTATGTTACCTCATAATCAATTCCGGGTCTTTGAGAAAATCCTTGTGCAACAAGGCGAGCCTTGTATCTTACAACCTCATTTTTCTCATTTCGTTTTCTTACAAAGACCCATTTGTACCCAACGGGTTTCACATCTTCAGGTATAATGACAATGGATCCAAACACATTTCGTTTTCTTAGAGACTTTAACTCAGTATCCATTGCATCTTTCCAACTCAGCCAATCGGGTCTACGTTAACATTCGATGACAGATTTGGGTTCAGGATCATCATTTCCATTCATCATTTCACATGCAATTGAGAATACCTCATCAATGTCCTTACATTTTTGGTTCCATAAATTTACCGTGTTAACATAGTTGATAGTGATTTCAAGATTGTTGTTACTTTCAGTTTCATCAACGATCTCACTATCTTTATCATCTTTTTCCTCTTCGGGAGCCCTCTCATTTATATTCATATTTTCTGCTCCTTTTCTTTTTTGGGGATTTTTATCTTTGGAACCAACAGGTTGGCCACGTTTTAGGCGTGCCTTAGATGTACTTGCCACATTATTTTGTTTCGAAATTTCAATCCGAACAGGAGCATTAACAGCTGGTATATGTGACTTCGTCACCTTTTTCACATCAGTAAATGCATCTGGAAATTGATTAGCTAAACTTTGTAAGTGAACAATTTTCCTTACATTTTCTTCCCACAATTTAGTATGTGGGTCCAGATGCAATAAGGAAGGTACATACCATTTTATATCCTTTTCCAACTGTTTATTTTCTCCTCCTAAGGTTGGAAAAAATTTCTCATTAAAATGACAATCAGCAAATTTTACCTGAAAGACATCACCCGTTAGAGGTTCAAGATATCTGATAATAGAGGGTGCTTCATATCCAACATATATTCCCAACCTCCTTTGAGGTCCCATCTTTGTTCTATGTGGTGTAGCAATTGGGACATACACTGCACAACCAAAAATCTTTAGATGGAAAATGTCTGGTACTTGACCAAGTGCAAGTTGATGAGGGGTATACTTATGATTAGCACTTAGTCTTAAATGAATCAATGATGCACCATGTAATATTGCATGACCCCAAACAGTAACTGGTAATTTAGTTCTCATTATCAATGGTCTAGCAATATATTGGAGACGTTTAATTAATGATTCAGCTAAATCATTTTGTGTATGCACATTTTGAACAGGATGTTCAACTGTAATTCCAATTGACATGCAATAATCATTAAATGCTTCAGATGTAAATTCACCAGCATTGTCAAGTCTAACTTTCTTTATGATATAATCTGGAAAATGTGCCCTTAGTTTAATTATTTGTGCAAGAAACCTTGCAAATGTCATATCACGACTTGAGAATAAACAAACATGTGACCATCTACTAGATGCATCAATTAATACTATGAAATACCTGAAATGTCCAGATGGCGGATGAATAGGTCCACATATGTCCCCTTGAATTCTTTCCAAGAATGCGGGTGATTCGATTTGAAGCTTGCATGTTGAATGCCTTGTTATTAGTTTTCCAAGAGAACATGTTTCATATGGTCTATCAACTTTTTCAATCTTTAAACCTTTCAATGGATGACCATGTGTACTTTTAATTATTTTTCTCATTAATGTGGAACCAGGATGACCCAGACAGTCATGACATAAAGACAAAATTTTGGGGTCTTCTTTTACTACCAAATTACATTCAATTTCATGAATGTATATATAATGTAATCCCGAAGGCATTTTTGATAGTTTTTCTAATATTTGTTCCTTCCCCATATTACTATTAGTAATATACATGTATTTCATATTACATTCAGTTACCGTTTTAGTATCATACCCTTGGTTGTATATGTCATTAAAACTCAACAAGTTTCTTTTTTATTTCGGAGAGAACAAAGCATTATTAATGACAAATTTTGTCCCTTTTGGTAATACAAACTTAGCATTACCTGTCCCTTCAATCAAGTCTGCGGGACCTGAGATTGTATATATTACTACTTAAGTTGGATTTAAAACAATAAAATATTTCTTACTTTTGAAGATCGTGTGGGTTGTTGCACTGTCTGGAATACAAATATCTCCAACACGTTTCATATTGAACCTTCAAAAATAAGAGACTTAAAAGAGAGTAAATCAACACAACATATAATTAGCATTATTATTTCATAAAGTAAGATAACACACATCACACATAAGAACATACATGCATAGGAAAATACAAATTGATGACACAATCTTTAAGGATAATAAAAGTAGCTATCACATAATTCTAATCTGTGTCAATGTTAGTTGTGCCTTCAATGAAGTCCGCAGCCTCGAGGTAAACTGGATCTCCCTCAGGTTCATGTTCATTAAAATTTACTTCTTTTTCATTTCCTTTTACAGATGTTTTATAATTTTTGGTAAGGTGGTAAGGCGTCCTGCATGCCTTTGACCAATGTCCCCTTTTTCCACATCTGTAGTAGGAATCCTCGGAATACTTGGATGAACCTTCCTGGACATATTTACCTTTTTCATGTCGGTTTATATTAATTGTATCATTTCTAGTCATACGATAATTTCCTAAACTACGTCCACGACGATAATAATTTCCAAGACCACGTCCACGACTTTGACCACGAAAGTGGCCACGATCGCGAAATTGACCTCTTCCTCGTCCTCTAAACCGACTATAACCACCACGCCCTTGGTTAATATTTATGGCATTTGCTTCTGGAAATGTCATTGTCCCCGTAGGGCGGGACTGATGATTTTTAATAAGGAGATGATTGTTTTTTTCAGCAAGTAGAAGGGCTACAATTAATTCAGAGTACTTGGTGTACCCCCACATCTTGTACTGCTCTTGCAATACTAAATGTGATGCATGAAATGTGGCATACGTTTTTCCAACTTCTCACCTTCAGATATAATTTTACCACAAAATTTCAGTTGTGATATAATCATATACATAGCAGAATTATAGTACTCACACTCTTAAAGTCCTGAAACCTTAATTTGTTTCATTCATCAATTAGTGCGGGTAATAACACTTGCTTTTGGTATCCAAATCTTTCTTTAAGGTTATCTCATAGATTTTTGGGATCTTGTGCATTCATGTACTCTAATTTTAAACCTTCGTCCAGGTGTTGCTTCATTAAATTTAAGGCCTTAGCTCTTTTTATTGACAAATCATCTGATGCTTCCCCATTATTGACTTCTGATAGAATCTTTCCGAGTCCTTCGCACTTGAGATTCATCAGGACATCATTGGCCCAAGGCATATAGTTATCCTCATTTAGGCTTAAGGGGGCGAATTCGAGCTTTAAGTTTAATATTTCCATATCTATAACAACAAAATAAAATAACAAAGAGGACATAATTTACTCAACATATAATCATAATGAATAAAACTTAAACAAAGAAAATATAAGAGTTTTAATACATCAATTACCAAACCTAAGTGTTACAGCCCAGGCTAAAATTAAAAATGGTAGGGTGACTATCATCATCAGTTTGTTAGTTTCTCTAGATTCTTCATCTAAAGTATAACCGATGAAGAAGTTAAAAATGGTAACAAGAGTGAGGATTGCAAGTAAAAATTTGCCCATTTTATTAGTGTGGATAAGTATTTTTAAGAAAGATGTAATAAAATAAGAATAAGAATAGAGTATTTATAGAGTAGAATTTTATAAAAATGACAGTTTATGACCGTTGGGTGAGAGGAGAGAAAGTGTTAATATTACTGTTCATAACCGTTAGAATTAGGAAAAAGGAAATATTTTAGTATCATCTAACCGTTGAAATAAAAGAAAATGAGATTATACAAAAATATTAAGTATCACTACTCGATTAAAATCTTTCGTGAGATAATAATATAAGTGGGGATTTTGTACCTCCACAAATTACATAATAATCACTACTCGATATTATCTTTCGTGAGATAATAAATATAAGTGGGGATTTTATACCTCCACAAATTACATAATAATCACTACTCGATATTATCTTTCGTGAGATAATAATATAAGTGAGAATGTTATACCTCCACAAATTACATAATAATCACTACTCGATATTATCTTTCGTGAGATAATAATATAAGTGGGAATTTTATACCTCCACAAATTACATAATAATCACTACTCGATATTATCTTTCGTGAGATAATAATATAAGTGGGGATTTTATACCTCCACATAATAAATAAATATAAGATGAAAAATTTAACTCTCCACCCAAATAATAAATTATGTGAAGATTTTTACACTTCACACAATTGATAAACATTAGGTGAAGATTTTTACTCTTCACACGGATAAGTGTATTCAAGTCATCTGTAGTCCATAGTCCATATAATGTCGGTAACATAATTACTAGTCCATAATGTAGAAATAATGTCAAGCTATATAGTTCATCAAGAGTCCTTAGTACAAAATGTCATTAAAATATAAGTTTAAAATATTATTAAAGTAAAAGTTTAATTATTACCATCAATAATATACTAACATGTATTCATGATTTTAAATAAACATTGTTAGGTATTAATAAGGTTAAACATTTTTAGATGATTAAATTAAGTAGCATACCTTAATTTGGAGATGTTGCTATAGACCAATTATGGAACGCGAGTGAGCCAGTAGAGTCTTTCGTGCTGATAACATGTTATAAAATTGAATATTTAAACTAGTAAAATAATATAAGTTATGACTATTAATAACAAAGTATATATGGAATGCTAGAATAAGGAGAGAACTAAGGGGGGTGTATTCAATTAGGATTTTAAAAGATTTTTTTGAGATAAAAAAAACCACGTGGTATTCAATTAAGATTTTAAACAATCTAAAGAGGTCTTGAGAGCGGAACATACACATTCGTATTGACACCTCCAAACTTAAGTTTTTTCATATTTTAATTGGGGTGCATAATTTATTTTTGCTCTCTTTTGTATTTCTTTTTCACTTTCTTTTTCCTCCGTATCATCAGTTATTGCTTATGGCACATGAGGTAATTGGGGTGTCAAGGAAATAGCTTTTCATTTTAAGCTCAAAGGGCTGACTAGGGATACAATTCATTATCAGGGTAGGTAATGAAAGGTAAGAAGGGCTAACAAAGAAATGTCTGAATCCTCCCCCTAACATGTACATCCTAATTATTTCACCTCAAATAGCAAGCATGCAGGACATTTTTCGCAATTGACATACACAGGCTAAGCACACAATATTCCAACTAATCAGGTTTTCATGAATCTTTGGCATATTTAACTTAAGCACACCGATTTTTACATATCATTCCATTACATTATCCAAATTTGTGACTCATATAGACACATAAAAGACACAAATCAATGACTCAAAATTATAAAAAAATACAAGTACCCCCCCCCCCCCAAACATAACTGACACATTGTCCCAAATGTGTATGACTCAAAGATGAAACAGGAACGACTTACAGACATACATCAGCTCAAAATAGTGGTGGTGGCGGCAGATATTGCATTGTGACGGTATCTGTGGGAGGAGATTTGGCGATTCCAGGCCTTTTCATATTTTCGGGGATCGTGAGCGCTTGCGATTACGCTCTGCGTGGCATCGCGATCATAAAGTCGAGGCTTTCACGAAGATTCGGCCGTGATCTGCGGTCGGTATCGCGGTGCTGACTCGATTTTATGTCTTTTTGCCCTTTCCTTCATGCTCCATCTCTGAGTCCTTCACCTGGCATCACAACATAACAAACACACCAAAAGTGAGACTGTCCTAATTAAAATAAATTGCAGAATTTAAACATTCGGTTGCCTCCCAAGTAGCGCTGTCTTTAACGTCTTTTAGCCGGACGCATGTTACTTATCAAAAATCATTGGGGTAATTTAACCCTACAACCTATCCATTTCATAATCATCCTCCTCTTGCTCATTATATTTTTCTTCTTCACCAGAGGGGGTTCAGTAATACTTACCTTTTCGAGAGCTTTTATCTCATCAATTTTTGTTCCTGCCACCTTGCTGACTTGTGGGTTTAATGTTGTAGGGATGGTCTCCCTAGCTTTGGCATGCACTAGCTGAACTGCTGGGACAGTTGTGCTTGCTGCGAAACACTTATCAATGGCATGAGACTCAATGGCGGATTTGAACACCTTGAACACTATCTCCTCCTCCTGAACCCTGAGTCTCAGTTCCTCTTTTTCCACATCAATCAAGGCTCTCCCAGTAGCAAGGAATGGTCTCCCCAAGATAATTGGTATCTCATCATCTTCTTCCATATTAAGAATAAAGAAGTCTTTAGGGAAGAAGAACTTTCCTACCTTAACCAACACATCTTCGATTATGCCTCTGGGATGCACCACAGTTCGGTCGGCTAGCTGCAGATTTATTGTGGTCGGTTTGGCTTCCCCCAAACCCAACCTCTTGAAGACAAATAGGGGCGTTAGATTGATGCTAGCCCCTAGATCACACATTGTTCTGTTGCATGTCACCGTACCAATAGTGCAGGGCAAGTTGAAGCTCCCTGGATCTTTAAGCTTATGAGGCAGTTTCTTTTGCAAGATGGCACTGCACTCCTCTGTCAATGACAGTGTCTCATAATCCTCTAGCCTCCTCTTTTTCTCAAGTATCTCCTTCATGAACTTGAAGTATGCGGGCATCTGCTCTAGCGCCACAATGAAGGAAATATTTATGTGTAGCTTTTTTAACACCTCCAAGAACTTGAAGAACTGCTTGTCAACTTCCTTCCTTTGTAGCCTCTGAGGGTAAGGGATTTTATCAACATATTCCCTCAAAGATGCTGGTGGAGATTTTTCAACTGTAGGGCGGTCCTCAGTGACCCCCTCTTTCTCAACTTCAACTACCTTCTCACTCTCATTTTCACTTACCACTGCGGGCTGGGGAGCAACGTGCTCCAACTGCTTTCCATTCCTCAACAATACTGCTTGACATTGTTCTCTAGCATTCACCTATGTATTGCTTGGGAGAGCGCCCGGTGGCCTGTTAGTTACCATCTTTGCAAGCTGCCCAACCTGTGTTTCCAAATTCCTAAGAGAGGACTTGGTTTCTGACATGAACTGATTTTGTGAGTTGGTCAGTGTGAGCAGTGCAACTCTCAGTTCATCAGGCTTTTCCTGTAGTTGTGCAGGTGGCCTAAACTGCTGGGATGAAGTGGCCTGATTATGTCCCTGCTGGTTCTGGTAACCACTTTGATATGTCTGCTGCTGGGGTTGGTCGTTCCTCCACGAAAAGTTAGGGTGATTTCTCCACCCTGGATTGTACGTGTTGGAGTTGTATGGCCTCTAAAAGTTCCCAACCGCCTGAACCTGCTCCATTGGCACATTGTTGGGATCAACTGTTGTGCATCTGTCAAAATAATGCGGGCCCCCATAAATCTCATAATTTACAGACGTCTGGACTGCATTCGCAGTCATGGTGTTCTGCTGCAGTTGCTTTGTCATAAGGGCTACCTGTGCATTCAGGGCAGTGATTGCATCTAATTCATGAATACCCATGGTCTTCCTGCTGGTTACTGACCTGTCATCTGCTCCTTGATGGTTGTTGGTTGCCATATCCTCTAGTAAATCATGTGCATCATTGACACTTTTTTTCATGAAGGCACCCCCTGTTGCTGCATCAATAATGGTACGCGTAGTACCACTCAGCCTATTATAAAAGATGTGGACCAACATCCACTTCTCTATGCTATGATGTGGACACTTCCTCTGCAGATCCTTAAATCGGTCTCATGCATCATAAAGCGACTCACCATCCACCTGGTAAAAATTGTTCAACTCTCCTCTTAACTTTGCTGCTTTGGAATGAGGGAATAACTTTGCTAGAAACTTTTGGGCCAGGTCCTGCCAGGTAGTGACGGAGTTGGCAGGCAGTGAGTTCAACCAACTTTTGGCTCTATCCCTCAGTGAGAATGGGAAGAGCTTCAGCCTGATGACATCGTTAGTGACACCATTGTATTTGAAAGTAACACACGCCTCGTGAAGTTTGCAATGTGCTGGGATCTTCATACGGGCGATCCCAAATCAGATCGTGTTTTGGACCATGCTCAGGATGGCTGGCTTGATCTCAAAATTATTAGCCCCTATAGTTGGGAGCCTGATGCAAGTATGTGCTCCCGTGACTGTGGGAAGAACATAGTCCCCCAAATTCATCTCCACAGGTAGTGGGACTTGTTCTGGGACAACCGATACCTCATTATTCAACCCCTCTACTGGTATCCCATTGTTGTTCTGCTGATCTCTCATTGCTAACAATTCAGCAGTTCTTTTATCTTTCCTGTTTTGTCTGCAAAGTCTCTCAATCTCAGGGTTCAGAGGGATAGGAGTGTCTGCTCCTCTCCTACTTCGCATACACTAGATTCCTGAAATAGATCACACTCAACAAACAGATCACGGCACACAGTTCTAATAATAAAAATAAAAATAAAGCCAAATTAGAAATAAAAATAGATGGTTCGATATTAGATATACGCCAGTCCCCGGCAACGACGTCAAAAACTTGTTAGGCGATTTCCACACGCGCAAAACGCAAGTGTACGTATCGTCTCAAGTAATATAGTCTGTAAGACCGAATATCGTCCACAGAGACTGGTTTCTAAGTACCGAGCATCTATTTTGTGTTATCTATTTGGCGAACGAATATTGCTTGGGTTTTTTATTTAACTACTTGAATGATTGCAAGAAATAAGTAAACTAATTAGGTTGTATTCAGATTATGAAGAAATTAGGTCTTCCAAAATCATCAACTATCCACTTTATTCAATTCTTAATGCGTTCTAGAATGATTCTTCTTCTATGTTAAGATAGCGGTGAACTAGACTGTCTTATATTCCGGTTAGGATATATAATCACTCAACCTCAGTGCAGAACCCTTCTATATTTCTATGATAGGATTTATCACATAGGAGGATTAAGAACAGTAACCTATAAAGCTACACAAGTATCGGGGTACTGTCATCCACGATTTTAACCTATGTCTATTCAACTATAGCATATCCAAATCTCTCTTCTAGGTTGTTGATTCGAAATCATATATGTTATGATATTTAGTGATCAATTAACTATCAAGCATTCACATCAATTATTGAATAGATCTTAACAATTGAAGAAGTAATCAAACTATTGCATCAAATCATGAATAAAGATTCAAGTGAATCATAAGGAAAACCCTAATTAAGTGTTTAGTTCCTAGTCATAGACATGCTACGAACTAACACAATATCCAACATTAAACTGAAATAAAAACTAAAAATAGAAAATTACGAAGATTAAAGTCTTCAATTGTTGCTCCAAGTGTCTTGTGTTGTTCTTGTGTTCAAAACTGATCCCTAGGGCTTTAAGGGACCCTATTTCCCTTGGACAATTCCAACTCGAATCAAAATTCGCAAGATCGCATCGCTCTGCAGTCGATCAGCGGTGCCAAAACTCCTGCAGCTCTCTGAATAAATGGCACTGCGGTTCTGTCTGAATACACCCCGGTGCTGAAAGTCCTGCGGGTTTCTGCTATTTTGGCACCGCGGTCCTGCCTCTGGGTACCGCAGTGCTGCTGTGGTTTTTCCGAGTTATCGATTTTCGACCTTTTTCTGCCTCGGAACCTCCTTTTATGCCCACTTTTCGCTCCTTTTTGCCATTTTGCCTTTTTGAACCGCTATGACTCAAAAGAAAAAATAACAACCCTAAAATTGTACTAGACGCAACGAAAATGGGTAAAATACTAATCGAAAATTACTCAAAATAGGTATATGAAATATGCCTAACAGCGGGGCCCCAATTGTTTGATTCATAATTAATAAGATTTACTTTATTTCACATTTAATAAATATTTCCAACAATCCCCTCTTGGTAGAGGTTTTGGTGCACGCACATGGTGCCTTTCTAGCAATCACTTGGCGTAATGATGTTGCATTCGGAGAGGTAGCCAGAGCTTTGAACCTTCCATAGTAGAATACCATCGGACATATTTACTGCGCGGTGAACGTGATGTCTTGAACCGTCAGTGTTTAGTATATGTCAAGACAATGGTACCAACACAACACATTTCCTACTCAATCATTCTAGTGTTTTGTCTATCATGGGCCGTGGACACCCTTGGATTCTTAAGTGCGTTCATTTGAGTCGGCCTGTCCTCGCACTTAAATAAGTGGTTTCCTACAAGGTATCCTGTAATACCCCGCTACACAAGCGTTAGGAACCATTAAAAATTTCACCAACCTAACCTCAACTTTTGAGGATCATTAAAGGTTTGGAAACTTATCCTTTACCCCTCTTACAGGTAGCACTTTTTGTCTATCACGGGAACGGCCTTGGATTATGTTTCTTAAGAAAGACACATTATCCGAAGTGCTCTTACTTCCACCGAAGCGCTCACGGAACCTTTACAGTTTAGTTTTTCCATTGAACCTTATTCCTGGGATCTCCAGTCTGTAAGATTGGGTGTCCACTATATCGGTTCTTATTGTTTGAGTTTTAAGCCCATTTCCCTAGACAGGCAGAACAACTGATCTTTGGGTATTCCCTTCATCAAGGGATCTGCGATATTTTCCTTAGATTTTATGTAATAAATGGAAATAATACCCGAGGTGATCAACTGCCTAACGGACTCATGTCTCCGTCGAATATGACGAGACTTACCGTTGTATTTGTAACTTCGTGCCCTTCCTAGAGCCGACTGACTATCACAGTGGATCATTACAGAAGACACGGGTTTATCCCAATATGGGAAATCCTCTAGAAAACCATGAAGTCACTCAGCTTCCTCTCCCGCTTTATCTATAGCGATAAATTCCGACTCCATCGTGGATCGGGCAATAAGAGTTTTCCTAGAGGATTTCCAAGACACAGCTCCACCACCGATTGTAAAAATATATCCGCTGGTGGACTTGATATCGTCGCTATCAGAAATTCAGTTTGCATCGTTGTACCCCTCTAGTACCGCTGGATATCTTGAATAGTGTAACCCGAAATGTATCGTGAACTTTAGGAACCGTAGTATCCTGTTCAATGCTTTCCAGTGATCCTACCTTGGATTTCGAGTGAACCTAGCCAATTTATTGACTGCATGAGCGATATTAGGTCGAGTGCAGTTTGTGATATACATCAGACTACCAATCACCTGCGTATATCGCTCCTGGCGTACAGGTTTACCCAGATATTTGTCAAGTTTTTGACTTATATCTAATGGTGTTGATACCGGTGAACTGTCGAACATCCCAAATTTCTTCAGTACATTCTCGATGTAGTGAGATTGAGATAAGACCAGTCCATTAGATATCTTAGAGATCTTGATCCCTAAAATGACATATGCAATGCCCATATCTTTCATGTCAAAACACTATTTTAACATGTTCTTAGTCTCTAGGATTATTCCAGGACTGCTTCCAGTGATCAACAAGTCATCCACATATAGACATATCATGACGAATGATTTGACATTTTCTTTCATGTAGACATATTTGTCACCTCCATTAATGGCGTATCATTTGATAGTAGAGTACTATCAAATTTCTCGTGTCATTGTTTAGGGGCTTGTTTCAGCCCGTACAACAATTTAACAAGCCGACATACTTTTGTCTCTTGTCCTGTAACCACATACCCCTCAGGTTGATCCATATATATTTCTTCGTCCAAATCACCATTTAGGAAATCAGTCTTAACATCTATTTGATGTATTTCAAGATTCCGCAAAGCGGCGATAGCTATGAACATACGTATGGATGTCATTCTTAACACCGGAGTGTAGGTGTCGAAGTAATCAAGGCCCTCCTTTTGGAGATAACCCTTGACTACTAACCTGACTTTGTACTTTTCGATAGAACCATCTGCCTTTAACTTCCGTTTAAGGATCCACTTACAACCCAACAGTTTGTGTCCTGGGGGAATTTCTGCCAACTCCCAGGTGTGGTTATACTGAATGGATTCTATATCACTTTCTAAAGCTTCCTTTTAGAGCGGTGCTTCTGGAGTTGACAATGCTTCGACGATTGTCCGTGGTTCATCCTGAACCAAATAAGCTACAAAGTCTGGACCGAAGGACTTGTCCTTCCGTGCCCTTTTGCTTTGCCTTGGTTCCATCTCTGAATCTTCCAAGTCCTGAGAATCTGGAATACTAAATTCTGGATCATCAGCTACTTCAGAATTTACTAGATCTGAACCGTTTCGATCTAGATAGTCAGTGACTCCTAGTTCATCAGAGGTTTGCTCATAACTTCGTTTGCGAGAGGTTATGTTATTTTCCTTATATGGAAATGTGTCTTCAAAGAACCATGCGTTCCTTGATTCCATGATCGTATCTTCATAAATGTCCGGATGATCTGACTTGTGCACTATGAAGCGATAAGCACTACTATTATTGGCATATCCGATGAATATGCAATCCACAGTCTTAGGTCCAATCTTGACCTGCTTTGGCATAAGTACTTTTACCTTGGCCAGACAACCCCATACCTTCAAATACTTGTAGGTAGGTTTCTTTCCTTTCCATAGCTCGTATAGAGTCTTGTTTTTACCCTTGTGTGGGAATCTGTTAAGAATCATGTTTGCGGTAAGGACAGTTTCTCCCCACATGGTTTGATGGAGGCCCGAATTGATGAGTAGAGCATTCATAATTTCCTTTAGTGTTCGGTTTTTGCGTTCAGCAACTCCATTTGATTGAGGTGAGTAAGGAGTCGTTGTTTGATGAACTATACCTGAATGAGTACAAAGTTCTTCAAAATGCGCTACATATTCTCCCTCTCTATCACTACGGATAGTTTTAATCCGTCCGCCTAGTTGATTCTCAACTTCTGCTTTGTAGTGTTTGAATGCTTCAAAGGTTTCATCTTTACTTTTTAGTAAGTAAAGGTAACAAAACCTTGTGCCATCATCTATGAAAGTCACAAAGTACTTGTTCCCCCCTCTAGTTTGAGCGAACTTCAAATCATATATATCAGTGTGTATAAGTTCTAGAGTAGCGGTATCCCTTTCGACGGATCTAAAAGGACTCTTGGAAATTTTTTCCTCTATGCACACCTCACACTTACGTTGAGGGTTTATGTCAATAGACGGAAATAACTCCAGCTTTACCAATCTTTGGATAGATTGATAGTTTACATGTCCTAATCTATGATGTCATAGATTAGATGACTCAATCAAGTAAGTAGAAGGTGCAATTTTATTGATAGTTGAAACAGAAGGCATTACAGGTGCATCATTGAACTTAAAGAGGTCTTCACAGACGAAGCCCCTTCCCACAAAAGTTTCATTCTTAGTGATTACAAATTTGTTAGCCTCTAACACTATCCTAAAACCAGCATTTACTAACAATGGTCCAGAAATCAGATTTCTACGAATATCTGGAAAGTGCATCACTTCCTTCAGAGTCAGTTGCTTCCCGGACGTCATCTTTAGGATTACATTTCCTACCCCCGCATCAAGAATAATTGTTACCCATGAGCACTTCTGCGAGGCGGTGTATAAGCGGAGAAGGCTTCTTTATCGGAACATATGTGACGGGTAGCACCTGTGTCTAGCCACCATTGCACCGGATTTTCAACGAGGTTAGCTTCAAGAACTACCGCTGAGAACTTCTCAATCATATCGTTGACAAGCGTGTCTTCAACGATGTTAGCCTTGGAATTGCCTTTGGCCTTATTCTCACGTTTGAGCTTGCGACCGTCTTTGGCCATGTGACCAACTATACCACAGTGGTTACAATTTCCCTTGAACTTTTCAGTTGTTTGGGGCTTGCCTTCCTTCTGGAACTTCCGCTTCTTGCTTGAGTTCCCTTTGACTTCCGTCAGGTTTGCCTTAGCCTCAGCGGGTTGTTTTCCCTTTGGCATGACCTTCTTATTGTCTTCCTGAATCTAGAGTTTGACAATAAGTTCATCTAGGGTCATCTCCTTCGTTTTGAGTTTTAGATACTTCATAAACTCAGTCCACGAGGGAGGCAACTTCTCGATTAATTCCCCAACTAAGAATTATTCGTTAGGCTTTAATCCTTCCAAATCCATGTGATGTAGAATCATTTGGAATTCCTGAACTTGGGATGTCACACTTTTGTTGTCCACCATTTGAAATTTCAGGAACTTCCCAATGATGAACTTCTTACTACCCGCATCTTGGGTGTTGTACTTTTTCTGAAGTTTATCCCATAACTGTTTGGCAGTTTCAACGGTGCAATATACCATGTATAGTGGACAGACAAACTGTTTAGAATATAGTTCCTACACATGAAATCACTATGTTTTCATGCTTCGCGAACCATCCTCATGTCGTCAGCGACATGGTTACCTTGGCCCCCTCCCGCCAAATTATTTGGCTGAGGGTCCACGTCTTCCCCAACTAGTGAAGGAGCTTCGGTTAGAAAACATGACATTCCCATAACCGTCAGGAAAAACAGTATCTTTTGTTGTCATCTCTTAAAGTGAGCACCCATGAACTTTTCAGGAAGTTCATGGTGAAAACCAGCAGTGTTAGGCGATGGCGCGAGGAGTTGCAAAGGCATTGTGAATGCCTCCAACAGGAGTATAGTTGTTGTTGACGTCTTGGATAGGAGCAAAGGCACTATAAGTGTCCGGAGCAGCAATGGAGGCATTGGTTATGCCAAAGGCAGTTACGGTGGCACTTGACGTACCAAAAACAGTGGCAGTGGTACTTGATGTGCCAAAAGCAGTAGTTGGGAAGACATTAGAAATGCCATGATCAGTGGTGACACTAGGAGTGCCAAAAACAGTGGAGTTGAAGGCAGCGTTAGTTCCTTGAGTAGTGGGATTGAAGGCAATAGGATTGCCTTGAGCATCGGTGGAATTTTCAGTGTTGAATTGGTTGAATTGATCTTGTCCAGTCATGTTGTTGTTGAAATAGCCAATAATATCTTAAGCTTGTGAGTAGTAATGTGTAGAACGGGAAAATAACAACAACAACTATTTGTTAGAAATCTGAAAATGATCAAATATGAGGGTTTGCTGAGTCGACCAAATTTTTAATCTATCCTTAAGATAATATTATCCTGTATATCCTTTCAACGGTTGTAATGACAACTTATCTCTCAAGATTAAACAGCAATCAAACAAATGAGCAAAGGAAACTCAAGTGTTTGTTTTGGAAGAAAGATCTTTGAGTGTTTGTGATTGCAAGAGAGGAAGACAATTTCAGAGAATTGTTGAGTGTAAGATGTCAAGTGTGTTACCAAATGAGTTTTGTGTCTCATTATATAGTGTGTAGATGATGACCCTCCAAATGGCTAAGTAATGGCCATGAATGCCATGTTAATGCCTTGAATTTGGAGTTACAATTCCAAAGTAATGATCGAATTCATGAGCAAAATAATGGAGAGTAAATACTCCAAAGTCACCAAGAATCAGTTTTTAATTCACCTCCAACGGATTGAAACGATCAGTCGCGACTTCTTCCGCCCAGAACTCACCGAACGAACATCACCAGAGTCGCGGCCCTTCGGGGAGGCGACGCGGCCCTTCAATTCCAGTGATTTATTGGAATTGAAACGTCAATTAGAGTAGCGGCCCTTCAAGCGTCGCGACCCTTACTTGGAGGAGCTGCGGCCCTTCTCGATTTCGTGGTGATTTCTGATTCATTTCATCTTTACACATTATACACTTCTTCCTTCATTTACCAACGTGAAATCATTCGTCATTTGGCCAATAATCGTCTATTACTTTATGTCTCAAACAATTCGTATATGTATCAATATCTCTTCCATTAAGGAAATTTTGATTTTTGGCACTACGTGTGCACATGTGTGAAAATAAGATTTTCTACGTGCGGGGCCCCAATTGTTCGATTCATAATTAATAGGATTTACTTTATTTCACGTTTAATAAATATTTTCAAACACAATTCGACATTAAATATTGAAGAACAGTTATTTTAGCTGACTTCATATATATATATATATATATATATATATATATATATATCTTATGTTGTTTTTCGAAACTATATAAAATGTGGATAGTGATTTATTGGCATTGATATTATTTATGTATAGCTACCCCCTAGTCGTCGTTTGTTTTTCACCGGAAGGTGTCAAGAAAATACTTACAAGCAATCAGTTAGGGTTTAAGTTGAATGTTAATTGATGAGTTAACAGGCTAACTAGCAGTCTAGCACCTCTTATGGGTGGACCCGACCCATTGATATTTTTCCAACAGTAGTCATTAGGAAGGCCTAAAGTCAAAGTACAAACAAATGTCTTCCTAATAAAAAGTACTTGAAATAATAAAAAGTTAGAGAATATGCAAACAAGTAAACTTAAAGAATGTACAAATTGCATGTGAAATTCAACATGTCTCATCTTTCTGGATAAAACAGATAGAGGGAGAACATATTTTACATAATACTGAATTGCGACGAGCTTAAATGGGGGACATGGATAGTGAGAATTCATATAGCCAACTTTATTCAGGAATTAGTCATCATCCATTGCACCTAACTCATATTGTTTTCCACTGGCAAGGCATCTCCATTAGCAAAAGCTCGTGGTCTCTTCTTTAGAGCACCGAGGCTTGTGGGAGAAACCAAGCTTCTACTTGATGGCAAGCAGTCACCGATTCTAGCAGGCATATCGGAAGCATTTTTGTTCTCGAAACTCGTAACAACTTCTGGTAATGAAGAAACCGAGACAATCCCATCACAGTTGTTCACACCTTTGATTGCCAATTCAGAAAGCTGTTCCCTGGCAGCGTCTAGTTCAGGAGATTCCACAGCAGTGTAGGTTAGAGCTTTACATGCTTTCTCGAGAATAGTTTGCAAATACTTGCCCTGTGCTTCTATACGAAGCTGGACACGGCGTTGTACCTACTTCGACAAAAGCGAGAAAACTTTTGTTTGATTATAATAACATAGCATAAAATTGACCTTCATATATGAACTTAATAAAGAGATGATGTTACATTTGGTCCAAGTTAAGACGGTATGTTTAGCACTTGGACATTTTACAGATGAAAAAATGTTCAAAAGTCATAAGACAGGTTTCAACAAACCTGAAATTCATATTTATACAAAACTTCGGAAGAATGCATCCTTCCGTAATTTAAAGTCCCTTCTTCACCAGAAGTTAAGAAAGGTGAGAATAAGATAGAAAGAGAACAAAAAGAAAAGAGGAAATATGCATTGACACTTGGTTGAAACATATATTGTCATGCATTTGGTATGTGAAAAGCCAGCTCATTTGTCTCAAAGGATTGAAGATTGGGATTGCAGTACGGAATGGATTTCGCCAAATTCATTATAATGAAACCAATACGAACAGGTAGTGAATGTGTTTTAGTTTTCCATTTTTTGTTACCAGAAACACTTCCAGTCAAAGTGAGGGAGCTTTGTACTGCAATTTTGGTTCAAAGATATCACAAAGTTCGTCAACCTTTGGTCGAAGGCTAAGCTATTAGTCAATCACTGGGTGAGGTCATAGAAGCATCTTGATCGCTAGGCACTAAGATCGGAAGTGTTGGGTGCAGACAGTCCCATATTAGAAGTTGATAAGAAAAAGAAGCTACATATAAGGTTTGACTATGTTGTATGGGGCGGAGCGTTGGCAAGTTAAGAAAGATCATGTACAGAAGATGCAGCGGAGATGCGGATGCTGAGGTGGATGTGTGGGCATACCAGGAGAGATATGATTCGGAACGAAGTGATCCGGGACAAGGTGAGAGTGGCTCCGTAGTGGACAAAATGTGGGAAGGAAGGTTGAGATGGTTTGGTCATGTGCAGAGCAGATGCGCAGATGCTCAGTGAGGAATGAGGATGTGAGAGGTTGGCAATGGTGGCCTGAGGAGAGGGAGGGGTAGGCCGAAGAAGTCCTGGGGAGAGGTGTTAGGCAGGATATGGCGCAACTTCAACTTACCAAGGACATGACCCTTGATAGGAGGGTGCGGAGGTCGAGTATACGGGTAGGGCTAGTAGGTTCCCGCGAGGATTTCTTTTTCGTACTAGGAGTATTATTATCTTTGTACATCAACTTATTTTTTTAGATCTCTATTACGACTCAATTGTTTCTTTACTTCATTTATCTTATTATATTGTTGTTATTACTTTCTATTATTATTGTTGTCTTTGCATCTTTTCTTGAGTCGAGGGTCTATCGGAAACTACCTCCCGACCTTCACAAAGGTAGGGGTAAGGTCTGAGCACTTTAACCTTCCCAGACCCCACATGGTGGGATTATACTGGGTATGTTGTTGTTGATATAAGGTAGAGATGCACTTATAGTACCTAAGGATGTGATCTAGTTGTCAATAAAGTTGGTTGAGAACCATGAGGTCTCAGGTTCAAATTCCAGCGGAGGTAAAAATACTAAGTGATTTCTTCTCATCTGTGCAAGCCTCGGTAGATATATAGAGTTACCCGGTACCTGTGAGGGTAGGAGGTAGCAGGTACCCCGTGGAATTAGCCGAGGTGCACGCAACCTAGCCCGAACACCACAATTATTAAAAAAAAAAGATACTCTTAATAGTGTGAGGTTTTTGTAGAAAAACCGTGTTTCATCAATATCTCAATTTCAATTCAAACATGGGTTTGATTTTATGTGATTTATTAGTATTCTAAATCTAAGTTGGTATTCAAAATATCCAATTTAAGTAGACAAAGAGACGGTTGACTCAAAAAAATTGTTTAAAGTTTCTAGATTCGCAGATTTATCAATATCAAGTTCGTATGGTCGAATGGTAAAATTTCTCTTTGCCAAGGAAAAGATGCGGGTTCGATTTCTATCCGCCCAAGATCCAAGATAAAGTAAAAAGGGGACAGTACTACACCATGTTAAAGAGTGTCTTTGGGCCGAACAGGAAGTTGAGACACATAATTACCCAAACAAAATATGAGCAAGAAGAGCGGAAGGGACCAACCTCTAGTTGCTCATGTAGTCTTCGTTGGACTTCCATCTGTACTCGAAAAGCCTCGGTAACTTGGTACCCACAGCTGAAAAAGATTTAAGAGTCTATAATATTGACGCAAAGCACACAACACTTTCTTTCTAATGAAGAAATTTTGAAGACGCTACATACTCATTTATATCTTTGGCAACTACTTTCGACGAACCCGATGCAGAGGAACTTGTATCTTGACTCTCTGCCACACGTGATTCTGTTAACACACATAGCTAGTAACAATGTAAGAATTAGGATTCAACTGCTCAAAAGGGTAAGATATAACCACCGTTTTTTCTTCCTTATGAGATAGTAATCCGCATACTCACCTGTGCGTCATATACTCCCCGTGTCCATATATACCCTCCCTTAATTCACATATACTCACATGCCCATCATATACTCCTCTTACAGGTATCAATTGTAATCATATCAACGACACTAGTTAATCTTAAAGCAAGTGGCCAAAAAGTTATACTCCATCCATTCCAATTTATGTGACACTTTTTCCTTTTTAGTTAGCCCAACTTTCTATATTTGGTAACTACTTAACTTTAAACTTCCCATTTACCCTTACTGAAATGATTTATAGTCACACAAATATCTATGACTTGTTTCAAACCACAAGTTTTAAAAGTATTTCTTTCATAAAACTTCATGCCACACCTTCACATGTCCTCTATAAATAGCATAGAAAATTGAACCAGAGCAACAAAGAAGAACGACAATCACGCTCTGGAATCCACACAAAATTCTGATAGTGCGCAAAAATCCTTTCAACATTTCCGCGGCTATGTGAAAAGGCAGATAAATCTGAAAAACAAAGGGAAATGTGGAGCCCTTTCAAATTTGTCTGAAAGTTTTTATTTATTATTTTCTTGATTGGAAAGGTTTACAGCAGTTTTTATTCTTTTATGAATGAGGGAGGACGTGGAAATACATAAGGAGAAGAACTCGGAGAAGCTTCAGCACCAGAAGCACTTCCAAATTCCCGAAGCACTACGACTGCAGCATGTCTTTTGGTGTTAGTCGAGTATAAAATTTCAACTTTAAGATAACTACCATCTTATTTGCTTTCATCATTTTGGTGTTCAGATACTCCTTTTCAACTTCACTTTCAACTAGTTTCCAAATGCCTACTAAGTCTTAGCCTCACAAGAATGATTTAAAGCATTGAATCTGTAGGTACATAGTCATTAACATGTTTAAGGTTTTTAAGATAATGGAAAAGTCTTGGCATCTGTTATTTTGGCACAAATCTTTTTGGTTCAACAAAATAAAGAGTTCAAGAGGTTCAATTGGCCGAAATGTTGCAAGCAAGCAAAAATAATTAGGATAATTTGCAGCCATAGGTCAGAGTGTTCAGATACCATCTTTATAGTTCTCAGCTGCCTCCTTACATTGCTTGCCTAGGCGGTATTTCTGCAAGGACATGTAAAATATAAAGAATTCAGGATCTGCTTGCAGACTAGAAGAAACTTCGAACTACTTATTCTTTATCTCTTTCTATTTCGATCAGAATCCTTTTGCTTTCTGATGTGGCTAAAACTGATAATGAAACTGACTTGTGTGAAGTGATTATTCTTGATTTTTTCTTATTTCGATCTGAAACTTTTTTCTTTTCTTTAGCTAAATCTGTGAGTTAAACTGAACTGTACTTGGTCCTTCTTTGGCTAAAATAATATGCAAGAACACATCATCAATTCATAATCAACAACAACTATGCCTCCGGGCTCCGTCCCAAACAAGTTGGGGCCGGCAGCCGGCTATATGAATCCTCATGGACCATGTTTCTCCATTTAAATTCAGTGTAATCTGATATTCATCACTACAACCATTTTGTCAAAGTGAAATCAATGAAACCTAGAACCATTTCAATCCTCAAGACTCGCATTGAACTTTAACGATTTAAGGCCTAGCTTCTTATCTAAGTGTATTCAAATTTAAGAAGTAAAATGCTGAAATTGGCTCAAATTTGCCCCTAATTCAATGTGAGACCCTAGATTAAGGTTGTACATAAACTCCACTCTTCACACCTAGTGCAGAGATGGATCTCGTGGTGCATTCTTGATTGAATACAGGGAATACAGCTAAACACAATTTCTGTTCAGAAATATGAGATGGAAAACAAACCTGGAGGTGTGACTTCAAATGATATAAGGTGAGTCCTTTCACCCCCATTGCCTTCATAATTGTTTTTGGTGTTGCCTCTGCAAAGTGAAGCAAGAATTCCACAGTTAATATTATTGCCTTGCCTTAATTTAAGCGGGACAAGTAAAGAGAAGGTAAGATTCAAGAGGAACGAAGAAAAATTCTGAAGATTTACATATAGCAAGACTACATGGTTGGCAGTAGTTGCTGTTCCAAAAAACAAAACCAAATAGTTATGTAATCAAATGCCATTAATTCATATCAACTTGCTTCCTAAGCAGCCTAAAAATGTTATGTTATTCTAAAGTATTGTGTAGTGTAATATCAATATGTGTAGCATTCTAATATTTCCTGGTATAGTTTACTCATCCAATGATCCACCATTATCTTTTTTCTGACCCTTGAATCTTTAGTCTATTGAATCAATGGAAATATAAAGAATCATTGGCAATTACCTTTTTAAATAAGTCAAACACCAGGATGGTGTCGAAAAGTAAGTACAAGTTATGTATTTGACTCATGTACCAAGAATAAATGGCATCTATCAAAAAGTAAATAAAATAAATAAATAATGGCCTTTTTGTCAATGTAATTTGCATAGTGCGGGTTGTTCATCAAAATGAGTTCTCATATTCCATTATGACATGGATTTTCGGAGAAACGAGTTTCTGCATTTAGTTCTGCAGCAGAAGATCAAATAGCACAACAAAACCTCAGAGCTTGTGATAAAGAAGAAACAGAAAAAGTAAAATATAACGAGGAAAAATCAAAGCTTTCCCTTATGAATTGGAAACGTGTGTGGTAATGTAATCCAAATAAAAGAGAATCAGAAAACATCTCTGTCAGTACGACACACCAAAAACACTATTACTCTAGACACTCCAATACTCCATAGTTACTATAAATTTGGAGAACTCTAACTAATAAACAAAGTTCCTTCAATAAACATAGGACTATTACCCGAGACAGATGAACGGAAAGAAGTGCTAATCAAATGATCAGGAGAAAAAGTGCTCAATTCTAAAAACCAGAATAGCAGAATGTATACATTTCATGACAGTTAAGATGTATAAATATTGAAGCAAATCTGTACATCTTCTAAAATACTACTACTAATATACTAACATATAAAAGTTACGGATGTAGTTGTATAGAGTATAGTACTACATATCCAGGGGGGGAATGAAATCTTCAAAGTGTATTCAAAAGAAGTCACTTTCCAGGAAAATACACTACAAGAAAGAATAGAATTGGCGACAAAACTTTAGCAATAATAAATATATTGTTGCTGAAAAACGTAAATGGAAACAAATTTAATATATTGTTGTTGAGAAAACATTTTGCATCGGAGGTTATTGCAACGACATGAAACAATTTTTGTTGTTGCGAAAAGTACTTTTGGCAACAACATAGCAACAAAAAATGTTGGCAAATGTCTTTCTTCTTGTAGTGATATTTTCAGGAGAAAGTGTCTAGTGTTTGGATTAGTAGGAGTCATTTTCGTTATAACTACCATTATAACCAACAGTTAGACGTTATTATCAATCTTTAATTCTCAAAAGTTTCCCTTGAAACACTATCCAATTTGCTAATGTTTACTACTACCTTTTTGGGAGAAATACTTTTCAGTTCACTCACCAACCAAGCATCATTATTTTCCTAGAAAATACCTTCCACTATGGAAAATGATCCTACCAAAAGTAGAAAAAAAAAAAGATGCAGACATAAAAAGAGAAACAAAAAGACAAAAACAAATACTACCTCCGTCCCAAATTAGTTGTCATGTTTCGCTTTTTCAGAGTCAATTTTGATAGAATATTAACATACCTTGTATATTACCATTGATAGAATATTATCATATTTTGTATATCTTTTATATTAGGTAAATTCATATTCCAATTGTAATTAGGAAGATTTAGTTACCTAGTTTGTAATTATGTAACACTATATATATTGTACACAATGATCAATGAAAGGCAAGGAACATATTCTTACATGGTGTCAGAAGCCAAACTCTAACTTCTTTTTCTCCCTAAGTCGTCGCCCCTCCCCCCGGCAGCCCTCTCCCTTCTTTTTTCGACTTTCCTCTCTCTAATTTTCAATGGATGAACAACCTAAATTTCATCTTGCTCTTGCAGTAAACAACATCAAGAATTTCATTCCCAAGTCTATTCTATTTTTTCGTCATTCAACACTTTCATTAAGACACAATTTGAAAAGAATATTAAATGTTTCCAATGTGGCAATGGGAGGGAATTCGATAATAATCAATTTAAATTTTTCTGCACAAAAAACAACTTGTTTTTCATTTTTTCTATCCCCACACCTCTCCACAAAATGGCAAAGCCGAACGAAAAATTAGAACCATAAACAACTTAGTTCGTGCCCTCCTTGCTCACGCCTCTACTCTACCCCCCCCCCCCCCCCCCCTTTTAACATTACACTCTATAAATGGCAACCTATCTCTTGAACATTCTCCCAAACAAGTCTCGCACTCAAGTTCTCTATCTTCGGGATCCTTCCTATAAGCATTTACGAACTTTCGGATGTCGGCTACCCCCTCCATCCCTCCACACAATCAACAAATTGCAACCTCGGTCATCTCTGTGCGTCTTTCTTGGCTACCCCCAATCATCGAGGTTACAATTGTTATGACTTGTCAAGCCGAAAAATAATCATTTCTCGGCATGTCATATTCGATAAGTCTCAATTCCCCTTTGCCAAACTCAATTCTCCGTCCCCAAATTCTTATGAATTCCTAAATGATGGCTTAAATCCCCTTCTAATTCATCACTTGCAAAATCAGTCGTCACTGAAACCGACAGCCATCCACACCACCGCCATCCCGAGGCGGGCAGTCCATCCAGCTCCGCAATGGGAGCCTCGGAACAGCCCGTCACGGCCTTCTGTCTCGGCTGTCTCCCGGCCAGCCCCCTCTCCCCGACACCACTACCCCTTCTCGGCTCCACCCCCTACTCCCGGCAGTCCACCCAGTCTCGCCTCCACTTTTCGGTCACCCCATCCCAATCCTGTCCAACCTCCCGCGGCACACCCACGGACAATGGAAACCCGTGCTATGCACGACATTTCAAACCCAAACGGTTATTTAACTTGTCCACTTTGGTTGCCCCTTCACCTGTTCATCGTAATCCAAAAGATGTCTTGTTCGATCCTAATTGGAAAAATGTAATGATTGACGATTATAATGCTCTTATTGAAAATAAGACGTAGGATCTAGTATCTTGTCCTCCTAATGCTAATATTATTCGTTCTATGTAGATTTCTCTACATAAAAATAAATCAGATGGTTCTTTTGAGAGGCACAAGACCCGTCTTGTAGGTGATGGCATGTCTCAACAAGTGGGAGTGGATTGTGATGAAACTTTCAGTTCGGTGGTGAAATAAGTGACTATTCAGATCGCAGTATTGCTTTGTCCAAATCTTGGCTATTCATCAACTTGATGTCAAAAATATTTTCTTGCATGGAGACCTTCATGAAACCGTATATATGCATCAGCCTATGGGATTCAGGGACTCGATTCATCCAGATTATGTGTGTCTTTTGAATAAATCACTCTATGGACTGAAACAGGTTCCTCGTGCATAGTTACAATGGTTTGCTGATTTTGTATCCTCTATTGAGTTTTCACATAGCAAATCTGATCATTCACTGTTCATCTATAGCAAGGGTAATGGCATAACATACATCCCACTATATGTTGATGATATCATCCTCACCACATCTTCTGATGCACTTCGCCGATTCATTATGTCACTTTTTGCCTTTGAGTTTGCTATGAAGGATTTGGGCCCCTAAGCTATTTTTGGGGCATTGATGTTACGAGAAATGCAGGTGGCTTATTTCTTTGTCAAAGGAAGTACGCCGAAGAGATCCTTGATCGAGCAGGCATGACGTCTTGCAAACCGGCCCACACACCGGTGGACACTAATTCCAAACTCAGTGCCTCTTCGGGTTCTCTGTATGCAGACCCGACTCACTATCGCAGTTTAGCAGGAGCATTGCAGTATCTCACTTTTACGAGACCAGATATATCATATGTCGTGCAACAATTATGCTTACATATGCACACTCCCGACGAATGAACATATGAATGCCCTCAAATGTATTTTGAGATATGTACAAGGTACTCTTCATTTGGCTTACACTTGTACAAGTCCTCACTCTCTGGTCTCACATCTTATTCTGATGCTGACTGGGGTGGATGTCCTGACACTCGTCGATTCACGTTGGGTTACTGTGTGTTCCTCGGAGATAACTTGCTTTTTTGGTCTTCTAAAAGACAGCCTACTCTGTCTCGATTCAGTGTTGAATCTGAGAACAGAGGTGTAGCAAATGTTGTTTCTGAGGCTTGTTTGGATACGCATCCTTCTACTTGAGCTTCACTACCCACTCCATAAGGCTACAATGGTTTACTGTGATAATGTAAGTGTGATATATCTTTCCGACAATCCCGTTCAACACCAGCGCACCAAAAACATTGAAATTGATATTCACTTTATACGTGAGAAAGTTGCTCGTGGACAAGTTCATGTTCTTTATGTTCCTTCCCGATATCAGATTGCTGACATATTCACTAAAGGACTTCCGCGCATACTCTTTGATGACTTCTGAGCCAGTCTCACCATATGAGAACCTCCCGCTTCAACTGCGGGGGTGTGATAGAATATTATCATACCTTATATATTACCATTGATAGAATATTTACCATATTTTGTATATCTTTTATATTAAGTAATTTATATTCCAATTGTAATTAGAAAGATTTAGTTACCTAGTTTGTAATAATGTAACACTATATATATTGTACACAATGATCAATGAAAGGCAAGGAACATATTCCTACAAATTTGACTAATCTTCAAAGTTATACTAGATTAGATCAACTCAATATTTTACCACTTAGAGACTCAAAAACTACACGAATAGTACAAGTTAACAACTTTTCTCATGTCAATTTTATGGGTGAAAAATACATTTTAAGATATTGGTCTAAAACATCATATATTTGACTCTCGAAAAGTGAAATAGGACAACTAATTTGAGTCACCAAATTAGTTATGTTTCACTTCTCGAGAGTCAATTTGACTAATGTCGAAGCTAAATTAAATTAGACCAACTCAATATTTTACAATAAATATTTAGAGATTCAAAAACTATACGAAAACTACTATCGTACAAGTTAGCAACTTTTCTCATGTCAATTTGACGAAATACATTTTAAGACATTAGTCAAACATCATATATTTAACTCTCGAGCAACAAAACACGACAAATAATTTGAGACAAAATAAAGAGTATCACATAAATTAATGACATACTATCAGGGCCACCGAGTTGGGTGACGGCGTCAACAAATCGTTCATGTAGCTCCGCCGTCCACCGGAGACGAGGCCGATGATCCGCCGTTAAAACCAAACAAGCATCCCCGGGTAAATTTGTCATTTCACCAGAAAATGAACTCTGAAGATTATTAAAATGATGATAATGATGATATTCACTAACTCCTCCATTTCCTTCCATACCCAAAGAATTAGAATACATTTTCATTCCAAAAAATCACAAATATTCCAAAAATAACACTGACCCAGAATACTAATTTCCACTCATATGAGCTCTACATAATCGTTAGCGTTAAAAAAATCGAAAAAATTGAATCTTGTTTCTTGATTAATGTTTTGGACATTGAAGAACAAATTGTTGCCCAATGGGTAGGTTGGGCAAATGGGTGTCTCTCAGGCGAGTGATGGGTGGGTGTGGGGTGGGGTTGAGAGGGGGGAGGGAGATGAGCGGAGGAATGGGAAGGACAAGACAGCGAAGTCCTGTTGTGTAGTGTCGTTTTCTTGTCTCTATTTGCTGTCTCTATCGAAATTGGACGTATATCCAATTACAATGCAAGTAAAGTGGGGTGACAGGTAAGTTAAGAGAATTGAGTAATGGCAGTTGGTCAAAAAAAATATTATTTGTATTACATGAAATTATATTAATTAATTATAATTAAAATATATATTAATTAATAATTCTTCATGATCAGTTTTATTTTTACTTTATTTTGAACTGATGTCTCTCGAAAACAATCTTCTTATCTTTCAAAATTGAGTTTGGATTTGCATACACTTTAAGCTCTCCAAATCCAATTTATAGGATTATACTAAGTATGTTGTTATTGTTATTATTATTGATAATCGTGTATTCATTAAATTGGGAAAATATTGAGTAGTTGTGAGTGTATCTTGTTTCTCCTCATTTTATGTTTAAACTGAACAGATCTCTACTTATTTCGGTTAGTGAAATCGATTCAACTTTTATTTTTGCACCTTCTTACACATCACCGTCTACTCAGACATAACCAATTCTATCTGTTTCCACGTAATGTGCGTGAAATACCACCCTAACAAATCATTCCCAAATTTCATACAATGTTATACAACCGTCTCTATTTATACATTGTATTTATACATAAACAAAGTATCTAGCACAAAGATTAAAAAATCAGAAAAAAGACAAGTGAATAAGAAGAAACAAATCTGGAAAAATATCAAGAGGCGAAGAAGCAGAATAAAAATACTATGGAAGCGAGTCACTTTTAGCAACCGAACAACAATCATTTTCACACTTACAAGGTGAGTTTTTTCACTCAGAAAGTCTTGGTAAAATCCTTTATTCTAAGTTCAATACATGTTAGAATAAGAATGTTGAAAAGAAATCATGCACTTTCAATTGTTTAAACAACTAGGTGAATCATAAACTTTATAAACTGTTTTCAATAAGTTATATTTGTTAGAATTGAATGAAATTCGGAAGTGTGTACACCTCTCTGTTATGATCAGATTGAGCCAAATAGGGGATAAGACGGACTTACGGTTTAGGAGTTATCATAGTTTAAAATTTTTGCCTCGGATTTATCTGAATCCAGAAAGGCATGACGCTAAAACGTAAAACTGTACAAATAGATGAAGAATCTGAAATTTTGTTCTAAATAAAAGTTATAGATTTCTCTGTTGTGGACCTTTTGAGACTTTACGGGGGTCTATCCGACTTACGAATTGAGACTTATCGTTGTTTAAAGTTTTGCCTCGGATTGAATGAAACTCGGGAAGACTGAATTTTACAACCTGTTTTCACTAGGTTATACTTGTTAGAATTTCGTGAAATTTGGAATTGTTGTATATATATATGTGAAGGTCATATTGAGCCAAATAGGGGATATAACGGACTTACGGTTGAGAGTTGTTGTAGTTTGAAGTTTCTGCCTCGGATCTATCGGAATCCGAAAAGGCAGTACATAAATGTGGAAAACTTACCAAATGATACAAAATCTGAGTGGATGGTTCACATGGAGACATATAACTCTCTGTTCTCGTCGTTTTGATATTTTTCGGGGCTCGAACGAGCTTACGGATTAGAAGTTATGACTATTTTAAAATTTGGTCATGTTTAATAGAAATTCCGGCGAAACAAATTTCATGTGGCTGTTTTGCGGATAAATTTATGCTAGTTACCCAAAGTATTTTCGAAGGAAATTTGGTACAGCGAAAGTTCCCCGTGTTACCTTAGTTTCAGCGTAAGAAACATCTTGGTTGAAGTTAGGGTTAAAGAGTTATAACCATTACATGTATGAAAGACAGAACGTTGAAAAAGAGAATATTATTTATTTGACCTTCTGAAAAATATGTAAAGTGAACACGTGTTCATAAATATGTAAAGTGAATACGTGTTCACAAATATGTAAATACATTGGATCGGGTTGCACGCCGCAACAAATACGTAAAGTGAATACGTGTTCATAAATACGTAAATATATTAGATCGGGTTGCGTGCCGCAACAAATATGTAAAGTGAATACGTGTTCACAAATATATAAATACATTGGATCGGGTTGCACGCCGCAACAAATACGTAAAGTGAATACATGTTCACAAATACGTAAATACATTGGATCGGGTTGCACGCCGCAATAAATACGTAAAGTGAATACGTGTTCACAGATACGTAAATACATTGGATCGGGTTGCGCGCCGCAACAAATATGTAAAGTGAATACGTGTTCACAAATATGTAAATACATTGGATCGGGTTGCACGCCGCAATAAATATGTAAAGTGAATACGTGTTCACAAATATGTAAATGCAACAAGTGTATAAATGCAAGGGAATGTTTTAACGTATGATACGGGATAAAATGAAATGTTAGATAAGTTAAGAATTTCCTATAAGGAGTGGAGAGGAGATGTTGCATACTTGTATGATATAGGTGTTGTAACCTAATATGTTTTTGCAACATGTTTATTATGTTATAATGTGATTGCACTTGGAATATTGTGAGTGTTGACACCCAATTTTGACCCTCCCGTCCAGTCATTAACTATAAAATTACACTAATTTTTTAAAATAATTTTTGATAATAAAATGCAACCATAAAACATTAATACATGCATAAATAAGCGATTAATAACAAGCACAACATCTTACGTAGAAGATTAAGCACTTAGAGTCTCACGCCCGCATTCATTAATTTTAAGCCCTGTCATAATTCTTAAATGATAATTAACAATAAAATACGTCAATAAATAATTTAGCAATGACGTCGTGTCAAATAGCATAGTCGCATTTATTAATACGCAAAGCAATTTCATAATTATTGTAGCGTCTGCAATCATATTAAGATAATTTAATTTTAGCTTAAAGAATAATAAATAATGCACAATAAATAAGATTTTAAATAATAGCGCCGCATTTTACGTAAAAGTATTAAGCAATCCTTAAATATCATATCTGCATTCAGCATTTAAATAATTTAATAATAATCTAAGCTCCAATCAATTTTAATTTAACATCGCAAAATACGCGTAATAAATAAGATTTTTTATAACGGCATCGCATTATAAAATGTTAAGCACTAATTAAATAGCACGTCCGTCTTTATTTTTCTATAATAATTTAAACTCAAACTTAGACTAATAAAACACCTAAATAATTTAATCACAATTTGAAACTAATTCCTAAAACTAATAACCCACTTAAAATTAATACCTAATTAAAATGCTACTGTCACGACCCGACCTCGGGCCCGCGACTGGTGCCTTACCCCGGGCACCCTAGTGATAAAACATCAGAGAAAAATCAGCGGAAAATAAAACTCATGAAAAATAAACAGTGATACAAAAATAGGCTGACCAAAAGTCGTCTTACTGCATATATACATAAATAAACCTTGAACAGTTATCCTTTACAAACTCTGCCCACAACAGTACTATAGACCTCTAAAAATGTAACAACAACTATGACGGGACAGGGCCCCGCCATACCCCTGAATGTACAAGTACCTACAATCACAGGGGACTATACCAAAAGATAAGCCTCCGGAGAACGGAGCTTTCCAATCTGAATCGTGATCCTATGGCGAGGATCAACAATCGTGTACCTACTGCGGCGTGAAACGCACCGGGCGAGGTCGATAACAGTACAGTATGTGGCGAAATATGTAATGAAATCATAACGATATATAAAGCAGAGACATGTATGAACTACGATCATAATGTATAGCGATCGTGTCAAGTCGGGACTCACGCCTCAAATTCATCACTCAAATATAACCACGTGGGTCTCACGCCACAATATCAATCATGCGTGAAATTCTTCCTCACGCTGGCGATCATGATATAACAACACCGGGAGTACACATGAACACGAGTCCCACGTGTCATAAGAATCAGACGGCAAATGACGGCGCATAGCTACGATCCACTGCGTCATCAATCGGCCGGCAAGTACGAAAGCCGGCTACGAACCTACCGTACCAACAATACTATATAAGCGTACCACGGCGATCGGCAAGTACAAAAGCCACTACCGGATACCGCGCATCACGTCGCCGATCGGCAAGTCTGAAGCTAACTACCGGATACCGCTGCGTCACGAGACTTCGTCATAAAGCGCTATAAAACTAACCCACGGTGGCGGGGCAAGTCGGCGCCGACTACCGATACCTCCGTGTCACGTCGCGACGGCAAGTAAAAGCCAACTACCGATACCTCGCGTCACGAGACTTCGCCATAACACCGACCGGCAAGTCGAAAGCCAACTACGGATATCGCTGCATCACCACGGCCGGGGCAAGTCACGAGGGCTAACTACGGATACCTCTGCGTGATGAAACCTCGCTGAGAGCTAGTCCATTGGAATAACACTATCAACAGGAACAAACCTCATCACGTGGCGCGTACCCGTGGACCATCCATCGAGTCAGTATGCTAATGATCAAGAATGACATGACCGGCCCTCCATCGAGAGACGCGGTAGCATAAGACTACAATACTTGCACAACAAGGCTATCACAAGCAAACATAGGCAAGTTACTCACACTCAAGGTACTTTCATTTTATGCCAAAAATCCGGGTTTTAACCCCAAAGTACTACGTACTTTCATTCTTTCAAAAATACCTCTTTTTATGTAAAAGCCACACGATACTAATACTCGTCGTATCAAAGCACGTTTTCTTTTCAACCCAAATTACTACACCTTCAGAAAATCTTTACAAAGCCTTTAAAATCAAGTGTACTTTTTAAAAACCCAAGTAACTCACTCTTTTCAAAACAAGTACCCCTTACTTTTAAAACAAGTTACTTCTCAAAATAATATAAGTTTCAAAACTTCAAATTCTCAAGTCTCTTACTTTTAAATCAAATCTCATAACGGGGGAAATCAAGTCTCATATCTTTTTAAAACAAATGTCAAGTTACCATTTTAAATCCAATAATAAAACATTCTTTTGTTTTCATAAAGTCGTTATAACTAACTTCCCATAAAGATTATTATAACACTTTATGTTTTAAATCAACCAAGGACAACTACTCTCATTTCCGAAATTAAGATAACTTTATTCTTTTTATGACCAAGAGACTTACACTTTCAACCCGAGCTACACAACTTTCAAAATACTTCAAGTTTCTTAGCTTAGAAAACAAGTTTCTTATCTTTAGAATATTTCCAGAATCAATACTTTCAAATCAAGTATTCCATACCTTTCCACATCAAGACATCCTTGTCTACCTTATTAGAAAAAATCATTCTTATAACCTTTCCTTAGTAACAGGTGAGTTAATTCTATAACTCAACCAACTTAGACATTCTTATAACAAGTCAAGCATATCGAATGAATTTACTTCATTTAAATCACGTACGTCTACCGTACTATACAGTTATAACTACTCATGCTCAAGAGATAAGAAAGTTTCCACATACCTCTCCGGCTTAATCCACTTGCCAAGTCCAATATACCGTCTGTAGTATGTCAACCTATAACGACCATAATACGTCCATTAGCTTCTAGCTTCAACGTAGAATATTCTAATTGTAAAGTCCCTTATTCTACGGAAAATTGGACAGCACTTCCTTTGTTTCTACGTACTTTTCCATCTTTTTCAAGGCTCGAATTCAATAGCCAAACGCCACTTTTAAGGCCCAACAATCCAACAATACAAAGGGAATTACACGCCTAACTTGGACGTGTAAAATTTTGTCCCACAATTCATAGTAAAACAATCCAACTAGTTTAAGGCAACTCCTTGGCTATAACATGCTCACATATCAACTTTTCAAATACTTTCAATTCAACTCGTTAATTCAACATGTTATATAAGTCATAACCAATTATAACAATGATATACCCTTCTATATATAACATGTAACGATTTTAGCTAACAACCGAATTGATTACAACATTAGTGACTAACATGCCCATTTTCGGTTTTCAACAAGTCGACATGATCCAAATCTTTTCAAACTTTAATATATAAACCACATGCTCATTTCTTAACTACTATAACTTGTAATCTTCAATTACATAAGAAGGTGAAGGTTTTACCTCAATAAGCCCTCTTTCCGAAATCTTCTTCACGTTAAAATCACCCACACGAACCCTCTACAAGCTTGCCAACATAATTCCTTCTTGTCGTTTTTCCAAAAAAAACTCATCACACCTAGGGTTTATCACTTGTTGGGAGAGAATAGGGGATTTTCTTAGGAGAAACCTTTGCAAATGACCAAGTATTCAAGACTTGGTCATAATATAAGGTCTTCTCTTGGTCAAAAAGATGGGAGGGACACTTGTCACCCTCCCATAGGCCTCTTATCAAAATATCTTCTGAATTTCCCCAAATTTCGCTAAAAATCCCGCCTCGGCCATACAATGAAACTTCCGAACATTTCAAAGACATACGGCCAAGGTTCGCAGCCTGGCCATGGCCTGCAACTTCAGAATACAACAAGACATCCGCGCTGCGCCTCAGATCCGGCGCTGTACAGTGGCACTGATCAAAACACTTTCATGTTCGTCTGCCTACTGAACTTGTAACCTGCATAACTTCCCACTCCGATGTCCTATCGACGAGCGGTTTGTTGCGTTGGAAACTAGACTCAACGAACTTCATATTGGGCTATTGAAACACCTAAAAACTCCTAATGAACTAGGATATATACCGCTCCAAAGTTGACTCAAAAATTGTCCAAAAACATTCTGTCAACTTATCTTTCCAATTTCAATTCTTATTTCCCTCCGTACGTTCCCAATACATGACCTGAAATTTCGGGGTATAACAGTTACCCTTCACCAGTCCAACACCCGTAGCCCAGCTTCTCTTGGCCCAACACCCGCGGCCCAACACCCCTGCCCCTTTATCTTTTCCCCTTAGCCCAGAACGCATTACCCCCTCCCTCACTAAAAAGAAAACCTAGAAAAAACAAACTGAACCACTAAAGAAGAGAGGAGGAGAAAAGGCAGCAGCCACGCCTGCCCTCACGCCACCTTCCTCGCTGAGATTCTCGCCTGAGAATCCGGCAACCCTCCCCTTACCCAGCATAACCAACGTACTCACACCCATCTTCGAAATGGTAACCAATCCTAACCTATATCACACCCGAATCACACAAAATCGCAAAAAAAAAAATGAAATCGCAGTAAAAATCAAGCACAAATCTCGTCCAAAATCAGCCAAAATCGCACATTAAATACTTACCAACATTAGAACCCAAATAGTGGCCATATAAACGAACCCATTTTACACATGCAAGCACAGAACTGGACGGGAAGAAGATCCGAGAGTTTACACAGATGAAGAACGTAAGATAAAAACCTTAGAACAGATAGGTATCGGGGGGCGAAGGGATGGAAGGAAAAGCCCTAGTAAAACATATCGAAAACCAGCAGTGATGGTTCTTACGAGAGAAATTAGAATACCCCATTGGAGCATCAAACATAGAAATCAGTAAGAAACCTTAATCGCATCGCAATCGAGTGAATCGGCGACGATACGCCTCGGTTGCACGCTGGAGAAGGTAAACTCATTTCCCTTTCGAATCTCATTCCCTTTATGCTGATTTGTGTGCTCTGTTATATGTGTAGTGGTCACGGTTGTTAGTGTCATTATATGGGTTTGAATCAGTTTTATTTGCCTCGATTCATATTTGGATTGATCACATGATAATCTGAGATTGATATACTTGTCTGGGAATACTTAAGTTAAATGCTTAATGTGTGCCTGTCTTGCTATTGAATGTTAAACTGCATCATGTCTGTAAATCTTAAACTGGCCAATAAACAAATATGCTTGTCTAAGTGTTTAAATGTCAGCATGAGAGGTCCTTATAGCTATTTGGAATCTTGTCATTAAGTCACTAAATGATGTCGACATTAGCATACTGAATTATGTCGACCAATCTATGTCATGTCGTATTATATCCCCCTGTTAGTATTTTTGTCTTCGGTTTGTAACTATATCTCACGTAGTGAGCAAATTAAGGATGTAATCCGACCCTTGAAGATATTAAACGAATAAAATTGGCCTCGTAAATGACCTGAACATGTCTACTAATTGTAGTGAAGCATGATAATGCACTGCCCCTCATCCTTAGGCATATATGGTTAAAATGTTGTTTATCTTAAAATATGTGTGCTATGCTTCCATTCCTCTTTCGATTCTGCCCATGTTCCCGTACTGCTAGGGTCATGCACCTGCTCATGTTTTAATCTGACCCCTGTGTATTTGTTAGCTCTAAACGCATTATGTACTCTAATTCACCCGGTCGAGTGTTGTTATACATTGAATGTAGCCTGACTAGAAAGATGTGTGTTTAGCCCAATCAAAATAGCTTTGCAACCCCTTCGAAATAGGATCTTAAATAGTTATTGCTTTATCTCAATATCTTGGTACATGCTTTCCTAAACTAGTTGTCCATCTAATACTTGCGGTCTATATACAAATACGATTATATCATTCAAATGGACATGCGTATGCAGGATTAAGTTATTATGTCTTAAGGATTGTCTGAAATGTGAAAGTTTAGTTTGGGTTTATTTTGGTGCGTTTCAAAGTACTAATATTCCCTGTAGGTTGAGAATCATGTATGCTTCACGTCATCTATAGGCTTAGCAGGTTGTCAACTTGTTATTTTCTAAAAAGTCAAAGGCTGGAGATGTTGATGTGTACTGTTGTCTGTTACTATCCGTACGACTCCTACTAAATGTATCATATCTCCTCCCTGTTTAGCTCCTTTATTTGCATACCTAGCTCTGTTCCCTTATCTGGAATGCCTCGTTTCTGGGCCTGATTCCCCTGTTTGTATTGGCCTATTATTGGGTCACCAAGGCCCATCATCTAGGTCGAATAATGTTTTATATGTGTTTCTTTCTTACTTCGAACCTGCCAATTCAGTCTAGACTAGTATAACTGCACGAGACTTGAATCATGTATATGTCTATAAATATATGTGCATGTTTCTTTATTTGTATTTTTGATAAATTTGAACATGTACTAATCCTTATCTTCTTCTTTATTTACATGAAATGTATCGGAGCAAAAATGAAGAGTCTCATGGCGAGACTCATCATGAATTACTTCAAATGAGACCCGCATCCACATTCATCCGCATTCCTGCTTCAGAAATTCCTAAATAAAATAGGACAAGATGACGTCGTTATCCACCTCAACTCCACTTACTCTTTAAATCACATTGCCTCATTTTATGCCTTTATTTGTTTATTGCAATTTTATTATCTAACCTTGTAATTAATAGGAGAGCTAGTTCAATTAGTCCTGGAACATAAAAGGTGGGAAGGTGATTTAGAATTAAATGCACTTCTAATTATTTACCTTAAGCTTGTCATTCATATCTAATATTTTGCCTAATCATTAAAATCGCATATCCAAACATGAAACTAACGCATCACTTCTTTGATTTCGCAGATAAAATGCATGTCCTTAGCCAAATCAATCGACTTTGCGCATATTCATTCTACAAACAATATACATGCATACTTTCAACATTATATATTTTACGATGCACTTATCCAAAATTAGCTTTATATGTATTTTTATAAGGCAAGTACATATATTTAGTCCATAAATCAACTTTGCGTCACTTACATGATAAATAATATAAACGCACACTTTAAAACTTTACATATTTTATAGCATTAGTCTTACAAACTTTTTTTTTTTACTTTGAAGCATCTCTTATAAAACACGCATTTTCTCTAACATGATAATCAACCTAGGTTTGGCAGGACAACCGCAAGTTAGCGGATCTTAGAGGGTGCTTAATCCCTTCCCTCTAGATTAATAAGGAACTCTTACCAAGAATCTCACACTAGTTTTGCAGACCAAAAAATGGAGTTAATGTTGACCTTAACATAGTTAACATTTAGGTGTCCTAATTCACTCAAACTAATTAGTTGGCGACTCCGCGAACCCTTTTAGCACTTTTTAGCATTTTTAGCACCTTTTTACTTTTAAACTTTAGCATTTAGCACCCTTTTAGGCCCTTTAGCACTTTAGCACCCCTTTAGCATTCCTTTCAGCATTTTAGCATTTATTCTATTTTTCTAACCTTTTATTAAGCAGGGGTTCGCTAAAAAATAAATGTCGCGGTCGAAAAAGGGCGTGACAGTGAGGTTACTTTGAATTGCAGGGTAAGGTTCTCACTCAGCCTCGGATGGTAGATTGACTCTTTATTTAACATGTTTCAGAAAAACGTGATAGAGGAAAGGCTCCATATCAGGGCTAGCGATCGTCCCGCAGCCTCTTTGCCGTACCTAATCCATTGATTCAGACTTGGTACTTGTCACGTTTAGTATGTAGTTGAAAGGTTCAGTTTCGGTATCTCGGGAAATGCCTGTGTGGGATTGTCTCCTTTCAAGCTTAGAATAATCACTGTCATTACGTCTATGTAGAACAGTATTTGCACGAGCATGAACTCGCGTTATGTTTTAATTAAATTCATAAACATATTTCTTTACTGTTATTATTGATACTATTTCCGCATTTAATATACATGTCTGAATTTCAAAATAAAGAGCATTAGTGGTGTTCCTGGAAAGTAATAGTTATCCAGATGTCATCACGCCCTAAGTAAAGACTTGAGAAAAATCGGGGCGTGACACTATTCTCTTGGATTATAGACCCGAGATACTTGAAGCTTCCTTTCTTTAGAATGACCTAAGTACCAAGTCTCACCTTCACGCCTGTCTCATGGTCGCTCCCATTACTGAACTTGCACTCCAATTATTTTGTCTTGGTCCTACTCAGCCTAAACTATTTAGACTCCAAAGTATATTTCCAAACATCCAGTTTAGCGTTCACTCTGCTGCGAGTCTCATCAATAAGGAGTATGTCATATGCAAATAACATACACCATGACACCTCTCCTTAAATTTATCGCGTCAGTCTATCCATCACCATCACTGAAAAGTGCTCCGAGTCTCCTCCAACTGATCATACCCTGGTCTTGGCTCAATCATACATATCCTTGATCGCCCTAGTGTATGCCACATGTACAACGCTATCCTCCAAACATCTCCATAGAACCTCCCTATGGACTTTGTCGTATGCCTTCTCGAGGTCGATGAAAATCATATGTAAGTTTCTCTTCCTCTCCCTATACTGTTTCACCAACCTCCTAATAAGATGAACGACTTCTGTAGTCAAATGCCCCATCATGAATCCAAACTGGTTCTCGAAAATAGACACACCTCTTCTCACCTTCATCTTCACGATCATTTCCCAAACTTTCATTGTGTGGCTTAACAGCTTGATACCCCTATAGTTGTTGCAACTATGGATGTCATATTTGTTCTTGTACAAAGGAATCGTTGTACTCCACCTCTATTTTTTAGACATTCTTGTCATCTTAAAAATTACATTAAAGAACTCAGTCATCCACTCCAAACTTGCCCTACATGCGCTCTTCCAAAATTCAACTTGGATCTCACCAGGCTCGGTCGCTTGTCCCATGCGCATCCTGCGAACCGCACACTTAATACTTCTACAATATTCAAAATCTTGATACATTCCGGATTGCTCCAGATCTCCCAGCACAATGTCTTTATTAGCGAATATTCTTTCATTAATCACAATATATATAGTTGTACAAAGGTGATTTCTAATACAGTAAGAATCATAAGTTACCTTAAATACATGATACTAATAAATACAATATATACTGTGAATATTTGAAGAATATTGTAAGAATGGATCTTGGGTCTAACTCAACCCCAAAAGATAGCTTGTAGGGTGAGGATTGTCCAAGTCCATATACGGAGTCCATATTTTCATTCCATTACCGATGTGAGACTCTTAACACTCTTCTGCACGCCCAGACCCCGTTAACTGAAGCGTGGATAATATAATTTGGGGGCCCAACATCAGTGACCAAAGAATTGGAATGAGCCTGACTTTGATACCATGTAAGAATGTGGAATAATTTCCCTTAGGGATTTCTTTCATTAATCACAATATATATAGTTGTACAAAGGTGATTCATAATACAGTAAGAATCCTAAATTACCTTAAATACATGATACTAATAGATACAACATATACTGTGAATATTTGAAGAATATTAGCTAATACTCCCCCTCAGATGGAGCGGGAGGAGGCCAAATGCTCAGGCTGGATCTGAAGTCTTTGAACAATTTTCTGGGTAGTCTCTTTGTGAAGATGTCTGCATACTGATATGAGGAGGGTACATGTAAAATTTTGACTAGACCATGTGCGACCTTCTCATGGACAAAATGGATATCCATCTCAAGATGTTTGGTCCGCTGATGCTGGACCAGATTATGAGACATGTAGATGACAGATATGTTATCACAATCGAATATAGGTGCCTTGCGCAATGGATAACTGATCTCCAAGAGAATATTCCGGAGCCAACAGATCTCAACAACTACATTAGCAACACCCATATACTCTGCTTCGGTACTGGAGCGGGATAACGTGGCTTGTCGCTTGGCAGACCAAGAGATAAGATTATCCCCTAAAACACATAATAGCCTAAAGTAGAGCGTCACGTGTCCGAGCATCCTGCCAAATAATCATCAGTGTAAGAGAGCAACATGTTCGGAGCGGAGGGGTAGAGATACAACCCATAGTCAGGAGTACCCTTAATATATCTGATAATACGCTTAAGAGCAGCAAGATGGGGTTCCCTCGAGGCATGCATGAACAGACACACCTGCTGAACGGCATATGAAATGTCGGACCTGGTGAATGTGAGGTACTGCAGAGCACCTGCAAGACTCCGATAGAGAGTAGAATCAGACATTGGATCACCCTCGGAAACACTGAGCTTGTATTTTGAATCAATAGAGAGTAGGCACATCCTTACAATTCGACATCTTAGCTCTGAACACAATTTCTTCTGCATGGTTGACATACTGGGGAACGACAGGATGAACAAAATAAGATGGTTGATGCATATACACAATTTCTTTCAAATCTCCATGAAGAAATGCGTTCTTGACATCTAGCTGATGAATCAGCCACTTTTTACTCATAGCAATACTAAGACCAGTACGAATCGTAGCCAGTTTAACAACCGGGCTAAAAGTATCACCACAGTCAATGCCCTCCTGCTGATTAGTGTCATTTGCCACAAGTCTAGCCTTGTAGCGTTCCAAAACACCACTGTCTCTGAATTTGTGACGAAAAAGCCACAAACATCTGATCACATTCACCCCCTCTAGTCTAGGTACTAGATCCCAAGTATGCTGCTTAGTTAAAGCATTATATTTCTCAGACATGGCCGCATTTCAATTAGGGTCAGGTTTAGCCAATTTGGGGTTATTTGGAAGTGAAGAAATAGTTTGGGCAGACATGTTAAATTGGACTTTGGGTTTGAAAATCCCGTGTTTAGCACGAGTTGCGATACCTCAAATTCAAAAACTCCAGGTTCCTCAGGGTCAATGCATTAAAAAGGGACAAATTTTAGCGGATGGTGCTGCTACGGTTGGTGGCGAACTTGCTTTGGGGAAAAACCTATTAGTAGCTTATATGCCGTGGGGGGGTTACATTCCATTTGGTGACTGGGTACAGTGGGTGGCTGCATTGGTTGAGTAGGAGGGTCCGAAACAGATGGAGATGAGGAAGATGGATGATTTTTCGTCTGAGGACTAGATAACGATGAAAAACCAACTTGCTCACTGGAAGACTGGCGCTGCGGCGTATCCCCTAGGGGTTGTGGCACTGAAGGCGAGATGTTAGTGAGCTGACTTAGAATGATGGGAGATAGGACTGGTTCATCAAGAAATGAGTAGTCTGGTTTTCAGTATTTCCGAGGGTCAAAAAATGGAAATATTGTCTCGTTGAACGTGACGAGAAATATGAGTCTAACGAGTTGACAGGTCATAACACAGATAACCCCTATGGTTGGGTGGAAAACCGAGGAATACACATGGTGTAGTTCTAGGAGCCAACTTATGAGGGGTGGTGGAGGTAAAATTGGGATAACACAAATATCCGAAGATCCTTAGGTGGTCATAAGATGGAGTCCTACGATATAGAATGTCTGTGGGGGTCTTATTTTGTAGAGTGCTAGTAGGTAAAATATTTAGGAGGTATTCTACCATTTTGACAGCATAGACCCAGAAAGATGATGGCAGACATGCATGAAAGAGGAGAGTACATACCATGTTATTAACAGTGCGAATAATTCATTCAACTTTACCATTTTGAGGGGAGGTGTGAGGACAAGAGAAGCGGAACATCATGCCTTGTTGAAAGCAAAAATTATGGAAAGCCGAATTATTAAATTCACGTCCGTTATCATATTGAAAGGATTTTATTGGTTTTTCAAACTGGGTTTTAATAAATCTGTGAAACTCAAGAAATTTAGCAAAAACCTCATATTTGAATTTGAGTGGATAGATCCATACAAAATGTGAAAAATCATAGAATAAAACAAGATAGAATTTGTGACCTAGAGAGCTAACAACAGGAGAGGTCCACAAGTCAGCATGAACAATGTCAAATGGTGAAACTGTAATACTCATTGAAGACAGCAAAGGAAGACGAGTATGCTTGCCAAGCAGGTCAGAGAAACAGTTTTGGGCAAGTTTCCCATTATTACATTTAATACGCTGATTATTTCTAAGAAAGGAAAAAACATGATCTCCTGCATGTACGAGTCTATTGTGTCAAGTGGATGGAGACAATGCAGCAAGAGAGACTGGTTGTTGAGTTCTGAAAGCGGAAGAGTTTGTGAAAGGGTAGAGGTCTCCCACACTATTGCAGCGTGTAAGAATTCTCCCCGTATTGAGATCCTTCATAGAGAAACCAAAAGGGTCAAAATCTACAGACACCCAATTATTACGAGTGAATTTCCTAACATATATCAACTTTTTAATAATTTGAGGGGCGTAGAGGACATGGTTAAGTTAGAAGGGTGTATGGGGATTTTTAATATGTGTATTGTCATAACCAGCAATTAGAATGCGGTGACCATTGCCAACAATAATATATTGAAGATACTTTAACCGAAGCAGTTGGGAAAAATTACCTGAAGAGTTGGTCAGGTGTGATTGATGTGCGATTTATACACACGCTAAACGCAAGTGCACATATCGTGACAAGTAATATAGTCTAGGTAAGACCGAATATCGTCCTCAAAGACTGGTTTTCAAACACCGATTATCTATGCTTTAGTTTTTATTTGGTTAACGTTAATTGAGTTGGAATTCTAAACTAATAATGCAGGAAATAAACTAATTATGAAAATACTTTGATTTAAATCAATTATGATGGAGAATTAGGGCTTCCAAGATCATCAACTATTCACTCTATTCAATCATTAATACAATTAGACTAATTTCTTCTTCTACGTTAAGATAGCAGGTTAACTAGACCGTTTTATACTCCTGTTAAGGTAATATAAACACTCAACCCCAATGGAGAACCCTTCTACCTTTCGGTGACATGATTGACTACAAAGGAGGATTAAGAGCAATAACCTATTAAGCTACACAAGTATCGGGGTACTTTCGTCCACGATTTAAACCTATGTTTATTCAACTATAGCATATTCACAATCTCCCCTTTCGGATTTCGATTAGAACTCATATAAGTGATGATAACTAGTGATCAATTAAGTATCAAGCAATCAAAACAACTATTGAATAAATCTTAAACAAGTGAAGAAGAAATCAACTAATTTATTAATTCATGAATAAGAGTTTCAAGAGAATCACAAGGAAATCTCTAATTAAGTAATTAGCTCCTAGCCATAGTCACGCTAAGAACTAATATAATCTCCATACATGAACTAAAATAACAAAGCAAAAAGAAAGAAAAGAAAATACTCAAGAACAAGTCTCCAAGCCTTCTAGCATCCAAGGATTGTGCTGTGGAATATTTACAAGATGGAATGGAATGGTGGATGGAGAATGGAATGATGGATGGAGAATGGAATGGGTGATGAAGGATGAATTCTTCTAATGATGTAGAGACTATTTATAGCCCAAGAATCCTTTAGGTAAAGGGTTAGGGATTATGTAGGTAGGAAAGGTTATGAAATCCTTTTAGGTAAAGGGTTTAGGAAAAGTTATAGAATCATTTAGGTAAAGGGTTAATGATTATGCAGGTAGGAAAAGTTATCCCTTTTGGACCCTGAAAACGTGTCAAATTCGGCCCAAAACTCAGAAATCCCGCGTCGGCGCCGCGGCCAGAATCGGCACGGCGCTGAAAATCGTAGAGCTTTGGGCGGCTTAAGTCGGTCTTGCGCGCCGGTGATGACATTCTTCCGGATTTTTCGTTTCTTCGTCCTTTGTTCATCCGGTCTTCGTCTGATTTCTTCTATATTTCCCGGACCTTCTTAGGCTTCATTTCTTGGCCCTTTTAGTGTGCAATTCCATCTCATTTATGCGCATTTCATCTCTTTTTCGCCATTTTTTCCATTTCTGACCGATGTAATACAAAAGAAAGGAAAACGACCCTAATACTATACTAAACATAAATGAAAAGAGTAAAATACTAACTAAAAATGACTCAAAATGTGTATATAAAATACAATGATCAAACACCCCCAAACTTAACATTTGCTCGCCCTCGAGCAAAGATCGGAAATATAAACAAAGACACGAAAGAAAGGAAAATAAAATGACTCAAAGACATTGATCAAATTGTTGCATCATTGTTACTTAGAAAAGCATGAAGGTTAGTAAAATAATATGCAGGAACATATAGCATGTATTTTTAGCATTCTAAACACTTCAAGTTAGATGTTTCGCAAATTCAATTTAATCATGCTCAATGGAAGTAAGAATATCTAACTATGCATGTCAATTTCAAAATCTTATGGCATGTTCACTCGTTATTCTCCACTAATCATGGATATACATATTAGAGATCTTCAGGGCTTTTCAGGGTTGTAATGTAGGCTTAGGCAGAGGTAGGTAAAAATAGGCATTTAGGCTCAATTTACGTACCATAAACTCTTTTGCTTTAAATTCTTCCCTTTTCTTTTGATTTTCTTTTTCACTTCATACCTATCTTTCTCCTCTTTTGTTTTGAGAGAATGAAGTGTATTATGAATAGCCGGCACCCCCAAACTTAGACTTTTGCCTATTTATTATTTCTTTTTCATTGGGGTGCATCAAAAATTATTCACTCTTTTTTCCCTCTTTTTCAACACTTTGTATTCCAATATCTCAATTTTTTTCCACTTATGGCACAAATATGGAATTATAGGGTGTCAAAGAAAAGTCTTATTTTTAGGCTCAAAGGGGCTGACAAGGGATATAATTTGAATGTCAGGGATAGGCAAAAAAAAAATGGTAAGAAAGGGCTAACAAAGAAATGCCTGAATCATCTCTCTAACATGCATATCCTAATTATTTCGCCTCAAATAACAAGCAAGCAGACACATAGGTTTAATTATTAACAATGCACAAATCAAGAAAGATACCCCAAATAGTTCAATTTCATGAATTTTTGGCATATCTAACCTAAGTGTTCAGATGGTTGCTTCTAATTCCATTACATTATTCTACTTTACTTCACTATGCGTTTCAAGTAATTACAGCATGCATGATCTTAAAAAAAAATTATGACTCAAAAAAAATACTCAAAAATTACTCAAAAATACACAAAACAAATAAAAAAGACTCAAAAACAATAAAACATCCCCCCAAACTTAAATCACACATTGTCCCCAATGTGTGCAAGACTAAAAAAAATAGGGACAACTTACTTACACAACACAGCGGTCATAACGGAGGTCTGGGAGGAAAAATTCTGGAATTTGCACGGAATATAACTCTCGGAAGTTCCGGCGCCACGACGCTGATTCTGGGCGTCGTGGCGCTGACGATGACTTTTCCTTTTTTTTCAGCGTTTTTGCTCCTTTTTCTGTTCGGGGTCTGCTCCTAGTCCACCTGTCATCCAATAACACAAAACAAGAACCCAAGACCGTGAGATTGTTCAAGACAAGATAAAATAAACTAAAGACAGAAATTAAAATAACATAATTAATAAACATTGGGTTGCCTCCCAACAAGCGATGTCTTTAACGTCTTTTAGCCGGACGCAGTTAACCTTTACGAGTGTCCATTGGATCCTTCTGCGAACTGCTTGCAATCCGCAAAGTTATTGTTGCAGGTCTCACTTTTCCTACAACAATCTTTTAAACTAAGGGCTTCAGATATAAGATTATCCCCCAAGTACACAAGACATGCTTGTCTTTTAGGCTCTCTCTAATGTAGAGATCAGTGAGATTCCCAACATCTCTCAACTCTAGGGGGTGCCCTTGATGGTATGGACTTTCTATTTGAGGATCAACAGTGACCGTTGGTGGTATTTCTTTTGCAATAGGTACAGGAAAAAGAATTTCCAAAGAATCCAAAAAGGTAAATAATTGGATCTCAGTAATCTTTTCCTTCTCTACACCAACTATCTCGCCAGATTCCTCAACAGCTGGGTGTGGTTCAAGTTCCTCAATTTGCTTATCACTTCCCACAACGGTGTCGCTAGGCAGACTTTCTTGAAGTGTATTGCTCATCCTATCCATTAGTTGCCCTATTTGTGTCTCCAAATTTCTAAGGGACACTCTTGTCTCATCCATGAACTGAGACTGGCACTTGGTGAGCCTGAGTATGCTTGCCTGCAACTCATCTAGATCTTCTTCCAGAACCTGTGGGTTAAGTTGATGTTGATGACTCCACTGCCCCTGATAGAAGTAGTAATCCATGGACCTGTATATTTATTTTATTTTTATTTTTTCGTTTTTTTTTTTCGAATTTAACCTGCAAAATAAGAAAAACAACAAAAGGTAATAAAAAAGATGCTCGCAGAGCAACCAAATTAGAAATAAGAATAGATAAATCGATATTGAAAGTACGCCAATCCCCGACAACGGCGCCAAAAACTTGATGTGCGATTTATACACACGCTAAACGCAAGTGCACGTATCGTGACAAGTAATATAGTCTAGGTAAGACCGAATATCGTCCTCAGGGACTGGTTTTCAAGCACCGATTATCTATGCTTTAGTTTCTATTTGGTTAACGTTAATTGAGTTGAAATTCTAAACTAATAATGCATGAAATAAACTAATTATGAAAATACTTTGATTTAAATCAGTTATGATGGAGAATTAGGGCTTCCAAGATCATCAACTATCCACTCTATTCAATCCTTAATACAATTATACTAACTTCTTCTTCTACGTTAAGATAGCAGGTTAACTAGACCGTTTTATACTCCTGTTAAGGTAATATAAACACTCAACCCCAATGGAGAACCCTTCTACCTTTCGGTGACAAGATTGACTACAAAGGAGGATTAAGAGCAATAACCTATTAAGCTACACAAATATCGGGGTACTTTCGTCCACGATTTAAACCTATATTTATTCAACTATAGCATATTCACAATCTCCCCTTTCGGATTTCGATTAGAACTCATATAAGTGATGATAACTAGTGATCAATTAATTATCAAGCAATCAAAACAACTATTGAATACATCTTAAACAAGTGAAGAAGAAGTCAACTAATTTATTAATTCATGAATAAGAGTTTCAAGAGAATCACAAGGAAATCTCTAATTAAGTAATTAGCTCCTAGCCATAGTCACGCTAAGAACTAATACAATCTCCATACATGAACTGAAATAACAAAGCAAAAAGAAAGAAAAGAAAATACTCAAGAACAAGTCTCCAAAGATTGTGTTGTGGAATATTTACAAGATGAAATAGAATGGTGGATGGAGAATGGAATGGTGGATGGAGAATGGAATGGGTGATGAAGGATGAATTCTTCTAATGATGTAGAGACTATATATAGCACAAGAATCCTTTAGGTAAAGAGTTAGGGATTATGTAGGTAGGAAAAATTATGGAATCCTTTTAGGTAAAGGGTTTAGGAAAAGTTATAGAATCCTTTAGGTAAAGGGTTAAGGATTATGCAGGTAGGAAAAACTATCCCTTTTAGACCCTGAAAACGTGTCAAATTCGGCCAAAACTCAGAAATCCCGCGTCGCCGCGCAATCGGCTCACGGCGCTGAAAATCGAAGCTTTGGGCGACTTGATGGCGCCTCGGAGCTGCCGAGCGCGCGCCGTGTGACATTCTTCCGGATTTTTCGTTTCTTCGTCCTTTGTTTTTCTGGTATTCGTCTGATTTCTTCTATATTTCCCGGACCTTCTTAGGCTTCATTTCTTGGCCCTTTTAGTGTGCAATTCCATCTCATTTATGCTTATTTCATCTCCTTTTCGCCATTTCTCCATTTCTGACCGCTGTGACACAAAATAAAGGAAAACGACCCTAATACTATACTAAACATAAATGAAATGAGTAAAATACTAACTAAAAATGACTCAAAAGGTGTATATAAAATACAACGATCAGTGATGTGGATCCGGATTCCATATACCAATTATTATCGGGTGGTTGCAGAGTGAGGGTGTTGAAAGTTTGACCCAAATCAGTGGGTTGCTCTGATAGGCTAAAGGAAACTGTTGGGCCGACATCAGATGGGCATGTTAGTCTTTGGGCCGAGAAGCGGGCCTCACTGCTTCTTGAAATTAGGCCCGGTTGCGGGCCGCCGGCGCCATCTTGTTGTGCATTCGACCATCTTCTTGGCGGTGACATCGCCTAACTTCTTTGCTGCGATTCGCCCATTTCTTTGGCGGTGACCTGCCTTCTTCTTCTTTGTGCCTTGCCTTTGACGTGACCCTTCCCCTTGTTTCCTTGTCCGCGAACTCTGCTGCCTCTGCCTCCACCGCGGCTCTGCTGCTGCTGGTTGTCTGGTGGTGGTGGAGCAGTGGTGATGGTCGACGACTGCAAGTTTTCAACGGCTAATGCTTTTTTATTGTGCTCATCCTGTTTAGCACGTCGTGTTTCTTCCAACAACAATTGTGAACGCGCCTTGTTGAAAGTTGGAAGTGGATCAACATGTTGAATCATTGTTTCAAGAGTATCATATTCTCTTTTTGGTAATCCTGCAACGAGTTGTAGTACCATTTTAGTCTCATAAACCGTTGTCCCAACATGAGAGAGTTGTCAGCGATAAGTTTCAGTTGTTTGCAATAGTAAGACATATTGTTAAAATTCTCAAGACTAGTGTTGTTGAACTGCTCCTCTAAATACACCCCCCGAATATTTTTATTATTCTGAAATATGTCTTCCAAGCGTACTCAAAGTTCGCGTGCCGAAGCACCAGTTTTCAGGATAGTACACAGTAAGTCCTTTGAGATGGTACCATAAATTCATTGTTTGACAATGACGTCAAGACGACGCCATGTCGAATCATCAATCTCAGAGGGGCGAGGGATTGAATCATCAATGTGGTCGAGCACGTTATACGCACATGCATGGATATAAAATAGTTCTACCCACATAGAATATTGACATTCTTCTTGATCAAGAATAATAGGAACAAAATTCTTGATGTTTGTGACAACAAACGCCGGATGAAAAGAAGACTTTGAGGAAGAGAGAGGGTGTCAATTAATCCGGAGGTAGAACCAGTGGATTTAGGAGAGGTAGGGGGAGACATGATAGCCACATGGTTAGAAATTCAAAGAGAAAAGCAGTCACTGCCGAGAAGAGGAGGAGGGTGGGGTGGGGAGGCGGAAACAATAGAGAATTTCTATGGTTTAGGGAGTTTAGGCTATTGATACCATGTAAGAATGAATTTTGGCCGTAACTCTCGCAATTGACATTTCTCACTATGTTTTTAGGAGATTCCCGAGAGTTCGACTGACTAATAATAAAGTCTTATCAGTTACAAGCTACCAATTAGAAACCCACGACTCTGCACGTTATACTTCCTTCCATTTTTGACTTCCCGGGGGATAAAGCAACAACACTAGCGAGTGACTCACCAACTCGGAAGTCAGAAACATGAAAGCCATGAAGCTGCTAATTCAAACCTTTCAAGTCCTAGCAAATGACAGAAGACTATCTTGATATATAAACCAAAAGTCGAGCTAACGCGTGAAACACTCCGCCATTTATAGGAAGCCAAAAAATGTGAGCCTTTTTACATAATAAAGGGGGAGAGCGCCAGGAGAACGTCGAGACGCCATCAGTTTGGAGTGCGAGGCCAACTCGCTTAGGAGGAAGAGGGGAAGCTCCTGACCGGTTACAACATTCCTTTCTATTGCGCCTAAAATCTCTATTTCTGCTATTATTTCACGTGTTTCTATCCGTCTTCGTTGTACTTTAACATTGCCCAAGGGCCATACAAAGGAAGGTCTTATATGTGTCATGTCTTTTCCTTTTAATAGGGACACCTCCGAAGGAGGGGAAAGCGTTCACAAAAATATTTTGGAACTTAGCATATTTAACTGCGGCCTCGTCTATAGTCCGATTTCCTAGCGAAGAAAGCCCTATCGGAAAGCCCCCTCCCAATGGCCCTAAGCGCTCAAACCAACCCTTGTGATGTCACTGAACGAAAGTCTTAGGGAGGAACACAACAAACCCAAAAACCAAATCGGATAGGCTAAGTTTGAAAGCTACGCCATCCTCTCCATCCGCTTTCCAAGTGAAGGAGTTGTCCCTCAGAGATCTAGTGGGGAAAAGATCTTGCTGCGTAATCACCGTGCCTTTCACGATGGCACCGAAACCCATATTTGATCTAGAACTTGAGAAACCCTCCCCGGCCGGGTTGACTACGAAAGGAGTGGCGACAGAGGCTCATCTTTAAAAGAAAAGATCCAATTCTTTTATTTCTTTCACACGGAAGGAGACAACTCTCTCTTATTGGCTTAGCCTTTCGAGTTGAAGGTACGTCGTTAGGCTCATTTCTGCTCTCATTCCTGGTCAATGTCAAATTCTTCCTAAAAAAGAGGGCATTAACAGGCTATTCTTTATGCGTGGGTGTGAATATCTTGACTTCTGATTCAATTGTTCGGAAGCGACGGCTCGGCCGTAGGAAGGCAGTGTTGGGGGTTTAGGTTTTGTTTTGGTGAAAAGGTCTTAGGCATCTTTCGATGAGAAGGAAATAGTCTATGTCGGGAATCGGCTTCTCAGCCTCAACCCCAAAAGATAGCTTGTAGGGTGAGGATTGTCCAAGTACATATACGAAGTCCATGTTCTCATTCCATTACCGATGTGAGAATCTTAACAGTCTTTATCTTCTTCTTCGTTCAAGAGCTTATGGAAGTAAGACTGTCACCTCCGTCTAATACACGCGTCCTCCACTAGTACTTTGTCATCCTCGTCCTTGATACACCTCACGTGATCCAAGTCACGGGTCCTCCTCTCCCTCGCATTGGCTAGTCTGTGCAACTTCTTATCCCCGCCTTTTTTCTCTAATTCCACATAGACGTTCAAAAGCCGCCGTTTTCACCATCATAACCACTAGCTTTGCCTCTTTCCTCGCATCTTCATCGGTCTTAATCGATTATATACACATTTCGAACCTTTGAATCTGTCATTACCTATCTACATCCAATTCTCAATCAAAAGAAATTTGATTATGTTATTGTATTTTATTTGTTCTTTTTTAAACCTATTATTTATCGTTGAAATGTTTCATTTTCTTTTCTAGCAATGTCTTTAGTCAAATTAGAGTAAAATTGTTTTCAAGTTTTGACAAAACTCAATGCAAAGCCAAACCAAATCCAAAATTCCCCATTATCAATCAATACTCAACGTAATTAAGGAGCCTAATACGTAATTTCTAGACTAGAAAAAGGTTCAATAATAACTTTATTTATAAACTCAAAACTCAATATAGTCGATCAATTGTACTCCATAATTGCCACATATAATCCACCCCATAGCAAGTTGACTTAACCTTTTTTATGAGAGGAAGAGAAGTGGGCTTTCCATTAGGAATAACTAAAAACATTATTTAACATGGACAAGTTCATTCGAAATTGGGCGAAGTAGACTAATATTGGATTTTGACGTTGTCATTTAACTTTTATTTATTTTTAAAATATTTTTATACATGACTTTGGGATAACTTCAAATATATTGTGTATGAAATTCAAGCATATACGGTTAAAGTTTAGTCATATTTCCCCGGCTACAACTATTTCTATTTGAAGTTAATGCACATATGGTTTAAGCTCAAATAAAAATGACAAAATTAAACAAAAATGATTGAATTTCAACCATATATGACTAAAATTAGTGCAAAAATGATTGAAGTCCGATCATTTTTGCCTGAACTTCTTAATTCAGAAGACTTGTCTGAAGTTTGATTTTGTCAAGCCTAACTTCAGACACCGTATATATAAAGTGGATATATAAACAAAACAAAAAAATAAAAAGTGGGTAAAAAATTCCAGTTGCGTGAGGTGGTGACCATTTTTGTATATAAAAGTGATATTCTGGTCCATTTACATGTATTTATGAATAATTCTATCTATTAGCAATCTCAATTACTATATTCAGGTCCTTGCTAATTTTCATCAAATATATACTAAATAGCTTTATCCATGAATGCTTAAATATATACTAAAAAATCACTTAATATTTTCGTATCGCAGCACTCCCTTCATTAACCACTACACCACTCTAAATGTTATCTTGTCGTGAAATTGATTTTTGACTCATTTTTCCTATGGATAAATGATAATAGGACAATTTCATTCTGTATTAAATAAGTAGTTTTATATTAGTTCAAACATTACAACAAGGGAAAAGGGGTATATTTGTCATTCGTCAAAGTTTGGGGACAAATATGTCCCCCGTTAGTCTAAACTTGTTATATTTGCTCATTTTAAACAAAAATGTCACGTGAACGCCACGTGGAAGATACATGACAAAGTGGGACCCACACTTTCATCCCCAACTGAAGCTCCATTTCCGACGAGTTGAGGTCCAACAATGGCGAAAATTGTTTAGAGAAGAATTGAGACACGAGGTTGGGTGCAAATTGTAGCCAAGATCAATACGAACCCAGTGACACCAACCTCAGCCTTTAGCAATACCTGAATTGATCGGAATTTGCCAAAAACTCGACGGAATTTCGAAGTGGTCGACGTGAAGATTGGGGATGAATTGTGGCACGGGGGTGAGTGTAAAATGACGGCAAGAAGATGGTGAATCTAATGGAACCACCCTAGACCATCGACTTTAGCTCAGGTGACCGGAATTTCACCGACGACGACTAGGGTTTCACGATTTTACGATTTGGGTGTTGTGTCGATTTGGTTGGAGTCAAACAGCGGGGCAGTTATAGAAATGACGGGGAGGAGAAGACGGTGTAACCCACTTTCGTCGAGTCTCGCTCAGGTCGCCGGAAATGGCAAAACAGTGATCGGGGTAGAAGTTTTGGGATGAAGGTGTGGGTCCCATTTTGCCATATGTCTCCCACGTGGCGTCCACGTGACATTTCTGTTAAAAATGAACAAATATAACAAGTTTAGACTAACAGAAGATATATTTGTCTCAGACGGAGGACAAATATGCCCCTTTTCCCTTACAACAATAACATATTCAAATCACACAATGTGAGTCTGCACATGATAGAAGAGGTATGTACTCTATCTACTAGGTAGAGTTTCCAAAAGAGGTACGGTAAAAAAAAAAAAAAAAACAGTAAGCCAATAGAAAATGAAAAAAAAATCCTTAAACCCTTTGAAAAACAAAAAACCAAATGACAAAACCCTTAATACTGGTTATGGCCTTCTCTTCGCGAAATCTCTTCTCCCTTTTCCATAAACCCAGAGGTGTTTTGTCTCTCTTTTGCTATGTAAACTAATTTCCATTCATATTTATTAATTTTCTCTTATACTTATAATTTTCTTAAAATTTTAATGATTTTGTCTTCAGTGATACCATTTGAATTCTTGGGTCAACCATCTCCAGCTTTGTTCTGTACTCACATTGTTGAAGACACACCAATTCTTGTAATTTCTCTAATTCTCTTTATTATTATGTTTATTGATTATAATATATGTTCGCATTTGGTATGCTGAAAAAGATTTGATTTTTGGAAAACTCTTTCATATGTTATTATCTGTGGTTCCTTGTACTTCGATTATGGTATTAGTTTGGGGTTGTTAAGACTCCTTTGTTGTGTTTTCTATACTGTTTTGAGTTGCTTGTTCTTGTGCCGAGGGACTACAGGAAACAACCTCTCTACCTCCCAAGGTAGGGGTAAGGACTGCGTACACTCGAACCTCCCCAGACCCTATTTTGTGGAATTTCACTAGGTATGTTGATGTATATTTGCAGAAGAAAATAACTTTGCTCATAATTTGTGAAAATTTTGTTCTTGGTGAAAACAAATTTCACTACTAAAGTTAACAAACAGTGGGAAATGATTTGTCAAGGAACCATTTCAAGAAAACTTTTTTCTGGCATACCAAACATACCCTTTAGTTTCTCTCCTTCTCTTTTATTATGATTGTTGTTTATAACATATATGTCCATTTGGTATGCTGGAAAAGATTTAATTTTTGGAAAATGCTTTTATTATCTTGAGAGTTATTTGTAAAAGAAAACAACTTTGCTCATAATTTGTGAAAAATTTGTTCTTGGTGAAGTTAACAAAAGTGGGAAATGATTTTGTGAAAGAACCATTTCAAGATTTGTTTTTTCTATCATACCAAACACACCCTTTAGTTTTAATTTGATATATGGCTTTTTTTCGTGTTCCTTGGTACTGTGAAGGTTAGAGATTTTATTCACAAGGCATTGTATGATCCGAATGTCGGGTATTTCTCCCAGAAATCGGCATCAGTTGGAGTGCTTGATAGAAACACTAAGTTCAATAACTTTGAAGGTAAGTTGCGCCAATTTTACTTCACTGTTTCTTCATCTACTCGATGGCTTAATTGTTGATATTTAATGTTACATAAGTTCTCAGTAAATCTAGAAGAAATTGTCCTACAAGACGGAAAATATGACTTTTGAATGTTTTAGGTAGGAAAGCATACATGAAGCATTTGGATAAGATTTACAAGCAGAGTGATGTTTCATGGTTTACTCCAGTGGAGCTTTTTAAGGTAATATTATTGTTTTTTATCCTTCTAAATGTAATTGCTAATTATATGTGAGAATTCTGTAAACTATCTCTTCGGATATTCTTGGGTTATCTTATTATGAGCAGAGAATAATTACTTATCATAGACAAAGGCTCCTACAGTCCTATATGAGAAGTCCCTCTTGTATATTGTATATTGTCTATAACCGAAGAGTTTACCTATCTTATCATAGACGAAGGCTCCTACAGTCCTATATGAGAAGTCCCTCTTGTATATTGTCTATAACCGAAGAGTTTTCTCTCTTTTTTTCTTGCTTCATATTATATCAAAGCCTAGTAGTTTCTGCCTACTGGGTGCCGATGAAACAATAGCTTCTTTGGGCATACTCGGGTTGACTTTTCAGTTTTCACTACAAACTGAACTTTTGTCCCCGCCTTGAGTTTGAGATAGCGCGTTGAAAGTCAACAAAATTGATAAAGTTATATCGCAAAATGTTGTCTAAATTTAATGAACCTGAGGATAGAATATTATGTAGGGTATTTCATAGGATATACTAGAATGTTCTGTACTTTAAGGTGAATGAACAATTATTACTTTATTTTATGTATATTAAGATTCCTATACAAGGAGTCTCTCTTGTATATTGTCAATAACCAATTTAAGATGATTTCTCTTTTCCCCTTTTATCTTGTTTTCATAATGTAGTGGGGCACCACTCTAAGAGCCTGTTTGCCAAACGTAAAAATTGCTTATTTTGGGAAGTACTTTTCGTCAAATGGAGTTCCAAAAAAAGTACTTTCAGATAATAGCAATTTGTGGTTGGCCAACACTTTTGCTAGTATTATAGAAGCAGTTTGTCTGGTAAAGCTTTCCAGAAATGCTTTGAGCATCTAATCATGAAAAAGAACATGTAAAGATTCACTTTATAATTAGTATTATTAAAGTAGATAAATAATTTGGCATATTTAGATAAGCAATTTGAAATATTTATTGTGAGAAACCTTAACTAAGCTTTTCAGTCTCATTTAATTAAAATGTAAAACATAAAATCACAAAATAGAGATAAGGAACATATTTGTGAGATTGGTCATAGATGTGTTGTTGACAATGCATTAGGTTACTTTTTGTCCATATTGTTTGGATAGTTTGGTAAATATAAATTTATGCTGAGGGTATTTTTCTGCTGAAAAAAGTTTACATTTTTATTTTAAGACAGTTTAGTTGAGGTAACCAAAATTTTCATTTACATGAATCTTTCCTCTTCACAACCTTTTTTATTGTTTTCTATTCTACCTGCTAGATGCATTAATATATATGGAATTTTCTGCAGCCCTGGTATGCACATGGGATAGCTGAATCCATTTTGCGTACTACAAACCTATCTGTTCCACTAAAAGTAAGTTCCTTAATATTGAAAGAACATAGTTTTTAAGCAGCATTGCTATCTTTTCATTGTCCATTTGCTCTCTTTTATTCATCTTAAAATTACTTTATTGATAAATCATTCACTCGCTTTACATGTTGACCTTTTTGGGTGTAGATATATGAAATAGGTGGTGGATCAGGAACCTGTGCGAAAGGCATCCTGGATTACATAAAGTTAAATGCACCTACAAGAGTTTATGATAATATCAGTTACACGTATGTGATAATGCTCCTAATGCCTTTCCTAATTGAGTATGCTACACATGATGAACTTGTTGGCATGGCTTCAGAGTTACAGAGTTAAACATTCTTTCAAAATATGCATGAAATAGAGCGAAGAACAAATTTTTAAAAGTACCTTAGGGCATCCAAAAGGCTTATAAAGGTCTTGTGCCACTCCATTAAATAGCAGAAGCACTTTAACTATTTCCCTGTTACCAACATGACACCAAAGAAAAGTAGATGATATATATGTTTCTCGTAAATTAAGAAAGTTCATGAACCCTAAAAATATATCAAGTAATGTTAAATACATGTCAAATGTGTGTAACCATACAGTGATTATATCTTCTTATGATTGCGACAAGAAACGATCTATAAAAATGTAATATTTAAATCAATATTAACCTTAGTTGAAGCATCTAAAGTTTCAAAAGGGTATCCAATAAGTATAAACCACATCTTGAGCAGAATATCAGTGCAGCATAGCATATGCTGTTCCTTTTATCATTGTTTTCATTCAATCAATGCTTAAACAAATACTAAAGCCCCTCTTCACTTGAGAACAGTTCAGTTGAAATCAGTTCCTCGCTTGCAGCAAAACAGATTCAAACTGTTGGCGAAGTTGATAGCCACTTATCAAAGTTTAGAGTTGAGCGTCGTGATGCTACTGACATGAATGGATGGGGTATGATGCTGTTATTTATCTGAACCTGTTCTTGATGACAGCTTAACAACTTAAATTGCATTTGCATAGATGATATACATGCACTGCCAAGTATATCCTGGCTCATTGATCCTATTATGGTGGATTGAAATTCAGTTTCTTTGGTTTCTAAAGGTTGACCTATTCTGTACACTAAAAGAAGTTTTCTTGATTAAGCAGGGGATGTGCATGAACAACCTTGTTGGGTTATCATGTTAGAGGTATGCCTACTTTCTTTATTCTTCTTTTTCTTTTTTTAATAAGGTAAGTAGTTTTATTAATGTGGGAAAAACTCCCGTAAAAGCCGTCCTCTATAACAACATTTTACTATAACAACCAAATTTTTGAGAAACCAATTTTTCATTTTATGTTATATTATATGTTTTCTTTGATAGCATTTCGCTTTAGCAGCGAAAACCTATACCGTTATAGAGAGGTTTGACTGTACAAGCCATGTACTAAAAAGAAGAGAACCTACACAAAATATGGTTCTCTACAAATCTCACCCACAATCTTCTATATAAACAAGAAGTACATGGGCGCACCAAAAACTAAGAAGAAGAGGCTATTCCACAGATGTACAAAATCATTTTCTAGCCTCTCAAAAGCTCTCCTACTTTGTTTATTCTTCTATTTTCTATGTTCTTGGGAAAATATGGTAAATCACTTGTGTATTGAAATTGACTGGCTTCCTTACGTGGTGGTTTATGAGGCTCAATATGATGAAAGAAATTAGCTAGTTGGTGAAAAATTGACACACTTTCTTACCTTTACCATTTCAAAATTCGACAAGAATGTAATCTTACATGTATTTTGGATTCTGCAAGGTTCTGCCCTCAGAAAGAGCAACTTCACTGGCCTAAACTAAGTAGTTATAATCCGTAAAGTAGATATTGAACCATTAACTTTATTCATTGAGCTTATTAACGATTGAGTAACCTTTTAGGTGCTTGACAATCTACCTCATGATCTCATTTACTCTGAGAATCAAACGTCTCCATGGATGGAAGTGTGGGTTGAAAGAAAACAAGGGTAATTCACTTTGTACTGTTGAGACATATTGATGTTTTGTGCTCTGGAATTTTTTCCTACTGAGCAAATTTTACATTTTTGAATGAGATGTTTCTTCAACAGTATATAGGTGGATAGCCTTATGAATGTTGCCAACAATGTAGTATTTGCACAAGCATAGTTGTCTACCACACTTGCTCTGTGTGCTCATCCATGCATGTAGGTCATCTGGGGTTTATGTTTACCTGGAGTGCTATTAACGGAATTAGTTGGCAACTATCCTTTGAGATGTCTTATGTCGCGCTCTTCTTTTTCTCTTTGGGGTGGTTGGTCTTTTATCCGTAGAGTTTTATCTCCTATATCTCCTATCTGCAGAAAAGGGATTGATGAGGGAAAATATCGTGATGAACTTTCTAAGTATTTATTTATGGAATGATTCCTTGCCCTTTGATTCCTCCGTTCGTGTTTGACTGTCCACAACGTTTAAGAACGAAAGGAAGACTTTTGAAACTTGTTCAAAATAAGTCATAGATATTTGTGTGGATAGAAATCATTTCATTAAGGGGGAAAATGAGAAGTTTAAAGTTAAATTGTTACTCCATCCCAAAAAGCAAAAGATTGTTCTACTTTCCTTATTAGTTTGTCCCAAAAAGATTGACACATTTCTATATTTAGAAACAATTTAACTTTATGAGATTATTTACAGCCACACAAATATCTAAGACTTGTTTTGAACCACACATTTCAAAAGTCTTCCTTTATTTCTTAAACTCCGTGCCAAGTCAAACTAAGATAATCTTTTTGGGACGGAGGGAGTACTAAATATAGAAAGGTGTTATTCTTTTGGGATTGACCAAAAAGGAAAGTGTGTCAATAGGATGGAGGGAGTGATAGAAGTATCAGAAAGTATTGGTTTTTGTCATAAGGATCTCTTATGCGACTCCCCACACCATAACACATGAAAAAAAGGAAACTACACATAAGAAGTAAGAGAAGTTAAGAGAGATAAGTTTGCTTTATAGCTGGATTTAGCTTGAAACTGAATTATATTGGATTGGTGATTTTGTCCATTTGTAGGTTTAATGTCGAGCAAGATTGTCAATCTGTCTATAATGCTCAACACATCTTTGTCTTCTTTTAACAGGGAAAAACTCTCAGAATTGTATAGACCAATTCAAGACTCCTTAATCAAATCTTGCATGGAGGTCGTAGATATGCCTGGTGCTACAACGGGTGGGAGCGGGGTTATGAAAAATATTTGGGCAAAAGTGTTTCCTAAGCCAAGATGGTGTTGGCTTCCCACTGGTTGCTTGGTAATAATTTTGCAATGTCGATTGAGCTCTTTCCTCAGTTTAGTTTAACATATTAAATGCTCATGCTTGGAAAAAAAAAATCATATACTCATGCAGTACTACTTCCTAAAATTCAGAAACTTCTAGAAGTTTTGCACGGAGCTTTACCGAAGATGTCTTTAATCGCTTCCGATTTCAATTATCTACCTGATGTTAAAATTCCTGGTGAAAGAGCTCCACTAGTTTCAACCAAGGTACATTCCACTTTTTCTCTTTATGCCATTGCTTTTCTGCTCTTCTTTGTAGCCTCCCTCGATCTTTGATTATACTCGTACAACTAAAACATCTTAGTCAAATAGTTTATCAAATGGATCTGTTGAGCTCCCACATCGGCTGTTTAAGGATGAGATGGTCCCTTTATATGGTATTGAAGAATCATTACTTCAGTGGTGGTGTTATGTTAGAACTGTTTCACTACTCTTCAGACCTTTTGCAAGCATGTAAGTTACACATTAACCTGTTGAAAATTGGGATTGGAAAAAAAATGGCATCAAAAGCACGATGTGAGTGGTTGAATGCAGTGGTTTTCTTTTATGTGCATCTTCACTTGATATTTTTTTCTGGAACTAAACATTTTCTCTTGCAAAATGTCACATGGGATAATCCTTTGTCATCTTAAAAGGCAAGCGCTTGTATTTAGTATATTTTTCCTTTTAAGCATTTTTATCAAGTTAACTGAAACCTTATAATTCATTTAACCTTTTTCATATTAAATGCAGAAAGATGGAAGCAGCTCTGATTACAACAGTTATTTGGATGCAAAGGTGATCTGATCCTTATCTTTCGTATTCCTCCATGGATTTTGTCATGAAATGTCTTTTTATGAGAGGTATTATGTAATAACATCTGTATTTGGCCGAAATGTTTTATATATATTTTTATTTGCAGGGGGATGCCGACATATTCTTTCCAACAGATTTTTTGCTCTTGGAACAGATGGATCATTACTGCTCGGGGTGGATGAAGCAGCAAAAAGATGGCGAGCCATTGAAGCGGGGAAAGAAAAGACGTACTCTTTCGGTAATTCTTACCCTTCAGCTGTGATAAACCAAGGTTCTCCTTTTCTATTTTTTCGTTGGTTTGTAACTCATTCACGTAAATATTTGTTGTAGCTTGACACAGCAGCATTCATGGAAGAATTCGGTCTCCCAACAAAGACCAGAACTAGAGATGGATATAACCCCCTCCTGGACGACTTCAAGAATACCAAATTTTATTTGAGCGTTCCCACGCACAACATCAAATAGACTATTCCCTTTCCCTCTTCTATAACATGGCATTGAGGAGGCATGTAACATAAGTGTAGAGAGGACACTTATCAGTGTGGCATGAATTGATGAAACATATTATGAAGCTTCAGTTCAGCACCGGGAACAATGTTTGAAGAGGCTGGAGATAATAGAGTTCTTGATGATGTTTAAAGCAATGGACCAATGATACCAAGGTAGCAGTATCAGGGAGTTTCTTTGATCAGATTAAGAATGTTTCTGGTTCTTGGGTTTCGAACGCTTGAACGATTGTATCAAGAGCTGAGAGTGGTAGAAGAGATTAATAATATTTATTTTTCACTCTTTAGAGTTCAACAAGAGTCAAAATGGACCTTTGCATGGTAAACTTAATACAGGATTACTTGTCAGAAATTTCACGTAACAATGAAAATATAGCACTGGCAAAGGTGTTTCTTATTTTTTTTCTATTCTGTGCACCGTCAAATGGCCATATTTACAGGAAATAATGAGAATCTATTGGCTTCTAATCTCTGTGTTTTGTTCTTTTGTTCTTCCTTTTCCTTCCAAATTTTGGTTTTGTAGTCATCTTTCAAGCAGGGTTCAAGCAGTGAAAAACAATATCTTGCAGAAATGCAGGTAAGACTGCATACAATACAATAGACCCTTGTGGTCTAGGCGTCCAGCCTTTTCCGGACCTGCGCATAGCACCGGACTGCCCTTTAGTCATCTTTCAAGCTGGTCATATCAAATGTTTCAACTTTTTTGGTCTATTAAACAAGTATGCTTCATGTAAGCTTTGAGGAAGAATGATTAACAAGGCAGTGTAATTTTTACATTTTGCTTAGAAGGTTTCATAACATTTTTTTTAACTATCACCAGAGGATACAACACTATTTCCTTAAAAGGTCAATTAGAATGAACTATTAGACCTTTAATGATTAAGTATATTTATCATTTCAGTTTTATGTATAATTTCGTTGCATGGTAAAAAATATATTAGTATTAAAGCAAAAAAAGGTTAAGAATAAAATGTAGTACCATAAGAGTTACACACCTCATATAACATCTCAAAACTATCAAATTATTGTTTTTTATGAATAACTTTACGGATATCTATTATCTCCTACCAACACGTTGTTAATAATTTGGAGTATATCAAATCAATGTTAACATAAGCTTCTTAACAATGGCTAGCATAAAAGGAATCAACTGTCTAGCCAAAAGAATAATCCAATTATGATATTTCAAATTTTGCTCGAGTTTAACATAAAATGAAGTGTTATATATTTTTTACTTTTATTCTGGTCATTTTGATTTTTTTTTTGTCATAACTACTGAATTAATTCCTATCGTTTTTAATATAAAATGAGTTAAACCGAAAATAAGAGGTATTTTTAGAAAATGGAGTTTTTGGATTTTTATAACGATTTCAAGTTAATATATAATAATAATGATTATTATAAACTCGTAATTTATGCTCTAGATCCCCCATTGATGTGAATTATTACTAGTAATAATAAATATGATATAACAATTATTTTGTTTTTCTTTTGAAGGGATAAATTGGGTTGTAGTCCGTCCTTCCCTCTCTTATCCAAATATATAAAGCTGCTGCTAATTGAGTGCCGGAAAACTATATTCAACGGTGAATTGGTGTCCATTTTTTTGCAGATAAGGACCTCAAGTTTCTAGAAGTTTCAAATTTACGCCCGTCTTTGTAAGTTCCCTTCCCTTCCCTTGCTTCCATGTGATAATTTGTCTTAAGATGTTCGTTTTACTAATTAGAAAGTTTAAGGTCATAACTTTCAATTATTAACCATTTTAAAATTTTGAGTTAAGAAGATTAGTAACTTCACACTCTTTCCTTTTTAGTCACAACTCCCAAATACAATAACATTTTTATATATTTAGTAACAATTCAACTGTATATGTACCTTTTTATTCTTAATAAAATGGTTTCTAGCGACATAAATTTCCATGCTTTGTTTTAGACACAAGTTTCAAAAGTATTCAGTTATTTCTTAAACTTTGTCGTCAAACACCCTCATATAAAATGAGACGGAGGGAGTAGTAGTGAATATCCTAAATATTCATTTAACTTTCTGATAGTAGATAATTCTAATGAATCGAATGTTTTAGTTAGTGGTTTACTCTTTATTTGGAATTTTGCGTTTTGTAGTTTATTTATCAGGTTCTGTTTGATTTATGCTTAAAATTAAAGACTACGAATCTCCAAGTCGCTAGTTGAGCTAAGGGCTGGCAACAACTTTTGCAGAAAAAAAGAAACAATAGATATTAAAGAATGTATCTTGGACCTAACTCAACTCAAAAAACTAGCTTGTAGGTGGAAGATTGTCCAAATTCATATATGTTTACATTCCATATCCGATGTGGGAGCGACCCAACATCTATGAACAAAGAATTAGAATGAGTCTGATGGCTCCTGATACCATGTAAAAAATGGATCTTGGGCCTAACTCAACCCCAAAAGCTAGTTTGTAGGGTGAGGATTGTCTAATTTCATATAAGGAGTTCATGTTTTCATTCCATATCCGATGTAGGACTCTTAATAGATATTAATTTTTACAAAGTTTCGGGCTTTAGGAGGAGTCATAACTCAAAAGTATACTATAAAGGCTTCCAATCTTTTAGAAATTTGGTGAACATTTTAAACATGAAAGCTAGGAAGCTACAACAACATACCCAGTGTAATACACAAGTGGGGTCTAGGGGTAAGATGTACGCAGACCTTACTCCCCTACCTTTGTTTAGGGAGCTGCCGCTTTTAATTTCCTTTTGCAAGTTCTGACAGTAGTCTAAGCTGAGCTGATAACGTTTACGCTAGATATGGTGCAGGGGAGCAAGAAGAATCTTAATGCAATATGTAATAATGGTGAAAAAGTGAGCAGCAGTGTTACTTTTGATGTGTTAAACCGACTTGGTTGTATTCAAGGGAGATAGCTCATTTTTTCTCTGTGCCAAAAGTAATTTTCAACATGTTAGGAGATGCAAATTTAGCAAAGGAAGTTGAATTAAGAATAATGACGTACAAAAAAACAGCCTTAAATTAGCTTTGTGACACTATTTTGTGGTGTCTTCAGTCTCAAGCTTCACATTTTTGTTACATCATTTTAACTAAGATAATACCAATTTAACACTAGGTGTGATCATTTCCTTCTATTGTTTTTGGTGCTTCACTTTAGCCCTTTCCTTTTTGTCTTTTACTTTTCTCCTCCCTCTCCGCAACTGACACCCCTCAAATGTGTGTTTGGGGTAGAAATTTGACAAAGGAAGACGAGGACAGAAAAGGAGGAGGGAGGGAGATTGACAAACCGCTACTATGGTTCTGAGTGGGGTTGCAATGGTGATCGGAGGCCGTAGGAGCTGAATTGAGGTTGCTGGAGTGGGATGACATAATGGGCTGATAGAGCTAGAAGAGGAGGAGAAAAAAGAGAAGTAGCAGCAACAGTAGGAAAAGAAAACATAGAAACACGAGGAGGAAACCAAAAGAAAGCGTATATACAACTGAGACAGGAACATAAGAAAAGAACTTTTTAGTTGCTTTATTGCTTTATGAGGTGGTAGACGGCCAGCTGCGATGGCAGCTGGGAGTTGACGAGAAGACCTGAAGGTACTTGTAAGAAGAAGAGGAAGAAAAGGAGATGACTTGAGTCAGAAATAAAAGAGGAAAAAGAAGAAAAGAGTTAAATTTAACTTCCTTATTTATCCTTTTTAGCAGAATGTTAGTGACAATGAATAGTTTAGCAGAATGTTATTAAACTACCTTATTTATCCTTTTTAGCAGAATGTTAGTGACAATGAATAGAAGGGTGAAATGGCATATTATTTTCTTATTTCATTCTGCAGATTATTCAAATTTTGTTTCAGAAAAATGCCAAAGTGGTGATAGTTTAAGGTTTTTCAGTTCACTCTGAAAGACTAAAGAGGTTCAGTGTTTATCTATTTTGTGAGTTGCATTTGTATTGTCGTCTTATTTAACTTATTTCTCAGGGAAAATGCCAAAGTAGGGCTGGTCTAAGTTTGTTTATCACTCTAAAGGACTAAAGAAAGTTCATTTGTTTTTCTAATTTTATGTTTTCATACATCCTTTTTTTTAATCTTATCTTAATGTAGCTTCGTTGTCTTTTGGCTATTTGTAGATCGCTGTGTTGCTGAGTTCGTGATTGTGCACCATAGATTAGCTATAATGGCATCTCTCTCATGGTGGAATCCTGCTCCTGCCACAACTGCAATGGCAGCTTGTTCTCCAACTCCAACGTCCTGTAAAACCGATAACTCATTAGCACTGCCGCGCTCTGTGTTTGTCAGCAAGCAGGAAAAGTTAATGAACCAAGCCAAGGAGCTTTTGGTTAAAACACAGCAACAGTCAAAGAAGAAGAATAATTTCACTAATTCCAGACGTACTACCAGCATTCAGTGTCTCTCGCAGGAACAGAAATGGACTCATGAAGGTTCCATTACCGAATCGCTCCCCAATGGCATGTTTAGGGTCAAATTGGATAATGCAGATGTGGTACTGGGATACATTTCTGGGAAGATACGAAAGAATTTCATACGGTTGCTACCCGGAGACAGAGTTAAAATTGAAGTAAGTCGGTATGATTCCAGTAAAGGACGCATCATTTATCGACTCCGTGGTGGTCGAGAAGGGTAGGATAGGAGTCAGTGGTGGTGGAAGGCTATTTTGTATGTGACCATCTTTGCTGATGAACCACCATTCGCCTGTTCCTATCCTTGCTTATGAGAAGAGAACTTAGAATGTATATTCTTATACTGGGATATTCATAGGCATTTACTTTTGCTCTCAACATTTATGTTGTGATAGTAAACTATGACTGGAAAAGCAAAACTTGTGCGTCTTTTTGGCTATTTTCTTGATTGTTTTATTCCCATTTGAATTTACCAGCAGACTGTTGTTGCCTATTTTGAGTTCATCCAATATACACAACAAAGTTCACTTTTGCAATTCATTTCTCAACTAGACTTTAAAATCAACAAACTTCTTGTTCCCATTTGCATTGGCTAAAGGTAAACGACATGTTGCAACCACCAAATGTCACACGTGAAGTGTCTACACTATTTATAAATTTCAAGAGAATGTAAGGATCAAATCAAGTTATACAAAACGCATACAAATATTTTACACTGTCAAGTCGGTGAAACAAAGAGTCCTTTCAATATAAGGTGAAAATGATAAACATGTTTGGAGTCCTGGGCTTTGTGGTGGAGGTATGATTTTCTCCAAGAGGATTCAGCATCTACTATATACATATAAAAAAAAATTGACCTTGTAAATACACTATGATTTTCCGGCCCCCTTCTCCCTAGCTCCGCCTCTGAGTCCCGCCATTTTTCTTGGTCCATAGCTGCATGCTTGAACATACACTTATCTTTCAACTTCTGAGAAACATAAATCCTGCAAAGCATTCACAAGCATCAAATTGGCTGTGCTGGGATGAGTTGTGTCAACTCAAATGAGAAAGGGCATTTAGCAAGAACTTTCTTTTAATGTTATGCACATTCAATTTAGTACCAAAAGATTTTATGAACATATTGTCCTGCTTTCATGGTTCAGAAGATTACAACACGCAACAGATTAGATCACTTGTCCCTTTGGGACAGATAAAATCAGAACAATATTGAAAATAATTTGTTTGCTACTTAAAATGACATTGATTAGTTACAAAATGAATACCAAATTCTTAAAGGGCTGAAAGACCACAACACAAACAGTACAAGGATTCAAAGGGGAACAAAGAATCTATGGAAGTAGTGCAAATTTGACTTGGAAGATGATAAAGAGGAAAGTTTAGTTACTCACAGTTGTTGCAGCACTTCAGCTTGGCCTTACACTCTGGTAATTGACCTGAACAATAGGAATGTGAGCAATCTTGTGCCACTCAGGGCGTTTACCAAGTGTGCATCTTTTATCCAGAAGACGACAACCAAATATCTCCAGTTCACGTAAATTGACAAGTTTCTCCATTGCTTGTAGTGATGGAAGATACTTGAGATTTTTGCAGTGGTAAAGCTCGAGAATTTGAAGAGAAGAGAGGTTACCGAGCCACTCGGGAAGCGCTTCCAACCCCTCAAATCCCCATAAAGTCAGTACCCTCAAGCCTAAGAGATGTTGAAGTTGTGTTGGCAGACACTCTACCCTTTGCCATCCATACAATTTCAAAGAGTGGATATTGAAGCAAAGTTGTGGTGTATGATCATTAGTATTAGAACTCGAGGAGTAATTAACCACTTCTGAGAAGTTAGGAAAGGGGAAGTTAACAAGATTATCTGAGAAGTAACCAATTTCCAATTCTTTAAGCCCACTGAGCCATTGCACACCTTCTGGTTGAAGTACAGGACAAAACTGAATGTTCAACCATTCAAGCGACATGCAGGCTTCCAGCCCGGCAGGCAAGATACTTAGCCTATCACAATCAGTAATAGACATCTTTTGCAGTGATTGAAGGTTGAAAATTCCAGGAATACTACGAAGATTCGAGCATCCAGATATTTTCAGAATCTCAAGAGCTGACAGAGATTGTAGCCAATCCGGTAGACGGCTCAGCTTCTTACACATGGAAATGGTTAACTGTCTAAGCGATTGAAGGCTCTTAAAGTTGGGTAAATCATCTAACTCAGGGCAATCTTCAATTACGAACCGATCTAGCTGAGGGAAAACATTGGCAAATGAAGAGATTGCACGTGACCACCCTATAAGAGTTGACATCCCACTTAAAGTGAATTCTTGCAAAGCAGGAAATGCAATTAGTGCAGATCCATTTGTGCTATCACCATGGTTTGTCGAACCATAAAAATCTTCCCCGATCCGTTTGACATTATGCAACTTGCGTATCCGAACGATCTTGAGTTTGGGAAGGTGTCCTAGTGTGGGAATCTGTTTGCACTTGTTGCAATTGTCTAATTTAATCTTCACAAGATTCCACAGCAGCATTGATTGTTCCGAGGTTACCATCCAAGATGGGAACTTTGAACCCTCAAAGTTTCTCATGGTTAAACCTTTCAAGTTTGTATGAGGTTTTAGACCTTCCAAAACATCGGTGTCATTGAACTCTTGAGTTCTAGTGCTCCAATGAAGTTCCAAATTGTGAATGTTCACTTTTTCCGATAAATTTGCTCGTCTTGCTGCTTCGCCATTTCCAACATTCTCAAGGCCATAAATTTTCACTTCACCTGTGAGGTTGTGTAAGCCTCCCAGCTCCTCAATTAGACATCGCCTTTCACGGCTCACAACAAAGAAAGGGAGTGTCTGAATACATACCAATTGTCCTATCCCAGAAAGCATGCAATTCTTTCTAGTATGGATGTTGTCTTTCATGTAAAAATGTCTCAGATTTATCAGATTTTGAAACTTATTAGGCATCTCTTCCAAGGCATTTACTCTTAAAGACTGCAGATTGTAGAGCTTTGTGATAGAATTTGGCAATCTACTAATGGAAGTCTTCTGAATGTCAAGATACCTAAGATGTTTCAATTTGCCTATCCATCTAGGCAATTTCATGACATAGAAGTTGTCCAATATCAAAACACGAAGGTACTTAAATCCGGTCAACATGTCCCCTAGGGAAACACCAATTAGATGTAGTGTTCTTAACCTTGAAGCAATTTCCTGCATAACTTCTACCATTTTCCTTTCATAAGAAACCGCTAACAAGTGTGTTGCCTGGATTTCATCTTTCGCCTCCTCATTCACATTCACAGTCAAGCAATAACCTTTCGATATATGCATAGCAAGGTCATGTACAAGATCATGCATTGTGCAGGAATTAATGCTATCATATTCATCTCTTTTAGCATCTTGCAAGAACGAACTCCGAAGTAAAACATTAAAAAAGTTATTGCCTGTATCTTCCATCTCCAAACGACTTCCCTCAGAATTGATCAATCCTTGAGCTATCCAAAGCTGCACTAGTTTTTCCTTTTCCATGACACAGTCTTTGGGAAAAATAGAACAATATATAAAACATCGTTTCAATGATAATAGAGGTAAGTGATTATAACTTAATCTTAAAGAAGGAAGAATAGAATCTGTACTCCCAAGTGAACCCCAAAGTTCACTTTGCTCTATTGCCAACCACTCACTTTCTTCTTTTCGCGAATATAAAAGCCCGGCTAGCGCCTTAATTGCTAAGGGTATACCCTTGCACTTTTCTAAAATCCTTCTCCCTATGGCAACTAAAGCTGAACACTCTATTGCTCCACCATCTGCAAAGGCAACTTTCTTGAACAAAGTCCAGCTATCTTCCCTCGACAACACTTGTAATCGATGAGAATGAGATGCTTGTACGGTTAACGTTACCGCATCACTACGTGTTGTCACAACAATTTTACTACCTTTAGAACCACCTATTTCCAACAAACACTTTCTCATGCTATCCCATTTGTCTGGATTCTCATTCCAAACATCATCGAGCACGAGGAAATATCTATGCCCCTTAAGGTGTCCTTGCAGTTTCTTTACTATAGCCTCTCTATTTGTCAGTTCAAAGTTGGTCTGTGTAAGAGACTGGAACATCTCACTTAAAAGTCTTTCCACAATGAAATCATCAGATACACAGACCCATAATCTTTTATCAAAATGCCTCAACACTTTCTCATTTTTATAAACAAGTTGTGCTAGTGTTGTCTTTCCTTGGCCAGACATTCCAACTATGCTTATTACAGGTAAACTTGTTCCACTATTTGAGTTAGTTAACATGCTTACTATCTCCGATATGTCATTTTTCCGCCCTACAATCTGAGAATCATCGACAAATGGATCAGTCTGTCGGATTTCTCTGAGTGTACTGACAGATGCATCTATTACCTCAACTGGCCTAATCCCCATATTACTCGCATTTTTGTGGCCTTCTTCTAGCGATTGATTGATTTTCTTAATCTTACGAGCCATTTCAACTTGAAACAAAAGAGGATTTGAGGGAGAAAAGAAGCGGATTACCTTATAGAGGCTACCCTCAATCTTTTTCTGAAGAAGAACATATGTATATTCATCCAATGCATCATCAGCCTCGGTTGCTACGGCTTGAAGTTTTTTTATCCAAAGCTGAACAACCCTGCTAGTTAAGTGTTTGCTCTCTGCATCTGATAATAGAGCTTGAATCATTTCAAGCTTTTCAGCCAGGCTTTGGAGGTCTTGCTTTAGACCCCATAAAGAACTGATTTCTTCACCAGCAAGTGGAAGTACTTTTCTCAAGACTCCCTGTACTAGCAGAACTTCAGCCATCTCTATAACTTTGTTTGGGGAAAAGACAACAGATAAATGCTTAAGGATGCTAGAATAGAAGAATCCAATTTGATGGAGCAATGAATGACTATTAGAGCTAGTAATATGCTAACACAAAGAAAGTCAAATAGTATGTTTCCTGGAAATGATGAGACAATATAAAAACTACAACTATGGCACCATGCCAAGCAAGTTGGAGTCAGCACTGTATGAACTCCCCATTTCGGTTCATATAAGGTAGTTTTAGACCAATATTAAATAAAATAAAAAAGAAATAGAAAGTACTAGAGCGTTTACCATGATAAAAAAACTCAACCCCAAAAGCTAACACTCATGATGTGAGCCGGGAGAATTGGTCAAGATTATATAAAGAGACCACAACTCATTCCTTCAACCAATGTGGGAATTGACACACCTCCACTTGCCCAGAACTGGATACGGCGGTCTAACATTGGGAAATACAGTAACAAGGATGGATCAAACTCCAATACTATGTTAAGAAATGGATCTTGAGCCTTATAAAGTTAGACCCAAGGTCCATTTCTTAAATGATATCAGAGTCAAACTCATCTTAATTTTTAGTTTTCCACTCTCCAGTTGTCCAATTTTAGGATACGGGGTGTTAGAGTTCCGCATCGATTGTGGCGGGATAAGTCCTTATATGGTCTTGAACAATCCTTACTTCATGAGCTAACTTTTGGAGTTAAGTATTGCCAAAAACTTATTTCTTGATCATGTTCACTATTTTCTACTGAAATATAAATATGTGACAAGACGAAAACACTCTTTGAAAACATAGGGCCTAATGTATAAGTTGCTCGGACTCTTCACTTTCAATGTCGCACCCGTGTCGACACGACATAGGTGTGGATGTGGGATCCGTACCCGATCTGATCAACCGATTTTGGGTACTTTGATCAAAATCAACGAAGAAATTCCGGACAGATTCAATGATTTCTTCAAGCAAAACAAAAGTTGTGAAATTGAAGAAAATAGAAGTTAATCAAAACAAAAGTTAAGGTGAAATTGAAGAAACGACACTCCTTTTTCTTTTATCTCCTTCCGGATTCTCCTCTCGATCAATATTTTCTCCTCAAGTTTTTCACATAATATCTCATATTTTAGGTTTTATAACTCTACTTTTAGATATTTGAATTATTCTTAGTTAAATCCCCGTACCGTATTCATATCTGGATCCGTATCCCCGAATCTTAAAATTTAGATCATGAAGGATCCGACTTTAGATCTGCACCCGTTCGGACACCCGCACCCGAGTCCGATCAAATGTAAACAGAAATGATGAGGCAATGATCTGGAAAAAAATCATTATTATATAATGCAAATAGAGAACAGATAGAGCAATAGATTAACAGAAGCTAGACATAAAGAAAGTCAAATAGTATATTTTCTGGATACGGTGAGACAATGATCTGGCAAAATGCATATTATAAAATGCAAATAAATAGAGAAGAAAACACAATTGATAGAGCAGTGTATAATTTTCAATAGGTAGTAGTAATACAATAAACAGAAAGAAAGTCAATTTGAATATTTCAAAGAAAATATGAGACATAATGGAAAATGCATATTATAAGGACAAAGTTGAAATCTTCAACATGAGCAGGCATGGTTGGTGGAGGATCTCATGAATATTGTGGGATATTTACACAAATAGCGACGGTTACTTTTCCTAGCGATATACATAGATTATATACTGGTTATACACGATTAAACACATATTGTACCTAAATAATACATTATATTATATATTTACCTTCTATTGTTAATTTAAGCATGCAAATGGGTGGACGACTATTTAGGTAAAGTCCTCTTTTGTATAGTTTATTGGTAAATTATCATTACACTCATATGACAAAGATATGTAGCTTCACTAATTAAGCAAGTAGCGCATAATTGCTCTATTTCAACAGCTCAAGGGCATATATGCTCTACTTGACTAACGATAAAGACATTTTTATGCAGCTTTCAGGATCTGGAAATCAAGAAAACCTGAAAATAAAATATATCAATTGCTAGTTCTTCCTTTAATAGTTTAAAACTTTACCGACAAAGAAACCATTTAAAATTAAATAAGTTATTGCAAACGTTATACGACAATTTATGTTATCTCTAAGGTACATTAAATCCGAGTCTAACATTATTCGAAAATGTCATTTCTCCAAAGATTATATTTGCACAATATTTAGACACAGGGAACAAAATCTAAATAATAATCTAAAAAGGGATATTTGCATAAATCAACCGAAGTTTCTTGCAATTATGGTTATAGCTAGATTACGTGGTTAACATTGACGAAAGTGACATCTTACTGTTGGAAAACAATGGATACACGGAAATAGTAACTAACTATTACAAGTTCTTCGAAAGAATAAACAATAACGATTACAAAGCACAAGCTTTTAGTAAATACGGGTTGCGTCAACAATAGGATGTTGAGTCCTTGATATTCGTTCTTGAATCAGTCTTGAATCTTTGTTCTAATCGTCGAACGCCCCTTGAATTTTGATAATCTGAAACCAAGAGACACTAAATACCTACTTGTTACAAATGTGTTGAATCGAGTTTTAGCATTATGTCCTTAAGACAAGATTGACTTATATATATCCTTTTACGTTAATGAGCAATAGTCTTTCAAGATAAAACAACATCAAACAAATGAGCAAAGAAAACTTAAGTGTTTCTCAAGAAGAACCTTGAGTGTTTGAAAGTATGCTTAGAGAGGAAGAAGTTCAGAAAATCTGAGTGTAGCGTCAAATGTGTGTTTCCAATTGAGCCAAAGACCTCAATATATAATAGTGTAAGAGGGTCTCTTCAAGTGCCTATGTAATGGTCATTCAATCCACCAAGTAATGCAGCCAAATAATAGTTGATTTATGGAGGAAAAACTGACATTTCAATGCACCAAAATGTCCCCATAATCAGTCAAACCTTTGGACTTCCGTCGCACAGACACTGGCCTTGAAAGCGCCGCAACACTGTGGAATTAGCGTCGCGGCTCCAGTAGCCAATTAACCAATCAGCGTCACGACTCAGCATTGAGGTGACGCGGCGACACAACCCTGGTGGTGGTGGCGCCGCGGCGGTGGTGGCACCCCGGCTCCGCGGTGGCGTCGCGGCCTTTTCCAACCCGTTTCAATCTTACACTTCTTCTTTCATTTACCAACGTGGAACACTCGTCATTTAGTCAACAACCGTCCATCATTTTATGTCTCAAACATTTACGTACCAATATCTTTTCCACTAATGAAATTTACGATACTTGGCACTACGAGTACGTGTGTGGAAACGACGTTTCCGACGTGCGGGACCCCAATTATTCGAGTCATAAATAATGAGATAAACTTAAATCCACATTAGTAAATTTCCAACAATTACAAAGCAGAACCCAACTCGTAAGTCACATCAGACGTTCTGCTTTAAACTTTCCTAACCTCAACTTAGTGGAAGGATATCTTCTCCCCGTACTTAACCCTCTGCTCAGAAAACAAATACAATTCTATTGGTACGTAATATATATATTCTAAGCTAAGCTAATTAATTAACTATAGAAGTACTTTTAGGGGTTGTTTGGTAATCCAACCCTCATTATCAATGAAGGAGAGACTTGTTAATTGTTGTAACTCTTATTGGCTAAACTTAGCTTCCCATGACACTCTCTTTGAAGTGATTGATCCCATTCCTTTGCAACTTCCCTCAGCAAATGTTAATTGTTTCCTAGAAAGAAATAATCCTTCATTATTCTTATTGATTAAAGGTATATATATACAAATTACAATAGGAAAATTCTTTTCCTATTTTATATCTAAATCTCTATTCTATTTGAAGATTTAACTATACAATTATAATAAGATTACAAGACTAATTATGGTACAATACTAAGATACAATATACACCAAATATATGGAAAATTTGTCCATACGTTGGGCTTTAAATCTGGCCGAATCTGAGACTGATTTTGTGGCCCAAACCGTGATATACATGAAGTGTATATCACGGTAATATCTGTACACTTAACACACACCCGCAGCTGAGACTGACCCTAAAATCTTCAAAAAGGACCGAGGGAAGACCATTTGTAAAGATGTCTGCAACTTGATACCTGGAAGGAACATGACAGACGCGTACTTGTCCTCGAGCTACCTTTTCTAGAACAAAGTGAATGTCCATCTCGATATGTTTAGTGCGCTGGTGCTGAACTGGATTACCAGAAAGATAGATGACACTAACATTATCACAATATACCAATGTAGCTTTCTGAATAGGACAATGGAGCTCTAAAAGAAGATTATCTAGCCAACATGACTCAGAGACCACATTGGCTACCCCTCGATATTCGGCCTCTGCACTAGACTGTGATAACGTTGAATGTCGCTTGGCATACCATGAGACCAAGTTATTACCAAGAAACATACAATAGTCAGACGTAGACCGTCTGACATTCGGACAGCCACCCAATCAACATCTGCATACGAGACAAGAGTAGACGACGACGAAGGATATAAATGCAAGTCATAATCAAGTGTCCCCTGGATATATCTAAGAATGCGTTTTAGCGCATTCATGTGCTCAATCCTGAGATTATGCATAAACAAACACATCTGCTGCACGACATATGTAATATCAGGTCGCGTGAACGTAAGATACTGAAGAGCCCCTGCAAGACTGCAATAACGTGTCTAATCCTCATAGGGGGAGCCAGATGCGACACCCAACTTGGGTTTAGTATCAACAAGAGTGGAAGTGGACTTACAGGATGACATCACAGTCCTCTCAATGATCTCAGCTGCATACTTCCTCTGTGATAAGAACAGTCCACATGCATGACGAATGACAGCAATCCCCAAAAAATAACCAGGGGCCCCAAGTCTTTCATAGCAAACTCAGAACTGAGCATTGTCATGATAGATTGGTGTAATGCATCAGATGAAGTAGTCAAGATAATATCATCCACATATAAGAGTATATAAGCCAATGACGAACCACGATGATATATGAATAACAAATTATCAGACCTGCTGTGAGAGAACACAATAGTTGACACATAGTCTGCAAACCTCTTATACCACGCCCGTGGAGACTGCTTAAGCCCATATAAGGACTTCTTCAACAAACAAACATGATGCAGATATTTGGGATCCCTAAACCCCAAGGATTGATGCATATAAATTGTCTCCTTGAGATCTCCATGTAAGAAAACATTTTTCACATCCAACTGATGAATGAGTCATGTTTTCGATAAAGCCAAGCTGAGCATTGTGTGGATGGTAGTTGGCTTGACCACTAGACTAAATGTCTCACCACAATCAACACCAACATGCTGAGTCTTACCATCACCTACAAAACGAGCCTTATGTCTCACAAAAGAACCGTGAGAATTATTCTTATGGGCAAAATCCACATAGACCGAATATTATTAACACTAGATGGACGGGGTGTCAACTCCCAAGTCTTATTATCAATAAGAGCATTATATTCATCGGTCATGACAATCTTCCAATTTGAGTCATTTAAAGCAGACATAAGATTACGGAGTAAGGGTGATTTAAGAACATTAAAATTTAAATTAAAATGTCTTTTTGATTTAAAAATACCCCGTTGACCTCGGGTGATTGGACCATGACTCGGGGCTGGATTGGAATTTTGGGAATTTCCGAAAGATGTGATGGGCTGGCGGCGTGACAGTGGGCTCTTGCGGTCGAAAGCGATGGACACGGAATGAACGATTGCGATCTTGGTGGCCTAAACCCGGAGCCGCCCGATGCGATCTTGGGTCGATCGGCGTGGCGATGGGACAACGGATAGTGGGCCCGCTGGAGTTTGGGTGCGGGATATGTCCGAAAAATGGTGAATAATATTGTCACGACCCGTTCGGGCGTGGATCGCGCCTCGGCACCCAGTAGTCATACATCGAGAAATCGGCGGAAATATAAAACAAGACATGAAACAGTTTATAAAATAAGACACGATTTATGTGAGAAAACACCGCTTTTCGGCGTATATATATAATCATAGTTCAGCTGATTCATCCGACACCATAACATGACTACATGACTTCAGGAAATATACAACTATGGCGGGACAGGGCCGCCATACCTGACTGTACAAAACTATCTACAATGGAGATCATACAAAAGTAGAGCCTCGGAAGAGATGGAGCTCCGACACCAACGTAGAGATCCTAGGAATGCGGATCTAGCACTGCTTGCCACCTGCGGCATGAACGCAGCCCCGAAGGAGGTCGATGCACAGTACTAAGTATGCGGCTCAAAGTACTTAAATGAAACATATCATTTTAAAACGGTTTTCAAATATGTATGAAACAACGAGAAACCGCGCGTAGTGCCACATCACAAACAAGAGCAACAATAGGTAATCAGAATGAGTCTTGTCTAGGCCGCGAATGATCGAAAGCAGGCCACTCGCCCCATCATCATTCTGCAAGCCTAATCTCGACTCCGAGTCGCATAGGCCACTCACGTGGGCGCATGAGGTATAACCCGCATCGAGGGTAGCTACTCCTCGGCGTATCGCCTGGACTCATTGTCGCGTAGCGCACACGACCGCGTGAGTATAACCCCGCATACTAACTCGAACTCGTAGCTCCGCATAGGCCCCTGGACCGCATGCAGGTATTCTCGAATCACGGTCCTGCATCGCTGAGTCTACCGCGTCGGAGGCGACTTAACCCCTGTATCATCTCAAGAGGTGAGTGATAGTATACTAACATAACAACTTATCTTTAAACAACATAAGCAACAAGGATACTCGCTATACAAACGTTGCAAGATACTAACACATAGCATCATATCATGTCTATTTATCCAACCATCTTTATTATTCTTTTCACAATACAAGTCTGTTATAAACACATAGGCAAACTCGTTTCTTTTATAAATCTTAAGTGGTTATACTTACTTCCCATAAAGATAGTATAACTCTTAAGCTTCTGTTTTAAAAACCAATTAGTTCTCTTCTGTTAATATGATTCAGTAGTCTTTTGAAATGTTTCGATTCTTTATTATTCAGCTTAAGCGTGAGGCATTCAGTAAGTATCATTCAGCTTAAGCGTGAGGCATTGCCGTAAGTATTATTCAGGCTTAAGTCAAAGACATTGCCGTAGTTATATTGTAAAATATCATGCTTTAGGAAGGATCACATACCTTCTCAGCGAAAACCACCTGCCAAGTTGAATATGTCGCGCGCAGAGAGTCAGCCTATAATAGTCACAGATATCTATTAAAGACTACTCTGAAGGTCATTCTAACAGGGGTTCATAATTCTACTGTAAGTCGGGCAAAGACTTCCACTAGGTGAGCTATATAAGTCTACTGTGAAAACAGTTCTATGTAAGTATAGTTTGATTATTCTTCTTTTAAACCCTTCTAAGTGATTAACACTTCAATTCTATTCTGTGATATACTTCTAAGTATTTATACTTATCCTTATACTACAACAGTATATATTTTCTAATTCAAAAGAGGGTTAGGATTAGTTACCTCGGTAAGCCCAATAATATCCTAGAAAAAGTCGCGCCTGAGCAAGGTTTTGCTCCTAAGTTGTATGCTCAGTTAACCCTGAAGTTCTTCACAACTTCTACTAAGTACTAAGGTATTTGGGCTAGGGTATTTTGGGCATTATAACGATACAAGAAGGTAACTTTTCTACCAAGGGAGGGGGGGTAGATTTCGGCTAGGCTAGGGGGGTAGGCTCTCGCCACACCACAAGAGGAGGAGGGTGTTGGACGAAAAGCTTAAGGGAGAGGAGAGGATATTTAGACTGGGAAGATAACTTTGTGGATGAAAAACTCTTCATCTCTAAGGGGGTATTTATAGCTCAAGCCTTGGCCAACCAATGGCCAAGATGAAGACAAGTGCAAGGCAAGTGTAAGGCCAAGATCAAGCCAAGTGCACCCTAACCCCTACTCCACAAAACACTCCACAAAACACTCCACAAAACACTCCACAAAACAAGGCCTAAGTAAGGAACCAATCGGCCAAGGCCAACATCCTCTTGGGCCCAATCGCCCAAAGCCATCCCACTTGCTTCAATGTGAGGGTGACACATGTCACCCTCCCGTTGGTCCAAAATGTTTCCTCTCGGAAAAATCCGCAAAAATAAGAAATGGCATAGCGGAATTTACTCTACGAAGTCGTGGAAACGCGTTTGTCGGAAAACGATTCTTCTAGTGAGTTGTGTACAAAATGAAACGTCCAAGGCTTATCTTTAAGGCTAGACTTTCGTACGTATTCCCTTACGTACATACTCTGGAAATACGGTATAACATTCTCCCTCCGAAACATTCGTCCGAATGTTCCTTCCCAAGACGCTTATTGAAGAAGTTTAAACAGTTAGCAAATGCCACACGCGCCACAAAACAACACTTAGGCATAAATGATAATGGAAATTTACAAGTAGGAAAGTGAATTACCGGAGGTGTGGGAATAGGTGAGGATACTTCCGCCTCGTGTCCTCCTCGCTTCCGTCATCTCTCCTCGAGCTCGTTCGCCACAAGACTTTGTGGAAGCCACGCCCTTCGTCAGACGCCTAACGACGATCGACTATCGCTATGGGAATCTCCTCATACGATAGCCCCGATCACTGGACATCGTCAATCGGGTGCACCTAGATGGATCCGATACATCTCCTCAAAGATAGATACGTGAAACACCGGATCACCGCCTCGGATCGGACGGCAGATTCAACTCGTAGCAACCTTGCCTACTGCGGACAATCAAACGCCCAATGTACCTTGGTGAGCTTTCTTCCGAATCTCATCACACCGCCATGGTGACACCTTTAGAAAAACCCAATCATGAACCTCGAACTCAAGATGCCGACGACGATGATCTGCATACGACTTCTGTCGACTCTGAGCTTTCAATAGCCGCTCTCGGATAAGCTTCACCTTATCCATCGCTGTACCAAATCTGGTCCCACTAGCTCCTCGCCTACATCGAACCAACCTATAGGCGATCTGCACTTCCTCCCACAAGGCCTCATAAGGCGCCATCCGAATCTTTGGAGTGGTAGCTATTATTATACGCGAACTCAACTAGAGGCAAATGATCCTCCCAACTACCACTAAAGTCAATAACGGGCTCGCAGATATCCTCGCAGTGCGGATAGTGCGCTCTGCTGTCCGTGCATGCGTGGATGAAATGCGATTTCGGGCTCACTGCCCCTAAACCCTGCGGAAGGACCTCCGAAGTTAGCCAGAATGGGGCTCCTGCATGCGATATGATCGAGTAGGGACTCATGTAGTCGACGATCTCTCGGATGTAAAGTCCGCATAATCCTCGGTAGAAAAAGTCGTCCGACGGAAGAAAGTGGGCTGATTTAAATCGACCGTCGACGATAACCCATATAGAATCATGTCTCCTCCGAGTGCGAGGTAATCCGTGATGAAGTCCATGTTGATTACCTCCACTTCCGGTCGGGATCTCTATCGCAGTAACAAACCACGTGCCTCGGTGCTCTACCTTCACTCGACAACACGGGCGAGCTACGAACTCGCAACGCCCTCTTCGCCATCCCACCAATACACGGATCTAAGGTCGTGGTACATCTTGGTCGACCGGATGGATAGAGTAACGCGCCAGTGCTTCCCAAGAACCTCGCCAAGTCCTCAAACATCCGGAACACCATCGCCTCAAACCTTAGCACCCATCAGTGCCTCAAAAGGACCGCGCCTCACGAAGAGTCATCACGATATCGAATCAAAGCTGGATCCTCGAGCTGTTGCCTCTTCACCTCGCCGACGATGGAAGACTCGGCAACCTCACGAACTCTAACCCGCTATCGTAATCAATCAAACGGACACAAGGCTCGCTAATCGATGCAAATCACGAACCATGTCCTCCTCTCTGCGCATCCGATAGGCTCCCATCGACTACGACTAAGAGCATCTGCACAACATCGCCTTCCCGTGGTATAGGATATCAACATCGTAATCCTTAAGCAACTCTAACCACCGCCTCGCCGTAAGTTCACTCCTCTGGTCAAGATATCTGGAGGCTCTTGTGGTGCAGATAAATATCCACGTGAACCCATACAAATAGTGCCTCAGATCTTCAAAGCGTGAATCACGGCGACTCCAAATCATGGGTGGGGTAGTTCTCTCGTGTTTCTTGGTGCCGGGATGCATATGCTATAACCCGCCATGCTGCGTCAATACACATCCCAACCCGATGCCCGACGATCACAATACACGACATAACCATCCGACCTCGGAAGAGTAAGAAGCGGGCGGTCGTCGATCTCTTTCAAGAATCGAAACCCCGCCACAAGCATCACCATCAAACTTGGCCGCTTCGAGTCACCTAGTCAATGGTGCGTAGATAGAAGCAAACTTCTCCACGAACCGCCGATAATAACTCGAGGCCCGAAATCGCGAACCTCGCCGGAGTAGTAGGTCTCGCCAAGTCTGATCGCCGATCTTGGCGTATCAACTCGAATGCCATCACCCGGCAATATGCCCAAGAAACGCCATCAAGTCAACCAAAACTCACATTTGGAAAACTTGGCGTAATCGCTGGTCTCGAGAAATCGGCCAAGATCTCAAATGCTCGCGTGCTCCTTCTGGCGAGAATAAACCAAGATATCATCAATGAACACTATCACAAACGTGTCCAAAATGGTTTGAACACTCGGTTCATCAAATCCATGAATACCACGAGCATTGGTCAACCCAAGACATGACCACGAACTCATAATGCCGTCTGCGGTCCGAATGCAATCTGGGACATCCACCTCTCGACTGCACTGATGATAGCCCGATCGCAGATCAATCTTGAGAAACATCTCGCACTCTGCAACCGGTCGAACAAATCATCAATCACGGGAAGGGTATCGTTTAATGGTCACCTTGTTCACCGCCGTAATCAATACACGCATGCGCAGCGTCCGCCCTTCTTCTTCACGAACAATACGGCGCTGCGGGAAACATCGGGCCTAATGAAGCCCTTCTCCAAAGAAATCCCTCGGTGGTCCTTCTCTCAACTCGGCAGTGCCATTCGTATGGCGGAATGGAAATAGGCCGAGTATCCGCAATATGTCAATACAAAACTCAATCTCCTCTCGGGAGGATACGAGGTCATCCGGGAACACGTCGGGAACTCGTGACTACGGAATCGATCAAAATCTGCACGCACCTCGTATCAAACACTCGAACTAGATGGTAGATGTATTCTTCGCACCATCTTCCTAGCCTCGAGGTAGAAATAAACCTACCACCGGCGATACCGTGCTCCTCCCACTCAACAACCGGCTCGCAGAAATGGAACCGTACTACTCTCTGCGGTCTACATTGGCATAGCGAAGCTAGCCAATCCATCCTCATAATCACGCCGGTCAATCATCTCCAACTCTATCAAGTCCGCTAGGTGACGGCGTAAATGGTCACAGACAAGCCCTATATACCCGCCGAGCTACCACCGAATCACCCATCGCGTAGCTACCTCGAAAGTGTCTATGGACTCGTGCTCTATCCTATCCTACTAGCAACAAGGGAGATATATAGACAGTAGAACCGGATCTATCAAGGCATAAACATCAAACCCGAATCGATAAGGTACACGACGACATCGGTGAGGCCTCACGATCTGTCGGTGGACAAAGCATAAATGCGTTCGAGGACCGCTAGAATCGACTCGAGCCACGACCTCTGCGCGACCTGGCGACCCACGAGCACCACGCCTCGGGCGAGTAATCGTAGGAGATGATGGCGGCCACGAGAACTCGAAGGTTGGGCCTACCACACGCCCCGGTCGGACGATCCGCAAAGTGACCTGCGCTACAATCGTAATAAGATCCATAAGTAGTACCACACTTCCCGTAATGGGATCTACCGCATCGGCCACACTGAGGGGGTGGTCCCGATCGGCGATCTCTGCTACTCGGGCGTCAAGCCACAGGGCTCGGTTCGCCTCGAAAACTCGGGCCTTGAGGGCGGTGCGGGAGTGCTCAGCCGGCCGTGGTGCGACCCATCTAGATCGCCGAGGCCGCCACCACGATAACCACCGAAAACCCTCCCGCCCCGCCTTCTTCTGGCGATGTCGCCCACTGCCGACCTGCGCTCGCCGCATCCAGGCGTGAGCTGCACGCGGGTAATGTCATACCGGCCGAGAGAAACCCCGCATACGACTCGGCCATGGTCATCTAGCCCGATGACATAGCGGTGTACCACTATCCTCCATATCTGCTACCAATCTTTGGGACATATCGAGCCAATGAATCAAACTCGACATTGTACTCGACAAGGCGGTCGTCTCTCGCCTCGGCAGTAAAAATCTATCACCGCGCCTCTCATCCGCGAGGCAAGAAGTGAGTGAGAAAGCCTCGAGAACTCGTCCCAGTAGGCTGGGACGCGTGCTCTCCGGATAACTCCCATGAATCAAACCAATCGATCGCGGTATCACGCGGCTATGTGAACAAAGATCACGGACTCGGTCTCCGACGCCCGATCACTCTCAAAATCCTCTGGTGACGGATGAACTCCTGCGGATCATCCTCCCTCGACCCATAAAACTCCGTGCTCTGACTCAAGAAATCTCGTAGCCTCAAACTATTCGCCTCGGTGTACCACGCAGGTGCGATCGAGCCGAGCTGAACCGAACTGCGCGTCGATCTCTCTCGCCGTATCGGGCCTGACTTTAGCCAAAAGTGGGCCGTCTCTCTTGTACCCTAACTCCTCCGCCCCGGTGTGGGACGGGAGGTGTGGAGTGCTGGTCCGTCTTTGGGCGGCGTCATAGAACTCGCCGTTTACGGTATAGACGGGCTCGAGCCCTCGTGACTCTGGGTGTCTGCTAGCAGCCTCACGCTTTGCCTTCCCGGGCGGGTTGCCTTACGTGGAGGCATAATCATTACAGAAAGGAATACGTTAGAGGTCCAACCTATAACACGCCTCTAAAGCACGATCTCGTAATGAGAAGAATGAAACCAATCCTAAATATCCTATAGCCTCACGATTATTGGTGTGGTGCACAACACCGATAATCAAGACTACTAGATACGGTGCATAGACACTTTCCGAGATTAATCGCTCGATACCACTTTTGTCACGACCGTTCGGGCGTGGATCGTGCCTTACCGGCACCCAGTAGTCATACATCGAGAAATCAGCGGAAATATAAAACAAGACATGAAACGATTTATAAAATAAGACACGCTTTATGTGAGAAAACACCGCCTTTCGGCATATATATATAATCATAGTTCAGCGATTACATCCGAAACCAACATGCATGACTACTGCACTTCTAAGAAATATACAACTATGGCGACAGGGGCCCGCCATACCGATCATAAAACTATCTACAACGGGAGATCATACAAAAGTAGAGCCTCGGAAGAGATGGAGCTCCGACACCAACGTAGAGATCCTAGGAATGCGGATCTAGCACTGCTGCCCTTACCGCGGCATGACGCAGCCCCGAAGGAGGTCGATAACAGTACTAAGTATGCGAGCGTAAAGTACTTAAATGAAACATATCATTTTTAAAACCGGTTTTCAAATATGTATGAAACAACCAGAAACCGCATAGTGCCACATCACAAACAAGAGCAATAGGTAATCAGAATGAGTCTTGTCTAGGCCGCGAATGATCGAAAGCAGGCCACTCGCCCCATCATCATTCTCGCAAGCCTAATCTCGACTCCCGAGTCCGCATAGGCCACTCACGTGGGCGCATGAGGTATAACCCGCATCGAGGTAGCTACTCCTCGGCGTATCCCGACTCATTGTCGCGTAGCGCCACATCGCGTGAGGTATAACCCGCATACTAACCCGAACTCGTAGCTCGCATAGGCCCCGGACCCGCATTTAGGTATTCTCGAATCACGGTCCTGCATCACTGAGTCTACCCGCGTCGGAGGCGACTTAACCCGGTATCATCTCAAGAGGTGAGTGATAGTATACTAACATAACAACTTATCTTTAAACAACATAAGCACAACAAGGATACTCACCTATACAAACGTTGCAAGATACTAACACACATAGCATCATATCACGCCTATTTATCCAACCATCTTTATTATTCTTTTCACAATACAAGTCCATATAAACACATAGCAAACTCGTTTCTTTTATAAATCTTAAGTGGTTATACTTACTTCCCATAAAGATAGTATAACTCTTAAGCTTCGCTTTAAAACCAATTAGTTCTCTTCATTAATATGATTCAAGTAGTCTTTTGAAATGTTTTGATTCTTTATTATTCAGCTTAAGCGTGAGGCATTCAGTAAGTATCATTCGAGCTTAAGCGTGAGGCATTGCCGTAAGTATTATTCAGCTTAAGTCAAAGACATTGCGTAGTTATATTGTAAAATATCATGCTTTAGGAAGGATCACATACCTTCTCGTGAAAACCACCGCCAGTTCAATATGTCGCGCAGAGTCACTATAATAGTCACGATATCTATTAAAGACTACTCAAGGTCATTCTAAACGGGTTCATAATTCTACGATAAGTCGGGCAGACTTCCCTACCCTGCGAGCTATATAAGTCATCACTGAAAACAGTTCTATGTAAGTATACTTTGATTATTCTTCTTTTAAACCCTTCTAAGTGAGTAACACTTCAATTCTATTCTGTGATATACTTCTAAGTATTTATACTAATCCTAATACAACAACAGTATATATTATCTAATTCAAAATAGGTTAGGATTAGTTACCTCTGTAAGCCCAATAATATCCTAGAAAAGTCGCGCTGAGCAAGGTTTTGCTCTAAGTTGTATGCTCCAAGAACACTATAAGTTCTTCACAACTTATACTAAGTACTACGTTTTTTGGGCTAGGGTATTTTGGGCATTATAACGATACAAGAAGGTTACTTTTCTACCAAGGGAGGGGGGGTAGATTTCGGCTAGGCTAGGGGTAGGCTCGCCACACCACACAAGGGAGGAGGGTGTTGGACGAAAAGCTTAAGGGAGAGGAGAGGATTTTTAGACTTGGAAGATAACTTTGTGGATGAAAAACTCTTCATCTCTAAGGGGTATTTATAGCTCAAGCCTTGGCCAACCAATGGCAAGATGAAGACAAGTGCAAGGCAAGTGTAAGGCCAAGATCAAGCCAAGTGCACCCTAACCCTACTCCACAAAACACTCCAAAACACTCCACAAAACAAGGCCTAAGTAAGGAACCAATCGGCCCAAGGCAACATCCTCTTGGGCCTTGATCGCCCAAAGCCATCCCACTTGCTTCAATGCGAGGTGACACATCACCCTCCCGCTGGTCCAAAATGTTTCGCCTCGGAAAAATCCGCAAAATAAGAAATGGCATAGCCGAATTTACTACGAAAGTCGTGGAAAGCGTTTGCGTGAAACGATTCTTCTAGTGAGTTGTGTACAAAATGAAACGTCCAAGGCTTATCTTTAAGGCTAGACTTTCGTACGTATTCCCTTACGTACATACTCTGGAAATACGGGGTATAACAAATATATGGGGATATATCATCATCCAAAAATTAATACGAACTAGGCATGGGAGTACTAACTTTCGCAAACAGAAATTGGGATTCATCAAACAAAACATGCCGACTAATGATGATTTTATTAGACGATAAATCGAAACATTTATAACCATGATGATTTGACGGATAACCCAAAAACACACACGGGGTAGACCGGACCTGAAGTTTGTTAATTGTGGTGGACGAAAAAGTGGATAACACAAGCACTCAAAGATCCTAAGATGTGAATACGAAAGAGTCTTAGCATATAAAATTTGAAGAGGGGATGAATAAGTCAAACCTTTGGAAGGAAGGATGTTAAGAATATCTGTAGCCATTTGTAGAGCATGATGCCAAAAGAACGAGGGTACGGAAGCATGGATCAATAAAGTGCAGAGAATGTTATTAATTGTACGAATTTTACGTTCGGCTTTCCCATTTTGTGAAGACGTATGAGGACAAGAAAAATGAAAATTGATCCCATTTTTAGCACAAAACTCCCGAAACTCCCCATTGTCATATTCTTTACCATTATCACATTGAATATTTTTTATTTTCCGTAACAATTGAGTTCTAATGAATGCTCTAAATTTTAAGAAAGATGAAAAAAACTTGAGATTTTTTCGCTATTGGAAAGGTCCATAAAAATTTAGAATAATCATCCAAAAATAGAACATAATACCGATGACCCATAAAACTCAGAACAGGAGACGTCCATAAATCACTATGAATAATATCAAATGACATTAAAGTATGAGAAGTAAAGTCTACAAATGGCAACTTAACAATTTTTCCTAAGGAACAAGATTGACAATTCAGAGTACTATGCGTACCCTTATAGGAAATAAGTTTTTTTTTAAATCTAAAACAGACAAATAGACGGCCCCGGATGGCCTAGACGAGCATGCCACAAGGAAGGAGCAAGAGCTAAAAAAGTGGAAGACATGGCTTGACGGGAGAAACCGAGAGGACTCCCCGTCTTGAAATCCTTTACAGAAAATCTAAAATGATCAAAATCAATAGAAACCCAATTATCAATGGTGAATTTACGGACATACACCAAATTTTTAATTAGTTGCGAGGCATGAAGGGTATTTTTCAAGACAAGTGGTGGATGGGAGGAGACAAAGTTTTATGACCATAACCCTTAATTGGAATTGAATTACCATTACCAATAATTATACCACGATTACCGCTCAAATTGGAATAAGACGAGAGAGTACCTTGGTCAGATGTCATGTGGGTAGTGACACATATTAAGTATACAGATATTACCGTGATATACACTCTCAGATTTGGCCAGATTTGAAGCCCAACATATGAGTAGATTTTCCATATATTTGTTAATATTGTATCTTAGTATTGTACCATAATTAGTCTTGTGCTCTGATGTATGAAAAAAATAATCTCTTAATTATTCTTATTGATTAACTATACAATTATGGTAAGAGTACAAAATTAATTATGGCACAAGACAACTATATATAGAGAAACCCCACTTTAGTACAACTCTATATAGAGGGAAAGGAGGAAAAAAAGGCGGCAAAGTAGTATTAATTAGAACATTTTTAGAATCTTGGAATTCCAGTCATTGATATATATGATTGACAATTTAGATGGAAACATAAAAGCCAAAGGAAAAGTGAAACGTCCACCATTTTAGACACAGCCTCCCCGAGTTTCAAAGGCTACGGCTAGCAAAAGAATTGGCGCCTGACAACTTCTCGATCATTAATAAAAAAATCTTAGACAGCAAAGTAAGTCTTGTTGAACTGATCATCCCAAATCTGCATTTCTTACTAAATCTTGTCCACCCTTTCTTAGTTCTCTTCAGCTAACCATACTTGCACAGAATTTCATACTACTGAAGATGGGAGGAGTATCGCGAGCACCGGCCTTATGCTACATGAATAGATTACACAAATGTGTCTTCATGCTCGAAAGAAAGCTATAGAAGGACGACAGGGTTGAGGTCAATCAATTATCAAACCTAATTGAACAGTACAATTAGCATACTGCATCAACAGAGTATGCCAATCTTTTTACATGTTCACCTTCAAGGCCATATCATTTCAATCAAAGCATAAAACATCAGAACTTATCAGCAGGTAAAATCAGAAGAGGAACTAGAGGAGATAATATCTGTATCACTAAAAGCATGAGATTCGAATTCATCACCAAAAACAAACAAAATAAGAGTCTACCCAAACACTGCTAAACTGAAAATAAACCACTGAGGACAATGTAACTTAAAAAAGATAAAGATTAAGACGAATTATCAATCTTCAACAAAATTGTACTTCAAATAACTATGTCCCACTTCAATACTTGATTGGAGCAATAACAGCGAGTTGAGGTCCAAGCTTCTCCTCGGCAGCTTTCTCAGCCTTAACTCTAAGTTTTGCCAATTGCTTTCTCCTCTCATATGCTACCTGAGCCCTCTCCTTTCTCTTGTTCTCAAGTTCCTATGGTAATCATAATTTCAAGGGAGAAGTAAGCAACTGTGCAAAGATAATGGCAATAGCCACTGAAGAAAAATCATAACGAAACAGAAAACCAAGACTCTTATTCATTTATGGCATACTACAAAGCATGTAAGCTTGACAAACACTAGCACAGCTTTTAAATCTAATGCACTCATAACTACAAGAATAAGGGCTACGCAGGAAAACAGGGAACACCAAACTCTTACTGATTAACAGGATTAAGATGATTTTTCTATAAAATCTTATTAGAAATATGTCGTGATTACCGCATGTTACTCCTTTACATGCAAGTGAAATATCTATAAACTAGCCAAAGAGAGCCGGAGGAGGGGTATGAAAAAGGCAAAGTGGAAGAAACTTACCTTGATAGTATCATAATGGTTCCATCCAACCTCTGATGAAAGTTTACCCAAGAGACAGTACTTGTGTCCTGCTTGGAGCCTCAAAACCCTAGTATCAAAGTACAGATTTTCAGTGTTATAAGAACGATGATACTAGAATATTTAAATTATGTCTGTAGCTTCAACTCACTTTAGAGCATCAGGAATAACCATCCTCTTGATCTTGTCATAAGGGGGTGGGACACCCTCATAAACCTTCAAGCGGGCAAGTGCAGCTGCGCCACGCTTGGTCTTATGTGGAATCATCCTAAGTTAAAACAAAGACATAATAATTAGGCAAAAATAGATACACGGCATGGATATGAAATAGTAACACAGCCATCAAGTATTTTGAATGCAGAAACAACTCATAACAGTTCTAAAGGGACTAATCAACTACAGACAGTCCTCTCTATAATGACATTTCACTATAACGGCCAAGATTTCTTTGGAGCCGATTTTTCATGCCGTGTTATACTATATATTCTCTGTAACAGAATTACACTATAGGAGACCAAAAATATCCGAACAAACGACGCCATTAAGAGAGGTTTGACTGTATAATAGTACTCAATCAAACAGGAAAACAATTAAAATCCTACGAGAGTGAGCAAGTTACTCATATCAATTACAAATTATATGAAATATGTAATGCACCACCTAGATAAGTATGTGTACTTAATGCTCAACACACCTTCAGTAAATGCCAATCCAAGAACATTACAACAACATACCCAGTGAAATCCCACAATGTGGGGTCTGGGGAGGGTAGAATGTACACAGACCTCACATCCACCTTGGAAATCCAAGAACATTCAAACAAAGATATAAGGCCCTATATACAAGTGTGTGTTGCTGAGATTTGAAATTCAGCAACATACCCACCAAAACAGAAGGACATTGAGGCAGATATTGTAAGAGGCGAAAGTCCTCGGCCAACGAACACCACAACAACAACAACAACAACATACATGGTGGGGTCTGGGAATGGTAGAGTGTACGCAGACCTTAACTCTAACTTGGTAGGTAGAGCGGTTGTTTCCGGGAGACCCTTGGCTCAAGACAAATCATAATTACAAGCAAGGCAAGCAAAGCTAGAGAAACGGTCATACTCAAACATGAAATTAAAGCAATATGAACATGCTGATAACAAAATCGAATACTCTATGGTAGCGCATTCTAACTAAAGGAAGCAGTAGCTGCTGACGCAGCTAAATAAAATAAAAAAAGTACACTAAAGAACACAACAACATAAATCAAATTACATTACAGGGGACTATAAAGAAATATTGCGCCTATAAGTGTGATAGGCTAATCGGGCCTATAGTAATAACACTACAACTATCATTTTGTAAGAGTAAGTGGGCCAACGAACAACACAAACACCAAATTTCATTTTTACACATACACCAGCTAAGTCGTTATTAACATGAGTTACAGGATCCAGCTCAGTATGTCTACCACGGCAATACCTAACTTAAGCCGTTTATACTTCTTGAAATAGCACTATCAATTAGTCAAATACTACTTCATTGTCCATATAAAATTGTATATCTACAACAGCAATGCCTTAACACCAAACTAATTAGGATCATTGACGTGAACGCAAAGTATCAATTATGCTTCTTTTGGCATCTGCTTCATTCGAACACTAAAAATTCGGACTTTCAACACAACTCAAGATTCTCGAACACAAAATATATGTAAGCTTTCCCCTGAAATGATCTCTTATAACAACCGGTAGTATACACATCACTATAAAAAGTGAATAACATACACTTGTACCTCTAAAATAAAGCCATGAAAACCATCACCAGTTAAATGGGTACACTGAGAAAAAGCTCAAATCCAAAACAATGAACACAAATAACTATGGAACGAACAACAAGGATGAGATAAAGCGAGCCTACCCACGGATGGTACGCCAAAGGATTTTTGAAGGAGCACGAAAATGAATGGGACCATGAGATGGCTTAGTATTCATTCTCTTACGAAGGAATCTAAGGTACTTCATTTTCTGGCGAACAAGTCCACCAGATAGACATATCTCTTCACATCTAACAACAACAACTCTCTGTCCATTTAGTAACTCTTTCGCTAAGATTGAGGAAAGTCTTCCCAGCATATGGTGCCGTGCATCCACCACTATTCTCCTTGCACTTATTCCTGATCCTGATACCATTTTTTCCCCTCTCTCTGCTAACCCTAGATACTGCTAGGGTTTTTGAGGGGGGTCGATTATCTATATGGGCCCTGAATGACTTCGTGCTTTGTTTTTTTTTGTTTCTGGCCCATTAGATCACCCAAGGTATTGGGCTGTCATTATCCTTTTTTTTCTTTAGTTTTTCATCCGATGTTCGGTACCTATTTTTAGACCCAGTCTTAAAATAAGGATCAAATGCTTACTAAGAAAAGCAATTTCCTATATAGAGTTCAATTCTGAAATCTCTAATTAAATATAAAAGAGTACTTGTCATTTATCACAACATTTATCGGTGAATTGCTCATAAATTGGTACTCCTTGGGCATTAGTTATGGTTAAATATGTACATTTGAATCACTTATTGAATTTGCAAGGCTTTGTCAAACTCCTGTTGAAAATTATGTATAACAAAAAGAATTTAGAAATATATTAAGGTAGCGAATTTTTTTTAATTTTGACCGGCATAAAAAGCGTAACGATTTGGACACTGACTTGAAGAAAAGCTAAGTAGAATAGATATGTTTGTAAAGAAGCGGACTACCTGCACCTGAACAAAGAAAGTTTTTCTTAACAACATAGAACACATTAGTTAGATATAAACTATTTGAAGTACATAAATGAAAATTTTGGTGTTCATTCACTTTTACTAACCCCGAAATATGTACGTGACACATATACTTCTGTTATTAATTACCTTCTAATCAGACAATCTTTTTAAAACGGAGGGAGTTAAACAAAAATCATATAGAATAGTATCAACTTACATGTTCTGAAGACATTTGTTCAAGTCATTAAACAGAAATTTAAGTATACGAGAAGTGTTATCAGTAATCCTTTTACATTTAACATATCTTATGCCATTGGTCTTATTATATATGAAACTTCATATAGCCACCAAATAGCATCTGCTTTTGCAGATACTCCATTATGATTGTAGCTAAATTCAGATATGCTCATTTTTATACACAAAAAATTGTTTTCAGCGATTCATTTTGACCCCATTACACATCACCTTTTCCTGCTACTTGCATTATGACAAAATAACAATTATCACTTGAATTGGACAGAACATTAAAATAAAATAATTATTTCACAGTTGCAATTGTTCTTTCTATAAAGTGACTGATGAAATAACATTTTGAAATAGAGAAAAAAGAAGGATTAAAGTGAAGAGGAGTCATATATGGGAGCTGATAAGAAAGATTTGAAAACACATCATGAAGTTTCTTTGCATAATAGTCCTAATGATTGTTGGGTAATCATAAATGCTAAGGTAAGTATATATAGAGAGATTTCACTACTTTACCCTTGTTTTTTACCCCTTGGGTGTAAGATGTAGCACCCTACCCGTATGTGATATGGACAGTCTATCCTAATATTAATAGTTGATTACACAGCTAAGACCCTTGATCACATGAATTCCTCCCTTTGGTCTAAATTTTCATTTTGTTGCAAACATACTAGGTTAAATTAAATTATACTCTTTAAATCTCAAAATTACATGTCTTATTGTATTTATGGAAGTCCACACTGATCATGTCATAGAGGAAAATTATGGTATGATTAAATGTGTATTTAAAAACAAGTTTGTGTTCAGTTACTACATAAAGTATTTTAGTGGAAGATAACCAAGTTTAATTTGTTAAATAGAAAACAAGATATAAGTATTCATCTTAAAATGCAGGTATACGATGTGACCAACTTCCTAAATGATCATCCTGGTGGTGATGAAATCTTGTTGGCAGCAGCAGGTACACCCAAGGAACCCTGTCCCCCCTTTCATCTCCCTATAAACATACCTAATGTTAAAATATAGTGATTCTGGTTGCGGGAAGTTGGGGTGGAGTGTTAAGTAGTCCTTCTTTCTTAATTAAAAGTCTTGGATTCAAATTTTTGTTTTGAGCCGAGGATCTATTGGAAATAATCTCTCTACCCCACAAATTAAGATAGAGATACGATTTGCGTACATCCTACCCTCTATAGATTTCACTTGGCGAAATTACACTGGAACTGTTATTATTGTTGGGTTCAAATTTTGAGTATTGGATGAATAGTATTTAGTCAGGAGTGTTTTTACCTCCAAAGTGCTTCGAAATGGTATAATTTTCTCTTTCTTCCTTTTTTCATGTTTGTTATTTCATACATGGGCGGATGCATACTATGATACGTGAGTTTACGGGAATTCAATAGCTTTTATCTACACCTTATATTTAGAAATTTACTAAATATCTATAATTATTTGATTGTGATCCCAATTATTATATATTAACTTGAAGTCCTTACAAGAATTCATAAACTTCAAATCCTGCTTTCGTCTCTAATTTCGTATGAAAATTTAATTATAGGTAAGGATGCAAGTGAAGAGTTTGAAGAAGCAGGACATGGGAGTGCAGCAAGATTGATGCTAGATGAATTCTATGTGGCAGAAATTAATCCTTCCACAAAAAATACCGTTTCTACAACCACCATTTCATCAACAAATTTTCTTCAAAAGCAGCATAAAAATGATCATTATCAAGGCAAGTCATCCAGGCAAAATGTAAAGCTTATTCTTCAGTTTTTGGTGCCAATTGTAATCTTGGGACTGGGCAGTACTCTACTTAGGTTCTGGTATTGAAAGTAAAAATCGAACTTCAGTTTATTTGGTTTTTCACCGATAAGAATTGTGGTGAAGCCATAAGTATTCCTTTATCTTTAATTAGAGGTCTCAGTTTCGAGCCTTATTGAGTGTGGAGTCACTTTGGAAGCGCTTTACTCTCAATGTATGACTTCACGATGTCAATTCCGAACACCAAGTAAGAAAAAAAAGTATTTGATTTTTCACTTTCACATTTGTGCCATTTTATGTGCAACAACACTCTTGTTCCACTTTTAACATATACTCTACCTTTTATTTATTTTTCCTAAAAGAACTAGCTTCTATTTGAACAAAAATTGAAGAAACATCTCACGAGCTTCCAAATTATGTTCTCGCAAATAGTCATAGTCCTAAACCTAACATGAATCATGAACTATAGTCCACTTGGGTGGATGCAGAATTTGCAAATTTACGAGTTTTATATCGATTTCAAATTAATAGATAATAGTAATTAGATCTATTCACAATCACATACTTATAACTATTTAATGGATTTCATATCTATACAGTGTATCGTTCATCCAAGTTAGTAGTTCCAGCTCTGTATCAAGGTCACTATCATTAATATCAATCTCATAAATTATAAGTAATTGAATTTACATGAATTCACCATTATTGTGGATCCATCCATGTGTAGTTCAACTCTATATATAATCAGGAGTTTGTATTGTATATACAAAAGAAGAAAACAGGCAGCCCGATGCAAAAAGTATTCTTTGTTCACGCAGAGTTCGATAAAAAGCGTACACCAAATAAGTGTGATGTATACAGTCATTTAAGCCTGATGCAATTATCAGTAGCTGATTTCTTGACTCAAGAAATCACAATGATGAATCATCTTGATTCATATAATTTGATTACAATAACAACAACAACATACCTAGTGAAATTCCACATCGCTGGGGATGGTAGAGTGTACACAGACCTTACCACCTTAGTAGGTAGAGAGGCTGTTTTCGGGAGACTCTCGACTTAAGACAAAACATAATCACAAGCAGGGCAATCAAAACAAAGCAAGAGTAAAAAGTAAAAAGTAAAGCAAGAGAAACGATCAGACTCAGATAAGGAATTAAAGCAGTATAAAGTGCATTCGAATAAAAGGGAATGTAGCTAACACAACTAAATAAGCTAAACAAAATACACTAAAGAACACATAGCAGTAGAAATCAGACTACAGTGGATTATAAAGCAATAATGTGCATATAAGTGTGATAGGCTAATCGGGCCTACAGTAATAACCCTACACTATCAATTTGTAAGCATAAGTAGGACTACGCTTGAGTACCTACTACTCTTTTACCCTAATCCATGTTCGCCACAACCCCTATCTAAGGTCATGTCCTCAGTAAGTTGCACCTGCGTCATATCCCGTATAACCACCTCTCCCCAATAGTTCTTCGGCCTACTTCTACCCCTCCTGAACCAGTTCATAGCCAACCTCTCACACCTCCGCACTGGGGCATTTGTGTCTCTCCTACATGCTCGAACCATCTCAACCTCGCTTCCCGCATCTTATCATGCACCGAGGACACTCTCACTTTCTCCAGATATCATAATTTCTAATCTTATCTCTCCTTATATGTCCATACATCCATCTCAACATCCTCATCTCCGCGACTTTCATCTTTTGTATGTGCGAAGTCTTGACTGGTCAACACTCCGCCCCATACAACATAGTCGGTCTAACCACCACCCTTAGAACTTGCCTTAAGTTTTGGTGGTACTTTTTTGTCGCACAAGACTCCAAATGCGAGCCTCTGTTTCATTCACCCTGCCCCAATATGATGTGTGACATTGTCATCAATCTCTCAATTCCTTAGGATAACAGACCCTAGGTACTTGAAGTTTCATTTCTCTGGAGTGACCTACGTAGCAAGTCTAACCTCCACGCCTGTCTCAGGGTAGCTCCCGTTGCTAAAATTGCACTCCAAATATTCTGTCTTGGTCCTACTCAACCTGAACCCTTTAGACTCTAGAGTCTGCCTCCAAACCTCCATCTTGGCGTTCACTCTGTTGCGAGTCTCATCAATCAGGACTATGTCGTCTGCGAATAACATACACCATAGTACCTCCCTTTGGATTTGTCGTGTCAGCCCGTCCATCACTAAAGTCAAATAGGAATAGGCTAAGAGTTGATCCCTGTTGCAGCCTCATCATCACTGTGAAGTGCTCCTAGTCTCTTCCTACTATTCGTACTCTTATCTTGGCTCCATCATATATATCCTTGATCGCCTAGTGTACGTCACATGTACCCCTCTAACCTCCAAACATCTCCATGAACCTCTCTAGGGACTTTGTCATATGCCTTCTCGAGATCGATGAAAACCATACGTAAGTCTTTCTTCCTCTCTCTCTACTGTTCCACCAACCTCCTAATAAGATGGATGGCTTCTGAGGTCGAACGCCCTGGCATGAAACCAAACTGGTTCTCGGAAATAGACGTGTCTCTTCACACCCTCATCTCCACAACTCTTTCTCACACTTTCATTGTGTGGCTTAACAACTTGATACCCTTATAGTTGTTGCAACTCTGGATATCACATTTGTTCTTGTACAAAGGGATCATTGTACTCCACCTCCATTCTTCGAGCATTCTCGTCGTCATAAAAATGACCTTAAACAACCCAGTCAACCACTCCAAACCTGCCATGCCTGCGCTCTTTCAAAATTCTACTAGGATCTCCTTCCTCGCCATCTTATACATTTCCCTATTTATATCATTTGATTACGGTTTCAATTTCGTTGTTCGAATTTATGACGTATACACACATAAAAATAATTTTATCACTGCTCCAACTTCGATTTATTTGAAATTAAAACTTATTGATGGAGGAAAATCCTCTCCAAGTGGCCCCAAAACACAAAGTATGACAAGAGTCCTCCCAAAGGGTGAGAAGAAATGATCATCACACGTGTAGAAATGACCAGTAACATTCTATGTGAAGAGGGGCCAAATGCTAATATTCCAGAAACAATAAGTTTTTCTTAGAACTATTGAAAAGGAAAAATTGGAAGGTTGTCATTCTCAATGAGGAAACAAAAACATTAATTGCTTATGACCACAACACAATCCAAACTTTATATATGCATGACAAGTTGGCAACTCTTGTAAGAGGCACATGTAATTTGTGCATTGTATTGCCATGTGTTGCTACAATGGCAAACTTCAAGAAAGTTACACTGAATTATGTCTACATGAACGGAATATTTCGTACTCTTAGGCTACCTCCTATGTAATTAACTTAGAATATTATCTGTTTTATTTCTCAAGTAACTAATTTCATTTATTACAGGTGATTAAACATATATATCTTTTAGGTAAATTATAGCATAAAAACTCTTTTATACTAGTTCACTATAAAAATAAAAATAAAAATTTAATCAGTATAAATATTGTAGATATATATTAAGAATATATGAACGAAGGCTATAAACAATTATAATTATGCAGAATAATTTTTTAACCCACCGACTGAAAATGTTATACTAGTAGTAATTTTTCTTTGGAATACACTGCCTGACCTTAGTACTGTTGATGATCACCAGAGAGAGTTGTGATTTCATCTACAGTTACCTTCCAAAGCCCCTTACAGAAGTGGACCTGACCTACTCATGCCTTCCCTTTCCACTAAAACAACAAAATAGGAGTAGTTCTAAAATGTGATGAATCTTTAAAGGGTGAAAATGTTTCACCTAAATAATTATGTGAGTTCTAAGCGTCAATATTTAACTAGGGTTGTTTTGAGGATTAATAATAAAATTATGACTTCTTCATCACACTTTAGTAGCAATTACTCGAGATCTTTCGTTAAAGATAATGAAATGATTATCACCATATCATATAGTAAAAAGTTTTTAACATGGTGTTCGGTATCACTTTGAGCTCCGATTAATCGGAATACACTCCAAAAAAAATTACGTTAAAGGATAAAATATTCTGTATTATAGGCAATCCTATTTTTAAAATTCAAATTCAGAACATCTTACTAGAGATAAATGGCAGAAGGTGTTGAGCAGTCAAAAGCAAAACTTATTGTGGGAGGCAATATTTTCTAACAAGAAAGAACCATTGGTTAAACAAAGCTAAATCAATGTCCACTTAAGAATCAAAGAAAACACTTTTAAGTAGTGTTATTGGGAATTGATAATGCCATTAAAGAATTATTTCACATAATTGATGATGCCATTTAAAGAATAAATCCACTATATAACCACCAACTATAAGTCTCACTTTTTTCCATTCAAATGCTTTTGCAACTTTTAGAATTTAGACAACTTTTGTAGTCCAAATGAATGTGCTTTTTCACCTCAAAGGGACAAGAAGCTGCCTAACTTTTAACCTTATTTTCTTGGGATTAATGAAGAAAGCACATTTTGTGTCCTTTGATTGATTATGAGGTCTAGTCAATTTCGTGTAGCATTATTAGGGCAAGGTAAATCTAAAATTACATCAAACAAATTTATACTGAAAATTTTACAATTTCTAAAAATATATAGAATAACATCTATTAGTTAAGATTAAGTTTGTTGTATTAGTATATTTACTTTAAGTCCAGTATTTAACTTGAAATTTTTAATAACCTTTCTTAGTTTCAAATGAATTACACTCACATGAGTTCATAGGTCTAAAATTATGGTAATGAAGATGTTAAAAGGGAATATAACAAACCTAAAATCACATGGATTTTTTTTTTTATCTCAAAAGACTTACCATCCTTATACGACACAACATAAAAAAAATGTTCATATATGTGATATCTACTGATTGAGAATAAACTTTAGACTTGTTAAAGAATTATTGTATTACCTATCATTATAATATTTAACTTAATTTGACAAAATGAGTTCACATGAAGAGGTGGTAATTTATTCGAACTTGTTTGGGACTAAGACATAATTAATATAGTAATTTGAAACAATTATACTTGCATAGCCTCTGAGATTTTTTTTCTTACAGGAAAGTGGGGGTAAAGAAACAGTATAACTCCAACTATTTCCAGTTTCCACACAACACAATTCCATTCACTTCATCAGACACCATCCCACTAAATTTCATAAATTCTTCCAAATTGCATTTTTGGTTAGTGAACAAAATTTGCAAATCAATCATATAGAGCTGTTGTACCAGCAATATAGAAAAAGTTCTAACAGATAGACATGATAAGCCAGGCAAAAAAAGAATATTCTGCCCACCAAACAAAGACGCAACCCCACCATATTGTCACAAGCAGCTGAAAAATAGCAAGGTGTCAATTAAGAGCAAAATGGACCTTATTATCCCCACAGTGAAAGACAACAGCAAGTTGAGTTTATGAAAGATACATTGTCTCATAGGTGGAGAAACAATCCAAAATCCAACCATACATTTTCTCAGAACATGATACAGGAAAATACAGTGATCAAGAAGGTAAATTTTGAGGCTCTGTTATTCATAACAAATATGGACAACAAAGGTTTGGTGGGGAGGTGGGGGTATTTGGTTGCTGTAGGGATTAGTAATGCAGAAATTAACAATAACAACCAACACACCCAATGTAATCCAACTAAAAAGGATAAGAGTAAAAGGATAGTGTAAGCAAACTTTACCCTTACCTCGTGGAGGTACAGAGCTCGGCTCAACAAAAGCATTTCAAAGCTGTTTAAAAAAAGAAAATACGGCAATGAAGAAGACATGACAACTAACAAGGAAAGAAATTCATAGTATTCAGAAAAAAGAAACAATAACAACGAAATAATGCGATAATGAAGCACAAGTGGTAATAGAAATCGAAGAACAAGAAACTAATTAGTTATGCAGAATTTAGTTATGCCGAATTTAGTTATACATGTTTTAGTTGTTCCATCTTCCATTCTGCATAAAAAATGCATAAATACCCACATAACTTATACATATACTCATTACTTATGCGGGATTGTAAACTGATAATCAAACACTGTATTGTATTTGGTGTGCTGAATTTTATACATGGCAACTAAAATGCTACCAAACATGATACTAATTATACTGGTTTTAATACATGAATAATTCACTTTCTAACCAACAACCAAATGACCCCTTGCCCTCCTGTACTACAACACTATCACTAACATTACCACTATGACTAGTTGATTACAATAATCACCCTTTGATGTTCTGTTAGACAAAGGATCTCCTTATATTTGTTGTGTAACTTAACAAACTTTGTTATGTTACAGATCATTAGTCTACACAGTTTAGAACTTGCTGTCCTAAATTCTTTACAAGGGTGACTGGAAACAAAATATGACCATCACCAAAGTAGGACTAACAATCCTTGCTGTTTTCCTACCCTTTACCTAGCTAGACCTAAAGATCAAACAAGAAAATGCAGGACAAGCCCTCATGGGATGTAGATACCATATGTCCAAATCTGAAGATCTAGTTCACCCATGTCTAGCGATCTAGCTTCACCCATTCGTAACGTCCAGGGAGGGGCTTGTCGTTCACCGGATCGAAGTTGTACCTGCATACCATTTCAGAAACAGGGTCAATTAGAAAGTCAGGGATGTATCTGTAACTTGAAAGCGAGAATCAACACTTAAAAAATATGAGTCGTGAAAACCCATACTTCTCGATTAATTGTTTCTGCTGCTTCTCTTCAGAACCAGCAAAGAAGTCGTTCATTTCATGAGCTGTCGGGATATTTCTTCGCGCTGAATTTGGCACTCTGCCGCTAGCTTCACTAGAATTGTTAGGTCTTGTACTGGAACCAGGGGTTTGTATGTTATCCGGGTCCCTGATCAAACTGCACGGTGTGCTCTCCCTAGTGGTCCTATAAGAAAGTGCAAAACTTCTTATTAGTGCTAATCATATTTACTGGTTTTGCAAGCCAAAGGTAATATACAGAGGTAGCACTTCTCAAAAAAAAAAAAAAAAAAACACAAATTTCTTGTTGCAGCCAAAATAAAAATAAATGGGATAAAACTAAAAAAAGGAATTTAATTAGTGGCTCTCAGAATAGCTCCACACAAGAAAAAGGCTCTCTTACCTTTTCCTTCCTCTTATCCATCCAAGCTCCAATCATATAGGGTACCCCACATCCATTTTCAATTGGTAAGTGTTCCAACAATGATTGCAACTATTTAAATTTAAACAGAAAGATACCAATATACATGTACCATGCAGGTACAGACAGTAAACATTTTTCACCATGGAATTTTCAATGACATAGATGTACAATGGGACTGCAAATATGTAGTATTATTAGTACAGCTATCTGTCTCTTTGGTAGGTAGAACAATCGAGAAATGAGTTCATCTAAGTATGTTATGTTATACTTGCCGTATCAAATCAAATGCCATTCATTGGTTGATAATTCGCAGCAACATAATCAGTACCAACAAATGAAAATGTGCTGATGCTAAGGGTGTTATGGTTAAGAATGGTACAAAGAAAGATGCTATAATGAACAAGTTTTCGATTTTTTTTTTGTAGTTAATCAATCAGGCAAGTGATAAACTGAAAATTTTGGACGAGTAATTAACTAAACCAGGAAAGAATTTGAAAATTTTGATAAAACCACCAATTCTTGCATATACTTCATTTACTATGCAATTTTGAACACGTGGGGAGAAAATTATGACAGAAAAAAAAAACAGAAGGGGAATTGTAGCAGCTCAGGAAATCAGGGAAGATGCGATTTTATTCCCTTTAACCGAGAACGTAAAAACAGAGGCATCTTAAAGACAAGAGTTAAGATTTCAACTTGATCAAACAAGACCAGAGCAAAAAATATAGAGGCAACAGGCTAATAATTTATATTACCTAAGTTCATATGTCAAGTTATGTAACTACAGAATGAAAAATTGTGAACCACTGGCTCTTTCTCCTTACATAATGTGCCCACTTGGTCATAAGAATTATTCATATTATTCTGGATTTTTTTTCACTTTATTTGAAAATCAGCATTTTACTTGAAGTTGTATTTGGAATTTGGAAAACGTCTAAAACCCTGACATTCAAACAACCAAATATTCTTTGCAAAAACTATAACCAAACACAACTCCAAATTCCTACTAATTATGTAGCAGTACCATGAAGTTTGTTCCAGCGAAGAACAATCTAAATAAATACCCCTCTTCTACCACAATCTAACTGTGATACAGTTAAGAAATACAGCACATAAAGCAATATAAAAGCAGACTCTATATGGAGTAAGAAAGGAAAAAAGGAAATTATAGGAAGAACAAGCTATGGAAAGTGACTTCACTTCTAAAAATTCTCTGTGAAACCAATACTGCTAGAAGACAAATATCTTTATACAGGTTTGTTGTCATTAAAAACAGAGTGGAAAAAAGGAAACTATTTTCAATCAAAATCTAAAATAATGCAGAGAATAAATAAATAAATAAATAAATAAATAAATAAATAAATAAATAAATAAATAAATAAATAAATAAATAAATGGAAAAATCAACATTCTAAAAGAGCACAAGAGAGAACCAAAAATTAGGCAGTAAAAAGTTTTGATTTTTAAAGAACAAAAACACTCTACTACTTGAAACCTAATTAACAGAAATCCCAACTTTAAAAAAAAGCTTGTGATTCTTGAATTGGATTCTTTAATTAACCATGAACATTGAACAAAGAGGATAAACTACATACTCAACTAATGCAAAAAACCGGAAATAAGAAAAAACAGCTAAGTTCTTTGGAAATTAACCATAAAAAGAGCTAAAAAGGAGAAAAGTGAATCCTCGCAAAAATATATATATACACAACAACAACAACATACACACAACGTCTGAGAAGGGTAAAGTGTACCCAGATCTTACATCTTTGGTAGGTAGAGCAGCTGTTTCCGAGAGACTCGGCTCAAGAAAGAGCATAAGCACAAGCAAAGCAACAACAACTACAGACCCGGTCAGAAAAAAATTAAAGAATGTTGGTATCAAAAGCGAGTAAGTCATGATCGCATTCCGAAAAAGTAAGCAATAATTTGCGCATGTAAATAAGCTAAACAAAGTACACATAGCGGCGGAAATCAAAAAGGAAAAAATACTCTCTAAATAAGCACAAGAGAGAAACCACAAAATCAGACAATAAAAAGTTTTCATTTTTTCTACTTGAAACCTAATTAACAAATATTCCAACTTAAAGAAAAACACAAAAAAATGAATCCCAAGAAAAATAAACCAAAAAAAGGTATTAAAGGGGATTTTTTTGGGACAGGAAAGGAACTACGGCTTGACCTTCGGGGAAGAAACGAAGGAGAAGAGAGATAGCATCCCGACTGGCTAGCGATGAGGGGAAAAGAATCCCAGGGAGGAGAGAAAGAACGCATGCATGGAGATTTTCGAGAATCTATGAAAGGACATCTAAGGCTAAGGTTACGAGGTAAAAGAAGTTGACAGGGCTAAAAAAAAAAGAAGTAATTTCGTATATAAAGATATGGGTTTCCGGGTTTAGATCGAAATGGAATCCCCGGAAACCAGCAAATTGGGAACCTGCGGGGGGGCTTCAGGTAGGTCCTTTTTACATAACATTCTCGGCAGCCTCCGGTCCGGTAGGTAGGTCGCCCTCTAGCCAGACACTCAATTCAATAACATGTTCTAGGGCATCGGAGACGGGTTTCCAACCGTTTCCGATACAGAGTTTCTCGTTAGAAAGTTGCCACAACCTAGGAGGGGTTTATAGGAAGCCAAAAAACGTTTAATAAAGTAAAGATTTTTCACACACTCATATGTTGAAGCAGAGCTATGAACCCTAACAATTTCACAAATAGAGTGAAAAATAGTGACATGCATACTGATTAATTCAACAAACAAATAAAGGGTATTTAAAAAAATTGAGAAAACTAATTTGTTTTAAAAAAAAAAGATAAGCTAGAAAAGTAAAAACTCACCTTTCTCTTTCATCAAATTCCAACAAATTTTCTCCAAATGAACCTTCATCACCACCACTTTTATTATTAATTTCAATTTCTTCCTTTTTCTCTTCATCCAAACACTCCTCTACCTTCAACCCAGAATTCCAATTCTGCCCCTGCACCTTCCTCTGCCTTTGCCTCACAGGGTTAGGTAAATTAGGATCTTTCAAAGGGTATTTCTGTCTTTTTCCTTCAACACCCACCTGTGGTTTCGGTTTCTCCAACCTACGACTCCGTAGCTGCAGGTAGGACCCACCATCACCGCCACCAACCGCCGCCGTCGAATTCGATTTCTGCAAGCGTTGTAGAGCTAGGGTTTTAGCTCGTGTACGAACACCAAGTGGTGATGATGATGATGACTGTATGTGATGATGCTGATTCACATCCAAAATAGCAATTTCACCCCCTGTAGTTTTTGACTTCCTCATATACTTCCCCATTTCTTTTATTTTTTCTCTCTTTAGTCCACCCCTTTTTTTTCTCTTTGCTTCACATACAAAGATTTTTTTTCAGTTGGTGGTTAAGAGAAGGAAGGATTTGCAGTTAGAGGGGAAGGGGGGGGGGGAGAGGATATATATATGTGTATATATAGATATAGAATATTGTATATATAGGAGACCCTTTTTTGGAGTAAGGGGAGGAGAAAAAAGAACAGGGGAGAGGGGGTAGGGACTCACTTTTGATTATCTCATGATATGTTCCTTTCTTTTCAATTTTATCACCTCTTTTATTTTCTCTTTTTAGAATTTTTGTTTTTTATATTTAATATTTTGTTGACGTGATAGTTTATTTCATTTTATAAAAAGGTATTTAACTAGACACAAAATTTAATAAACATGAGAAGACTTTTAAACTTTGTTGTCTAAAATAAGCACGGAATTCGGTGTAGTTGCAAATCACTTTATTAGATGATTTTGAAGTTAAATTATTTTTAAATATAAAAAAAATGTCATTATTTTACTGATTAAAAAGAAAAATATATCGTATAAAATGAGATGGAGGGAATATAATCCAAGAGGGTGGGCATTATTTTTAATTGCGAAATTATGCTTAGTAATTACTGAAATTTATTTGGCTACGAATTTTATCTAGTAGAATAATATCCTTATCTTTAATATAAAATTGATGGATAGATTTATCTCTCTTAGAGGATTGTTCTTATCTTAATCCGTTTAGGTGTGAATTTACGCTCAATAATTACTAATTTTTTTTTTCTCCAACTCATTTAAGTTACAAATTCGTGAATCATTTTTTTATTTATAAAATCGAGCTAAAATAGCACTGATCTTTGTGTTGCACGTTTATATTGAGTGTTGTTGTATACAATATATAAAATAATATCAATAATATTAAAATAAAACTTTAAATATAAATAGACACAATGAATAAAGTAACATTTTTGTGGATGATCAATGTAATCATATGGTGTTTTTTCTTTTTTATAAATTACTTTACATTTAATTTTTTATTAACACGATCGTTTAACATAAAATCAATGAGCAAAATTTATCTCATAGAGTACCATCCTTATTTTTAATTCCATTTAGATTCGAATATATGCTTAATAATTACTTAAATTTGTTTAGATGCGGATTTTATCTCTAGTAGAGTACCATTCTTATCTTTAATTTAGTTTAGATGCAGATTTACTCTTAATAACCAAAGTTTCTTTCTTTCTCCAACTCATTTAAGTCAACAAATATCATGAATTAGTCTTTTATTAATGAATATTGAGCTATATATACAAACGACTGAGGACGAAGAGCGAAAGACGAGTATTGCTCCTTATATTTGGTCCCATTCAACTCTTCGTATAAAGTTTTCCTTTTTTAAAAGTAGAAGCATTTACTCTTATCTAAAATTAATATATTTTTTCGACCGTCGTGGGTATGATTGTCGGGATGGGTCCTCTCATTATTCTGTCCTTCTTATTGGATAGCTGCTTTCGAGCTTTGTCTGTTTTTATAATACGTTTGGCTCATCTAGAAAAATTATATTTTTGTTGACGCGACCGTTCATTTAATATAAAATTAATTATGATTTATCCCTCTTAGAAAATTGCCTTTATATTTATTCCCGTTTAGGTGAGAATTTACACTCAGTAATTATTTAAATTATTTTTCTCCCCAGTTTATTGAAGTCACAAATCTCATGAGTAGTTCTTTTATTTATGAAATCGAGCTATATATAAAAAGGATTAGGAAAAAAGAGTGAAACATGAGTGTTGCCCTTATATCTAGTTCTGTTCAACTTTCTTTAGAGTCATCCTTTTTTGAAGCGGAAGAGGTAGCTTTTTTATATATCTAAACAGTACTGATCTTTCGGAACGTGCGTTGCACATTTATATTGAGTTTTGTTGTATACAATATTATGAAATAATATCGATAATATTAAAATAAGACTTTGAATATAAATAGACACGAATGAATAAAGTAACATTTTTGTGAATGATCAATGTAATCATATGGTGTGTTTTTTTTTGATAAATTACTTTATATTTAATTTTTTGTTAATACGATCGTTCATTTAACATAAAATCAATGAGCATATTTTATCTCGTAAGATTTTTGATATATTTGACTAAGTAATATTGTCCTATGGTGCGTTTTATATAAAAGGAATATGCTTTTTTATATATATATATAGTATTATCGGGTCCTCTCATTGTTTTGCCATTCTAACTGGATAGCTGCCTTCTGGTTTTTCTATCTTTATAATACATATATTCTGACTCATCTTAAAAATTTATATCTCTTTTGACGCGATCGTGTATTTAATATAAAATCAATGAGTAGATTTTATCTCTCATAGATGATCGCTTTTATCTTTAATCATGTTTAGATGCGGACTTACGCTCAATAATTGCTGAAATTTCTTTCTCCAGCTCATATAAGTTAATAAATCTCATAGATCATTCTTTTATTTATGAAATTGAGCTATATATAAAAAAGATTGGGGAAGATGAGTGAAACACGAGTGTTGCAACTCTTCCTTTAGAGTTATCCTTATTTGAAAGCCGAAGAGGTAGCTTTTAATATATTTAAGTAGGTGCATTGTGTTGGAAATATTTATTAAACGTGAAATAAAGTAAATCATATTAATTATGAATCGAATAATTGGAGCCCCGCACGTAGGAAATCTTGTTTCCACACACGTGCACACGTAGTGCCAAGGATTAAAATTTCCTTAATGGAAGAGATATTGGTATGTATACGAATTGTTTGAGACGTAAGGTAATAGACGGTTATTGGTCAAATGACGAATGATTTCACGTTGATAAATGAAGGAAGAAGTGTATAATGTGTAAAAATGAAATGAATCAGGAATCACCACGAACTCGAGAAGGGCCGCGACTCCTCCAAGTAATGTCGCGGCGCTTGAAGGGCCGCGGCGCCTCCCCGAAGGACCGCGGCTATAATTGACGTTGCAATTCCAGTAACTCACTGGAATTGAAGGGTCGCGGCGCCTCCCCGAAGGGCCGCGACTCTAATTGACGTTCTAGTTCGATGAATTATCGAACCGAAGGCCGCGACTCTCTCCGAAGGCCGCGGCTCGATCGCTTCAATCCGTTGGAGGTGAATTAAAAATTGATTCTTGGGCTGACTTTGGAGTATTTACTCTCCATTATTTTGCTCATGAATTCAGTCATTACTTGGTTGAATTATAACTACAAATTCATGGCATTCATGGTCATTACTTAGTCATTTGGAGGGTCATCATCTACACACTATAAAATGAGACACAAGACTCATTTGAAAACACATTTGACATCTTACACTCAACAATTCTCTGAAATTGTCTTCCTCTCTTGCAATCACAAAACACTCAAAGATTTTTCTTCCAAAGCAAACACTTGAGTTCTCTTTGCTCATTTGTTTGATTGCTGTTTTATCTTGGGAGATAAGTTGTCATTACAACCGTTGAAATGATATATGGGGCAATATTATCTTAAGGATATATCAAGAATTTGGTCGACTCAGCAAGCCCTCATAATAGATCATTTCCAGATTTCTAACAAATAGTTGTTGTTGTTGTTGTTGTTGTTGTTATTCTCATTCTACACATTACTACTCACAAGCTTAAGATAATATTGGCATTTCAACAACATGACTGGACAAGATCAATTCAACACTGAAAATTCCATCGATACTCAAGGCAATCCCATTGCCTTCTATACCACTACTCAAGGCACTAACACTGCCTTCAACTCTACTTTTTTTGGCACTCCTAGTGTCACCACTGATCATGGCATTTCTAATTCCTTCCCAACTACTGTTTTTGGCACGTCAAGTGTCACTGCCACTGTTTTTGGTACGTCAAGTGCCACCGCCACAACCAATGTCTTCCACTGCTGCTCCGGAAACTTATATTGCCTTTGCTCCTACTCAAGGCGTCAACAACAACTATACTCTTGTTGGAGGCATTGACAATGCCTTTGCAACTCCTCAAGGGGGCGCTACTGCCCCAACACCTGCTGGTTTTCACCATGAACGTCCTGAAAAGTTCATGGGTGCTCACTTTAAGAGATATCAGCAAAAGATGTTGTTTTTCCTGACGGTTATGGAAATTTCACGTTTCCTAACCGAAGATCCTCCACTAGTTGGGGAAGACGTGGACCCTCAGCCAAATAATTTGGCGGGAGGGGCCCAAGGTAACATGTCGTTGGCGACATGAGGATGGTTCGTGAAGCATGGAAACATAGTGATTTCATGTGTAGGAACTATATTCTAAACAGTTTGTCCGATCCACTATACACGGTATATTGCACCGTTGAAACTGTCAAGCAGTTATGGGACAAACTTCAGAAAAAGTACAACACCCAAGATGCGGGTAGTAAGAAGTTCATCATTGGAAGTTCTGAAATTTCAAATGGTGGACAACAAAAGTGTGACATCACAAGTCCAGGAATTCCAAATGATTCTACATCACCTGGATTTGGAAGGATTAAAGCCTAACGAACAATTCTTTGTTGGGGCATTAATCGAGAAGTTGCCTCCCTCGTGGACTGAGTTTATAAACTATCTAAAACTCAAAACGAATGAGATGACCCTAGATGAACTTATTTTCAAATTCCAGATTCAGGAAGACAATAAGAAGGTCATGCCAAAGGGAAAACAACCCGTTGAGGCTAAGGCAAACCTGACGGAAGTCAAAGAGAACTCAAGCAAGAAGCGGAAGTTCCAGAAGGAAGGCAAGCCCCAACAACTGAAAAGTTCAAGGAAAATTGTAACCACTGTGGTATAGTTGGTCACATGGCCAAAGACTGCCGCAAGCTCAAACGTGAGAATAAGGCCAAAGGCAAGGCCAAGGCTAACATCGTTGAAGACACGCTCGTCAACGATATGATTGAGGAGTTCTCAACGGTAGTTCTTGAAGCTAACCTCGTTTCGTGTTTGTTTTCTTCGCCAGGATCACGAGTGTTTGCTTTGCACAAGTGATATTTTTGTTGTTTTATCTTGGAAGACAAGTTGCAATTCATCCGTACAAAGCATGTATACGGGCAATATTGTCTTAAGGAAAGATTGAAAATCAATCGACTCAGCAACCCAAATTTAGTGTCTATTGGTTCAGGTTAACAAGATTCAAAGAGCTTATTGAAACTGGAATGAAGATCCAAGGCTGAAGATTCAAGACGAATTCAAGTATAAATATCAAGACCACCAAACATAATTGTTGCCTCAATTTTTGTTGGCATCAAGTGTATTGTAACACACAATTGATTATCCTTTCCTAGCACTTGTAATAGTAATTTACTATTTTCCGTACATCAAAAGGAGTTTGACTCACAAATTTATCTCTCCTAAAGTACCACCTCTAATTTTGATTCTGTTTAGATGCGGATTTTCACTTAGTAATTACTGAAATTTATCTCTTCTTCGACTCATTTAAGTCAACAGATATTATGAATCATTATTTTATTTTATGAAATCGAGCTACATATAAAAAAGACTGAGAAAGAAGAGTGAAACACGAGCTGTATTATGTTGCTCCTTACATCTGGTCGTGTTCAACTCTTCCTTCAGAGTTTAAAGTAGAAGAGGAAACTTTTTGATATATTTAAATAATATTGTCATATGTTGCGACTTATCTCACTTTTTTATCTTCGTGGCATGATTGTCGGGTCCTTTTATATGAGGAGTTTTCCAAGAGGTCACCAGTATCAAAGAAAGCCTCGGGCGAAAGAAAGCTTAGACCCTTTGCAGTTGTATTTAAGTTGTATTTAAGTATAATCAAACATGAACATTATTTCAAATATTATTTACAAAATGTATAATTAAACATAACTTCATCTTCAACTCTAACTTCATAAATTTCAAATAAAATGAAAAATATTTAAAATTTAGCCAAACGCATAGTTAAAGATGACAAGATTATGAAAGAAAATATATTTGAGCAATCTAATGAACAAGAGATGATGCGGAAAGGATGAAAACACATAATTAGTTCCAACTCTTCGTGAAAGGAAATTAGGAAAAGATTAAAAATAATCACAAATATCATGCAATTGCACTTAAGGACTAATTAATAAAATAAAAAAAAAGTATAAAATAATCTCACATATTATCCCAAAATTATTATCTTTATCCATCAACCAAACTACCTCTAAAAGCATAACGTGCTGCCAAACAAAATGTAGTTTGGATGTGTGAAAAGAAACGACAATAACCACCATAACAAACGACAGTTTGCTGCCAAAGTATTATGTCAAGCTGCATGTTCAGTTGTTCACATCTCACGTTTTACAATAGCCTTGTTTTAAGTACAAAGAACACTAACTTTTTTGTTAAGAGCATCTACAAGTTATGTGTTTTGTTGTGTCCATTTTACATAATATGTATATTGCTGTATATATATGTTAAAATATCCCAGTCTTGAAATCAATAATAAAGGATGAAATTATAACATAAATATCTTATAAGATCCGACTACAAGTTGATTAGAAGTATAAAACCATAGTGTTGTTATGTGGTCATTAGGCACACATGACCCATAGGCATTTGGACATTATTTGGTAATAATTGAAAATAACAATAATAATGAAATTTGAATAGGATAAAGTGTAGATAGACCTTATTTGTACCTCACATAGGTAGTGAAAGAATAAATTCCTTGATTATTCTTATTAATGAAAGACATATATATACAAGTTATAAGGAAGATCATCTTCCTAGTAATCCCTATTCTATAAGATTATTAATTTGGTAGAAATGTTGTTTTCAAAAAGACCTCGACTCAATTGATAGTAATTGAAGAATTATGTTATATTTGCACGTGAATCACTTACCATCAAAGGGTGTGATTAGATGATTGAGCTTTTTTTACCCTTAATCAGAAGTTTGTACTTCATATTCAGTAAATGAAGAACTTCTTGATAGAGAGCGATTTACCCTTTTTAGTGGGCCTACTTGGTGCAAATTCAAATTAGCTGGACAAGTCAATTTCGGATATCAAATGTTCAAACAAAAAAAGAAAAATAACAATTTCACTTGTAAAAAAGTTCGAACTTTATGAGTAAAATCATTACTTCATTCGAAATACTTCTCACCAAATTTTTCAACTTCAAAAAATCTATTTTAATTGAAGTAAAATAATGATAAATGATGAATGAGAATGGGACGAAAGTAATACATAATAAATGTTCCGTCTATTTAGACGTAAAACATTATTTGCATCGAGTATTCGTATCAAATTAATAGATGTATATTTAATTATAATTAGTTAATTCATATTTTTAATTTCATTATCACTTATCCACAATAATGTGATTTAATGTAATAAAAAATATAAATATTCAATATGAGTAAATATTTACCAATTTAGGCTCTTTTGTTATGAGGTTTTAGCCTTTCATAGCCGTCTCAAAAGTTTATTTATGACCATAATAATTACTACTAGTTAACAGTTTTTTAATAACAAATTAATGATATTTCTCATCCATTTGGCTAAATTATCGTTTTAACTCGTGATATCGTACGAGTTTTAGGTTTAACTCCCCCAAACAGTGAAACATTGGATTCCTCCAGCAATGACTACGTGGAAATATAATTGTGTTTATATATACTTCCAATTCTTTCACGCTCCATGATCAACTTGCACACCACGCGACTCTCTTATTAATCTTTTTTTCCATCAACACTACTACCAGTAAATCGCGAGATATGCTCCAATAATCAGATTTTTAAAACGGACAACTGATAGCACCTACAAGATCAACCTCAACCTCAGAAGAGAACAGAATGCTCTCACTGGGAATCGATCTCACGCTGCAAGTATCCAGAGCGTCTTAAGCCCCTTCTTTGCCATTGAACTGTACCCCGGGGACTATTAATCTTTCTTTTTTGCTTTAATTAATCTTGATTTTTCTACACCAAACTCACTAAAGTTATCAGGAAATTAGAATATTTTTACAGCTATAGAATTACTGCTCTAAATGAAGTTTTGTTAATTTTCTGGATATGAAAAGGAGAAACAGAGAAATCAGCGAGCAAGAGAGGAAACAGAGAAGAAGAGATAATCGTGACAGAGGAAGGAGTTTTGGGCTCAAACGTGAGCTTCTTGATCTGTATTTTTGTGTAATAATTTTTTTTATCTACAATTGTCCTTTAAGTGTGTTTATATACACACTACCACCATATACAAAATATCTAATGATCATCTAATCAAAATATCTCTAATAAAAAATAATATCTAATGAACTCATAACAAACTAACCACATATATATACACTGTATATATGTGGTATATCTCAACACTTCTTCAGTAGGCTGAAAGCAATGGTTTGATCTAGTTTGGAAACAATGGCAAAACACTCTACTAACAAGTATGCAACAATAGTAACATTGGCAGTACAAAAGCTTCAGTCCTCTATTTTCCTTAGCATAAACAACCCTCATTTTCTTGTTCCTTTGCAGCTAGCCTGTCTTCAAGTGATTTAACTCTTAACTGTAAGTCAGCAAAGTTGGATTCTTGATCTTACTGTTCTTTTATTATGCATGCTAGAGAATCTCGTTCCTCCTCCATCAGATTCACCTTCTTGTGTAAATCACACATCTGAGATTTTGCTATAGGAAGCTCTTGTGAATAACTCTTTGAAATAGATTCAGCTTCCTTAATTTGACTAACAAGTTCTGCACATATTTTCTCTCTTCTGAATGTCTTTCTCCAGAAGTTCTTTCTGCATATTTGATATAGCAACTTTCATATCATTTTGATCAAATTCAGCAATATCACTCTGCATACTCATAATATCTTTCATATACATGAATAATAACAGGTTTCACATACACCTCCAGTAACTTCAGAGCTGACAAGATCAAATGGAAGCTCATATATTGCAACCTTCACAAGCTTGTCTCAGTCGTAAAAGCATCAACAGTATGTTAATACAATTTTTTTTGACTATCCCTTTAGCAGCATATTCAGCAACATCAGACTCAGTTTCAACCCCTACACCAACTGCACACCTAGTAACATCACCAGTGAGCAGTGTTCGAACAAAATTCCAGCAGCTGCAGCATAAATATTTTTCAGCAGCTGCAGCATTAACATCCAACAGCAGGAGCTTCAACTCCCACAACAACAATGAAGAACCCCTCGTTCTCTAGTTTCACTCGGACTAGAGAATCTTTCGACTCTCCTTATGTAAAATGACGGTAAGAACCCCTCGTTTTCTAGTCTCATTCAGACTAGAGAATCCCTCGATTCTCATCACGCAATCTAGACGACAAGAACCCCTCATTCTCTAATATCATTTGGACTAGAGAATCCCTCGATTCTCATCACGCTAGCTATTATAATAAGCTCGGATATGCAGCGGAGTCTCCCTCAACTTCTAGTCCAATTCTGGCTAGAAATCCTTCGATTCTCCTATCCTAAGATACACATATAAAAATAGGCAATCTAACACTTGATCGACCTGTGAATAACTCTTTGAATCGAGCTTCAACTCAATCCATATTGTCTCCGATGAAGCATCCCTCAGTTCTCAGTCTATTTGTCGCTAAGAACTCCTCGATCCTTCAATCGATAGTAATTTCCTACTCTATGGTCTTCTCAACCCACAGATTTCCATTAACATCCCTCGTAACAATGAATGAACCACCGGCTTGTGATTCCCAAACTTTACTTCCCATTCCTTGAGAAATACTCACAAGCTTTCCTTCTTCCCAAAGTTTTATGTATAGAACTAAACAAAAACAAAAAAAAAATGCGACACTAGCAACATCCACCACAACGGCAACACAACACAAAATAGAAACCAACAACAGATGAGACATTTTCAGTAACTGACCAACACAACACCGACGAACGACACTTTTCTCCAATTAGTCAACACAAATTCAATTTTAACAATACATAACCAACTCAACACCATAAAATTGATTCACCAACACATAACAAATACAAAAATGATACCTCAGAAGCACACACATCCTAGGTGATCTGCGACGTCGCAACGATAACCAAAGACGGAGTGTATCCGCAGGAAACGATGTCTCGTTTCTCAGATTTTCTTCAATTATAGTCATTTTTAGTGAATTTGAATAATATTGGATCGTGAATTGGATTACGCGAACTGGAATCGATTCGCAACTAGAACCAATTTAAAATAGAGATAATCAATTCACAACTTAGGAATCGATTCATTCAATCTTCGAATTCGATTTCTGAACCAGTGATTCAAACCTAAGATCCAATTTCGATTCCTTCGATCCTTCGACCTCGATCTCTTGAATCAGTTACTCCTTCACTGATTTTGATTCCTTTACTGCATGTGAGATCGACTCCTTTGGATCCTTCGATCTAGGTTCCTTCAATCCGTCAATTTCTTCTATTCTCTACTCTGCTCCTCTTCTCGATCTCGATTTCAATCTTTCGATCAACTCTTTACTTGCGGAAATCTACGAGCTAACCATCCCAATCTCGCGACTCTTATGCCATGTTAATTTTTTGGATATGGAAAGGAGAAACAGGGAAATCAGCGAGCAAGAGAGGAGACAAAGAAGAAGAAATAATTGTGAGAGAGGAAGAGAGAGTTTTGGGCTCAGTTTTTGTGTAATAAATTTCTTATCTACAATGGTCCTTTAAGTGTGTTTATATACACACTATCACCATATACAAAATATCTAATGATCATCTAATCAAAATATCTCTAATAAAAAATAATATCTAATGAGCTCATAACAAACTAACCACATATATATACAATGTATATATGTGGTATATCTCAACAAGTTTACATTTTTTTCCAGCAGAAAGTTGGTTAGAAATTTTATGGATTAATTTCTGGTATTACAATGATCATTACATAATGTCATAATGCATATTATTATCTAGAAATTATGTCATAATTTGCTGATACAATATTGTTATTTTGGTATAATTTTTAGTGTCCATGTACGTACAATCATATACCATCCTGCGATTTTGCTTTATATATGAAAAATGACATAAAATGTAAAGCAAATTAATTTTGACACTATAATATGACGCAATTGACAACAAAATCCTTATTTCAAAATTAAATATCGTCTTGTTATGTTGTCAATCTAATATATAAATAAAAGCAACTCATGTCTTACGACATACATATTTAAATTAGGTGATCAGACATATCGGGGAAACATGTATGTTGATACATAATCATGGACTCATCGTCGCCTATAAAACAATTTAATATGAAACCATTTAAAAAAGAACTATGCTATTAGATTATTGAACCAAGTACTTTTATTATGTTGATTATGGTTAACTTTGTCCTTATATTAGCTAATATAGTACTAATGATCTTAGTTTTTGCGTGAGAATTAGATTATAAGGAAGATAAGTATTTAGTTTTACTAATAAAAGTTTATTTGTAGTTGTCATATTACAGGGGACATTTTAAGCAAATAACTCTTCAAATGAACTAGAAAATTAATTTTTTTTATACCCTTCATATTAGCCCTTACTTAAAAGTGACATCAGATATGAAACTCGATCTTGTGACCAATCCATTAATCATTTTCATTAGTAATTAGAATTCGAAATATCATACAATGATTAATTAATTAAAGAGAAATTCATGAAGCGTGTAACGAGATATATCGATGTTGGATTTCTAACAATAAGGTCAATGCATCCGCTAGCCAGTGTGGTGGCGAACCGTTATGCTCTAAGCTTAGTTATTTACCTAATTGTAGACGAAGGCGATATAGAAAATATATTGTTCTTGATTCATAAGATTCTATAATCAAAAGATTGATTCTTTCAGATTTTTTTCTTCAAATGAAACGAAAAAATATATTAGAATCAGACCGAGTTTCGAAATGTCTTTTTAGATATTTCTCAATGTTCCACTATTCATGAAACGTGAGAAGCAAATGATAAATCATCTATTTCAAAAGAAATTATAGAATTTCTTAAAAATCCTACAAGATTTATTCGTTTTTTCCCCTCCATAGATGGTGAGAACTTCATCTCGATTCGAATCTCCGATCTCCGATATATGAGAGCATAAAACTCAAACAGAAGTTCAAGGGAGAAGTATATCCAAAATCCAAATAGTGCAAATTGAACCACAAAAGAGATATTGTTCCATAAAAGGAAGCAGTCCATGGAACTTTCTTAAGTCATAGAGAATCTAACTTTCTAAGAAACAAATTATGAGAAGACGAAGTTGCTGTAGTAAAAATGTGATTTTGACCAATTGAAGTGAAAAGTGGTCCTATTTATTTAATGTTTGCTTAGCTTGGTCCTCAAGTCATACTCCATTTACCAAAGTTCATTATTTCCTAGATTTTTGCTCATTCTTCAGTTAGTTTTACTTTTAGCATGTTTAAAGGTCGCGGGACAGAAATAGAAAGTAGAAACTGAAAAAAACAATCCCTTCATTATTTTCATTAATGAAGAGGTATATATACAATTTACAATTTCTAAATATGAAAATTTTATTTCTATTACACTATTAATATCTTAATTATACATGTACACGAATTCTACAACTATGGTAAGTTTGTACAATAAATTGATATACAATTAGGCTTGGATTCTCTCAGATACCGTGATATACACGGTATACACTATCACGGGGTATATTATTTTCACACCCCCGCAGTCATAGCGGACGGTCGTCGTACGCTGAAATTGTCCCTAAAATCTTAAAATAGAACCAAGGGAAGACACTTAGTAAAAATATTTGCAATCTGGTATCTCGAAGTGACATGGAGGACGCGTACTTATCCACAAGCTATCTTTTCTCGAACAAAGTGTATGTTCATCTCGATATGTTTAGTGCGCTGATGTTGGACTGAATTTTCAAAAAGATAGGCTGCACTCACATTATCACAGTAGACCAATGTAGCTTTCTGAATAGGAAAATGAAGCTATAATAAAAGATTATGCAACCAACATGACTCAGACACCACATAGGCTACGCTGCGATACTCGGCCTCTGCACTGGATCGTGATAAAGTAGCTTGGTGTTTAGCCGACCAAGAGACCAAGTTATCCCCAAGGAACATACAATAAGCAGATGTCGAACGTTTGGTATCTGGACAGTGTTAGGCGTATTTTGTATACGCATTTTGAGTCATTTTTAGTTAGTATTTTTCTCATTCTCATTTAAATAAGTATCTTGTTAGAGTTGTTTTTCTTTCTTTTGAGTCATAGCGGTTCTAAATGGCAAAATGGCAAAAAGAAGCTAAAAGTGGCAGAAAAGGAGCTCCCGAAGCAAAAAAGACGAAAGTTGACAGATCCAGATGAAAGACTGCAGGACCGCGGTGCCACAATTACTGAGAAGTCGCAGTACTTTCGGCACAACGATGCCATTCTGCAGGACCGCGGTGCCGAGGCAGGAATTTCAAGAACCGTGAGGAGAGATTTGGATATGCTGTAATTGAATAAACATAGGTTAAATTGCAGTCGAAAGTACCCCGATACTTGTGTAGCATTATATGTTATTGTTCTTAATCCTCCTATGTGGTAAAACCTATCATAGAAATATAGAAGATTTCTGCACTGGGGTTGAGCGATCATATATCCTAACCGGAATATAAGACAGTCTAGTTAACCGCTATCTTAACGTAGAAGAAGAAGTCATTCTAGTTGCATTAAGGATTGAAAAGAGTGGATAGTTGAGGATATTGAAAGCCCTAATTCCTTCATAACTGATTAAACCTCAATAACTTAGTTTAATTCTTGCAATTGCTCTACTAGTGTTAGATAAAAACCAAATCAACTTATCATTTGCCAAATAGATAACATAGAATAGATGTTCGGTAATTAGAAACCAGTCTCTGAGGACGATATTCGGTCTTACCAGACTATATTACTTGTAACGATACGTACACTTACGTGAGCAATTGAAAATCGGCCTGACAAGTTTTTGGCACCGTTGCCGGGGACTGGCGTACTTTTAATATCGAATTATCTATTCTTATTTCTAATTTGGTTTGTATATATTCGGTTATGTTATTTTATTTCTAATTTGGTTGCTCCAGGAACAAGTTTCTAACTTGTTCTGCGAGCATCGTTTTATCATTTTTTTTGTTATTTTTTTCTTATTTTGTAGGTAAAGTTGAAAAAAAATATATATAAAAAAAATGGATTACTACTACTATCAGGGGCAGTGAAATCAGCAACAACAGCTTAACCCACAGGTAGATCAAAATGAGTTGCAGGCAGCCATACTCAGGTTCACCAAGTGCCAGACTCAGTTTATGGCTGAGACAAAGGTGTCCCTCAAAAATATGGAGACACAAATAGGGAAGCCGATAGATATGGTGATCAATGTACCGCAAGAAAATCTGCCTAGCGACACAGTTATGGAGGGTGATAAGCAGAGTGAGGAACCGAACCACAACAAACTGTTGAGAATAATGAGGAATTGAGAGAGATAGTTGGTGTAGAGAAAGAAGAGGTTACCCAGATCCAAATTTTCACCTTTTTGGATTCCTTGGAATTTCGTTTTTCTATACCCGCTGTAGAAAAGACACCACCAACTATCATTACTGAGCCCCAACCAAAAAGTTCATACCCTCAAGGGGACCACCAAAAATTGAGAGATGTAGGGAGTTTCACTAATCCCTACATTATAGAGAGCCTAGATGTGAAGCCCCAAATTAGTGTTACAATAACAATAAACATTATTGTGTCTATGTGATTATGTTACGACCTTATTCACATTCGAGGACGAATGTTGCTTAAGGAGGAGAGAATGTGAAATCCGAAAAAAAAATATATATAGTTGTGGTTGAGTTAATAAAAATAAACATTATTATGTCAATGTCATTATGTTACGACCTTATTCACATTCGAGGACGAATGTTGCTTAAGGAGGAGAGAATGTGAAATCCGAAAAAAAAAAATATAGTTGTGGTTGGGTTAATAAAAATATATATATAAGAAAACAAAGAATAAATTACATGGGATAGAGTTAGTGTTAAAGTTGGATAAATAGATAGATGAAATGAAAATAAGAAAACAAAAGAAAACAAAAGAAAAAGAAAAAAAAAAAAAGAGGTGAAGCATGCACGTACATGTTTGCTTGTCTTCCCTTCCCCCCCTTTTCATTTCTCCTCCAACTCTTGTCATTTCACCTCCCATAGGTTATAGAAAACTCTCCATTTATACATTGTATTTACACACAAACAAAGTACATATCATAAAGGTTAGAAAATCAGAAAAAAACAAGTGAAAAGAAGAGGAAAAAATACCAAGAGGCGAGAAGAGCAGGAAGCAAAATCTTAAAGAGTAAGGATAATTTTAGCAACCACACAACAATAATCTTCACACTTACAAGGTGAGTTTTCTCACTCAGAAATTCTTGGTAACATCCTTTATTTTAAGTTCAATACATGTTAGAATAAGAATTGAGTGTTGAAAAGAAATATTGAACTTTTGATTGTTTAGACAACTAGTTGCGTTATGAACTTTACGAACTATTCTCACTGAGTTATAATTGTTAGAATTTGATGAAATTCGGAGGAGTGATACACCTCTCTAATATGATCATATCGAACCAAAAATGAGATAAAATGGACATACGGTTTGAAAGTTATCATAGTTCAAAGTTCCTGCCTTAGATTTGGACGAAATTCGGAAAGACATAATTACGGACTGTTTTTATTGAGTTTTACTTATTAGAATTATATGAAAATTTACATGGTTGTAAATATATCTGTTACGGACAGATATAGATAAATAGTTATTAAAACGGACTTACGAGTTGAGAGTTATTGTAGTTTGCAGTTGCTGCCTCGGATTCATCGGAATCCAGAAGGGCAGGACGTTGAAACGTAAAACTGTACTAATCTGTGTGTAATATGAAAATTGTTGCTAAATGAATGTTCTAGATATCTCTGTTGTGGACATTTTGAGACCTTACGGGGGTCTATACGACTTACGGATAGAGAGTTATCGCTGTTTAAAGTTTCTGCCTCGGATCTATCGAGATCCAGGAAGGGCAGCGAATAAAAGGGTAAAACTGTACAAAATGGTACAGAATATGAAAGGATGGTTCACATGGATACGTGTAGCTCTCTTTTCTCGTCGTTTTGAGATTTTATGGGGCTTGAACGGGTTTACATATTAGGAGTTATGACTATTCTAAGATTGAGTGTTGTTTAATAAAAATTCTGCCGAAATAAATTTCATGTGGCTGTTTTGAGGATAAATTTGTGTTAGTTACCCAAAGTAGTTTTAGATGAAATTTGGTACAGTGATATATCCCCGTCTTAACTTAGTTTCCGCTTGAGAAACACCTTAGTTGGAGTTATGGTTAAAAAGTTATAATCGTTACAAGTATGAATGACAGAATGTTAGAAAAGAGAATAGTATTTATTCGATCTTCTGGAAAATATGAAAAGTGAATACGTGTTCACATAAATATATAAATATATAATGGATCGGGTTGCACGCCGCAACAAAACGTAAAGTGAATATATGTTCACCAATACGTAAATATAATGGATCGGGTTGCACGCAACAACACGTAAAGTGAATACGCGTTCACAAATACGTAAACATAATGGATCGGGTTGCACGCCGCAACAAAACGTAAAGTGAATATATGTTCACAAATACGTAAATATAATGGATCGGGTTGCACGCCGCAACAAAATGTAAAGTGAATACGCGTTCACAAATACGTAAATATAATGGATCGGGTTGCACGCCGCAACAAAACGTAAAGTGAATACACGTTCACAAATACGTAAACATAATGGATCGGGTTGCACGCCGCAACAAAACGTAAAGTGAATACGTGTTCACAAATACGTAAATATAATGTATCGGGTTGCACGCCGCAACAAATATGAAAGATGAATACATGTTCACCTATATATAAAATATGAAATGTGAATACGCGTTCACAAATTTATAAATGTAATAAACATGTGGAAATGCAGGGGAATGTCTTAACATAAAATACGAGATAAAATGAAGTGTTAGTTAAACCGAGAATTTCCTATGAGGAGTTGTTGCATATTTAAAAATGTTGTAACCTGATATGTTTTTGCAATATGCTTATTACGTTATAATGTGATTGCACTTGGAATATTGTGGTGTTACTTTGAATTGCAGGGTAAGGTTCTCACTCAGCCCCAGATGGTAGGGCTGACTCTTTATTTAACATGTTTTCAGGAAATGGTGATAGAGGAAAGACTCCACGTCAAGGCTAGCGATCGTCCCGCAGCCTCTTGTCATACCAAGTCCATTGTTTCGGGCTTGGTACTCGTCAGGTTCAGAATGTCAGTTCCAATGTCTCGGGATATGCCCGTGTGGAATGATCTCCCTTCCAACTTAGAATAATATTTGTCAGTATGTCTATATAGAAACAATATTTGCACGAGCATGGGCTCGCGTTATATTTTCAATAAAGTCATAAACAAATTTCTTTATTGTTATTTTTATTAATAGCTCCGTATTTGAATATAAGTTTAAATTTCTAAATAAAGAGAATTAAATGGTGCTCCTGGTGGAAAATAATTGTCCAGGTGCCATCACGCCCTAAGTAAAGACTTAGGAAAAGTCGGGGCGTGACACTAGAAGACAAGAATGCCTTGAATAATTGGGGGATAATCTTAGATATGAGGCCCTTGTTTGAAAAAAAGTGTTGTAGGTGAAGTGAGACCTGCAACAATAACTGTGCGGATTGCAAGCAGTTCGCAGAAGGATCTGGTATGTTGAGTGTTGTGGATGACAGATAAAAGCAGGGATTGAGAAAAATGCTGCAAAAATGGGAGAAATTTGGCACAGCGCCGCGACGCCATAATGCAGGGCCACGACGCCCGTTGATAAAACACGACATCTTCATATACCACCTCAATGCAACATCCGTCGCCACCACCACTATTTTGAACCGTTGTTTTGATGTCTGTAAGTCGTCCCTTTTTAATTTTTGAGTTGTTACACATAGGGACAATGTGTCTTTTAAGTTTGGGGGGGGGGGGGGGTACTTATTTTATTTTTGTGTTTCTGTTTTTGAGTCGTTTTGATTGAGTTTTTGTGTCTTTTATAGTGTTTATATGAGTCAATTTTTTTATGATCATGCATGTTGTAGATACTTGAAACGCCTAGTGAATTAAGTGGGATAATGTAATGGAATTATAAGCTAAAATCTGTGTGATTCAGTTAGATATGGCAAAAATTCATGAACATCTAATTATTTGAGATATTTGTGCTTAGCCTATGTGTGTCAATAGTGAAAAGAATGATTGAAACATGTCTATGAAGTCTGCTTGCTTGTTATTTGAGGTGAAATAGTTAAGATGTACATGCTTAGGGAGATGATTCAGGCATTTCTTTGTTAGCCCTTCTTACCATTCATTATCTACCTTGCAATAAATTGTATCCCTAGTCAGCCCCTTTGAACCTAAAATAAGTTGTTTTCTTTGACACCCCATGATTCCCTTGTGTGCCATAAGCAGTAATTGAAAATAGGGATGAAAAATAGTGAAAATAAATACAAAAAAAGAGTGAAAACGTGATGCACCCAATGAAAAAAATATATAATAGCTTAAGTTTGGGGGTGCCTATGTGAATGTGTTTCATGCTCTCAAAAAGAGAAAAGGAGAATGATAGGTATGAACGGAAAAGAATACCAAAAAGAAGGACAAAATGGTTGAATGAGAAAAACGCGTATGGTACGTAATTTGAGCCTAAATTCCAACTTTTATCTACCCCTGCCTAAGCCAACATTATAACCCTGAAAAGTCCTGAAGATCTCTAGAGTGTATGTCTATGATTAGTGGAGAATAGCAAGTAAACAAACCCATAGAACTAAATGAAATTGATATGCATATGTTAGTGTTCATGCTTCCATTAATTATGATTGAAATGAATTTGCGAAATATCTGGCTTGAAATTCTAGATTGTTATATTCATGTTATATATGTTCCATCATATTATCTCAACCGACATTCATGCTTTTCTAAGTAACCTTGTGCAGCTGCTTGATTAGAGTCTTTTGAGCCATTTTTCTTTCTGTTTCTCTGATTTTGTTTTGATTTTTGCTCGAGGGCGAGCAAAGGTTAAGTTTTGGGTATTTGTTAGGTGGGTAAGTCATGTGCCTCATTGGCACTCTTTCTCATGAAAGCACCCCCTGCTGCTGCATCAATGATGGTACACATAGTACTACTCAGCCTATTATAAAAAATGTGGACTAACATCCACTTCTCTATGCCATGATGTGGGCACCTCCTCTGAAGATCCTTAAATCGCTTCCATGCATCATAGAGCGACTCACCATCCACCTGGTAATAATTGTTCAACTCTCCTCTTAACTTTGCTGTTTTGGAAGGGGGGAAGAACTTTGCTAGAAACTTTTGGGTCAGTTCCTGCCAGGTAGTGACAGAGTTGGCAGGTAATGAGTTCAACCAGCTTTTGGCTCTATCCCTTAGTGAGAACGGGAAAAGCCTCAATCTAATGGCATCGCCAGTAACACCATTGTATTTGAAAGTGGCACACAACTCCAGAAAGTTTGCAATGTGCATGTGGGGATCTTCAGATGGCAGTCCCCCAAATTGTATTGTGTTCTGGACCATGCTCAGGATGACTGACTTGATCTCAAAGTTATTGGCCCCTATAGCTGAGAGCCTGATGCAAGTCTGTGCACCTGTGATTGTGGGCAAAACATAATCCCCCAGACTTATTTCTGCAGGTGGCGGGACTTGTCCCATGGAAGTTGGTACCTCATTATTTACAGACACATCTTCGGGTATTTCATGGTTGTGTTGATCATCACCCAACCCTCCGCTTAACTCGTTGTTCCTCTGGTTGTTCATTGCTAATAAGTCAGCAATTCTCTTTTCACGCCTGTTTTATTTGTAGGTTTTCTCAATTTCAGGATTGAAGGGAACAAATGTGTCTGCTCTTCTTCTTCTTCGCATAAACTGGTTCCTGAAACAGATCAAAATCAACAGACAAATCAAGGCACACAGTGCTAACAGTAAAAATTAAAATTAAAATGAATATAAAGCCAAAGTAGAAATAAAAACAGATGATTCGATATTAGATGTACGTCAGTCCCTGGCAACGACGCCAAAAACTTGTTAGCCGATTTCCAAATGCTCAACGCAAGTGTACGTATCGTTCACAAGTAGTATAGTCTGATAATACCAAATATCGTCCTCAGAGACTGATTTCTAAGTACCGTTCATCTAGTTTATGTTATGTATTTGACAATCGATATTTGAGTTGAGTTTTTGTTTAACTACTGGAATAATTGCAAGAATTAATTAAACTATTTAAGTTGTGATCAGTTATGAAGGAATTAGGGCTTCCAAGATCCTCGACTATCTACTCTACTCAATCCTTAATGCGACTAGAATGACTTCTTCTACGTTAAGATATCGATTAACTAGACTGTCTTATATTCCGGTTAGGATATATAATCGAACCCCAGCGCAGAACCCTTCTATATTTCTATGAAAAGATTTACCACATAGGAGGATTAAGAACAATAACCTATAATGCTACACAAGTATCGGGGTACTGTCGTCCGTGATTTTAATCTATGTCTATTCAATTACAGCATATCCAAATATCTCCATTCGGTTCTTGATTCGAAATCATATAGATTATGATAATTAGTGATCAATTAACTATCAAACGTTCATACCAATTATTGAATAAATCTTAATCAAGTGAAGAAGAAATCAACTAATGCATTAAATCATGAATAAAGTTTCAAGCGATTCACAAGAAAAGCCCTAATAGAGTGTTTAGCTCCTAGCCATTGTCACGCTAAGAACTAACACAATATACATACATAAACTGAATTAAAAACGAAAGAAATAAAATTACGTAGAACAAAGTCTCCAATTTTCGCTCTAAATCCGCCTTGTGCTGTGTTCTGCTGTAGAATGACCAACCTCCTTCATAGAATAATCTCTAGGGCTTAAATATGTTGCAAATTTTGTGCCACCCTATGGACCCTTCTGCCCCTGGCCAATATCTCATCAGATCTAGAATTTCCCGTGTCGGCGGTGCATTACGGCTGCGCATGCGTATCGAAACCTGCGACTTCAACACAATTGGCACCGCAGATCGCTGATGGCACCGCGGTGCTGAAAGTTCTGCGACCCCTAGGTAAATATGGCACCGCGGTTCTGCATAGTGGCACCGAGGTGTTACCTTCTTTCGCTCTGCGTTGCCAACTTTCGTCTTTTTCGCCTCGGGAGCACCTTTTCTGCCCATTTCTCATTCTTTTTTGCCATTTTGCCTTTTTGCACCGCTGTGAATTAAAAGAAGGAAAAACAAACCTACTACTATACTAAACACAATAAAAATGAGTAAAATATCAACTAAAAATGACTCAAAAGGCGTATACACAATACTCCTAACAGCGTCCCTGCTGCGGTTGAGAGTTTTCTGGCGGCGTTGAATCTTGAGGGTGTGTTTGACAACTAACGCCTTCTGAGTGTGCTCATCCTGCTTAGCACGGCGAGTCTCTTCGAACAACAACTGCGAACGAGCTTTGTTAAAACTGGGAAGCGGATTTGCCTGTTGAATTATGGCAGCTAATGTATCATAGTCTCCTTTGGGAAGGCTTGCAATCAATTGCGACACCATCTTAGTGTCCGAGATAGGCATGTCGACGTTGGAGAGTTGATCCGCCAGTAGTTTCAACTGTCTGCAATATTCAGTCATGTTGGAGAAATTTTCAAAGCGTGTATTGTTAAATTGTTCCTCCAAATACACCGCACGAGTGTGCTTGTTATCTTGAAAGATTTCCTCCAAGCGATTCCATAAATCACGGGCCGTGGCACCAGATTTCATGATAGTAAGAAGAAGATCCTGAGAAATACTACCATAAATCCACTGTTTGATGACGACGTCTAGACGAAGCCAAGTAGACTCATCAACCTCCAGAGAGAGCGGAATAGTATCGTCGATGTGGTCAAGCACGTTATAGAGACATGCATGATTACGAAACAGTTCAACCCAAGGAGAATACTGACTAATTTTTTTATCAATAAGAATGAGAATATAATTTTTGATATTGGTAACAGTGAGGGCGATATGAAAAGAGGATGATGACGTGGTGGTGGAATTTGTGGAGGTAGATGCGTCAGAATCATAAGCGTAATCCTGAGTATCCATTTAGAGACGAGAGAAAAGAAGAAGAAAAACTAAGAATTTTGGGAGGAGAGGGGGAGGCATGGCGGAGCGCAGGCTTTGGTCGGCGGCTGCGCAAAGAAAAATTCTAGGGTTTTGTGTTAGACTCTTGATACCATTTAAGATGATATTAATCTCCATTGAAAAGTCTTTCATTAATGTCGCGCCCGTTTTTTACCTCGGGGATCTGAACGGTATCCGCAACGTTGCTCTTTGGCGCGGTTCCCTGGATGGAGCAATTAATGATGTTTTGTGGAGTCGCCACCTAATTATTTAAGTGAATTAGGACACTTGATTTATTGCAATAAAAATACTGCAATTAATCTCCATTTTATGGTCTGCGAAATTAGTGAGATTCTGGATCAGGGTTCTTTATTATCCTAAAGGGAAGAGGTTAGGCATCCTTTAAGATCCGCTAACTTGCGGTTGTTCGTTCAAACCTAGGTTAATTATTTATTGCCTTTTTTTATTCTACATATTCTAAGTATTTTTCATAATTTATAATTAAAATAAAATGCAATACCGAATAATAAAATTAAAATTAAATGCGACATAAAAATAAAACTCCGGGACATCTTTTAGCCCTTTTTAGGCTAGTTGCACAAGATGATCTCCGGATACCTGCATAAACACTTAGTAAAAGTGTTAGTAATAGAATAAATAATTTTAAAGCAATGACAAGAATTAATAAGTAAAGGCAAAAAATAAATAAATCCGTCTTTTACGTATGAGGCCTTGGAAATCAGACGGAGATTCCTTCATCGGCCAATATTATTAAAAGCAATAAAATAAATAAAACCTTCATATCCGCGCCAAAACAATAATAGTTTTAAACACGGAGGGCTCAGATATGAAAAATATATAAAGTGGGACAGCCTAAACAATTGCGGCTGCGAGAATTCGCTCTGCCAGCGCATGTTGGTTATCCGGTGTAAGCGGAAGAAATCATCCTTGCCCAGAAAGCTTCATTTATTTTATTTTCCGTCTTTGCAACTGTGGAGGCCTCAAAAATCGACGGATAACTTTTTCATCGGCCAAACAAGTGTAGCATCTTGTTCAAATCGAAGAAATACCAACGATTGTAATATTTGTTCTAAATCAGTAAACCAGCAAAAAATGTCCAAAATCAATAGCAATATGGCCAAAACCAGTCCAATAATATGGCCAAAAAACAGCCCAGCAGTGGTAAAACAAACAAAAACCCAGTCCAGAACACAGCCCAACAAAGCTTGATTCTTGGTCCAAAGATTTCAAAATAAACAACAATCCACCATTTTAGAATCAGGCCGGATTATGACGACCAGTTTTGACCCGAGCAAAAGCGATGGCAAAATCAGTCCAACACCAACAAGAAACAGCAAAATATTAATCAACAACATCGCCGGACAGTCCGAAAAACAGCAACAATAATAGCCAACAAAATCGAAATCAGTCCAACAACAACAATAACATAATAGCAACGAAAGAGAAACAAACAGCGATTTCGTGATACAAAGCGGCGGTGGCGGCGGCGTCGCTTCCACGACGAGGTCGCCGGGCGCGCCACGCAGTGCTACAGGGATGTGGGCCAGTGGGACGAGGTGATGGCTCGCCGGTGATGGCGGAGTTGTGAGGGGGAGAAGGGAAGGTGAGGTGCGTGTGTGGTGGTGGTGGTCGACGGAACAGTGGTGTGGTGGTTCGCCGGTGAGGCTGGCGGCGACGAGAGAGGGGTGAAGGAGAGGGGTGGTTTGCGGGTGTTAAAAAGGGGGGTTCGCCGAGCACGAGCTCAGAGCGTGGCGCGCGAAGAGGCGAGGGAGTGCGGGAGAGGGCGATGGGAATCGGGTCAGGGGACAGTGGGGTGAGGGCTGTTTAAAATAGGGGAGCTGGGCTTGTGCTGTCCTGTGGGGGTTAACAGGGGGTTTCGCCGGCGGATGTGAAGGTGTTCGCCGGAGCTCCAAGCTCCGGCGAAAAGGGCGGCGGCGACGGGAAAGGGCGACGGGAGTGAGGGAGAGATGGGGTGAGAGAAGGGAGAGGGGTGTAGGGTTAGATAAGGGGCTGATTTTTTGTCCTGGGGGGAAAGTGGGTATAATGTTTTATTTATAGGGTAGTTTTTAGGGTTTGGGTTTGGGGGGAAAATGAAAAGTGAAGGTTTGAAATTTAAGAATGGGGGGAAAATAAAAAGAGTGTTTGGATGAAAAATAAAAATGGTGTTGGATTTGACTGATTCCAATTGTGTCTTGCACTGGACTGGTTTGACAAAAATGCAAGACTGGTTAATTATTTAAAGAAAAAATTATTTAAAAGATGCAAAATTATTAAAATGCAAATGCCGACGCAATAATACTAAAATGCAATATTTAAGACATGTTTAATGCCTGATTAAAAGTAAAAGTGCGGATACCAATTAATTATTTAAAAGATGCAAATATTATTAAAATAAAACGACGGTGTAACAATAATAAAAAACATAATATTAACGAAGACCTGATGCTTATTTTAACATAATAAGATAAAAAATGCAAAAATGCTGATTAAAATGCGATGTGCTAAAATACTTAGAATTGCAACAAATATACAAAAAACGGGTCAAAATTGACTGTCAACAATTAATATCAAAGTATATATAGAGTACAACGTTTATCCCTATTACACCCCGTAATACCAGGGCTACTAATTGAGAACGTGATTAAGGATTTAAGATTTGAATTTTGGAAGGAAAAAATCATTACATTTTCTTAAGGAAAATTTCGGGAAAAAATGTGACGACGGAAAAATTATTAACATGGAGTTTAATACTTCTAATTGGATTTATGAATTTAGTATTGGATTATGAAGTATCGGAATTAATAATATTGGGTCCGCCGAAAATTCCACAATTTTAGGGGGGGGGGTTCGAAATTGGGATGACAAAGGCTAAGTGTGGGAGATATTTGTAAGACAAGTGGACAAGTGTGGAGATATTTATGAGCCAAGTGGACAAGTGTGGAGATATTTATGAGCCAAGTGGACAAGTGAGGCCCCCTCCACTTGTGAGATGTTCATCTATTTAGAGAAGTGGATAGCAAGACTTAGACATTTACACAATATCTTCATCAACCAAAAGCCTTCTCTTCTCTCTTCTCTCCTCTCTCTTCTCTTGAGCCTTGTGTCTCGATTTTTTTCAATCAAAAGTGAAGAACAAGAGTTTATTATTCTCCTAGATTAAGCACCCTAATCAAGTTTTAAGCCAAGTTAACTCTCCAAGTTGTAACAACCACGATTTGGCCGAGAGGTTGGGTGAAATACTAAGCTTGTTTATGAACTTTTTGGAAGTAAAATAAGAAGGAAAGATGGTTACAAGCTTGTAGTGGATACATATATGTGATGGGAACGTGAAGAAGTGGTGTCGCGCCCGTTTTTGACCTCGGGGTCTGAACGGTATCCGCAACGTTGCTCTTTGGCGCGGTTCCCTGGATGGAGCAATAATGCTGATTTTGAGGAGTCGCCACCTAATTAGTTAAGTGAATTAGGACACTTGATTTATTGCAATAAAAATACTGCAATTAATCTCCATTTAATGGTCTGCGAAATTAATGAGATTCTGAATCAGGGTTCTTTATTATCCTAAAGGGAAGGGGTTAGGCATCCTTCAAGATCCGCTAACTTGCGGTTATTCGTTCAAACCTAGGTTAATTATTTATTGCCTTTTTTATTCTACATATTCTAAGCATTTTTCATAATTTATAATTAAAATAAAATGCAATACAAAATAATAAAACTAAAAATAAATGCGACATAAAATAAAACTCTGGGACATCTTTTAGCTCTTTTTAGGCCTTCTGCACAAGATGATCTCCTGGTACCTGCATAAACACTTAGTAAAAGTGTTAGTAATAGAATAAATAATTTTAAAGCAATGAAAGGAATTAATAAGTAAAGCCAAAAATAAATCCGTCTTTCGTACAGGGGAGGCCTTGGAAATCAGACGGGGATTCCTTCATCGGCCAATATTGTTAAAAGCAATAAAATAAATAAAACCTTCATATCCGCGCCAAAACAGTAATAGTTTTAAACACGGAGGACTCAGATATATATAAAAATAAAGTGGGACATCCTAAACAAGTGCGGCTGTTAGAATTCGCCCTGCCAGCGCATGTTGGTTATCCTGTGTAAGTAGAAGAAATCATCAACGTCCAGAAAGCTTCATTTATTTTATTTTCCGTCTTTGCAACTGTGGAGGCCTAAAAAATCGACGGATAGCTTTTTCATCGGCCAATCAAGTATAGTATCGTGTTCATTATCAGTTAACCAGCAAAAAATGTTTAAAAGCAGTAGCAACAATAGCCAAAAAACCAGTCCACAAAATGGCTAAAAACAGTAACAACAAAGGCTGAAAAACAATCCTAAATCAGTCCAGCAATTAGTAAAAACACTAGTGAATTAACCAAATTCGCCAGAATGTTTTAGAGGGCCAAAAAATGTCGAAAATCCGCCCTGAAAGCAGCAACATAGTGAGCAGTTCGCCGGAGCCAGATAACCCCGACAAGAAATACTAGATAGCATTAACCAAATGGAACAACATTCACCCAAATCAATACTAATGTAATAACAACGAAAGGGAGACAAACAATATACTCTGGCGGGTTTCAATCAACACAAAAGGCAGCGGGCAGCGGCGGCGTCACTTCAACGGTGCAACACCGGAGCGACGCCGCCAGTGGTTGTTCAACAGCGACAGAGATAACGGGAGTGCGACAAACAGAGTGGGGGTTGGTTGGACTGAGGCGACGGTGTGGGTGTTCGACGACGTAATGGGTGACGGGATTGAAGGTGTTCGACGAGTGTTGGTGAGGTTCGTCGGAACAGTGGGGTATCGACGTAGGGTGGCATTCCAGTAGTGGTGGTCGACGGGCGACGGTTGTATAAATGAGGGAGATGAAAATAAAGAGTGGGAGAGATCAAGATGGTGATATGTGCGGCTGAGTGGTGTGCCGTCGAGTTAAGGAGAGGGCAGTGGTGAGTTTATAGGGGGTTCGCCGGAGCTTGGAGCTCCGGCGAAGGGCGGCGGCGACAGGAAAGGTGAGGAGGAGAGGGAGAGGGAATGAGAAGTGGAAGGGGTGATGGGTGTGAGAGAGAGAGACGAGGGCTGAGGGCGGCTGGTTATGTAGTTCGCCGGAGATTGAACTCCGGCGAAGGGCGGCGGCGACGGGAAAGGTGAGGAGGAGAGGGAGAGGGAATGAGAAGTGGGGGCTGCTGAGGGTTTTTAGTGAGGGGACTAGACGGCTGCCCTTTTGTTGGGATGCCCCCCCTCTTTTTTTTTAAGGAGGGGGTAATGTTTATTAGATAGGGGTAGGATTAGGTTTAGAGTTTGGGTTTGATTTGGGGGGAAAATGAAAAGTGGGTTTTGATTTTAGGGGGGAAAAAATAAAAAGATGAAAGTTTATTAAAATTAAAAAAATGGTGTTGGATTGGACTGATTCAAATTGTGTCTTGGACTGGACTGGTTTGATAAAATGCAAGGCGGGTTAATTATTTAAAAGAAAATTATTTAAAGGATGCAAGATTATTAAAATGCAAATGTCGACGCAGTAATAATAATAAAAACAATATTTAAGCAAATGTTTAATGCCTAATTACAACGGGATGCCAATTAATTATTTAAAGAGATGCAAACATAATAATAATATAAACATAACATTAACAAAGACATAATGCTTAAATTAAAACCGTCCTCAAATGATCTGTATGCTCCTGCTTTGTGCGCGAATACACCAAGATATCATCAATGAACACTATAACGAACATATCCAAGAATGGCCTGAACACCCTATTCATCAAATCCATGAATATTGCTGGGGCGTTGGTCAAACCGAAAGACATCACCCTGAACTCATAGTGCCCATACCGGGTCCTGAATGCAGTCTTTGGGATATCCGCTTCTCTAACTCGTACCTGATGGTAACCAGACCGCAGGTCTATCTTGGAAAAGCACTTTGCACCCTGCAACTGGTCAAACAAATCGTCAATCCCGGGAGGATATCATTCTTGATAATTACCTTGTTTGCACATGTCGATACACATACGTAGCGTCCCATCCTTCTTCTTTACAAATAACACTGGTGCTATCCAGGGAGAAACACTTGGCCTAATAAAGCCCTTTTCCAGCAAATCTTTCAGCTGGTCCTTCAATTCCTTCAACTCGGCAGGTGCCATCCTGTATGGCGGAATAGATATCGGTCGAGTATCTGGCGCCAAATCAATGCAAATCTCAATCTCCTCTCGGGAGAGGATACGGAAGCTTCGTGCAGGAATACGTCTGGAAACTCCCTAACGACCGGAACTGACTGAAGGTCCGGTTTCTCAACCTCAGTATCGAATACCCGAACCATATGGTAGATGTATCCCTTCCGCACCATCTTCCTAGCCTTGTGGTAAGAAATAAACTTACCCCTCGGCGATGCAGTATTCCCCTTCCACTCGATAACCGGCTCGCCGGGAAACTGGAACCGAATTAATATCTCTCTACAGTCCACGTTGGCATACCAAGATGCTAGCCAATCCATACCCATAATCACATCAAAGTCTGTCATATCCAACTCTATCAAGTCGGCTAGAGTCTGACGGCTATCTATAGTCACAGGGCAAGCCTTATACATCCACTCAGCTACCACTGAATCACCTACTGGCGTAGCCACCTCAAAAGGTCTTATGGACTCGAGATCTATCCCTATTCTACTGGCAATATGAGGAGATATGTAGGACAAGGTAGAACCTGGATCTATCAAAGCATATACATCACAGCAAGAAACCAATAATGTACCTGTGACGACATCTGGTGACGCCTTCTGGTCCTGTCGACTGGACATAGCATATATGCGGTTCTGAGGACCGCTAGAACTGGAACCCCTACCACGACCTGCCGCGGCTCTGGCCCATAAGTACCACATCTCCGGCGTCTAACCATCGAAGATGAAGATCCGAGAATGCACCCGTCGGCTGAACGTAATGCTCGCCGCCTGGGGCGGACAATCCTTCTTGGATGGCCCGCCACAAGAGTAGCACGCTCGAACCCATACGACACTCGCCGGATGAGACCTACCACATCGAACGCACCGAGGTAGGTGGTCTCGATTAGTCTTTGTCTCTGCCTCGCGAAAACTCAAGTCCTCGAGCCACGACTGCTCTCGAATAACCTCGCGATCGGACCTCCCGCGGAAAATCGAGAAGGAGCACTCTGTCTTGGCCGGAATGTGGACCTAGTCTGCCGAGGCTGCCGCCTCAATCGCCACGAACTCTGTGTCACCGCCTCTTGGCCGCCCAAATCTAGCCGATCTGCCTCTCTCGCCTCAATCCCGCGTAAATGCGCTGCATCCTGGCAATATCCATCCTCGGTGAAGAGCCACCCAAGCATCACGAGAATCATATGGACGGTCTAACCCTTCACATACCGATGAACCACATACGCCATGTCGCCTACTATGGTGTGCGCATATCGGCCAAGGAGTCGAACTCAGTGTACTCCCGATAGTCCTCCGTCTGTCTCAAGGTCAAGAACCTATCTCTGCGGGCTCTCTCACCTCGGGAGGCAAGAAGTGGTCTAGAACGCCTCGTGAACTCCTCCCAATCACCGGAAGAGCATCCTCACCTCGACAACACCCATGACTCAAACCGGTTCAACGCAATATCGCGTAACCGGTAAAGCTAGTATAACAGACTCGGTCCCGATGCCCTAAGACTGCATGGTCGCGTGAATCGCCGGACAAACTCCTGCGATCCTCCTCAAATCTCGAACCATAGAACTCGGGTGGGTGACAACCCGAAATCCCGACCGTAAGCCGGCTCTGGGTTGGCGCTGCTCTGTCGTGCGCCACGCCACTATGTTGGTCAAGAATCGACCTTTCGTAATCTCTGTACTCGGACCACTTGTGGATCGAGGCTCGTACTGCGGCCTCGATGGCGCTCACGCCTCAAAATCTGTTGAGGCTGGCGACCACGTGGAACTCGCCGCCCTAAACATCATCTCTGGTAAGGATCGGGCTGTGCCTCGTGACTCTCCGCGTCCACTAGCGACTCTCACCGCTTGCCTTCCGCCAGGCGCGGTTGTCTTCCATGGAGGCATAATCGATACATAAAGGAAAACATCGTAGGAGGTTCAACCTATAACTCACTTCTATTGCACGATCTTAGAGTGAAAGAATGGAAACTAATCCTAAATGTCCCGCAGCCTCGATTATAGATGTGGTGCACGACACACCGATAATCAAGACTTACTAGACACGGTGTAGACACTTTCCGAGGACTAACCGCTTGATACCACTTTTGTCGTGACCCAACCTCGGACGCGACCGTACTTACCGGTACCACGTATATGTCGAGAATAGCGTGAACATACATAACACATAACTTATAAAAGTGGTAACATCATCGCCACCGATAAGGCTGCCTTCCATAAAACATACTTAAACAAAGTATAGTAGTACAACTGGTTCTTATAGCCCAAAACATATATGTGACCACATACCTCTAAAGATAACAACTGTGGCGGGACAGGGCCCCGCCATACCCCTGAATGTACAAAATACCTATAGCATCAGGGAATATCTGTACCAATAAACAAGCTTCCGGAGGAATGGAGCTTCTGACACCGGAATAGTGATCCTAAGAACGAGGATCCTCAATCTGCTTACCCTTACCTGCGGCATGAACGCAGCCCCCGAGGAAGGGGTCAGTACACAATATGTACCAAGTATGTAAATCATGAAATACTGTAATAATGATATTATAAGTCTAAAAGTAAGTTGGAGTCATGGAAGAAAATCAAAATACCTTTTACTGTGTCTTACTAACAATGAGAGTGACAAGTATATATATATAATACTGCATAAAATAGGGGCCTTAGGATCAAAACAGGGTACCTCGCCCGTAGTATCAATAAGCACCCCTACTCCTGGGACTATTTCACCTGCATAGGTCCTGTGGTCCCGCATGAGGTATTCCCCGCATAGGCTGTACCCGCCCGCATGGGACTATTTCACCCGCATAAGCCCATAAGGACTCGCATGAGGTATTCCTCGCATCGTGGGTAGCAAATCCACGGAACAGGTGGTATAACGATCTTGGGGACTTTCCCCTCAGATATACTCTTACCACGGCGGATGGTATAACGATCTTGGGGCTTGCCGCCGGATATACTCTTACCGGCGGATGGTATAACGATCTTGAGGCTTGCCCCTCAGATATATACTCTTACACTGAAGAAGGTGGTATGACGATCTTGGGGCTTGCCCCTCAGACATACTCTTACCCTGGAGTAGGTGGTATAACGATCTTGGGGCTTGCCCCTCAGATATACTCTTACCCTAGCTCAAACTGTCATCATATCATGATCATAAATAAGTTAAGAAGACTTATAACTTATTATTAGTCTTGTTCATATACCCTCTCATTTTAGTTTACTTAAGTCACTTAATCATATCTTTAATAAAAGAACACCGGGAGTTTAACCCAAGTACTACATGCTTCAATTCTTTTAAAAAATGACTCTTCTTTATACATAAAATTCTTGGGCATTGATTCCTTAAAACCAATTTGCCTCACCATATACTTATCTTACTTAGAGTAAATCTCTTCTCATTAACCTTTTATGAAGCTAATAAACCAACTTCCCATAAAGTTGTTATATTAACTCTACACTTTAGTAAAATCATACTTTTCCCCTAACTAAGGGACTTATACATTCTTAAAACAAAACAAGTCATTATATACTTAAAACAAGTAAGAATACCAAATCTTGTACGTCTACCGTACTACATAGTTTCATCTATTCATGCTCAAGAGATAGGAAAGCTTCACATACCTCTTTGGTCAATCCACTTGCTAAGTCCAAACTACCGCAAGTAATATGTCAACCTAAAATAACCATGATACGTTTATTAACCTCTAATCTTAATGTAGAACAATCCAAGTTCAAAGTCACTAATTTCTATGGAAAATTGGGCAGCATTTCCTTTGTTTCTACTCACTTTGCCACCTTTCTCAAGGCCGAATTTATCATTCAATTGCCACATTTAAGGCTCAATCAATCCAACAATTCAAAGGGGATTACACACCTAAACTTGGGTGTGTAAAATTCTGTCCCATAAGTTACAACAATTCACTTAACAATTCTAAGGTAGTTTTTAGGCTACAACATGCTCATAATCTCTTCTTAACCCATTTTTCATATCCAAACCACATTTCTAGCATGCAATGACTCTAAGAGCATTATTTACTACCACAAGTTCTTTCTTCTAAACATGCAACACTATAAACTAAATCTAAAGGAAGAATCATTACCTTAGAGTTTTAGCCAAACTTATTCCAAATATTTTGCTAGCTTCCTTGCCAAGAACACCACCACAAGCTAGCCACAAGCTTCTTTTTTTGTTCTTAACTTTTCAGATTTTTCCTTGGGCTTGGATTTCCTTTGGAAATGTAGAGAGAAGGAGGAGCTGATTTTTAGAGAGAGGGTGAGAAATTGGAAGATGACCAAGTCTTCAAGACTTGGTCAATATATTGCATGCAAGAAATCAGATGGGGGGGACACTTGTCACCCTCCCAAGGTCTTTTAAAAGAAAATCGACTTTTCTAAGTTTTTCCGCCTAAAATGGCCACAGCTGAAACCTCTGCAACTTCTCTGAACTTCGCGCCAGCCTCTCCCAGCGGCTGCAACTTCAGCGGCCCCTCAGTACTTTAGGCGCCGACCGCATCCGGCGCCGCCTGCCGCATTTGTCCGAACACATTTCTGTCCGATCACGCCGAACTTGTAATTCTCATAACTTTCTACTCCGACGTCCTTTCGATGAGCGGTTGGTTGCGTTGGAATCTAGACTCGACGAACTACGCCCTCGGCCTTTGAAACACTTAGGAACTCTCAATGTACCGGGTCATAACCTGCCTTAAAGTTGACTAAAACCCGTCCGGAATAATCCGTCAACCTATCATTTGAAAATTTTAAGTCTTACATGCTTTCGTACGCTCTCATACGTAGGGTCATAACTACGGGGTATAACATTCTCCCCCCCTTAGAAACATTCGTTCCGAATGTTCCTTCTAGGCTTACTCAAATCACAACATCGACATAGACCCTCTTAACTATTCCTTTGCAAATAAAGAAGCTGCACGAGCCACAACATACTGAAGCGTAAATGCTAAATCAAAACTAACAAGCAGGAAAGTGGGTTACCTGGAGGTATAGGAAATAGGTGAGGGTACTTCTTCATCATGTCATCCTCTGCTTCCCATGTCATTTCCTCCCTGTTCTCGTTCCGCCATAGGACCTTGACGGAAGCCACGTCCTTCATCCGAAGTCGTCTAACCTGACGATCGAGTATCGCTATGGGACTCTCCTCATACGATAACTCCTCTGTCACTTGGATGTCATGAACCGGGTGCACTCTAGATGGATCTCCAATACATTTCCGCAACATGGACACATGGAAAACTGGATGTACCTCCTCCAAATCGGACGACAGATCTAACTCATATGCAACCGCTACCCTACTACGGACAATCGATCGACCCAATGTACCTTGGGCTAAGCTTCCCTTCTTTCCAAATCTCATCACGCCTTCCGTGGCGTACCTTTAGAAAAACCCAATCATCTATCTCAAATTCCAAGTGTCGACGCCGATGATCTGCATACGACTTCTGCCGACTCTGAGCTGCCAACAACCGCTCCTGGATAAGCTTCACCTTGTCCACTGCCTGCTGAACTAAGTCTAGCCTGACTAACTGAACTTCTCCCACCTCGAACCAGCCTATCGGTGACCTGCACTTCCTCCCGTATAAGGCCTCATAAGGCGCCATCTGAATACTGGAATGGTAGCTGTTGTTGTAAGCAAACTCCACAAGAGGCAAATGATCCTCCACTACACTGAAATCAATAACACAAGCCCGCAACATATCCTCAAGTGTCTGGATAGTGCGCTCGGCCTGTCCGTCGGTCTGAGGATGAAACGCCGTACTGAGACTCACCTGTGTCCCTAATCCCTTCTGAAAAGACCTCCAGAAGTTAGCTGAGAACTGGGCTCTTCTATCTGATATAATCGATATCGGGACTCCGTGCAGTCTCACAATCTCTCTAATATATAATCTGGCATAGTCCTCAGCTGAGAACGTCGTTCTGACCGGAAGAAAATGGGCTGATTTCGTCAGCCTGTCGACAATCACCCAAATGGAATTATGCTTCCTCTGAGTGGTAGGTAGCCCTGTAATAAAATCCATATTTATCACCTCCCACTTCCAAGTCGGAATATCAATAGCCTGCAATAGCCCACCACGGTGCTCAATCTTAACTGGCGACAATTCGCATGTACACGAACTCCGCAACGTCCTCTTTAGGCCATCCCACCAATACACGATTCGAGGTCATGATACATCTTAGTCGACCACGATGAATAGAATAACGAGCACCGTGTGCCTCGCGAGAATCTGGCCGAAGTCTGTCACATCGGGAACACACAACCGCCTCGAATCTTAGCACCCCATCGTGCACTACCTCAAATAGACTCTTCTCCTTCTCGGAGCCGCATCTCGATGCCGTACCAAAATCGGATCTCATCATGCGCTCTTCACCTCCTCGACGATGGAAGACTCGCAACCTCTCGAACCCGAATTCCGTCACTAACAGAATCAACCAAACGAACCCCAAGGCTCGCTAGCTGATGTAACTCTCGGACCATATCCCTTTTCTCTGGTTGAACATCAGACATACTACCCATCGATCTGCGACTAAGGGCATCTGCAACTACATTGGCCTTTCCTGGGTGGTACAGAATATCAACATCGTAATCCTTAAGCAGCTCCAACCACCGTCTCTGCCGCAAGTTCAGCTCCCTCTGGCTGAAGATGTACTGGAGACTCTTGTGGTATGTGTAAATGTCCACATGAACTCCATATAAATAATGTCTTGAATCTTGAGGCATGAATCATCGCTACCAACTCAAGTCATGTGTGGGATAGTTCTTCTCATGCTTCCTAAGCCGTCGAGATCATAAGCTATAACCTTGTCGTCTTTGCGTCACCGCACTTGCTCCGACACCGACGCGTCACAATAAACCACATATCCATCTAAGCCCTCTGGAAGAGTAAGAAGCTGGGCGGTCGTCAACTTCTCCTTTAGCAACCGGAAACTTTCCTCACAAGTATCCGTCACGAACATAGCCGCTTCCGAGTCGACTTAGTCAAATCTTTGAAATAGAAGCAAACTTCTCTACAAACCTCCGATAATAACTGCAAGACCCAAAGCTGCGCACCTCCGGTGTGGTGGAGTGCGGGCGAGTCTTGGCGCCTCAATCTTAGTCAGTATCAACACGAATACCATCACCGATAACATGTCCTAAGAAAGCCACCGAAGCCGACCAAAGTCGCGTTTCGAGAACTTGGCATACAATTGCGGTCTCGGAGGACTCCAAAACCGTCCTCAAATGATCAGATGCTCTTCAGGCGCGAATACACCAAGATATCATCAATGAACACTATAACGAACATATCCAAGAATGGCCTCAACACCCTATTCATCAAATCCATGAATCTGCACGGCGTTGGTCAAACCGAAAGACATCACCGAACTCATAGTGCCCATACCGGTCCTGAATGCGATCTTTGGGATATCCGCTTCTCTAACTCGTGCACTGATGGTAACTGCGGACGCAGTCTATCTTGGAAAAACACTTTGCACCCTGCAACTGATCAAACAAATCGTCAATCCTGGGGAGGGGATATCTGTGCTTGATAGTTACCTTGTTCAGCTGCCTGTAATCGATACACATACGCTGCGGCCCGTCCTTCTTCTTTACAAATAACACTGTCGCTCCCCAGGGAGAAACACTTGGCCTGATAAAGCCCTTTTTCAAAGAAATCTTTCACCGGTCCTTGATTCCTTCAACTCGGCGGTGCCATCCTGTATGGCGGAATAGATATCGGTCAGTATCGCGCCAAATCAATGCAAAACTCAATCTCCTCTCGGAGGATACCTAAGCTCGTCTGGGAATACGTCTGGAAACTCCCTAACGACCGGAACTGACTGAAGGTCCGGTATCTCAGCCTCAGTATCGAATACCCGAACCATATGGTAGATGTATCCCTTCCGCACCATCTTCCTAGCCTTGAGGTAAGAAATAAACTTACCCCTCGGCGATGCGATGATTCCACTCGATAGCAGGCTCGTAGAAACCGGAACAACTAATCTCTCTCGGTCCACGTTGGCATAGCAAGATGCTAGCCAATCCATACCCATAATCACATCAAAGTCTGTCATATCCAACTCTATCAAGTCGGCTAGAGTCTGACGGCTATCTATAGTCACAGGGCAAGCCTTATACACCCGCTCAGCTACCACTGAATCACCTACTGGCGTAGCCACCTCAAAAGGTCTTATGGACTCGGGCTCTATCCCTATTCTACTGGCAATATGAGGAGATATGTAGGACAAGGTAGAACCTGGATCTATCAAAGCATATACATCACAGCAAGAAACCAATAATGTACCTGTGACGACATCTGGTGACGCCTCCTGGTCCTGTCGACTGGACATAGCATATATGCGGTTCGAGGACGCTAGAATCGAACCCCTACCACGACCTCGCCGGCTGCTGGCCCATAAGTACCACGCCTCCGGCGTCTAACCATCGAAGATGAAGATCCAAAGAATGCACCCGTCGCCGAATCAGTAATGCTCCGCCGCTAAGGGCGAACAATCCTTCTTGGATGGCCTCGCCACAAGCGGTAACACGCTCCGAACCCATACGACACTCGCCGGATGAGACCTACCGCGTCGAACGCACCGGAGGTAGGTGGTCTCGATTAGTCTTTGATGCGTGCCTCGCGAAAACTCAAGTCCGGAGCCACGACCGCTCGAATAACCTCTGGATCGGACCTCCCGGAAAATCGATAAGGAGCACTCTGTCTTTGGCCGGAATGTGGACCTAGTCTGCTGCCGAGGCCGCCCACTCGAAATCGCCCACGAACTGCTGTCCTAGCCTCTCTTGGCCGCCCAAATCTAGCCGATCCCGCTCTCTGTCCTCAATCCTCGCGTGCGCTGCGTCATCCCGGCAATATCCATCCTCGGTGAAGAGCCACCCCACGCATGTCGAATCATATGACGGTCTAACCCATCACATACCGATGAACCACATGCGCCATGTCGCCACTATGGTGTGTGCATATCGCCAAGAGTCGAACTCGGGATGTACTCACGATAGTCCTCCGTCTGCCTCAAGGTCAAGAACCTATCTACGCGGGCTCTCCTCATCTCAGGAGGCAAGAAGTGGTCTAGGAACGCCTCGTGAATTCCTCCCAATCACCGGAAGAGCATCATCACCCTCGACAACACCCATGACTCAAAACCGATTCAACGCAATATCGCGTAACCGGTAGAAAGCTAGTATAATGAACTCGGTCCCGATGCCCTAAGCACCTGCATGGTCCGCTGTAACTGCCGGACGACCTCCTGCGGATCCTCCTCAAATCTCGAACCATAGAACTCGGGTGGGTGACAACCCAAGAAATCCCGACTTAAATCGTCGACTCTGGGTTGGCTCGCCTCCTCGCTCGTGCGCCGCCACTATCTTTGGTCGATGCAAGAATCATTCCTCGTAATCTCGTACTCGGACCACGTGGGATCGAGGCTCGTACCGCGGCCTCGATGCCGCTCACGCCTCAAAATCTGCCGAGGCGGCGACGACGGAACTCGCCGCCTAAACATCATCTCTGGTGGGATCGGGCCTGTTCCTCGTGACTCTCCGCGTCCACTAAGCGGACCTCACCGCCTTGCCTTCCGGGCGCGGTTGCCTTGCGTGGAGGCATAATCGATACATAAAGGAAAACATCAGAGGAGGTTCAACCTATAACTCAGCTCTATTGCACGATCTTAGAGTGAAAGAATGGAAACCAATCCTAAATGTCATGCAGCCTCCTGATTATAGATGTGGTGCACGACACACCGATAATCAAGACTCTACTAGACACGGTCTGTAGACACTTTCCGAGGACTAACTGCTTTGATACCACTTTTATCAGGACCCAACCCCGGGGCCGCGGCGTACCTGCCGGTACCCGTCAGTATATGTCGAGAGAATAGCGGAACATACATAACACATAACTTATAAAAGGGTAAACATCATCGCGGTAGATAAGACTGCCTTCCACAAAACATACTTAAACAAAGTATAGTAGTACAACTGGTTCTTATAGCCCAAAACATATATGTGACCACAAACCTCTAAAGATAACAACTGTGGCGGGACAGGGCCCCGCCATACCCCTGAATGTACAAAATACCTATAGCATCGGGGAATATCCGTACCAATAAACAAGCTTCCGGAGGAATGGAGCTTCTGACACCGGAATAGTGATCCTAAGAACGAGGATCCTCAATCTTACCCTTACCTGCGGCATGACGCGGCCAGGAAGGGTCGATTACCTGATATGTACCAAGTATGTAAAGTGGAAATCTTGTAATAATGATATTATAAGTCTAAAAGTAAGCTGGAGTCATGGAAGAAAATCAAAATACCTTTTACTGTGCCTTACTAACAATGAGAGTGACAAGTATATATATATAATACTGCATAAAATAGGGGCATTAGAATCAAAGCAGGTACCTGCCTGTAGTATCAATAAGCACCCTACTCGGGACTATTTCACGCGTAGGTCGCGTGGACCGCGTGAGGTATTCTCGCATAGTGTACCGCGCGTGGGACTATTTCACCGCATAAGCCCATAAGGACTCGCGTGAGGTATTCCTCGCGTCGTGGGTAGCAAATCCACAGCAATTGGTATAACGATCTTGGGGACTTTCCGCCGGATATACTCTTACCCAGGCGGATGGTATAACGATCTTGGGGCTTGCCCGCCGGATATACTCTTACTGAAGCGGATGGTATAACGATCTTGGGGCTTGCCCGCCGGATATCTCTTACATCGAAGAAGGTGGTATGGCGATCTTGGGGTTTGCCCGCCGACATACTCTTACCACAGGTAGGTGGTATAACGATCTTGGGGCTTGCCCCTCAGTTATACTCTTACCCTAGCTCAAACTGTCATCATATCATGATCATAAATAAGTTAAGATAACTTATAACTTCTTATTAGTCTTGTTCATATACCCTCTCATTTTAGTTTACTTAAGGCACTTAATCATATCTTTAATAAAAGAACACCGGGAGTTTAACCCAAGTACTACATGCTTCAACTCTTTTAAAAATGACTCTTCTTTATACATAAAACTCTTGGGCAATTGATGCCTTAAAACCAATTTGCCTCACCATATACTTATCTTACTTAGAGTAAATCTCTTCTCATTAACCTTTTATGAAGCTAATAAACCAACTTCCCATAAAGTTGTTATATTAACTCTACACTTTAGTAAAATCATACTTTTCCCCTAACTAAGGAATTATACATTCTTAAAACAAAACAAGTCATTATATACTTAAAACAAGTAAGAATACCAAATCTTGTACGTCTACCGTACTACATAGTTTCATCTATTCATGCTCAAGAGATAGGAAAGCTTCACATACCTCTTTGGTCAATCCACTTGCTAAGTCCAAACTACCGCAAGTAATATGTCAACCTAAAATAACCATGATACGTTTATTAACCTCTAATCTTAATGTAGAACAATCCAAGTTCAAAGTCACTAATTTCTATGGAAAATTGGGCAGCATTTCCTTTGTTTCTACTCACTTTGCCACCTTTCTCAAGGCCGAATTTATCATTCAATTGCCACATTTAAGGCTCAATCAATCCAACAATTCAAAGGGGATTACACACCTAAACTTGGGTGTGTAAAATTCTGCCCCATAAGTTACAACAATTCACTTAACAATTCTAAGGTAGTTTTTAGGCTACAACATGTTCATAATCTCTTCTTAACCATTTTTCATATCCAAACCATATTTCTAGCATGCAATGACTCTAAGAGCATTATTTACTACCACAAGTTCTTTCTTCTAAACATGCAACACTATAAACTAAATCTAAAGGAAGAATCATTACCTTAGAGTTTTAGCCAAACTTATTTCAAATATTTTGCTAGCTTCCTTGCCAAGAACACCACAACAATCTAGCCACAAGCTTCCTTTTTTGTTCTTAACTTTTCAGATTTTTCCTTGGGCTTGGATTTCCTTTGGAAATGTAGAGAGAAGGAGGAGCTGATTTTTAGAGAGAGGGAGAGAAATTGGAAGATGACCAAGTCTTCAAGACTTGGTCAATATATTACATGCAAGAAATCAGATGGGGGGGACACTTGTCACCCTCCCAAGGTCTTTTAAAAGAAAAATCTGACTTTTCTAAGTTTTTCCGCCCAAAAATCCCGCCTCGGCGCGCGGCCCTGCTTCCCGGCGCCGCGTCGCTGAAACCTCCGCAACTTCTGCGCCGCGGCCCTGCTCCCCGGCGCGCTGGCCTACGCTTCAGCGGCCTCGGTGCTTTAGGCGCGCGCGCCGCGCTTTGTCCGCACACATTCTTACGATCATTGCGCCGAACTTGTAATTCTCATAACTTTCTACTCCGACGTCCTTTCGATGAACGGTTGGTTGCGTTGGAATCTAGACTCGACGAACTACGCCCTAGGACTTTGAAACACTTAGAAACTCTCAATGTACCGGGTCATAACCCGCCTTAAAGTTGACTAAAACCCGTCTGGAATAATCCGTCAACCTATCCTTTGAAAATTTTAAGTCTTACATGCTTTCGTACGCTCTCATACGTAGGGTCAGAACTACGGGGTATAACAGTTATTATTGTTGTTAATTACACTTGTTGCATGTTATATAATGAAGGAAATGTTGTTGTTGATAGTTTATATGATTTATATAACATGTTGAAATGAGAATTGGATTATAAGGAATTGTGGAAAAAAGATTTGGAATTGTTGTTGTTGTGGCCGAGAGTGCCCTCTAATTGTTGGATATTTTGGGGCAGTTTTGGGGCTGTTTTAGACGTGTACATATGCTGGAAAATTAGCCACCAACATGTATGATTAATGTGGTAAATTGCTAATGAAAGTACTAAGGAATAAGGGGGTTAAAAGCTTCACATTATACCCTTAATGTTGATTAATTGTGGAATGTTTTTATATGATTGTGGGGCATAATTTTACACGTCAAGTAGGCGTGTAATACCCTTTGGTTAACTATTGATTGTGCCTTAAATGGGGCTTGTTGGTTGTTGAATTTGGGCCTTGTAAATGGTGGAAAAGTACGTATAAACGGGGGAAGTGCTGCCCAAATTTTCGTAGAATAAGAGAACAATTACTTGGTGTATATCTTATACTAAGTGAGCTAGAAGTTGATAGAAGTGTTGTTGTCATTATAGGTTGAAGTACTACATTGAGACGAATTCTAAATATCAAGTTGGAATAAGCCGAAGAGGTATGTGAACTATCCCTTCTTCTTTTGGCATGCTTTCATTTTATAAAGTGAGTGGATCCTAATCCTTAACGATACTTGACTTGATCTTTATAGAGTTCTATTGGAACCTAATCCTTAGTGATATATTCCCTTGATAGTACTTTGGGTGTTCTAAAATGGAAGTTGTTAGATATATTCCCTTGATAGTACTTGGGGTTTCTAAAACGAAAGATTGTTATATCTATTCTCTTAATAGTACTTTGGGATTACTAAAAGGAAAGAGGTGGTAGTGCCTTGGTTTTACTAAAAGGAAAGAGATAGGAAGTGCCTTAATTTTATAGTAAAGAGTTTATTTTAATGATTTTAAAAGTGAAAGTACCTTGATGCTACAAATGTTAGTGTCTTGGGGGTTTTATAAATGAAATGATGTACGACGGACGTGCATGGTGCTATTGGGGTTTAATAATGTCTTGAGTTCTTCTAAAATGATAGTTCATTCTATTTGTACTAATGAGAGTCCAAGATGATTTAAATTGCACATAGTTGCTTGTGATAGCCATATGTGTACAGTCCTTTATATTTGGATCGAGTCTCTCGCTAAAGGCTCGTCAATGTATAGAGATATAATGATAGGTACATGAGACATGATGGTACATTGGTTTTATTTCCTAATATTACTTGGTATAAACGGTGAATGTACATAGTACTTTTGGGTTCAATTCCATGATTTTACAAGACATGGTATTGTCTTGGTGTTTATAAAAAGGAAGACATGGTATTGTCTTGGTGTTTATAAAAAGGAAGGCATGATATTGTCTTGGTGTTTATAAAAAGGGAGGCATGGTATTGTCTTGAGTTTTCTAAAAATGAAGGCATGGTATTGTCTTGGTTCTAATTGTGCTAATGAGAGTCAAAGATGATTTGAATTGTACATAGTTGCTTGTGATAGCTATAGGTGTACAATCCTTTACATTACACCGAGTCCCAGAATGGGCCGGAACATGTCGTACATTGTATATATATTTTATGGAGTAGCTCTCATGACGTGAGATGGTACACACTCAATGCGGGTAGGACTCATGCGGATTCAATTCCAGGACACATTCTATGGATTAGCTCTCCGTGATGCGGGTATCGGGTACAAATTTCCTATGCGGGTCTACAAGATCCATGCGGGTGAAATAGTCCCATGAATAGGATCTGCATAATAATTTTATGGGCAGGTGCCCCTGATTTTGACGTGACGTTGATATTTTAACTTGCATATGTTTGCTCATATAGCCATTCGTGCGAGTGTTATATTTTCACATCACCGCGTCCCTCACTAGAGGGCCGGTAACATTGTATATATATTTCATGGAGTAGCTCCCATGACGTGAGATGGTACACACTCACTGCGGGTCTGAAGGACTCATGCGGGTTCAATTCCCATGACATATTCCATGGATTAGCTCTTCGTGATGCGGGTATCGTGTACATATTTCCTATGCGGGTCTACAAAACCCATGCAGGTGAAATAATCTCATGCGGGTGAAATAGTCCCATGAGTAGGATTGCATAATGATTCTGAGGGCGGATGACCCTGGTTTTGACATGGCTTCATATTTTGAAATGGTATTGATTTCATAATTTGAAAGAACACGGTTGATCTCACTTTTAAAAAGGTATATTTTAAAAGATACAGTAGTACAATGATACATTAGTACAGTGGTACATCGATACAGTGATACAGTAGTAAAGTGGTGCAATGATGATCTGATGGTCTGATAACGGTACATCGATCTGATGATAGTAATCTGATGGTACAACGATACAACGATATAGTAGTACAATGGTACAGTGATATAAGGTACAATTGACTCTTATTTTTGGCATGGTCGGATCTAGTATTTAATTTTCATACTTGTCTCTGTCATTCTTTTGTACAGTTATGATCTTGTTTACTGTACTTTATGTTTACATACTTGGTACCTTGTTGTACTGACCCCCTTCGGGGGGCTGCGTTCATGCCCGCAGGTATTAGGTACTCAGTTGGGTGATCCGCGAGTTTAGGATACTTGTTCAGCGTTTTAGGATAGCTCCAATGTTCCGAAACTTGTCATTTTGGCACAGGTCTTCCATTACGGCTGGGTATATTCGAAGTGCAGGGCCTTGTCGTCGTAGTTTCTTGTCAAACTCTTAGAGGTCTGTATTCATATGTGGGCTGGACTTGCGTGAGTTGTATTTATATTTTTGTACAGTTGTAGTCCCATTCGGGTGTTATATATTATGACAGCCTTGTTGGCTTTGTCTTTGCAAAAAAAAAAATGATGAGTGTTATTAAGCTTCCGCGGGTTACTTGTGTTGTATGAGTAGAAGGGTGCCCAGGTAGGGCACCAGTCGCGGGCCCGGGGTTCGGGTCGTGACAATCCCTTATACAATAAGAATCCTAAACCTATACAAAAGAGGAATCATAGTCTTACCATAATTATATTTACACAATATATGAAAATATTCTATTTATGGGTAGGGATACAATTGTTTTTATAATATACATGTTTACAGTTATAGTTAGTGATTGTATGATGCTCATTATACTTCATTTGTGTTATTTGAAATAGGTGGAGAAAAAGAAGTAACAAAGACATGTAAACTCTTGGATGTATCATCAGAGTTTGTGCTCACATATGAGGATAAAGATGGAGATTGGATGCTTGTTGGAGATGTTCCATGGGGGTAAGAAATATTCTCTTAATTTCGTGCTCTATAGTTAATTAATCTTGGCATACAAATGAAATTATGCATAATCAAAGTATATAGAAATAAAAAATGAAGTCTCTATCATTCTATTTTTAAAAATCGAAACTTCATATTTCTCATTCCGTCTAGCAGTTGAAAATGCGAAAAAAGAGAAATTATTTCTTCCATCACAAAAGTGAAAGAGTATATACTTGCATGTCGTTGCAGGAACTCAAAAATTCAAATTCTGCTTAACCGTTCAAATTTTCTTTAAACTTCAAGTCGTTATAGTAACCCATAAACTTCAAATTTTGTATATGTCTTTGCTTACATTGTATTTATTGTCCTGTAGGATGTTTTTGAGCACTTTGAAAAGGCTAAGAATCACGAGGACTACTGAGGCCAAAGGACTTGGTACGTAGAACATGCATGTAGAGACAACAACAATCACATACTCAGTGAAATTCTACAACGTGGGGTCTGGAAAAAGTAGAATGTACACAGACCTTACATGTACCTTGGTAGGTAGAGCGGTTGTTTCCGGGAGAACCTCGGCTCAATGCATGGAGAGACACAAAAGAAAATCAATCTAGTTAATGAAATGATCAAACCACAGCTTGGAAAGACCATATAGGAAAATAGTACAAAGTAGAGAAGCAAAGAGTACACATTTTCGGAGTACTTTTTTTGTAGTTCCAATTTTTGTTTTGCAATTATTTTTTCTGTCTAATATAAGCCTCGTTCAACTTAGTTCTTAAAACCCCTTATAGTTGATACAAATGTTTTCTTGACCATTTTGTCTCAATATGTAAATATGGAAATGCAATTTTGCCTACTGTGTTCCTCTAAGAAGCTCATATACTAAGGTCTCTTAACTTTAAGTCTCAAAAAGAACAGATGGAGACTTTTTGGCATTGTATAAATCTTGATAAGACTTATAATTCATGCTTGTGATAAATTTCATGAAGTGAGTTACTGCGATCTGAATGTTAACAATGCAAAAATTGGGACAGCAAATCAACGAATACATATTTTGAGTATTTCACTTGATGGTATATAGTCGCATTTTACTTTGAAGTACAGAAAGTTTGTAACATTAAGTTGAACCATTAAAAAATAAATACATCAATAAAACTTAATATTGGTAATTAAGCAAACACAATTTAGTGGTCGTGCCGGAGTGGTTATCGGGCATGATTAGAAGTCATGTGGGCTCTGCCCGGCAGGTTCGAATCCTGTGGTCGTATATTTTCCTAATTGTTTTGCAAGGCAGAAAATTTATGCTAAATCGTTGTCAACTCGTCGTTGTTGTTCCTTCATTGTATGCTTTGTATTGCTTTCATTTTTAGTTGTGATGTTTTTTTCAGTGTCGTCGTATTGTCTTTGTTTATAACTACTTTGACTGTTGCATTTGAGCGAAGAGTCTTTCGAAAACAGTCTCTACGTCCTCGAGGTAGGCGTAAAGTCTGGGTCTACTCTTCTCATGCCCGCCCTAGTTGTGAAATTACATTGGGTACATTGTTGTTGTTGATGCTGTTATGCTAAATTGCCTCAAGGCATGTTGACAGAACTTTTGTGAGCTTATTGAGGGAGTTGACAATTTTCTAAAAATTATTTTAATGATCTTAGGACCTTTGGATTGTTTCTTTAAAAGAGCTTGTTGACAAAGAAATTGAAAGATAATTATTGGATTGTTTTAGGACAAGTAATTAGTTTTGCCGAAAAACCTCTAGGATTATTTTGAAGAAATAGTTCCTTCTTCAAACAATTTTTTTTTTTTCCCGAAATTCTCAATCTAAATGCTACTGGCTTTCCTAATTCTGAAAATTGGAAATAGGAATTTTATTCATATTTATGTGTAGACATATTTTAACCATCTCTCCCTATCTGTTTACTTCTTTGATCTTTATGGCTATAACTAAAGAAATGTTTAGTTTAAGATAAGTTGTCCGTTGGCAACAAATTTACAGAAACGAAAGAGTAAACATCATTCCAATCATCAACTTGTACTTCTCCTGGTAACTGTAAAATAATATGATATCCAATGCAGAATACGTTTCTTGTGTAATAAATAATTTCAAAATTGACACCATGTTCATTCACTGTATTTTCCATATTCAGAAGGAAAAAATTTGAATATAGAATCCTCAAATTTAGTTTACCTATTCAATCCTTGCAAATCCATGCTTTCCAAATTCGACACCATCTAGCTCTACCTCCTCCGTTAACTTGACAAACAAGACAAACATTTGATCTGGATTACAACTATCGGTGGCACAGGATTGAAACAAATTTCTGTACACAATCATATGAAGATTGTTCTTTATATTTACAAGCTAATTTTTGAGAATGAAACACACAACAAGAACTAGCTAATACTACAACAAAAAGTTCTTACTATCGCAAAGAATATTACTCCGAGGTTAGTTTTACTAATGTGCTACGTTGGTGAAAGAGGTGTCCATACTGCAGGATCTTGCTTCACGAAGCTTTCTTCTATCTTCTCAGTTAGTCATTAACCACACCTTGATATCTTCTAGCTTCGTTATGTGCACTAGATTCTATCATCAAGATTGTGAGTATTATAGAACAAAGGAAATAGGGAAAAGGTCCATCAATAACCTTCCTTCATCTGCACGAGAAATAATCCAACATCAGCTCAAAGTTAAGCTAAAATTGCTGCAAGTGATGACCACGAGACAGTAGCTTACAAAATTTCATGTGAGGTTCTCTCCAATATAACAAAGGTATTAACATCGAGTATACTGATGTCCAAAACCAGGTTATACAACATGTAAACAGAGGTTCAGAAATATTCTATGATTTTTTCCCGTCGTTCTATGAAGTTCACTTTACTCGAATAAAGTATAATTATATAGGTCCTCCCATCATACATTCAAGTGAATAAAATCCACAAAGAACAGAACAATGTATAGGGCATGTTGCACTAAATAAGATCCACAATCATCAAGAAAGCATACATAAGCAAAGTGAGTACATTACTGTTACTTAACAGAAAAGGCGAGTAGCCCCTCTTTGACTTTTTAGAACACATAAAGTGGAAGAGCCAAGTCTCCCTTTGAGAAAAGGTGAGTAAATGACATTTCACTGACTAGTATCTTGATTGCCTTAAAGATACTACCTGAAACGAGTCTCAATCTGTTTAAGGTACTTCTGCTGAAACATTTGAGCACACCTAAAATGAGAACATCAATAGTTTTCATAGTATGCAAGTACTCCTAAATACGTGGCGGATCATGCTATTTGGTACTAAAGCAGAAAGAAACTACTAAAAGATGGCATAGGCTACACTCTTCTTTTCTCCAGTTTGGTGCAGTTAATATTTCAAAATTTCAACACTTTTACTGTATATAATTCTTCACGGCTAAATTGGAAGCTTTTTAGACATAGAAAGCAAAGAGTAAAATGTACTATTAGAAAAAACTAGAGCCAATAAAACTGTAATCTGGCTCTGAATAATTAAGCGACATCTGATTCACAATCATTCAAACGGAAGTAAAACTCAAATGCATTTGAAATGCCTTTACTACTAATCTATTGTATGCATATCCACATAGCTTGCATGGATTCTACAAATGTAAAGCAAGGACAGTGACACACCCAAGAGGTCAGAGCTAGACGAAATTGACTGCCAGCTACTACACCGCCCATGAGCAGAATCATTCCGGGAATACAAAGTGCAAAGGACTTTAATCAGCGTACAAAGAGAGATTCAAAGAACAAAGACCACATGCAGTTGCAATAAGAAGACGACCAATTTACAGAATCTAATTGCAAAATTAGCAATGAGAGAAAATGTGTCATAATATCAGACTCGACAGGATTTACAACTACTAATGGTTACTTACCTAAATACATGATGTGCCAAAATTGCTCTGCTGCATCAAATTCAAACTGCACCAATTCCTATGAGGTAGTCAATTGCAGATGGCAAGCTTCGCTGTTGAATCATCAGGCATTCCATAATCAATGCTGAGCTCCCTTAGGGGAGGGATATTCTCCATTGCGAATAGCATGAGGTGAGGGAAAGATACATTATTATGATCATACAGCGTAGGTTGTACTAGAACATTAGGTCTAGAACTGTGACTCATGTAACATGCTAAATTCCTCATTCTAGATACATCCATCGCAAAATCCAAAGGAGGAATGGAAGGGTACGCCGGTCGGACATACTTAGAATCTATTTGTGACAAATCTCCCCATTCCGCCCATCTCTCAGCAAATTGACTTGGATATATTAAACTATCACCATTCATTGTAAATATTTGAGCTTGTTCTTGTGTGAGTACAACACCAGTATATTCACAAATAAAAGACCCTGCTACGATGAGGTCCAATGACCTAACCCCCCAACCAGTCTCCCTCGACCGAAACACTTCGAACCTGTTCCTCACACCTTTCTGGCTAACTCGATTCCGACAAGTTACAGGACATGAACAATGGGGTCCGCATTCGAAAATAACCGGCTTTCCTCTCAACAAGATACCATTCATATCATACACAAAGTGTCCACCATTTTTCATCGTGCAAAAACAATTACTTTCACACCCATCGGTGCACTGACAACCCGAACCATTTCCCATATGCTGATATACATATGGAGGAAATACTGTCTTCAATAGATAGTCATAACAAACTGGATCACGATCATTATCAATATCATTGAACAAAAATACAGGCACATTTTCCTTTTCCCTCGATATATCAAGAGAAATATATCCCATAGGCCTTACCTCCAATGGTCTGGTCCTAAGACTCTCTGCAAATCTAAGAACAGCACTCCCCATATCTGGCTGATTCTCAATCCTAACAAGCTTATATTTGTACACTCCAAATCCAGACCTACCCACATCAAACCAAGATTCCGTAATTTTATATAATCCATCATACACATACACTTTACCACTAGAACTACCTGCGTATTTAAAGCCACGAATTACCCTCACCTCAATTCCATAATGCATGCTCCTTTCCAATGCCAAATTTCCACCTTCCAGTTTTTGATGCACAACTTGCCGGGAGTTCTTATCCTGTCCACCTTGCCCTGTATATATAATCACATCCCCCGCATCTTCATCATCCTCGTAACCCCCCGAAGCAATTACACTAGTGGCAATCGGCTCCCCATTTGAGCTCTGGTTAGCAGGAAGATAATCAATCCCAGCTTGAGGCGTCCCATGTAATCCTACCACACAAAGCTCCATTCGATATAAGAACAAGTCACCGACAATAATTCCGGGGATAGCACCAACAGTGCGCTTATCACGATTCAGCCAGAGTCCATGCTCCCTCATCATTTGTGATGCCTTTAAGTCCCCTCTAGATCTGGTCTGTCTGGTGGGGCCACCCAAATGTTGGTTGTTGTTTTCATCCTCTAAAATAGCAAGAACCCGTAGAGAATCATAAAACATACGAGTTTTTCGAACAAGGTCACGGAAATATTGGTCATCCTCCGGTTTAAGATCTGTCACTCTGACCAACTCCGATGACCGTTTCTCATACTTCCTTCTTGCAATGACGATATCAGAAACCTGAAAATAAGCATGTCAAATGGGCGGCAGGGGGTTGAATCAAAGTTGGCAGATTAAAACAGGTCAACCCGACCCACCCAAAACACTGATTCGGGCAATATATGCATTAGATCAATTTTGGCTTTAACAATTATCATAACGCCAACTCAACTCAACTCAAACCAAATTAACAAAGAAATTTCGTTTTATTTCTTTAACAAACTTTTAGATTACAACAGGCCGACCCGACCCACCCAAAACATTGTTTCGGACAATATATCAATTTTAACTAAACAATTACTACAACTCAACTCAAATCAAACTAATAAAGAAATTCCATTCAATTTCTTTAATTACAAAATGACCCAAATAGTTAATTTACACTTATAATGGGTTAAATTTGAAAACCCTACCTGTGAATCATTGCTAACAGGTACAATTACTCGACAATCCAGATCCTCAAAATCTTCAACATCTCCATTTCTCTGTGCAAAAGCATCTCGAAATATCTCAGACATTCGATTATATTCCGAATGCACACCACCATTTTCCAACGTACTTGAGATTAGGGTTTGAGATCTAGTAGCATTTAAACTGAAATTTGAATTAGGGTTTGTATATTGAGGGGTAATTTCGTCAATTGGTTCGGGTTTCGGTTCAGTTATAGGGAAAATTAAGGTTGGTGTAGGAGCATTAAGGTCTTCAAATGGGATAACAGAACTCATTTCCATAGAACAAACAAAACTGTTGTTTAAAAATGGCAAATTTAGTGTAGTTTTGGAGAGTATAGCGTTGAGATTTTGTTTTTTTGTCCATGGAAATGAGAAAAGACTTAAAAGACAAAGAAAGAGACTCAAATAGAAAATGAAGGAATATTTTATCTTTTTTTATTTATTTTTATAATCCAGGTCTCGGGGTGACATTAGTATCCCATATCGCTAGTACCTGCACAAGTATCGGTAGTATGCTCCTGGAGCCGAATGAAACCCGTTCTTAGCCGCCACCGCCAGGTAAATCGCGGGATGTGCACCCTTTAATACGGCGTATCTTAAGAACGATATCCGTAGAAATCAGCGCATGGCCTGCCACAAATTTAACTAATGGTCACTGGGCCACTATTATCTTTATTATGTTTACGTAAAGTCGTAAATACTGTACTATATCCAAATCTATTTTAAATGTGTCCTTTTTTCCAATTTAAGGGGCATCTCCCGAAAACACCATCTATCAAGGCGAAGTTGAGGTTTGTGTACACTTTATCCTCTTTATACCCCTTATTGTGAGATATTTTCTTACATTCTCATACTTTTCTTGTTTATACTTTCGCAATTACATATAAAATTAAAAATTTCTCCAAAAAGGAAAAAATTCATCCATCCAAACATCCATTTTCTTCTGTTGTTGAGTTGTGAAGTTTTTGGTTTCAAATTTGTGAATGAAATCAAAGTTTGTTGGTGATTTGTTGTACAATTAAATGAGTGTTAGTGTTTAATCAGTTGCTAAATACTATTTGAAATGGAATTGGTGAAAGAAATTCGAAACGTCATTGTTAGTTATGTTGAAATGAAATGAAATTATAAAGATTCATACCATTAAGTATGAAAGGTATCAAACCAGACAAGGTGCAATGAAAGTTAATTTTTTATTTAAAATTATCAATAATAGGTCTTGAATTTTTTAATAAAATATTTGGATTTTAATACATCATTTATGATAAAGAATATCACATGAATATATATATTCTATCATTAAGAGATTTTCCTCGATACACAAAGTGCGATGAATCATTTGGTATTAGAGTTGTATATGCAGGTACAAAGCTTGTCATTTTGTATAAAGAATGCATATTAAAGTTAAGTTTTTTCATTAGAAATATATTTATAACATTTAGAAATGAAAAAATAATTTTCGAATATTTTTCTCTATAACAATCAAATAACATTTAATCAGTTATTTAATAGTCAATCACTATAAAAAGAAAATATATAATTACTTTATAAACGGTTATAAAGAAATCTGACTATATCACATTATTATTTATGTGAAAGTACTTACTACTTGGAATCCAATACACACTAATAAGTTTGTGTCACCAATCATACACATGTCATAAGTAAGAGCACCCACAAATCATGAATTAATCTAGTTTGGTGTTACATGTGTAAAAACAAAACATGTAATTTTAGTTGGCTAGGGAGTTGGGACCACCTACAGCTAAAGCCGTGAAATTTTAGTTGTCATCCAATTGGATTTGAACTTCAGATGTTTGGCTCCAAAGAAAATTTTGTAAAGTTAATATTTATCTAATATTCTCATAATAATTATATATCTGCTATTAGGTATAATTATATTCCTCTTATAATTAGGTTAATTAATTATCTAATTTATAACAAGGTAAATATTTTTATAATACTATATATATTATAAATAATTAATGAATAAAATCAATGAACATATTCCTTTATGGTATCAGCAGTCAAACCCTAAATAATTCTACCCTAGTGTCGGCCCCTCTGTCGGTTTTTCAAAATTCATTGTCGTGTCTATAAAGTTATCGACCATATCATCTCTCCTAAATCAAAGCCCCTCGACCTACCCTCGACTTCTGATGATGAAATTTAGTCTCGTTTGGATGCAGTTGTCCTCCAGTGATATACGACATGATTTCGAAAGATCTGTGCACACAATCATTGAGATCGATGCCACTGCCCGCCAAACATGGGAATGTTTGGAGAATATTTTTCACGATAACAAAACTCAACGTGCCTTATACCTTGAAAATCAGTTTAAGGACGTTCATCAGGACGATTTTCCTAACGCGTCGGCATTTGTCAAGAACTAAAGATGTTTGTCGACCAACTCTCCAACGTTGGTGCACCATTCACTAATCAACGATTGATAAGCAATTTATTCCAGATTTGAATGAATCACATGACGGTGTTGTTACCATCCTGCAACAATGCACGCTGTTACCACCGTTCTATGGGACCCGTTCGAGGCTAATTCTTGAAGAAACTCGAAAATATAATCCTCATTAATTGTATATCTCCTATATTAGATAGAATTATAATCTTGTACTTAGGTTGATTAATTACATAATTTGTAATAAGGTAAATATTTCTGTAATATTATATATATTGTAAATCATTAATAAATAAAATCAAGGAAACATATTTCTTTACCTGATTTGATTTTTCGAGTACTCATTCTTCTAATTTATTTATTTTACTTTTCTTATGTTTTGTGTTTTACCAACTTTTATCCAACTTAATTTCTTAGAAAGAGCTCATGACAAACATTCATTTTCTGTTTTGATTTGCGGATATTTTTCAGAAATGGTCATTTTTATTATCATTTTCTTGTTATTTATTTGGATATGATCAAGGTTGGGCTACATCGAGACTATGAGCGGAGCCATCTTAAGCGAAGGGTGGTCAGGTGCACATCATTCGCTAGAAAATTACGCAGTGTACGTAGATTAAATGTTAGTCATTATGAATATATATTTAATTTTGCACTCTTAACACAAGTGAATAAAATTTGCACACCCTTCACCAAATTTCTGACTTCGCCACTGAGCTAGATGACATTTCAATTACGGGCTCAAAAGTTTCTTTAACATTCTCTATCTTTTTAATGGCCAAGTGAAGGCATACATTTTAATTCGAACGAATTCGTCCTCATGCTCCGAATAGTTTGATCTCAAAAGCTTTTGGCTTTTTTGAGGGCCACATGGATGTTGGAACTTGTATGGGATTAAGAAGAAATAAGTGATCAAAAATTGGCTTGATTTTTTTCTTGAAGCGTCGCGGCGCACAGGACTAGACGCGGCGCGCGATTGTGATGCTCTTGGAATCCGAAAATGAATTAGGATCGCGGCGCCTTGGGGCAAGAGCCATGGTGCTTGGGCAACGGGAAAATTTCCAGAATGTCTTGCATCTTTTCACAAGAGACATAACCTTTGGTGTGAAGGACTGTAATGGTCGAAAACTCTTCCTTATAAAGGTGATGATTAGTTGGTTGAAGCATATAAAATTAACAAAACTAATCTTATGATTTGAGAATCAAAATCATTGAAGATTATTACTTGCTTCTTCTTCTTCTTCAAAACACATTCTGTCTTAGGACGTCCGAAGAACTAAATAGACGTCTGAAGAATTACAGCACAAGTGGAGACAAATTTCTGTCTTAGGACACTGTGACAGCAGACCTCTATCTACACCAAGTTAGTATGTGTTTCTAATTTACTGAATTCATTGTTGTAGAGTTCAAGTTATATTGAGTTATTATTATATGATTGTGCTTGTTCATTGATGACACTAGATTGACAATAGTAATCTAAGAAAAAAATTCTCAGATTTTGTTTTTATGATTTATTGAGTTTGCAAAAAAAAATTCAGAGAATTCAATTTCCTGATTTGCAAAAATGGATCAATCTAGATCGTCAATGGTGAAAAACCATGTTGAGAAGCCTGAGAAATTCAAGGGCTCTGATTTCAAAATGCTGACAACAGAAGACGTTATTCTACTTGACAACTCTTCACGTGGCAAACGTGTTGACTGTTGAGGCTCTTATGACACTGCCAGAAGGAGAAGGGGAGAATGCTCCGACTGATGCAAAGAAGGATGAAAGGCTGAAAGACATTCAAACTTGGGAAAGTCGGGAGTTTCTTTGCAGAAACTATATTCTCAATGCCTTGGATGATTCTCTCTATGACATCTACTCCACGTTTAGAAAGGCGAGGGAGTTGTGGTAGTCACTGAAGAACAAGTACAAGACTGAGGTTGCTTGTTCCAAAAGTTCGTCATCAGCAAATTTCTGAACTTTAAGATGAGTGATGCCAAGGATGTTGTCAAGCAAGTGGAGGAACTCAAAGTCATTGTTCATGAACTAGACGTTGAAGGTATGGCCTTAACCCAAATTTCCTTGTTGGTGCTATTATTGAGAAATGACCTCATTCTTGAAAATATTTTAAGGTTTATCTGAAGCATCTAACAGAGGAAATGAATTTTGAGCAACTGGTTCTGAAAATTTGTGTTGAAGATGACAACCGAAAAAATGAAAGGGCTGATATTGTTTCATTGGAGCCTAATGCCAACATGGTTGAAGGCAATGCTTTTAAGGCCAAGTTTAAAAAAGGCAAGGGCAAATTTGTTGGTGCCAAGCCATCTTTTGCAATCGGGAGGAATGCACTCGTTTCACAAAGCACCAATGCATTCAAGAAACCACAATCAGGACTCTGTTGGGTATGTGGCAAACTTGGACACAGAGCAAAAGATTGTCGCCTTCACAAAAGTCAAGGTGATGGTGTTGGAGGTTCGAGTAATGTCAACCAATTCAACCGGGCTGAAATTAAAAACCAATTCATTGGGGTTGTGGTTGCTCAAGCAAATCTGATTACAAATTCAATCGATTGGTGGATGGATACGGGTGCTATAATGCACGTATGTTCTGAAAAAGACATGTTGTCATCCTACCATCAAGGATGGAGAACCACTGTTTGTAGGGAATGCTGCTTCAGTGAAAGTGAAAGGGAAAGGGAAGGTGAATTTACAACTCACTTCCGGAAATGATCTTGTGCTCATTAATGTGTTGTACGTGTCTGAAATTTGTAAGAATTTAATTTCTGGGTCTGTTCTAAGTAACAATGGCAAAATTGTATTTGAATTTGAAAAATTTGTACTCACCAAAGGTGGGGTGTATGTAGGGAAGAGTTACCTCAGTGAGGGACTCTTCAAACTATCTATTGTACCTACAAAGGCAATTGCCATTATTAATGAAAATGCAGGCACTAGCACTGCTTCTATGTATATGGTTGATTCCCCTTCTTTATGACATTCACGATTAGACCATGTTAATTATCACTCTTTACAAAGAATGGTAAAGTTAGGCATGTTGCCAAAATGCTCTATGAACAAAATGACTAAGTGTGGAGTTTGCATAGAATCAAAATATGCAAGTCATCCTCATAAATCTGTTGTGAAATCAAATGAAGTGATTGGTTTAATCCATAGTGATTTGTGTGATTACCAAGCAACCCCATCTCGTGGAGGAAAGAATTATTATATATTATTCATAGATGATTGCAGTAAATTGTTATGTATACTTAATACATATCAAAGATGAGGCTTTGAACATGTTTAAAACATACAAAGCAGAAGCGGAAAACCAACTTGACAAACGAATCAAAATTCTAAGGTCAGACAGAGGTGGTGAATATCAATCGAATGAGTTTAAAGAATTTTGTTCTACTCATGGTATAGTTCATCAAATCACTTCATTGCGACATATATTTCAAAATAAAATGAAGTTGTCTAATGTAAGAATAAAACATTGAAGAAAATGATAAATTCAATATTAATTAATTCGGGGGCATCCCTTAGTCTATGGGGTGAGACGTTAATTACTATAAATATAATATTGAACAAAATCCTCAAAGGAAAAATGATCAATCTCCCTATGAATTATAGAAAAGAAGATTGTCTACTTTCAAAAGAATGAAAGTGTGGGGTTGCCTAGCGAAAGTTCAAGTTTCCTTACCAAAGAAAACTAAACTTTGACAAAAAATGGTTGATTGCATATATATTGGCCCTGTCAATAATAGTGCAACATATAAATTTTTGGTTTATCATTCTGATGTTGAAGGTATTCACAAAAACACACTTATGGAATTTGCGGAAGCTGAATTTTTTGAGGATATTTTTTCTTACAAAGACAAGGATAAGAGTATTCTTAATCATAAGAAGAGGACACTGACTCAAGATGAGTTAAACCAAAACACACAAAGTGATGATAATCTTACTTCATCTGTTCAAGAAGAAAATTCTGAACCAAGGAGAAGTAAACGTGTGAAAACTGCCAAAGATTTTAGACCAGATTTCATGACATTTTCCATTGAAGAACCTCAAACATATAGGGATGCTATGGAATCATCTGAAGTACCTTATTGGAAGGAGGCTATCCAAAGTGAGGTAGAATCCATTGTGCAAAATAATACATGAATATTGATTGATCTTCCTCCGGGACAAAAATCAATAAGCCATAAATGAATTTTCAAACGAAAATTAAGGTCTGATGGTACTATAGAAAAATACAAAGCTCGTATAGTAGCCAAAGGATTTTGACAGAAAGAAGATGTATATTTCTTTGATACCTACTCACCCGTAATGAGAATTACGTCTATAAGGACGCTAATTACTATAGCGGCGATTCATAATTTGGAAATGCACCAAATGGATGTGAAAATCGCATTTTGAATGGTGAATTAGATGAATAAATTTACAAACAACCCGAAGGGCTTGTTGTGAAAGGTCAAGAAAAGAAAGTATGTAAATTGACTAAGTGTCTGTTTGGAAGGCTTCTGGGTACCTAGAAGTGCTTCTGGGTACCCACTTTCATGAAAATGGCAAAATTGACATGTTTGGTTTGACTTTACAGAAGTGCTTCTGGTCTCCAGAAGCACTTCTGTCATTTATTTCAATTTGAATTTTACCATTTCCTTCATTACCCTCTTTAATTTTCATCAACAACTCTATCCACATTCATTACCCTTTTTAAATATCTAGACTTAATTACTAAAAAAAATTCAAATATACAACTTTCATTACCCTCTTTAAATATCTAGAAATAATTACTAAAAAAATCAAATATACTACTCATGTTTTGTTTTAATTAAAAACAAAATCAAATATACTACTAAAGTTGACATTTGTTCATGTGTAATTGCAGATTAGAACTTTAAACTCCTCAAACATTCTAATATTGTCCGATTATACGAGGATTATCCTTTTCTTTTTTCTATTGTCTTATTTCAAATACTCCAAATATTACTACTATAATACATTATATTTTGAACAAACGAGAAATAAATAGTCCGCAATAAAATTATACTGAAATAAAATGCGTGAAAAATCATTGAAACTTAGGCGCCGCGGCTCATTCCCGAAGGAATGCAGAATTGGATATTGATTTTGATCTTTACGAAGATGAAAGCACAATCATTCACAATGATGATTATCATACATCATCTAACTTGGATCAATCACATGTTTTTAATGTAGCTTCTTCATCAGTTATGAATCACGTTCGAGACTTAGTCCGCAATCAAATTATAGAGTACATGCAAAATTAGTATTGTAATAATAATTAAATACAATTTGCACTTTAAATTAGTATTGTAATAATATTCTACTAATATTTAAGTACTATATTGCACTTTAAATTCTATTATCTATTTATAATTTTTATTTATATACTTTCATTTATTAGTAATTTTTATTTATATGTATTGACTAAATGTGAATGACTTTAGAATTTAATAGGCCACTTGCCCAGCTACACCTTTTATTCCTTCCATCCCACCAGCTACTGGACCGCCAACACTAACTGGCCCAATTTCCCGTCCCATCGAAAATACCTCACGGGTCAGTGGCGTCCAGTCCACTGACCCGACGCAATGTCCTCTAATGGGCCCAAAAATCAGTGTCCATCATCCTGTAACCCGAAGCCATCATGGTATACTCAAGTCCAACACAAAATATAGCTTGCACTCCCATGTCACAAAATTACCATTACCCCACAACCTTGTGTCTGCTCTAAATGACCTAAATTGGAAAATGACAATGGATGACGAATACAATGCTCTAATTAAAAATAGGACGTGGGAGTTGGTACCACGTACATCTAATGCTAATATTATTTGGTCTATATAGATTTTCATTCACAAAAAAAATCTGATGGCACATTTGAGCGGCACAAAGCTCGTCTTGTAGGTGATGGCAAAACACAACAGGTAGGCGTGAACTGTGGGAAGATATTTAGTCCAGTGGTGAAACCAACAACCATTCAGATGGTACTCAGCCTGGCACTTTCATAAGGATGATCACTTTGGCAGTTGGATGTCAAAAATGCATTTCTTCACGGCCATCTCCATAAAACAGTCTATATGCATCAGCCTCTTGGCTACAGGGACCCCAAATTTTCGGACCATGTGTTCTTACTTAAAAAATCCTTATACGGCTTGAAGCAAGCGCCTCGGGCCTGGTACAAATAGTTTGCAGATTTTGTATCAAAATTGGGTTTCTCAAATAGCCGATCAGATCATTCTTTATTTATTTACCGTCAGGGTAATAATATTGCATATCTTCTTTTCATGATATAATACTAACCACCTCATGAGACACTCTTCGTCAGTCTATCATGTCACAGCTAGGGTCGGAGTTTGCTATGAAGGATCTCAGTCCTCTTCATTACTTTCTGGGAATTGATGTGACATGACATGCAGATGGGTTTTATTTCTCTCCCAAAAGAAATATGCATCGGAGATTGTTGAATGAGTTGGAATGTCATCGTGTAAGCCTTCAGCCACACCGATAGACACTAAGTCCAAATTGAGTGCCTCATCAGGCAAATCATTTGCTGATCCCACACTCTACCGCAGTCTAGCTGGAGCGTTGTAGTATCTAACCTTTACCAGGCCTGATATCACTTGTGCAGTACACCAATTATATTTATTCATGCATAATCCTATGGAGGAACATATGCACGATCTCAAGAGGATTGTGAGATATGTTCAGGGCACTCTGGAATACGGTCTACATCTTTATCCCTCCTCGATATCCAAACTGGTCACATATACAGAGACTGGACAAGTTGTCCGGACACCAGACGGTCCACATCAGGATACTGTGTTTTCCTAGGTGACAATTTAATCTCTTGATCCTCTAAAAGACAAGTCACAGTGTCCCGTTCCAGTGTTGAGGCTGAATACCGTGTTGTGGCTAATGTGGTATATGAGTCATGCTGGATTCGTAACTTACTATTAGAGTTGCATTGCCCCATCTCCAAAGCCTCCCTTGGCTACTGTGACAATATTAGTGTCATCTACCTGCCAGGGAATCCAATTAATCATCAACGCACTAAACATATTGAATTGGACATACATTTTGTCCGTGAGAAGGTAGCCCACGGACAGGTTCGAGTGATGCATGTCCCGATACTCATCAAATAGCTGATATTTTCATCAAAGGTCTTCCGCTGATTTTATTTGAAGAATTTCGGGACAGTCTCAACGTTCGTCGTCCTCCCGCTTCGACTGAGGGGGAGTGTTAGAATATTAGAATTAATATTCTACTTAATTGTATATTAATTGTGCAGATTATTACCTAGTAGAATATCTTACTACTTAGTGTAATATCCTTCCAGGTATGAAAGGTTACATTAAGATGATTAGTCATATGGATGAATATTAGAGATTATGTTATTTAATTAGGTAGACAATAGGTATAATTTATTCTTCTTATTAAATGTCTCTTTATGTATATATTATTCTTTTTAGAAAAATATTCTACTTACCTTGGAGTTTTTTCATAGAGTTTATTTTTGTGAGTTACAAAGAAAATACTTCCCGTTGGTTGAAATATAAAATTGTCCTTTTGACCAAAGAAAAACCTCCATAGCTTTTAGATAATATATTTGTTTTTTGTGATATTAGCTCCATTAACTTTTTTTGCTCTTTCTATAGATCAGATTACAACTCATAATTTATTAAATTTACATGCACATTCATACATTAGTATAAGAAAATAGCTTATAAAAAATAGTTTATTAAACAACAAAAATGTTAACATAAATAATCTGCAACTCGTTACTTACAAAAAGCTAAAACAAAAATCGGACAAATTCTAATACATCTAAAATCGGGAGCGAGATTGAACAGATGACCAACTCCTTAGCGACTTTGTAAGCTTATCAATAACTCTAAGTATTGGCAACGATTGAATTTGTTATGGAGCATGTCTCCATGCATGTGCTCATTCTTCTTCCGATCAAAAGCACACGTAATAGAAGTTCAGAGCTTCTTTGAAGGCCAGTAGGGTCCTCTGAAGTCTCAAGGTTTTCGTACGTGTATTCTCCAATTATGTTGCTCGGACTCTTCAAAAATGTCAACAGGTGCGTGTAGAATTTTCCAAAAATAGTGTATTTTGAAGAATACGACATGAGTGCAGTATCAAAAGTGAAGAGTCCGCGCAACTTAGTTCTCTGTAGTTCCATATTTGGTAGGGCTGTGCATATCACCAGCAAATGTAAAATATGAGGAATCATAGGCCAACTAGAGGCAAAACTCCAGTTAAAATGGATTAAATTAGTAGGAAAATGAAATATCCCACACAAGTACACTAGTCTGGCCATTCAAGTATTTCAAGAGGTCTCAAAGTGATTGAAATGAGTGAGCTTCTAAACAAATAGATTATTAGTACTAATTCCTATTTTTCGCAACGGGGACAATATTTAAAGACTACGATACTCACGCAAAAACTTTTGACGGTTTAATTGGGAAAGGAAATAACTCCTCAGTTGCAGTGGCGGATCTACGTCGTTTGAAGTGGTACAACGTTGTATAAGGAGAATGAGGATATTGTGCTTGTGCTTGTTCAAAAGTAGAAAATAGCACTGCAAAAAAAAAAACACGCTTTCTTTGTTATGTTTAAATAAATAGAAGGATCGTATCGTTGCCATGTATGGCTCTCTCTTGATAGAAGCCTTCACTTTGAATTCATCTTTCTAATCCAATGCTATAATTCTTCTGTTAGTCTCTCTACTCTCTAGTATGTTTAATAGGCAAATATATATGTAAAACATATAAGCTTAGTATCTGTTCGGCTGCCCACAGTTTGAAGAATTTCTTTTGACTGCATTTACTTTCAAAAGCTTATTGGTTGTGTTTAAATACAAGGATCTTATCATATCCATGTAGGGCTCTCTGTTCATGGAAGCCTTCACTTTTGGTTCTGCTTTTTATGGAAATTGATACAACCTGTTGTTGTGTTTCATATATGAAAAACATCTGAATCACTTTATAATTTGGGCTGTTTGCGTCGGTTGGTTGCAGTTTATGGGTGATCGATGATGAATAAAGAAACGAGGAAATTATCTAAAATATCGGATAAGGTTCGAACTGCAATTGAAGTTAATTTTGCGGATTTGCCTCCTGTTCTTGCATGGGGACAGCAGGAAGTTACCAAAACTTGATGAGACGGCAGCAGACAACACTCTGGTTTAACTGTCACTGCTAAAAAATCTTTATTTTCCTACTGATTTTTCACTGAATATCGGTGATAAAATCTAAATAGTAGTGCTTTCACATATAAAAGTGAGGAAGTTTTCCCGTGTATGGGAACCTGTTTTCTACCATGCGTTTTTCTAGTGAGCTAGTTCAGTGAGAATGATGAGGAAAAATAATGTTTTATAGCACAGATTTTTCACTGAATATCGATAGGAAAAATCTTTATGTAAGAATGTGGAATAATTTTCCTTCGAGATTTCTTTCATTAATCACAATATATATAGTTGTACAAAGGTGATTCCTAATACAGTAAGAATCCTAAGTTACCTTAAATACATGATACTAATAAATACAATATATACTGTGAATATTTGAAGAATATTCGCTAATACTCCCCCTCAGAAGGAGTGGGAGGAGGCCGAATGCCCAGGCTGGATCTAAAGTCTGTGAACAGTTGTCTGGGTAGTCCCTTTGTGAAGATGTCTGCATACTGATATGAGGAGGGTACATGTAGAATTTTGACTAGAGCACGTGCAACCTTCTCACAGACAAAATGGATATTCATCTCAATATGTTTGGTCCGCTAATGCTGGACCGGATTATGAGACATGTAGATGACAGATATGTTATCACGATAGACTATAGATGTCTTCCGCAATGGACAACTGAGCTCCAAGAGAAGATTTCGAAGTCAACAGATCTCAGCAACTACATTAGCAATACCCATATACTCTGCTCAAAGATCGAGCGATAACGCGGGCTTGTCGCCGCGTACAAGAGATAAGATTATCCCCTAAAAACACACAATAGCCTGAAGTAGAGCGTCGCGTGTTCGGGCACCATGCCCAATCAACATCTGTGTAAGAGAGCAACCTGTTCGGAGCGGAGGGGTAGAGATGCAACTCATAGTCAGGAGTACCCTTAATGTATCTGATAATACGCTTAAGAGCAGTAAATGGGGTTCCATCGGGGCATGCATGAATAAACACACATGCTGAACGTCATATGCAATGTCGGGCCTGGTGAATGTGAGGTACTGAAGAGCACCTGCAAGACTCCGATAGAGAGTATGATCAGACACTGGATCACCCTCAGAAGCACTGAGCTTGGATTTCGAATCAACAGGAGTAGGCACAACCTTGTAATTCGACATCTTAGCTCTGAACACAATTTGTTCTGCATACTTAGGCTGACTCAGGAATATAGTATATGCAGATCTAGTGACTGATATACCCAAGAAGTAACTCAGCTTGCCCAAATCAGTCATAGCAAATTCAGTTTTGAGAAGAGCAATACTGTCATTTTTCAATTTGTCAGATGAGGCAGTGAGAACAATGTCATCCACATATAATAACAAGTAAGCAATGTCACTACCATGATGAAAAATGAACAGAGAGGTGTCACACCTGTTGCAAATAAATCCAATCTACATAATATACCAGGCAAAGCGGTCATACCACGCACGAGGCACTTTTAGACCATAGAGTGACTTCCTGAGACAACAGATATACTGGAGAACGACAGAATGAACAAAACCATGTGGCTGATGCATATACACAGTTTCTTTCAAATCCCCATGAATAAATGCGTTTTTGACATCTAGCTGATGAATCAACCACTTTTTACCCATAGCAATACTAAGAACAGTACGAATCGTAGCCGGTTTAATAATCCTAAAAGTATCACCACAGTCAATGCCCTCCTGCTGATTAATGTCATTTGCCACAAGTCTAGCCTTGTAGCGTTCCAAAATACCACTATCTCTGAATTTGTGACGAAAAAACCACAAACATCTGATCACATTCACCCCCTCTGGTCTAGGTACTAGATCCCAAGTATGCTTCTTAGTTAAAACATTATATTCCCAGACATGACCGCATTCCAATTAAGGTCAAGTTTAGCCAATTTGGGGCTATTTGGAAGTGAGAAATAGTTTGGGCAGACAAGTTAAACTGGACTTTGGGTTTGAAAATCTCATGTTTGGCACGAGTTTCCATTTGGTGATTGGGTACAGTGGGTGACTGCATTGGTTGAGTAGGAGGGTCCGAAACAGATGGAGATGGGGAAAATGGATGATTTTTCGACTGAGGACTAGATGACGGTGAAAAATCAACTTGCTCACTAGAAGACTGGCGTTGTGGCGCATCCCCTAGAAGTTTTTGCGTTGAAGGCGAGATGTTAGTGAACTGACTTAGAATAATGGGAGATAGGTGTCACGACCCGAACCGACGGGCCGCAACCCGTTGCCCTAATTGGACACCCTTAGACTGACCTGCCACTAGGGATGTCAGTGGGGAGAGTAAATGCGGGTACCGTCCCACATCCGCTCCAATTGGGGCGGGTATGGGGGATGATTTCGTGGGTGGTGGGGCGGGTATGAGTATCAAAAGTGCTACCCGCCATGGGTAGTGGGGCGGGGGTGGATTTCATATAAGACCTGCCCCGCCCCCGCCTCGCTACCGCCCCGTACATGTTTGTGTTGGATTCTTTAATTATGCTTATTTTCTAGTATTCTTAACTAGACAAGGACTTGAAATATCTTATTTTTGTCAAGACTCCCTTATTCTTGTCAAGTCATCAACCTATTATTATTATTATTATTCATTTAAAATAAAATGTACGGTACCCTTCAATTTTTTTAATGTTTTGTGTGAAAATGTATGGTAGAATGCAACAACTCTACTAGTGTATATGTGACAACTTTGGTAATAACATTGAAGTTTCTCTTTTCTTTTTTTTACAATTGTGATTATTTGAAAGGACTATAATTTTTTTTGTCTTCTTCTATATAAATTTCACTCTTTATTTTAATCTTTTAATATTCCTAATATTTTGGTAAAGTTTCAGACTTTGATATTTGATAAACCATAGCGAAAAAAGTTCATTTTTTCCATTTTCTTGACCTCATTTTTTATTATATAATTTTTTTTACTACCGGTGATGAGTACTCCCTGGGGTAAGTGGGGCGGGGGCGGGTGGAGAATTTACTACCCCTGATGGGTGGTGGGGCGGGGGTGGAGGTGGGTTTTAGGTGGCGGTGCAGTGCACGGTACCCTTCCCCCAACCCCGCCCCGCCCCATTGACATCCCTACCTGCCACGTATAGTCTGACTCATACCAAACCATATATATCAGAATAGACCTGTCTCCTGAGGAGTCACAACAATTCAACATAACAAAATAGGCGAGCCGACAAGGCTACTGCTATATACGGAACATCCAAAAATAAGGTATAACAGTAGTACATCTGACCAAAATATATATACAATCCACTCAAGTCCAAAACACGTCTAACACCCACAACTGTCTACAGACCTCTAAGAGTACGATAATGACATACGACGGGACATGCCCCGTCGAGCCTCTAAATATGCATAAGTCAAAAATCAGGTTCTGTACCGAAATGACTAAGCTCCGGATCAATGGAGCTCTCTCAATAGCTGAACATGAAATCCTAGACTGGAGGATCACCAAACTGGGTACTGATCGCGTATGAAACACGATCCCGGAAGAAGAGTGTCGATTGAAATAATGTCACGAGTATGTAAAATATGAAGTACTGTAAATGAGATCATAACTGGCCAAGATAACATGAGACCTGTGTAATAATCAAAATACCAATACAACTGTGCCACATAGAAATGAGAGTCAATTGTGCCTTATAAAAATGAGAGTCATATCAAAATCATGTATGCCTGTCCATAGAATCATCATGCCTGTATATATATAACGTGTCCCGACCCTCTAGTGAGGGACTCGGTGGAATCATCAGTATAACATGTCCCGACCCTCTGGTGAGGGACTCGGTGGAATCATCACAATCATGAATACCTGCCCGTATAACGTATCCCAGCCCATTTCGGGACTCAGTGAGCTCATCGTCATCATATATGTACATATAACGTATTCTGGCCCATCATGGGACTCAGTGAAATCATATAGTCATCTCCGCACGAATAGAATATCATGAGTAACTTTATACGAATTAGATCATCATTTAACTCTCGATGGAATAAAATAGAATAACTTTTACTTTAGAAAATCAAGGCACTTTCATATCGTATATCTTTAAGAATTTGGATTCAATAGAATTATGTACGTCCGCCGTACACTCATTTATATAAATCATGCCAAAAGAAAGAAAAGATAGTTTCACATACCTTATTGACGAACTAACCAACTCGATAATCTAAATACGCCTTGACTAACAATTCAACCTATAATGGTAGTAACATGTCCATTAACCTTATGATTACTAGCATACGTTATAATTGAATGATAACTTGCTTTCTTTTCTATAAAAATTTGGGCAGCACTTCCCCTATTTATATGCACATCCACAACTTACAACAAATGCCACCAATACCAATTAACAAGTCACAATTCCAAGATATCACAAAATCAGTCCATATACTCTACTTACACCATAATTATGCATTCTTTCTTCTTACATTTACGGAATACAACAACAACGACAACCAAGGTGATTACTACACCTATTTCTCATGTTAATCCAGCCCTTAATCCATATTAAACAACCTTTAAAACAACCCATAAAAACAGTCCATACGTCTAGCAACAACGACAAGAATACGTGTCTTATAGTTTGCAACATAACACATTTTTACTCTTTAATTCCTTTAAGACATGTATTAGTAATTACCACAACGTATATACACGTTTAATACTTATATTACCAGCATTATAACTCTACCAAAACAACCCCTAAAATGCAACACAACATGTTCATTAATTCTATACAAGTCTCGGCCAACACATTATAATTTCATAACTCTTCTCTTAATTACTTAGAGTCCAATTCACCTTTCAACACTTCCATATAACTAATTACCACTCTAAATATCAATATTTCTTTTCAATTTCAACATGTAATTAGCGACAAGGATAACAACAACAACGAATCCAATGTACACAAAAACAACCCCAATTTCGTTTACAACACCCCATAGTCACATGCATTGTCTTAACCTATAACAACATGCAATTCCAATTATATCATAAGAAGAAGAATCTTTACCTCAAATTTAAGCCAAAACAGTCCCTAATTCTCGGTCCAATGCCCAAGTTGTCTTCACCATTTTTATCATTTCTTCAACTCCAAAATGGCATGCATGTGTTCTACAAGTTTAAATCTATCTTCCTTACATGTTTTTCTTCCAAAAACTCATCTCCAACACATTGAAATCTCTGGACAGTTTCGGTCCAGTGGGTACTGATTTTTCACCACTGTTTTGTGGTGTTTCTTTGGCTTGTAATTTGTGGAAGAACTTAGGCTAGGAAGAAGAAATAAAAGCTTCAATTTGTTGGCTATGGGGTGAGGGGTTCTCGGCTGAAATGGGGAGAAAAGGAGGAGGAGAAGTGTGTGTTTGAAATGTAACGTGGAGAGGTGAAAGGTATTAAGGGAAAAAATCTGAAAATGCTCATTACACTTTGGTCCAATTTTCTTAATTGTCTACTTAAATTAATCCCTCAGGTAATAATTAAAGCTTAGATCTCACTTCTTCTAATTCCCGAAAATTTTATAAGGTCTCGTAATCTCGATGTCGTAATTCTTATAATACGACATCAGTCCATAACGGGAATATACAACTTATTATTACTAATTTCCAACGTCACACGTTGTAACCAACATTTTCCGGAATCACATCCTTTTGTATACTAATTTCCTTATTAGCATATGTAAATATACTTTATATCCAATATTCAGATTTTATTTCCTTAATTACATTCTCTGATTATCGCCTTAAACTTACGAGGTGTAAAAATAAGATTGATTCATCAAGAAATGAGTAGTCTGGTTTTTGGTATTTCTGAGGGTCCGAAAATAGAAATATTGTCTCGTTGAACGTGACGTGATGAGAAATGTGAGTCTGACGAGTGGACATGTCATAACACAGATAACCCCTATGGTTGGGTGGGAAATCGAAGAATACACATGGTGTAGTTCTAGGAGCCAACTTATGAGGGGTGGTGGAGGTAAGATTGAGATAGCACAAACAACCAAAGATCTGTAGGTGGTCATAAGATGGAGTCCTACGATATAGAATGTTTGTGGGGCTCTTATTTTGTAGAGTGATAGTAGGTAAAATATTTAGGAGGTATTCTACCATTTTGACAACATAGACCCAGAAAGATGATGACAGCCATGCATGAAAAAGGAGAGTACGAACCATGTTATTAACAGTGCGAATAATTCGTTCAACTTTACCATTTTGAGGGGAGGCGTGAGGACAAGAGAAGCGGAACACCATGCCTTGTTGAGAGTAAAAGTTATGGAAAACCGAATTATTAAATTCACGTCTGTTATCACATTGAAAGGATTTTATTGATTTTTCAAACTGTGTTTTAATAAATCTGTGAAACTCAAGAAATTTAGCAAAAACCTCATATTTGAATTTGAGTGGATAAATCCATACATAATGTGAAAAATTATCTAATAAAACAAGATCGAATTTGTGACCTAGAGAGCTAACAACAGGAGAGGTCCACAAGTCAGCATGAACAATGTCAAATGGTGAAACTGTAATACTCATTGAAGACACAAAAGGAAGACGAGTATGCTTGCCAAGCGGGCAAGAAAAATAGTTTTGGGCAAGTTTCCCATTATTACATTTAATACGCTGATTATTTCTAAGAAAAGAAAAAACATGATCTCCTGGATGTCCGAGCCTATTGTGTCAGGCGGATGGAGACAATGCAGCAAAAGAGATTGGTTGTTGAGTTCTGACAGCGGAAGAGTTTGTGAAAGGGTAGAGGTTTTCCACACTGTATTATAAATCACCTTTGTACAACTATATATATTGTGATTAATGAAAAATATTCGCTAATACTTTATTTCTAGTAGTGTGTAAGACAAGATCCTACATGAATGATTTAGTGGCTTTCTAATGAAGTTTTTAATAACTACTGATCTTTCACATTGCTTTAATTTCTCGTCTGAGTCTGACCGTTTCTCATACTTTGTTTTGCTTTGCCTGATTATGTTTTGTCTTGAGCCGAGGGTAGGGATGACAACGGGTAGGATCTGGACCGGATCCTACTAGATCTAAATCCAGATCCGTTTTACATACATGTATCCATATCCATATCCAGATCCATAGGGTCCATAAAATCATATCCAAATTCAGATCCATCGGATCCACGGATCGGATCTGGATCCAAATCAAAGTGACTGATTATTAAGTTATACCTTCTAATCAGTCCAAATTTTCTAGAAAAAGAGTCAATTTAATTTAACGGAATCATGAGAATGCATCCGTAAATTAGGACTAAATGACATTGTTGACAATTGTTATGTCTATTGGCTATTGGTGTAGTGAGAAACAATCCTCTCAATACCTAAGCTACTACATAAGTACCACATAAATGATTAATATAATGATTAAAGAATAACACGCAAAACGTGTCTCAATTAAAAAAATAATGGCCTTCGGCCCTTTGAATATAAAATAAAATTAAGATTACAAAAGATTCAGTGCCATGATGTATAAATAATAAATGTATAATTAATTTAATAAAAAACGGATTCACGGGTCGGATCTGGACCGGATACGGATTTCAAAGACAAGATCCAGATCCGATCTGATCCATCATAAACGGATCCGAGTGCGATCCGGATCCGTCGGGTCCAAACTTTGAATATCCATATCCTATAAAACGGATCTGGATCCACCGGATCCGGATCGGGTCCGAGATCCATTGCCATCTCTAGCCGAGGGTCTACCAGAAACAGTCGTTCTACCTACCAAGGTGGAGGTGAGGTCTGTGTACATTCTATCCTCTTCAGACTCCACATTGTGGGATTTCACTAGGTATGTTGTTGTTGTTACTGATCTTTTTAAATTCATAGCCAAGATGGAGCGACTTAGATGTGAACCAACATGTTAATAATGTCAAGTACATTGCTTGGATTCTTGAGGTACATCTTCCCTTTCTTTCCCCTCTTACTTTTATTTAAAACCTGTTTTTCCTTTTACATTATTGCTAGTAAAGTATGATAGTTTGCACTTAAATCGTGAATAAGTACTGTTGTAGACGTCTTTTAAATATCGGTTCATCTAGGGAAGAAGGTAAAATGGAAAAAAAAGAAGGTAAAATGGAAGACAAAAAGCCAACAAAATTTTTAGGTTTCAAACCAGCTAAATATATGGAGGAAGGAGCTTTTTCTTACATAATGAGTTGTAGAGTAATTTCACATAGACATCTGCACAGATAGCAGTGTATCCTTCATTTCTCTTTTGACTTGTGTGCATTTAGGATTTAAATTATGCTGCTGTTGGCCGGCACTGTTCTTAATATACTCTGAATCTCTGCAGAATGGAAATATGTATTGTCATGTTATGGTAGGCGTCTTTCACACCATCCATTTTCATGTATAAATATAATAAAGCGTTTAAAAAACCCGGTTAGGCCGGCACCTCTGATTCTGTTTCATTTGCTTGTTCTCTTCATCTTTTTGTCCTCGAACTGCTGACTTCTACTATGCACTCTTCCTTGTATAAAAGCATCTCTGCACCTCAAATGTAACCCGAAAGGTCAACAAATAAGTTGGAATAAACGAAAGCTGCCATGAAACGAAATACATCCATGTTTCCCCAGCTTCTCTTCAGAATTTTCATTAGCTGCTTATTTACTTCTCTTCCTGTACCTTCGTTCTCTACTAGTACAAATCTTGATACCATTTGCACCTGTTTAATCAATTACAATGTCAGTAACTTCTATGTTTACCCAAGGGATGAATCCACAGCTAGTAATTACTTTAACTTGCTTGACTTCTCCATTCAGAATCTCCGATTTGCGGCGTCCTTTATGCCAAAACCAACGGTCATTATCGTACCAGAGAGCAAGGAGCAGCTCGTGACCAGCGTTCTGTGTAGCAGACGAGGTTCATATGAAATCAGAGTAAGGTGCGGAGGACACAGTTATGAAGGGACTTCATCAGTTTCCGTAGATGGTTCCCCATTTGTGGTCATTGACTTGATGAAATTAGACGGTGTTTCAGTAGATTTGGGTTCTGAAACGGCTTGGGTGCAGGGAGGTGCAACACTTGGCCAGACTTATTATGCGATTTCCCAGGTCAGTGGCATTCATGGCTTTGCAGCAGGTTCCTGCCCAACTGTGGGCGTTGGTGGGCATATTTCAGGAGGTGGTTTCGGATTTTTATCCAGAAAATATGGACTTGCTGCTGATAATGTGGTGGATGCTCTTCTCGTTGATGCGCAAGGACGGCTATTAGACCGCAAAGCCATGGGAGAAGATGTGTTTTGGGCCATCAGAGGTGGTGGCGGTGGAATATGGGGAATCATCTATGCCTGGAAAATCCGATTGCTCAAAGTGCCCAAGACCGTCACTAGTTTCATAGTCTCTAGGCCTGGCTCCAAAAATTACGTGTCCCAACTAGTTCACAAATGGCAACTAGTTGCACCAAAGTTGGATGATGAGTTTTACCTATCCGTCTCCATTACTGCTGTTAGTGGAAAAACTCCTACTGAAGTAAATGCCCAATTCAACGGATTTTACCTAGGTCCAAAAACTGAAGCCATTTCCGTCTTGAATGAAGCCTTTCCGGAGTTAGGCGTTCTGAAACATGACTGCAAAGAAATGAGTTGGATTGAGTCTACACTTTTCTTTTCTGACTTAGATAACGCTGAGAACTCCTCCCGCGTCTCACTTTTGAAAGAACGCTACTTGGAGAAAAAAACATACTTTAAAGCCAAATCAGACTATGTTAAGACCCCAATTGCAGTGGGTGGAATAATGGCAACTCTTGATGTACTTGAGAAAGAGCCCAAGGGACTCATTATACTGGACCCTTACGGTGGAGCCATGCAGAGGATTAGCGAGGAAGCTATTGCTTTCCCTCATAGAAAGGGTAACCTTTTCGGAATTCAATATCTAGTACAGTGGAAAGAAAAGGATAATATTGCCAAGAGCAATGAGTACATAGAGTGGATAAGGGAGTTTTACAATACAATGGCACCGCTAGTTTCAAGCGCGCCTAGGGAAGCTTATGTCAACTACATGGATCTGGACCTTGGAGAGATGGACTACTTACTGCTAAGTACTACTAGTACGAATCATGCAGTGGAGAGAGCTAGGGTCTGGGGTGAAAAGTATTTCTTGAATAACTATGATAGGTTGGTTAAAGCTAAGACAATAATTGACCCACTAAATGTTTTTCGACATCAACAGGGCATCCCTCCAATGTTCGCCTATATGCAAGATCATAACTATAGTAGTAAATGAGCTTTGGGCAGATTAGTTTTCCTCCCCTGTTTACTTTATAACATTGTTAGTTTGTCTTGAATTTTCCTCATAGTTTGTATCAAAAAAGGTTAATATAAAATTATATAAGAAATATGTGTATATCTTTTTCAGTATTTAATCACGGCAAAAGGTAAAATGCGACTGTATGTTTTTATTAAGCAAACAAATAGGAGAATGAAGAGTAATGGAGAAAATATTAGTAAAATCAAAATAAATATGGTGAGACAGGTTGGTTATGCTAAGCCGATAGAGATTTATATACAACAATAACAACGAACATGAAACACGAGAGGGGTGAATTGTAACCCTCCAGATCTGAAGATGTAAAGAATGGATATTGGGTCTAACTCAACCCCAAAAGCTAGCTTGTAGGGTGATGATTGTCCAAGTCCATATAAGGAGTCCATGTTCACACATCAAATCCATTGATGTTCGGGCATGGAGATCTGTCACCGAAGGATATGTTGTTCCCAAGTATCCAGCGGATGAGGATGATGATATTTTTACCAAGCTCGAATCCGAGTGGACTGCGAAAAAGATCAATAATGCTAGCTTTAACGAAAAGGCCTTGAATGCTATATTCGGATGGGTAGATTTGTATATGTTCAAACTCATTCAGAATTGTACATCGGCTAAGGTCGTTTGGGAGACCCTGCAAACTCATTGTGAGGGTACCTCGAGTGTGCGACGAACAAAGCTACACATGTTTTTGAGCCAATATGAGCGCTTGAGGATAGAAGAATCTGAGGATATAAAATCCTATTTTGAAAAGTTGATTGACATTGCAAATCAGTGTCAAGTGCTTGGTTCTCCTTTGACCAACACACAACTTTTGGACAAAGCCCTCAGATCTCTTTCTGAAAGGTTTAAAACAAAGATTTGTGCTATTGAAGAGGCCCATAATCTTGCCACAATGGATCTACATGCCTTGATGAACATCTTTCAAACTTATGAGATGAACATCAAGAGCCAAATGGACTTGTATAGGGACAAGACGATGACACTTCAAGGACAAACCTCGGAAACAAAAATTGAAGACGAGGATGAAAACCTTGCGGAACTAGGTGATGGTGCAACTGTTGTCTTACTTACTCGATGATTCAATTCGATGACGAGGAAGATCAACAATGATCGAAGTAAAGCTAAATATAAGCGGCACCAAAACCCACTCTTCAATAAACAACCAATAAGATCATCTTTAGGGCAAAGAAGTGATAATCCACTGAGAAAAACAAACTCAGACAATATCAATTTTAACCCCAAACAACTCGAGGGAGTGCAATGTCATGCATGCTCGGGTTGGGGACATTATGCTAATGAGTGTGTAAGCACCCTTAGAAAAGTTGGTAAAAGTTTGTGGATGTCTCTCAGTGATGATGAAAATGAAGAAGATGAAGGAGATCGAGAAGAAGAATCACAGGCGATGCCGACAGCAATGTTCGAACATTCACTGTCCGCAATGAAGATTTTATTGACAATATTGTTACAACATCTGTGACAACATTGGATACAACATCTGAAATCTCAGTAACATCAGAAAGGTATGTGATTTTGACTATTATGATGTTAATTGTTTTAGTGGTTTAATTTCGTCATGTGAAGCTATAAACTTGGAACTAGTTGACACTAAATATGAAGTGATAAAAGAATTACAAAATTTTTGTAAAGCCTTGATCACAGAATCTGAGCAACTAGATTCAAAAGAAAAATTTTTGGCTCTTGAAAAGAACAATCTTAAAGGCACAATTTCCCGGTTAGAGGTAACACTTACCAAGAAGGACCTAGAACTTGGTAAGATCCGTGCAATATTGAATTTAGCTGAGACCACCTTTCAAAGGCTCAACACGGGGACTTTCAAGTTGGACGAAATTTTAAACTTCATCAAGCCTACACAGGCTGGGATTGGGTATCAATCACATCTGAAACCAAAAACTTCTAAGATCCATAGTAAAAATGAGAAGATAAAGTTTGTTAAAGAAACACACAATGCTAAAAATAAATCACATAACACTAAGGATAGATTGAAGTTTGGATGCAATTATTGTAAGAAGTTAGGTCATCTAATGCCCTACTGCATCAAACTTCAAAACTCCGTGCTCAGATCGTTGTCGAAGATGTCGTCACCAATGTTGTCCAACATTGCTAAAACATCGAAACAATCAGCCTGAGAACAGAAAAAAGAAGAGTTTTGAAAAAAATGTGGGTACCCAAACTAAACCTGCGTTGTAATGTGTGCATAATTGTTTTACGTACTAATATTATAAGTTCTTGGTATTTCGATAGTGGTTGTTCACGACACATGGCATGTACCAAAATCTTACTGAAAGATTATGATGCATTCAACGGAGGATACGTGATCTTTGGTGGGGTAAGCAAGAGTAGGATAATTGGTAGAGGAACCCTCAATGTTCCTGACGTACCAGCTTTGAAGAATGTTCTTCATGTAGAATGCTTAGTGGCTAATCTACTTAGCATAAGTCAGCTATGTGACGATGATCTCGAGGTAAAATTCAACAAACGTGAATGTAGAGTTACAGATTCTGCTAATAAGTGTGTTATGTTAGGTATCCGAACTGGAGACAATTGCTATCTCGTTGATGGATGATTGGTGTATTTTATATACACATTTTGAGTCATTTTTAGTTAGTATTTTACTCATTTCATTTATGTTTAGTATAGTATTGGAGTCGTTTTCATTTCTTTTGTGTCACAGCGGTCAGAAATGGAGAAATGGCGAAAAAGAGATAAAATGAGCATAAATGAGATGGAATTGCACACTAAAAGGGCCAAGAAATGAAGCCTAAAAAGTTCTGGGAAATATAGAAGAAATTAAACGAAGACCGGACGAACAAAGGACGAAGAAACGAAAAATCCGGAAGAATGCCGTCTCCGGCGCCGACCACTGAAGATGTTCTGAAACGCCTCTGATTTTCAGGCGTCGTGGCGCTCGACTGCAAGGCCATGGCGCCGACGCGGGATTTTTGAGTTTTGGGCCGAATTTGACACGTTTTCAGGGTCCAAAAGGGATAACTTTTCCTACCTACATAATCCTTAACCCTTTACCTAAAGGATTCCATAACTTTTCCTAAACCCTTTACCTAAAAGGATTCCATAACCTTTCCTACCTACATAATCCCTAACCCTTTACCTAAAGGATTCTTGTGCTATAAATAATTTCTACATCATTAGAAGAATTCATCCATCACCCATTCCATTCTCCATCCTACATTTCATTCCCATTCTATTCTCCATCCACCATTCCATTCCATTTCATCTTGTAAATATTCCACAACACAATCTTTGGATGCTAGAAGGCTTGAAAACTTGTTCTTGAGTATTTTTCTTTTCTTTCTTTTGCTTTGTTTATTTCAGTTCATGTATGGAGATTATATTAGTTCTTAGCGTGACTATGGCTAAAAGCTAATTACTTTATTAGGGATTTCCTTGTGATTCACTTGAAACTCTATTCATGAATTAATATATTAGTTTGGTTTCTTCTTCACTTATTTAAGATTTATTCAATAGTTGTTTTGATTGCTTGATAATTAACTGATCACTAGTTATCATCACTTATATGAGTTCTAATCGAAATCCGAAAGGGAGATTGTGAATATGCTATAGTTGAATAAACATAGGTCTAAATCGTGGACGAAAGTACCCCGATACTTGTGTAGCTTAATAGGTTATTGCTCTTAATCCTCCTTTGTATTCAATCTTGTCATCGAAAGATAGAAGAGTTCTCCATTGGGGTTGAGTGTTTATATTACCTTAACAGGAGTATAAAACGGTCTAGTTAACCTGCTATCTTAACGTAGAAGAAGAAGTCAGTCTAATTGTATTAAGGATTGAATAGAGTGGATAATTGATGATCTTGGAAGCCCTAATTCTCCATCATAACTGATTTAATTCAAAGTATTTTTATAATTAGTTTATTTTCTGCATTATTAGTCTAAAATTCCCAATCAATTAACGTTAACCAAATAGATACCATATGATAGATAATCGGTACTTGAAAACCAGTCCCTGAGGACGATATTCGGTCTTACCTAGATTATATTACTTGTCACAATACGTGCACTTGCGTTAAGCATGTGTATAAATCGCACATCAAGTTTTTGGGGATTGGCGTACTTTCAATACCGATTTATCTATTCTTATTTCTAATTTGGTTGCTCGAAGAACGAGTTTCTAACTTGTTCTGCGAGCATCTTTTTATCACCTTTTGTTGTTTTCTTATTTTGCAGGTTAAATTTGAAAAAAAAAATTATATGGACTACTACTATCAAAGACAGTGGAGTCATCAACAACAGCTTAACCCACAGGTTCTAGTGGAAGATCTAGATGAGTTGCAGGCAGACATACTCAGGCTCACCAAGTGCCAGACTCAGTTTATGGCTGAGACAAGGGAGTCCCTAAAAAATTTGGAGACTCACATAGGGCAACTGATGGATAAGATGAGCAATACACCTCAAGCAAATCTGCCTAGCGACATCATTATGGGAGGTGGTAAGCAAATTGAGGAGCCTGAACCACACCCAGCTAGTGAGGAATTTGGAGAGATAATTGGTGTAAAGAAGAAAAAGTTACTGAGATCCAATCATTCATTTTTTTGGATTCCTTGGAAAATCTTTTTCTTGTACCTATTGCAGAAGAAACACCACCAGCTGTCACTGTTGATCCCCAAAAAGGAAGTCCATACCATCAAGGGCACCCCCTAGAGTTGAGAGATGTAGGAAATTTCACTGATCCCTACATTATAGAGAGCCTAAAAGATAAGTCGGTCTTGTGTATTTGGGGGATAATCTTATGTCTAAGGCCCTTGTTTGAAAAAGGTGCTGTAGAAAAAGTGAGACCTGCAACAAACACTGTGCGGATTGCAGGCAGTTCGCAGAAGGATCCAATGGACACTCGTAAAGGTTAACTGCGTCCGGCTAAAAGACGTTAAAGACAACGCTTGTTGGGAGGCAACCCAATGTTTATTAATTATGTTATTTTAATTTCTGTCTTTTATTTTGTCTTGAACAATCTCACGGTCTTGGGTTCTTGTTTTGTGTTGTTAGATGACAGGTGGACTAGGAGCAGACCCCGAACAGAAAAAGGAGCAAAAACGCTGAAAAAAAGGAAAAGCCGTCGTCAGCGCCACGGCGCCGAATCTCAGGGCCGTGGCGCCGGAACTTCAGAGAGCCATATTCCGTGCAAATTTCAGAATTTTTCCTCCCAGACCTCCGTTATGACCGCTGTGTTGTGTCAGTAAGTTGTCCCTATTTTTTTTAGTCTTGCACACATTGGGGACAATGTGTGATTTAAGTTTGGGGGAAGTTCTTAGTTTATTCCATGTTTTATGAGTCTAATTTTTTTTAGTCTAATTTTTATTTATTTTTATTTTTTATGATCAAGCATGCTGTAGTTACTTGAAACGCCTAGTGAAGTAAAGTGGAATAATGTAATGAAATTAGAAGCAACCATCTGAACACTTAGGATAGATATGCCAAAAATTCATGAAATCGAACTATTTGGGGTATCTTGCTTGATTTATGCATTGTTAGTGATTAAACATATGTGTCTGCTTGCTTGCTATTTGAGGCGAAATAGTTAGGATATGCATGTTAGGGATATGATTCAGGCATTTCTTTGTTAGCCCTTTCTTACCATTCTTTGCCTATCATTGACATTACAATTGAATCCCTAGTCAGCCCCTTTGAGCCAAAAATAAGATCTTTTCTTTGACACTCTAAAATTCCATATTTGTGCCATAAATGAAAAAATTGAGTTGTTTGGAATATAAAGTGTTGAAAAAGAGACAAAAGAGAGTGAACAATTTTGATGCACCCCAATGAATGTCACGACCCGACCTCGGGCCCGCGACTGGTGCCTTATCCCGGTTACCCTAGTGATACAACATTAGAGAAAATCAACGGAAATAAAAACTTATACATGAAATAAGATATAAAATAAGAAATAGGCTAACCAAAACGGTCACCTTTCTGTATATATAACAACACTCGAACAGTTACATCCTTTACAAACCCTGCCCACAACAGTACTACAGACCTGTCGCGCCCTTTTTCGACCGCGACATTCTAAAAAGCGAATCCTGCTCAAAAAATGCAATGTTAGAAAAATATAATAAAATAGTTTAAGAGGCTTAAAGTTTTAAAAATGCTAAAAGGATGCTAAAATTGCAAAAGATGCTAAAGTTTAAAAGGGTGCTAAAATGCTAAAGGGTTGCTAGAATGCTAAGGGTTCGCGGAGTCGCCACCTAATTAATTGGGTGAATTAGGACACCTAAATGTCAACTAGGTTAAATTCAACACTAACTCCATTTTTATGGTCTGCTAAACTTAATGAGATTCTGGGTAAGGGTTCTTTATTAATCTAGTGGGAAGGGGTTAGGCACCCTCTAAGATCCGCTAACTTGCGGTTGTCCTGCCAAACCTAGGGTAATTATTATATTTTTTAAAATGCAAAATAAAGCTCCACCTGCTTAATAAGATGTTAAAATGTTTAAAAGGTGCCTTCAAGTAAAAGGTTGCTAAAGGTATTAAATGCTAGAAGGGCTCCTGCTTAGAAAAAGTGTTAGAAAAATAAATAAGATGCTAATTGTTTAAAGGAAGGCTTAAAAGTATTTAAAAGGGTGCTAAAATATTAAAAGTGCTAAAAGGTTAAAGATGCTAAAAAATGCTAAAGTTTTAAAAAAAAATGCTTAGAAAGCTTAAAAAGAAAGGTATCAAAGGTGCTAAAGGAATGCTAGCATATTAAAGGTGTTAGAAGTGCTAAGAGGGGCTAAAAGGCTAAAGGTGCTTAAGAGTGCTAAAGATTAATTTTAAAAGTAAATGATGCTAAAAGTGCAAAAAGAATGCTAAATGTTAAAGAGTGCTTAAAAGGTGTTAGAAATGCTAAGATGCTAAAGGTGCTTTATGGACTAATAGATTTATCTGCGCAATTAAAGAAGTGAGGCGTTAGTTTTAGATATGCAATTTTAATAATTCAGACAAAGAATTAGATATGAAGTGACAAACCTAAAATAGATAATTAGAAGTGCCTTGCCGATTTTAAACTACCCGCCCAATTTATTTATTTCGACAATAATTGTTCTATGTTTCTTATTATTACAAAATAAATAGAATTGCGAATAAACAAATAAAGGCATAATGAGGCAAGAAAGTTAAGAGAGTGAAGGGATTGGAGCGGATGACTCCGTCCTATTTGTTTTTCTAGGAGTTTCTGAAGCGGGAATGCGAACGCGGATGCGGGTTGCCATTTGAAATGACTTGCGATGAGTCTCGCCGTGAGACTCTTTATTTTGCTCCGATGCGTGCCATGTAAAAAGAAAAGAAAGATAAAGATTAGTACGAGCCTAAATAATAATTGATGCAAATAATTAGGACGAGCACATATATGTCGCAATGACTCAAGGAGCGAAAGGGAAAACTGGCCCAGGGCAGTCGCTGGGCCCTGGGTGCAGGCAGTTGCAGGAAATGCAAAAAAAAAGAACACTATTGTGATGCTAAAGGCAGGCAGCCGGCGGGAAAACAAATTCAGACAGCAAGCATGACACACATGGAGAACAAGATAGAAAAGCACAAGAAAACTGGCAGTCAGGAGCAAATTCAGATCACAAGCAAGAGAGAACAATACTTCAAGGCTAAGAGAGGACGTCCATCATGTCTAATAATCGGGAACAGATCTAGTTCCAAATTAGGTATGAGGTAATTGCCTATTTTAACACTCCCACATATATAGGAATGAGAACACCAATTCATTCATTTTTCTTTGTTGTATAAAAGGTGAAATGACAAACATGCTGACTACACTTTATTTGGCAATAGGCAAACTAAAGAGGATGATCAAATTACTTCATGCTATGTTCAATATAGGCAAAGTAAAGCAAACAGTAAGGCGAACAGGGGCAAGAATGCAAAATAAGGCCTAAGGCAACCTACAAGGAAAGGGAAAAGAAAAGAAGGCAGTGGCTCAGGGGCATAGCAAACAGTAAGGCAAAACAGGGTGTAATGCAGGGACAGAAAAGGCCACAGAAATAGGCAGACAGGAGGCAACTTTCAGCTAGGCAGTCCCAGATATGGACACATTTAACACAAATTCACAAATGCAAATACCAAGGGAGGGGTCTTCAGGATTGCATGAACATGCTAAAGATTCTAAGGCAAACTAATGCAAATTCTTCAATTATCCAAGAGCAAACCAAGAACTAATATATGCGAGATTCTGTGTAATTTTACGACTGGGCTGATGTAGTTTCAATTACTATTGTCTTAGCCATAACTTATCTTCTAAACAGGTTCAGGTGCTAAGAAAAGGGACACATACATACTGAAGATATACCATTGGTGAAATACAATCCTAGATTAAGAAACAACCATCATATAGTGTTGGATATGAAACTAACATAGCATATTCAAATATTCATGGCCAAAATGGGTAAGCACGCCATTAGGCAATAGCAAATATCAACGAGAGTGCTGCAATCTGCATTATCAATGTCATATTACTTCGAGCAAATGGTTACAATGAACACAAATCTATTCCATGATTTCAATAAGCAAAACCTAGATTACTTAAAGCAGCCCAATCCAACATTGCATTTAAGCATTAATAGAAAACAGACAATATATTAATATGGAAGCATTTTATCACAATAAACAGATAGAACCAGTATATGACAAATCAGTAGAGATATTAGGTCAACAGGAATGACCAAACAAGTCTCAAAGTAGCATATTGGACATACTACTCCCTTAGTATGCTAGGAATCAGGGAAAAAAACAATACCACACTGTCTATTTTCATGTTTTAGATCTGAAATTGATTCATGATAGCCACAACATGCTAAATTGCTAATATTCAGATTAGTAAACATAAACAGCAAGTGACGACTTGATAAACGCATTTAAGGATTCAAAATAGTCATAATACAACTAACATACAAAATAATCAATCTAATAAACTCCAGCAATTTACCATTCAATTATACATGTCAAAACAAACTAACAGTCATAAATGATAGATTAATTAAAAGTAGTAACCAACGCAATATCAAATCTCACAGACCACATAATACATATTAAATAGCAAGAACTAAAGGAACATGTCAACCACGTAAAGGAAAAGAGTCAAGAGGAAGTCGAGTTTACCTTCTCCGGACAGCGACCCGGGGCAGCGTATCAAGTCGTCGGTCCGCTCGACGGGTTTTGGGTTTGCGATGCGAATGAAAGGGCGAGTTCGTTTACTGATTTCTGGCTGGAATTGAAAGGAAAGGATTCAAATTTCCTATTTTATGCGAAGCTAATTCTCTGGATGCTGAGCCCTAACTCCTTAGTTGTCGACTGCTGCTAAGGAGTGTCCTCGTCGATGCGATGGGTCTTCTGTCTGGCTCCTGCTCTGTCTCCTAAACTGCTGGTGGTTACTAATTATTGCTAAGGTGTAAAATGATTGCTATCTCCCCGACTCTCAGTGTCTTGCCCTAAATTGCTATGTCGTTGTGTTCTTCCCGTTTCGATGCTATCTGGGTCTGCCCACTGTGCTCGATTTGCATGTGCTTAAATAGCCCTCCTTTGAGTTCTAATAATGGTAAGTAAATAAAGGCGGATTGGGACGAGATTTGGTGCTGATTCGATCGTGATTTAGGTTTGAAGGGATTTGGTTAGGTTATGGTAAGAGGAGCTGTCTGGGGTGCGTGGGTAAGGGGAAAGCCCCGGATTCTCAGGCGAGAAATCCGGGCTGAAGTGCTGGTGCCTTGGCGGCGATGGGGTGTTTAGGGTTTCGTGTTTTTTAAGGCTTTGGACGAGGGAGACGATGAAGAGGGCTGAAGGGGGCGAAAAAAATGGATTGGGCTGAGGGGTTTGGGCGGATATAGGATAGAGGGGCGAGTGGGCTGGCGGGTCGCGGGTTTGGGCTGGGCAAAAATTAAAAGGTGGGCTGAGTATTAATTAGGTATTGGGTATTAATTTTAGGTTAGTGTTATAATTAATATGCTATTTAATTAATAGTTTTAGGCTTTTAATTAGTGATAAATTAATTTAATAAATTGTGCTTAAATTATTTAGGTGCTCCATTAATCTAATTGTTATCAAAAAATAAATGCGGGCGTGCTATTTAATTAATGCTTAATGCTTTAGAATGCGGCGCTATTAAAAATCTTATTATTATGCGTTATTGCGAAGTTAAATTAAAATTGAATTGAGTTTAGATTAAATTATTTAAATGCTAAATGCGAGTATGATATTTAAGAATCGTTTAAAGCTTTGCAAATGATTACTAATAAATGCGGCTATGCTACCTGACACGACGTTATCGCTAAATTATTTATTTTATGCATTTATTAATTATTTAAGAATTGCGACAAAGCTTAAAGTTAATAAATGCGGGCGCGGGACTCTAAGTGCTTAAAACTCTACGTAAGACGCGATGCCATTATTAAATTGTTTATTTATGCTTGTATTTATGTTTTATTGTTGTATTTTATTATAAAAATCCTAAAAAATTATTTTACAAAATTAGTCTAATTTTATGGTTAATGGCTGGACGGGAGGGTCAAAATTGAGTGTCAACAAGACCTCTAAGAGTTTTTATAATAACTATGACGGGACAGGGCCCCGCCATACCCCTGAATGTACAAGTACCTACAATGACAGGGGACTATACCAAAAGATAAGCCTCCGGAGGAACGGAGCTTCCCAATACGCAACACCGTGATCCTATGAGTGAGGATCAACAACCGGTGTACCTCTACCTGCGACATGAACGCATCCCCCCGAAGGAGGTCAGTACAACAGGTACCAAGTATGTGAAACTGAAAAATACTGTAATGAATCATACAGTCTATATAAAACAGGAGACATGTATGATAACCAAACTATAGTACACCATATATAAACAGTTATGTCAAGTCAGGGACTTACGCCCTCAAAGTCATCAATCATGCCCGTGAAATTCCTTCCTCACTGCCGGCAATCTATGACACAAATCATAATCATGTGACGTGCCTGTGTCATCCTACCTCACTGTCGGCGTACACATATACAATACCTATATATATCTTCTGCCCGTGGAATCCTCCATCACTGTCGGCAGCCGTAGGTGTAACATAAAACCATGTGACACGCCCGTGGCATCCTACCTCACTGTCGGCGTACACATATACAATACATATATATATATCTCCTGCCCGTGGAATCATCCATCACTGCTGGCAGCCGTAGGTGTAACATATAACCATGTGACACGCCCGTGGCATCCTACCTCACTGTCGGCGTACACATATACAATACATATATACATATAACATGCCCGTGGCATCCCTCATCACGGGTACATGTCTTCATGGGGAGCTAGCCCATGGAGTAATAATAATGGCCACATGCCCCCGGAATCCCTCATCGGTGTAGACATGTCCATATGACAATAACAATAAACCGGGAGTTTAACTCACGCGTGGCGCATGCCCGGAATTCCTCATCGGTGTAGACATGTCCATGTAACAATAACCATGGAAGCATACCCGTGGAATCCTCCGTCACTGCCGGTACGTCCAAGTAAATCCACAACAAGCCAGCCGGCCCTCCATCGAGAGACGCGGTGGCATAGAAAAACAATACTTGCACAACAAAGGCTATCACAACTAGCATAGGCAAGTTCAACATACTCTTAGACTTTCATTAACATGTAAATTGATTCACAATTTTTATAAACTCAAGGTACTCCCATTTATTGCCAACAATCCGGGTTTTAACCCTAAAGTACTACATACTTGCATTCTTTCAAAAAGACCTCTTGTTACGTAAAATCTGCCCGATACTAGTACTCGTAGTATCAAAACAGAGTAACTATCCTTTTAAGTAAACCAAAACAATTTTCCGTACCTTCCTTTTTAAATAAACCAAGAAAAAATCATGCCTTCCTTTAAAACCAAATCAAGACAATACCATGCTTTCCTTTTTAAAATAAAAACACTTCTCCCTTTTTAAAGTCAAGTAACAATATACTTCTCAAAATAGTTTAGGCTTCCTAACTTCAAATTCTCAAGTCTCTTCTCTTTTAGAAATCAAGTTTCTTAGTTTGGAATTTCAAGAAACCAATACTTGTTTATAATGATCTTATTAAAGCAGCCATGATCTAGAAAATGTAATACAATTTTGTCTTATCTTAGCTTCTATGCAGATGGAGGAATTCTACTCATTTTAATTTAATTGATTGTCAATACATTTTCATTTATTAACGCTGCAATGGCTTGTTCGATATTTATTCTCATTCGTGCCGTAAATTAGCAAAATCAACTCGACTCCAAATATTTCCTAACGACTCTTACCAACATCCCCCATAAGACTTGGTAAGATCTAAGATAACTTTATTCTTTTTAAAGACCAAGTACCCATTACTCACGAATGAGGTTTTACAACCTTTTTACACAATTCAAGTCCTTAACATTTCATATCAAGTCACTTAACTCTAGAATCAAGTCAAGGGCACAAAAAGGAAATCCAACTCCTTTAACACACGTGCGTCTACCGCACTATATATTTCACAAATAATCATGATCAAGAGAAATAAGAAGAATCATATACCTCGCGACGATTATCGACAAGTAGCAAAATGCTCCCAAGTACTATAACCTTGCTAGCCTTTTCCACCCTTCAAGTAGAATACGCTACTCGTAGTACTTCACCCTATAATGGCCATAATACGTCTATTAGCTTCTAGTTCCAACGTAGAATATTCTAATTGGAAAGTTCTTTATTCTACGGAAAATTGGACAGTACTTCCTTTGTTTCTACGTACTTTTCCACCTTTTTCAAGGCTCGAATTCAATATCCAAACGCCACTTTTAAGGCCCAACAATTCAACAATACAAAGGGGATTACACGCCTAACCCGGACGTGTAACATTCTGCCCCACGATTCATATTAAAACAAACATCTAGTTTAAGGCAACTCCTTGGCTATAACATGCTCACATATAAACTTTACAAATCCTTTCAATTCAGCTCGTTAATTCAACATGTTATATAAGTCATAACCAATTATAACAACGATATACCCTTCTATATATAACATGTAACGATTTTAGCTAACAACCGAATTGATTACAACATCAGTGACTAACATGTCCATTTTCGGTTTTTCAACAAGTCGACATGATCGAAATCTTTTCAAACTTAAATATATAAACCACATGCTCATTTCTTAACTACCATAACTTGTAATCTTTAATTACATGAGAAGGTGAAGATTTTACCTCAATAAGCCCTCTTTTCGAAATCTTCTTCACGCTAAAATCACCCACACGAACCCTCTACAAGCTTGCCAACATAATTCCTTCTTGTCGTCCTTCCAAAATTTTACTAGGACTAGGTTTTTCCTTGAAATCTTTAGAAAGAAGGGAGAGGAATTTTAGAGAGAAGGGTTCTTTGATAAAATGACCAAGTCAGACTTGGTCAATAAATAAGACTTCCTCTTGGTCAAAAAGATGGGAGGGACACTTTTCACCCTCCCACGGGCCTTTAACAAAATATCTTCTGATTTTCCCCTATTTTTCGCGAAATTTCCGAACATTTAAGCACAAAACACATGCGCCTCAGCTGTGCAAGCGCTGCAACTTCAGAATATACCAGCACAATCCGGCGCTGCGACGCTGTGGCACCTGACTGAAAACACTTTCCTGATCGTCTGCCCACTGAACTTGTAACCTCCATAACTTCCTACTCCGATGTCCAATCGACGAGCGGTTTGTTGCGTTGGAAACTAGACTCAACGAACTTCATACAGGGCTATTAAAACACCTAAAAACTCCTACTGAACTAGGAGATATACCGCTCCAAAGTTGACTCAAAAACTGTCCAAAAACATTCTGTCAACTTATCTTTCCAATTTCAATTCTTATTTCCCTTCGTACGTTCCCAATACATGACCTGGAATTACGGGGTGTAACATTCTTCCCCCCTCAGAAACATTCATCCTGAATGTTCCTTCTAAGTCTCCAAAACACATGCGTCGGTATAGTTTCCACTACTACACCTACAAAAATCAATTATGCCACGTATGACCATAATATAATAACCATGCAAAAACTTAAATCCCAGCCAACGAGGAATCACCTCTAAAGCGTATAACAACACTATTAGCTCTCACCTATGATCTAAAGGATACTCTCTTCACATCTCCTCTTCACAAAAAAATGATCACTTCCATTCTCTTAACACATGTTCGCTTCTTTTCTTACTCGTTGTACCCTCCTCGTACACCCGAAATCTTTCTAGTATACGTACCACATTTCCGTCATTGCTTCAGTTTTCAAAATCTCGTGGTTACTACCTCCAACTTGGTCATTACTAGCTTCAATTTCCCTTAAGACCATTCCCGGCCTTCATGATCGGATTCTGGTCGAATGCATCCACGAACTCGTACGATGATTACCTAAACTTGGGCCTCGCACCCTCGTGACCTTATCACCTAGAGGGACCACCTCAACTTACCTCACTTCATTCCGGGTTGCGGGTTGACCCGTGATTGGTCCTCAACCCGACCCATTACGTACCAAACTCTTGTTCCCGGTCCGGAACAATCTCACTATTCAAGTCATGAAATCCTAGTGGTCTTCTTAGCTCAACTACCCACTTTCATTTCCCACCACTCATAGACTTATCACACAAATATACCCCACGTATACTATGTATCTCGACAAAGATCAAAACGTAAAATCTTTCACTCAAGACGGCCTTGCATCTAAGGTCTCCACGGTTATCTGCAGTCTAAGGCTCACAATCTCCATGTACCCAAACCTACCTTTTCTACTTACCAGGCTTCTAAGTCATAATTTACATAAAACTACCCGTACATAGCACTCAACATGTAATCATCTTATCACACATACTAATCTTTAGAGGGTTAAGGATATACTTGAAATCAAAATAGGCGGTTCCGAGGACCGCTAAAATTGGGGACTTCCACCACGACCTCTGCCATGGCCTGCCAGTGTATGAACATCCTGCCTAGCCGCTGTTGGCGCGGCCGCGAATCGATCCAAAGAGATCGTGCTATCCCATCGCCACACCTGGCCTGGACGATCTCACCAAACGCTCGCCGCCGCAAGCATAACAAGTTGTCGAAATAGTACGACACTCCCCGAGGTGGGGTCTACCACATCGACCACACCGAGGTAGAGGTGGCTTCATCTGACTAACACCCCTTTTTCCCTGGAAACCTGAAGTCCTGGAACCCCAACCCGCTCCTGAACATCTAACGCCCCAAGACCGCGAGGAGCACTGCACTACCGAGGTACATATCGATCTACACAGGCCGCCGCTCGAAAGTTACCAAAGGACCTGCTGTCCCGACCTCTTCACGATCTTGGTCGGTCCCGTCGACTTACGCTCTCGCCCAGGTATAAGCTCGCACGCGGCAATGTCCATGCCCGGCTGAAGAGCTACTCCTGTGCAACCTTCCGCTAAATAATCATCGAGCCCTGTGACGTAGCGGTGCACTCTATCCTCCATGTCTGCCACCAAAACGGGGACATACCGAGCCAACGAGTCAAACTCTATGTTGTACTCCCGAACTGTTCGCCCGTTCTGCCTCAACATCATAAATCTATCTGCCCGAGCTCTCCTCATCTGTGAGGGCAAGAAGTGCGTAAGAAATGCCTCTGAGAACTCGTCCCAACCAGCTGGAAGCGCATGCTCCACCCGAGACAGTTTCCATTGTTGACACCCAATTTTGACCCTCCCGTCCAGTCATTAACTATAAAATTACACTAATTTTAAAACAATTTTATAATAATAAAATACAATAATAATACATTAATACAGGCATAAATAAGCAATTTAATAATGACACCGTGTCTACGTAGAGTATTAAGCACTTGGAGTCCCGCGCCCGCATTAATTAATTTTAAGCCCTGTCATGATTCTTAATTAATAATAAATACATAAAATAAATAATTTAACATTGACGTTGTGTCAAGTAGCATAGTTGCATTTATTAATACGCAAAGCAATTTCATAACTTATTTTGAATAATAATGCACAATAAATAAGATTTTAAATAATAGCACCGCATTTTGAGTAAAAGCTTTAAACAATTCTTAAATATCATACTTGCATTTAGCATTTAAATAATTTAATCTAAACTCTATTCAATTTTAATTTAACTTCGCAATAATGCACAATAATAGGATTTTAAATAATAGCGCAGCATTCTAAAGTACTAAGCATTAATTGAATAGCACGTCCGTCTTTATTTCTTTATAATAATTTAAACTCAAGCACTAATTAAATAGCACACCCATTTTATTCCTGTAATAATTTTAACAAAGCACCTAAATAATCTAGGCACAATTTATTGATTTAATTTACTATTAACTAATTAAATAGCACCTAAAACTAATACCTAATTAATTAACCCCTAATTAAAACTAACTCTAATCAGCCCACCTTTTTATCTTCGCCCAGCCCAAATCCGCGGCCCAACACCCCTTTTCCCTTATTACCCGAAGCCCACGCCCACACGACCCCCAGCCTTATTTCCCTTTCCCCCCCATCTCGTCGTCCACAGAACAAAGAAGAGAAAACAAGAACCCTAAAAGAAAAAGCTTCAATCGCCGCCACGCCCGGATTTCTCGCCGGAGAATCCGGGACTTTCCTTTATCCACGCACCCCAGCCAGCTTTTCCTTACCATATCCATCAAACAAATCCTTAACAAATCAGTAACACCCAGATTCGTCCAAAAATAAAATAGTAAGAATCAATACGAAATCGATACAAATCTCAGCCAAAATCTCAGCCTCGATTATTTACCAACTTGGAGCCCAAAATCCTAGCTATAAATATAGAACCACTATGCATGCAATAGGCATCGATGGAGGGATTTAGAAAAGCATCGATCAGTCGAGCACAGTAGGTCAGAGTGGGGTCAGGGGCCATCGTTTTTACAGACATCGGGGGTGGGGGAACAGTCCGGGAACCTTTCTCTCACATAGGCAGAAACAGAGGTCGAACACCCTTTCCTTTACCTTCAAGGATACCTTTCTTCGCAATCCGAAATTTTGCAGTCTAAGAGCAAGAACGAAATTTCGAAACCTTCTCTCAATTTCAGTCAAGAAATCAGCAAACTATCCCTGCCCTTTTTATTCGCATCGCAAAAACCAAACCCCGAGCGAATCGACGACTTGATACGCTGCCTCGGTTCGCTGTCCGGAGAAGGTAAATTCATTCCTTTTAACATTTTGCTGTTTAATTCATGTTGCGTGTTCCGTATATGTGTTTGTGTTTTCTTGGTAAATGGTGTTTAGCTTAATCTAGTCGTCGCTCGAAATCTATAGTGATGTATTGTGTGTCGTATGGAGTAATTATGTGTTGTTATGAACTGTTGAACTCGTTTGAATGCTGAAAAGCATGTTTATTTGCCTAAGGATTATGTTTAGTTGATTGAATGTCCTGTATTGTTTGTTATATCACCTGGTAATAGATTAAGCCCAGAAATAAATTAAATGTGTTGGTATTGTCTCATATTTGTTGAGGTGCTAAATTATTTCAAGGATGTTTCCTTACCTTGCTGGTTACGTGGAAAAGAAATTTGAAATTGTTGAAACCTCCCATTGCTTTACCCATATCAATGAATGACCACATTGGTCCTCTTCTTGCCTGTTGAATGTCATCTCTAGATTACCCAGTCTCGGGTCTGTATGTTTTAAACTTAGTTACGCGTGTACTTTATTTGAATATATTATTTGCATTTAGTTTCTTCTTAAGTGTCTTATTAGCTAACTTTGTGTCATGAGTTCCTAGTAAACGACTATTTGCACTACCCATGTATCCCAGGTATCCACTGCCTACTTGTGAGTCTTGTTTATCAGATATGAAATACACGAATGCTTAACTCATAATTGTATTACTCTAAAAGGAAATTACTAAGAGAGTATGCAGTCATGGTCCATGACCCCTTTATCCCTTGGATATGTGAAACTTTTTGTTAACTTGTCCAGCCAACAATACCAGCTTCTAGTCATAATTGGTCTAAACTAGTTTGCCCTGATGGTGTGATTTCTTCCTCTTCTGTTTTGGTTGTCTCACTTACTACTAGTCTTAACAAGGGAAGATAAAGTCTAACTGAGTTATGAATAGGTCAAGCCTGAAGGGCTAAAGGTAGGATAAATCATGAAGCACTGCCTCTAGATTTCACACACCACTTGATCTGAAATCTGATGAAAACTATAGGTGTCGGTTGTCCTATTTCTATGCCTTCAGAATCCCGTCTATGTTGCCTATCGAATCTGAGCTTTAAAGGGTCTATCATATACTGATTTGCTCTGCATTTAAATCTGAAAGCTTCACGTCGAGGGTCTGCTTTACATTCTGTCTGCTATTGGTATATAAGAGGCAATGTTGGGTTTTGTTACGTGGATTTTTCCAGTTGTGTTAGCATTGATATAGTTAAATAATAATCACACATTTTTAATTTTGCATAAGTATTCCGGCTATTTGTATTGTGATAAGTTTTGGACATATACTAATTCTTATCTTTTCGTTGTTCTACATGAAATGCATCGGAGCGAAATGAAGAGTCTCATGGCGAGACTCAATACAAGCTACAACAAATGAAGACCCGCATCTTATGTGCTTCATCCTCTCCGCATCATAAACTCCAAACCATAGGCGGAATGACTTCGCCATTTCTTCGAGTCTTTATTATTGCCTCCCCTCTCCCTATTTGTTTACTGTAATTATTTGTCTAACATTACGCTACTAGTAGAATATAATATTGAAGCAATAAATTAGAAGATAACCTCCCCCTCTTAAGTTCTAGGAAACCATTTAATAATTTTCACTTGCATAAATTACTTAAATAGTTAATATATTAGCTCAACATGAAACTCGTTTGTAATTATTTGACTAACGCTACTCTAATTAGTAGGACACCTAGAATAGCTAAACCTTGAACCAATAATTAGAAGATAATTGGGTATTAGCAATTTGGCCTTCCCCTAGTTGTTTATTTAGGATTGTCATGCATATCGGAATATTTTTATCATTGCAAAGAGTAATTAAAACCTAAACCATATTTTTGCATAATTAACAAAGCAAATCCATAAATAACTATCTTTCCCTTTATTTTCCATTGCCAAAAAGAGTATTTTATAAACAACATGAATGCATATTTTTGAACTTTATACTATGTCTTATAAATTATGTCATGCCTATTTATCTAGATACATTTTGTCAAAGAAACTGATTCCGGCATTATTATCTTTGCACTATACTATGCAATATATATTTTATTCAATATAGCAAATTCATATGTTCTTTAAGTATCTTATGAACGTATATTTTCATCCAAAATTAATTCTACTTTATAAAAATCATAAACCTTTTATGTCGTCGAAGAACATATTTTCCTTACTTTATATAAAACACTTGCAACATTCTTTTACTTCAAATATTCTTTCTTAAACATGCCTTTCTTAGCATAAATAATTAACCCTAGGTTTGAACGGACAACCGCAAGTTAGCGGATCCTTTAGGGTGCCTAACCCCTTCCCTTTAGGATAATAAAGAACCCTTACCCAGAATCTCATTAAGTTTAGCAGACCATTAAATGGAGTTAATGTTTACTTTAAATTAGTTAACATTTAGGTGTCCTAATTCACCCAAAATAATTAGGTGGCGACTCCGTGAACCCTAGCACCCTTTTTTTTCATTTTAAATATTAGCATTCTTTTTTTAAACATTTAGCATTTTATTATTTATTTTCTAACATTCTTATTAAGTAGGGTTCGCTTTTAAAAAGTCGCGGTCGAAAATGGGCGCGACATCCATGAATCAAACCAATCGACCGCAGTATCACGCATTCGATGTGAACCTAATACTACCGACTCTGTCTCCGAGGCCTTGATCACTCTCATGATCCGCTGTAGCTGTCGAATAAACTCCTGAGGATCTTCCTCAGTTCTCGATCCATAGAACTCTGGTGGACTGCAACTCAAGAAGTCCCGAAGTCTCAAACTATCAGATCTAGGGTGTACCACCGGTACCACCGGCTCCTGTCTGTCCTCATGCCTTGCTACAATCCTAGCTAGTAACAGGGTCATCTCTTTGTAATCCATATCCTCGTCTCCTGGTCGTGGAACTGGAGGCTCAGATATCCTGGCCTCAGTAGAAACTGTTGCTGCTGCGCTAAACTCTGCTGGGGCTGGCGGCGTCGCAGAACTCCCCGTATGAAGTACCACCTCAGGTAATGCCTGGGCCTGTGCCCTCGCAACCCTCTGTGTTCTACTCGCAGCTCCCTCTGCTGCCTTGCCCTTCTGGGCCCTGGTTGCCTTGCGTAGAGGCATAACTGGTACATAAGAATATGTCAGAGGGAGTCCAACTTATAACACAACTCTAAGGCACGATCTCAGAGTGAGAAGAATGGAAACCAATCCTAAATATCTTGCAACCTCCTGATTATAGGTGTGGTGCACAACACGCCGATAATCAAGACTCTCTTAGACTTTCATTAACATGTAAATTTATTCACAATTTTTATAAACTCAAGGTACTCCCATTTATTGCCAACAATCCGGGTTTTAACCCTAAAGTACTACATACTTGTATTCTTTCAAAAAGACCTCTTGTTACGTAAAAGCCACCCGATACTAGTACTCGTAGTATCAAAACAGAGTAACTATCCTTTTAAGTAAACCAAAACAATTTTCCGTACCTTCCTTTTTAAATAAATCAAGACAAAACCATGCCTTCCTTTAAAACCAAATCAAGACAATACCATGCTTTCCTTTTTAAAATAAAAACACTTCTCCCTTTTTAAAGTCAAGTAACAATATACTTCTCAAAATAGTTTAGGCTTCCTAACTTCAAATTCTCAAGTCTCTTCTCTTTTAGAAATAAAGTTTCTTACTTTGGAATTTCAAGAAACCAATACTTGTTTATAATGATCTTATTAAAGCAGCCATGATCTAGAAAATGTAATACAATTTTGTCTTATCTTAGCTTATATACAGATGGAGGAATTCTACTCATTTTAATTTAATTGATTGTCAATACATTTTCATTTATTAACGCTGCAATGGCTTGTTCAATATTTATTCTCATTCGTGCCGTAAATTAGCAAAATCAACTCGAATCCAAATATTTCCTAACGACTCTTACCAACATCCCCCATAAGACTTGGTAAGATCTAAGATAACTTTATTCTTTTTAAAGACCAAGTACCCATTACTCACGAATGAGGTTTTACAACCTTTTTACACAATTCAAGTCCTTAACATTTCATATCAAGTCACTTAACTCTAGAATCAAGTCAAGGGCACAAAAAGGAAATCCAACTCCTTTAACACACGTGCGTCTACCGCACTATATATTTCACAAATAATCATGCTCAAGAGAAATAGGAAGAATCACATACCTCGCGACGATTATCGACAAGTAGCAAAATGCTCCCAAGTACTATAACCTTGCTAGCCTTTTCCACCCTTCAAGTAGAATACGCTACTCGTAGTACTTCACCCTATAATGGCCATAATACGTCTATTAACTTCTAGTTCCAACGTAGAATATTCTAATTGGAAAGTTCTTTATTCTACGGAAAATTGGACAGTACTTCCTTTGTTTCTACGTACTTTTCCACCTTTTTCAAGGCTCGAATTCAATATCCAAACGCCACTTTTAAGCCCAACAATTCAACAATAGAAAGGGGATTACACGCCTAACCCGGACGTGTAAAATTCTTGTCACGACCCGACCACGGACCCGTGACTGGTGCCTTACCCTGGGCACCCTTGTGATACAACATCAGAGAAAACCAGCGGAAAATAAACTCACAACAAGGACCCACATAGAATATAAAGCAGACTAACCCAAAATGGCTACCTTTAAATATAACAAAAATTGAACAGTTACATCCTTAACAACCCAATTTATAACATGACTACAAACCTCTAAGAATGTGTAACCACTATGACGGGACAGGGCCCCGTCATACCCCTGAATGTACAAAACATCTACAACACCAGGGAGAACCGTACCAAAAGTCAAGCCTCCGGAGAAATGGAGCTTCTGACACCTGAGCAAAGATCCTAAGAATGAGGATCCACCACCTGTTTACCCCTACCTGCGGCATGAACGCAACCCCCGAGGAAGGGGGTCAGTACACAATATGTACCAAGTATGCAAAACTGGAAAATACTGTAATAATATCATAAGTCTAAAATAAGCTGGAGTCATGGATGAAAATCAAATTACATTGCACTGTGCCTTACTAACAATGAGAGTAACAAGTATAAACTTTACTGCGTAAAAAATAGGAGGCTCATGATCAAAACAGGGTCTCTCGCCCGTAGTATCATTAAGCAATCCTACTCGTGGGACTATTTCACCCGCATAGGTCCTGTGGACCCGCATGAGGTCATCCGCCTCGCATGGGACTATTTCACCCGCATGAGACTATTTCACCCGCATGAGACTATTTCACCCGCATTAGGTCATCCGCCACGCATGGGACTATTTCACCCGCATGGACCCGGTGGGCCCGCATGAGTACAAGCGCCGCACTCGCATCATGGGTAGCAAATCCATGACATAAGTAGTAAACCATCCTAATGGATGTTGACACCCAATTTTGACCCTCCCGTCCAGTCATTAACTATCAAATTACACTAATTTTGTAAAAATAATTCTCTATGATTTTTATAATAAAATGCAACAATAAAACATTAATACAGGCATAAATAAACAATTTAATAATAAATAATAAATACATAAAATAATAATCTAACACGCGCATTTTAATAATAGCATTCACAAAAGAATTAAGAAGTCCTAATTTTTAATGAATCTTAATAACGACATCACTTTATAAACATTAAACACTAATTAAATAACACGCCCGCATTTATTATAACAATTAGATTAATGAAGCACCTAAATAATTTAATCACATTTGTTAATTTAAGTTATCACTAATTAATTAATAATACACTTACCTAGAATTAACCACTAATTAATTAATTAACTCCTAAAATTAAATACCATAATTAATCACCCAGCCCAATACCCAAAGCCCAATACCCCTAAACCCTAATCTCACCCTATTTCTACCCTATACTACCCTACCATCAGAGGAGGAGCCGACACTCTCTCAGACCTAACCTATTATTACACTCAGGCACTCAGCCGTCTCTTTCTCAACCCACTCCCTCACCACGCCTCACCGCCGCCTCACCCTCTCACATCTCCCGTCAACTCTCGCCTCTTCCCCCACAGCAAAGCCGTAGCCGCCAACTAAAACCAGTCGCCCTCACCAGTCTCCCTCACCCACACGCACGCACACACACTGCGAACCTCACCACTGTCAACCCCGCCATCACCGGCGAACCATCTTCACCTCGGCGAACCACCCTCACTCCAGCGAACAACCCACTGTTCACACACACCATCGCCGACCTCCTCACCTTTCCCGTCACCATCGTCCTTTTCTCTTCTCTCTAATCCCTCACCCGTCAAACCACTGTCCCACATCCAGACCGCTGCGGTGGCGTCGCTCCGCGACCGCTGCGGAAGTGATGCAAACGCCTCACAAAGATGGTTTGGTTATATCTTTTAGATTTATTGGCATGTTTTTATTTTGACTGATTTCCTTATTTTTGAATCTTGCCGGAGTTTGAAGAACTCCGGCGGCCTATATCATGCTTTGGATCTGTTACGTACTGTTGAATGTTGGACTATTCTGATTTTTCGAACTTTTTCCGGTGACCCTGCCCGGATTTGCTACTGTTTCTGATGGTTTGTGCGACCCACTGATGCTGCCCTTTAATGCTCACTGATGTAGTGTTTTAATGCCCATTGATGCTGTCTTCTATACCCCCTGCTTCCCTGTTCTTATGCCCCCTTGCCGCTCTGTTTTAATGCCCACTGATGCTGCCCTTTAATGCCCACTGATGCAGTGTTTTAATGCCCATTGAAGCTGTCTTCTATACCCTCTGCTTCCCTGTTCTTATGCCCCCTTGCTGCTCTGTTTTAATGCCCACTGATGCTGCCCTTTAATGCCCACTGATGTAGTGTTTTAATGCCCATTGATGCTGTCTTCTATACCCCCTGCTCGCTTTTATCCCCCATGCTGCTCTGTTTTAATGCCCACTGCTGTTACACTTTAATACCCATTTTTGGGATGAATTACTGGTGTATTTATAGATCATTTGCAGTCGTATTTATCGCAAAGAATTACCACCTATTGTTGCTGCATTTAGAGCCATTATGCTGTTGTCTATTGAGATAAGTTGCTGCAATTTGGGATTGCTACACGCTCGACTTATATTGTCATCCACTGTGAGATGAGTTACTAGTATCTGACATGCCCGCAGCTCCCTGCTCACTCTTGTTTGATATTGCTTTATTACATGTTTATGCTGAACTGTTGCGTCTCTGGGATGCCATTTGGGCTGATAAGCTGTTGCACATTGAGCGAACTCATCTCTACTATGCTACTTCCAAGTTTGAGGTTGCCTGCTGCTGCAACCTCACGAGAACAGATACTACACGTGAGACCATTTCTGCTGAGTATTTCAGCCATCCTACTGTTGCTATGATTTGGCTAATATATTGTTGTCCTGAAGCTGTTCCAAACGAAGTCTATTACTTCTGGTATAAACTGATTTTGAACAAGATACTACACTTGGTATTTACTGATTTTGAACAAAATACTACACTTGGTATTTACTGATTTTGAACAAAAATACTACACTTGGTATTTACTGATTTTGAACAAGATACTATACTTGGCATTTTATTGATTTTGAACTTGATGCTACACTGGCCAAAGAAGGATTTATCCGTCGATCTGGAGGCCCCCGTGGTAAGCGAGACGGAATATGTGGGCAAGGAGGAAAGTGAAAAAGATTAGACGAGAACGCATAGTATCGTTCACCAGGAGGCGAGTCGACCGCCACCGTAGCGATATTGGCTTCTCATGTCTTAGTATCCTTGGCATAACACTAGCTGAGCCCACACTATATAAAATATATATTTTTTTCACAATATCTTCTACATATATATATATCTATATATATATATATATATACATTGTGTTTGTTCGGTAATTTATTTATTATTTACTAACTCTTCTACTAAGTGTCTTTGCAGAAAATGCACCTCAAAGTTAAAGCATTCGCCTAAAAATAAAAGCGAAATGTTGCTAATTTCCCTTCATTACATCTTTTTATGATTATTTGCTTTATTTATTATTTATTAACTCTTCTACTAAGTGTCTTTGCAGGTACCCGGAGGCGCACCTCAAAGTTAAAGCATTCGCCTAAAAATAAAAGCTAAATGTTGCTAATTTCTCTTCATTACATCTTTTCATGATTATTTGCTTTATTACTATCTTGTTAAACATATATCTATTTTAAATATTTGCATGCCTAGTTTAAATATCTCTTGATTAGTTTAATAATTAGAACACTTTTAGAATTATAGATTACATGTTAGCACAATAATATTAAACCTAAGTTTGAACGGACAATCATAGTTAGCGGATCCTTTAGGATGCCTAACCCCTTCCCTTTAGGATAATAAAGAACCCTTACCTAGAATCTCACATAGTTTCACAGACCTTTAAATGGAGATCATTAATTGCAGTATTTATTGCAATAAATCAAGTGTCCTAATTCACTATAATAATTAGGTGGCGACTCCTTAAAATACATTCTAGGAATCAACCATACGTGACACTCCCGTTTCAGACTCCGGTTTAACATCAGGTGTTACAATGGACGCATACCTGTGGACCATCCATCGTGTCAGTATGTCCAAAGGAAATAACAAGAATAACCCGGGGTCTACCCCGTAAGAATACATAACCTAGCACAACCGGCTATCATATATAACATAAGCGCTACCGGCTTATCATAACATAAGCAAGTTAAGAAATCCCCTAACTTCTTATTAACATTATTAATATATCCTCTCATTTTAGTTTACTTAAGGCACTAACATGTCATTTAAGAGAAAAATCCGGGAATTCAACCCAAGTACCACGTACTTCTAACCTTTTGAGAATGACTCATTTTTTATATAAAACTTTCCAAGATACTAATAACCGTAGTATCAAGTCACGATTACTTTTCAAGACAAGTCACATTTCCTTTTAGAAATATCATATGCTTCTAAATCAAGTGACTTCATTTCCTTTAAAACCTTAGGCACTTAATGCCTTAAAATCAATTTGTCTTTCACAAATTCAAATCATTTTTCCGCACTTACCTTGCTTAGAGTAAATCTTTCTTTTGTTAACCTTCCATAAAGCTAATATAACCAACTTCCCATAAAGTCGTTAAATTAACTTTATACATTAGTCAAATACATTTCCCTATATCCAAGGGACTTATACTTTTAAAACGAAACAAGTATCATATACTTAAAATACTTCAAGTCCCTTAACTTTGAAAACTTAAGACATCATTAATATTTTTTTTAAAGAAGTGAGTTAATCCTCTTACTTACCAAACTTGGCCATTCTTAAAACAAGTAAGGGACATCAAAGTTCAGACGCTCACCGTACTATATAAGTACAACTACTCATGCTCAAGAGATAGGAAAGTTCCACATACCTCTTCGGGTCAATCCACTTGCAAGTCCAATATACCGCACGTAGTATGTTTAACCTATAATGACCATAATACGTCCATTAGCCTCTATCTTCAACGTAGAACATTCTAATAGAAAAGTCCCTTATTCCTACGGAAAATTGGACAACACTTCCTTTGTTTCTACATACTTTGCCACCTTTTTCAAGGCCGAATTCAATAACCAAACACGCCACCTTTAAGGCTCAACAATCCAATCAACACAAAGGGGATTACACGCCTAACTTGGACGTGTAAAATTCTGCCCCACCATACATAACAACTAATACAAACTACAAGGTCCAATTGGCAATCTTGAGGTATAACAACAAAAATTCTTATCCAATTCCTTTTTAGTCCAAATTCTTATCCATTTTCTACATGCAATACTTCTAAAGTCAATATTGACAACTATAAGTCCTTTCTTCCACACATGCAACATAATTTACTAGTAAAAGAGGAAGGATTGTTACCTCAGAGCTTACCCCAAATTAGTCCAACAAAATCCACTTGTCTTCTTTCCGCAATCACCTCCACAAACCTCCTACAAGCTTGTCAACATGTTTCCTTCTTGCCACCTTTTCAGAATTTCTCTAGGCTTAGGTTTCTTCCTGAATTTCTAGAGAGAAGGGAGAGGAATTTTAGAGAGAAGGAGGAACCTTTTTAGAGAGAAGATGGAGCTTTGAAGAATGACCAAGTCTTGAAGACTTGGTCAATAAATAGGACATGCAAAAATCAGATGGGGGGGGGGGGGGGACACTTGTCACCCTCCCATGACCTTTTTAAAAGAAAAAATCTGATTTTCCTCAGTTTTCCGCCAAAAACTCCGCCGCGGCGCTGAAACCTCCGCAACTTTTCAGAACTTCCGGCGCCGCGGCCCTGCTTTCCGGCGCCGCGGCGCTGCACCTTCAGCGATGCTCCAGATTATCCGGCGCCGCGGCCCTGCATCCGGAGCCGCGGCGCTGTGGCCCCTGACCGATGTTGCTTTTCTGCTCAACTGCACACTGAACTTGTAACCTCTATAACTTTCTACTCCGATGTCCTATCGACGAACGGTTGGTTGCGTTGGAAACTAGACTCAACGAACTACGGACTAGGCCTTTGAAACACCTAGGAACTTTCAAAGTAACGGGACATAAACCGCCTCAAAGTTGACCAACAACCCGTCCGAAACATTTCGTCAACCCATCATTCTAAAATTTAAAACTTAATTCCTTTCGTACGTTCTCAAAAGCATGACCTGAACTACGGGGTGTAACAATTCTGCCCCACGATTCATATTAAAACAACCATCTAGTTTAAGGCAACTCCTTGACTATAACATGCTCACATATCAACTTTCCAAATACTTTCAATTCAGCTCGTTAATTCAACATGTTATATAAGCCATAACCAATTATAACAACAATATACCCTTCTATATATAACATGTAACGATTTTAGCTAACAACCGAATTGATTACAACATCAGTGACTAACATGTCCATTTTCGGTTTTTCAACAATTCGACATGATCGAAATCTTTTCAAACTTAAATATATAAACCACATGCTCATTTCTTAACTACCATAACTTGTAATCTTTAATTACATGAGAATGTGAAGGTTTTACCTCAATAATCCCTCTTTCCGAAATCTTCTTCACGCTAAAATCACGCACACGAACCCTCTACAAGCTTGCCAACATAATTCCTTCTTGTCGTCCTTCCAAAATTTTACTAGGCCTAGGTTTTTCCTTGAAATCTTTAGAGAGAAGGGAGAGGAATTTTAGAGAGAAGGGTTCTTTGATAAAATGACCAAGTCTTCAAGACTTGGTCAATAAATAAGACTTCCTATTGGTCAAAAAGATGGGAGGGACACTTGTCACCCTCCCACAGGCCTTTAACAAAATATCTTCTGATTTTCCTGCTGCGAAATTTCCGCCTCGGCCTGCGGCCACTGCCATGGCTGCAACTTCAGAATATACCAAGACAATCCGGCCATGACTGTGGCACCCGATCAAAACACTTTCCTGATCGTCTGCCCACTGAACTTGTAACCTCCATAACTTCCTACTCCGATGTCCAATCGACGAGCGGTTTATTGCGTTGGAAACTAGACTCAACGAACTTCATACAGGGCTATTGAAACACCTAAAAACTCCTACTGAACTAGGAGATATACCACTCCAAATTTGACTCAAAAACTGTCCAAAAACATTCTGTCAACTTATCTTTCCAATTTCAATTCTTATTTCCCTTCGTACGTTCCCAATACATGACCTGGAATTACGGGGTGTAACAATGAAAAGTAATAATAAATAAGCAAAAACCTAAGTTTGAGGGTGCTTACTATTCATCAGACACCTAATTCTCTCAAAACAAAAGAGGGGAAAGATAGTTATGAGGTTAAAAAGTATCAAAAGAAAAGGAAAGAATTTAAAGCAAAAGAGCTTATGGTACGTAAATTGAGCCTAAATGCCTATTTTTACATACCCTTGCCTAAGCCTACATTACAACCCTGAAAAGCCCTGAAGATCTCTAATATGTGTATCCATGATTAGTGGAGAATAGTAAGTAAACATGTCATAGGATTTTGAAATTAACATGCATAGTTAGGTATTCTTACTTCCATTGAGCATGATTAAATCGAATTTGTAAAATATCTGACTTGAGTGTTTAGAATGCTAAAAATCCATGCTATATGTTCCTACATATTATCTTACTAACCTTCACGCTTTTCTAAGTGACAATTGTGCAGCAAAATGATCAGTGTCTTTGAGTCATTTTCTTTTCTTTTCTTTCGTGTCTTTGTTTATATTTTTTATCTTTGCTCGAGGGCGAGCAAAGGTTAAGCTTGGGGGTGTTTGATCGGTGTATTTTATATACACCTTTTGAGTCATTTTTAGTTAGTATTTTACTCATTTCATTTATGGTTAGTATAATATTGGGGTCGTTTTCCTTTCTTTTGTGTCACAGCGGTCAGAAATGTAGAAATGACGAAAAGGAGATGAAATGAGCATAAATGAGATGGAATTGCACACTAAAAGGGCCAAGAAATGAAGCCTAAGAAGTTCTGGGAAATATAGAAGAAATCAGACGAAGACCGGACGAACAAAGGACGAAGAAACGAAAAATCCGAAAGAATGCCGTCTCCGGCTACCGCAGCGCCACCATCAAGATGTTCTCAAACGCTCGATTTTCAGGCGCCGTGGCGCCCGACTGCAGGGCCACGGCGCCGACGCGGGATTTTTGAGTTTTGGGCCGAATTTGACACATTTTCAGGGTCCAAAAGGGATAATTTTTCCTACCTACATAATCTTTAACCCTTTACCTAAAGGATTCCATAACTTTTCCTAAACCCTTTACCTAAAAGGATTCCATAACCTTTCCTACCTACATAATCCCTAACCCTTTACCTAAAGTATTCTTGAGCTATAAATAATCTCTACATCATTAGAAGAATTCATCCATCACCCATTCCATTCTCCATCCTACATTCCATTCCCATTCCATTCTCCATCCACCATTCCATTCCATTTCATCTTGTAAATATTCCACAACACAATCCTTGGATGCTAGAAGGCTTGGAGACTTGTTCTTGAGTATTTTTCTTTTCTTTCTTTTGCTTTGTTTATTTCAGTTCATGTATGGAGATTATATTAGTTCTTAGCGTGACTATGTCTAAGAGCTAATTACTTTATTAGGGATTTCCTTGTGATTCACTTGAAACTCTATTCATGAATTAATATATTAGTTTGGTTTCTTCTTCACTTATTTAAGATTTATTCAATAGTTGTTTTGATTGATTGATAATTAACTGATCACTAGTTATCATCACTTATATGAGTTCTAATCGAAATCCGAAAGGAGAGATTGTGAATATGCTATAGTTGAATAAACATAGGTTTAAATCGTGGACGAAAGTACCCCGATACTTGTGTAGCTTAATAGGTTATTGCTCTTAATCCTCCTTTGTAGTCAATCTTGTCATCGAAAGATATAAGAGTTCTCCATTGGGGTTGAGTGTTTATATTACCTTAACAGGAGTATAAAACGGTCTAGTTAACCTGCTATCTTAACGTAGAAGAAAAAGTCAGTCTAATTGTATTAAGGATTGAATAGAGTGGATAGTTGATGATCTTGGAAGCCCTAATTCTCCATCATAACAGATTTAATTCAAAGTATTTTTATAATTAGTTTATTTTCTGCATTATTAGTCTAAAATTCCCAATCAATTAACGTTAACCAAATAGATATCATAGGATAGATAATCGGTACTTGAAAACCAGTCCCTGAGGACGATATTCGGTCTTACCTAGACTATATTACTTGTCACGATACGTGCACTTGCGTTTAGTGTGTGCATAAACCGCACATCAATGGACAAGAATTCTGCAATTCTGCGAGGGTCAGCGACACAACACTGTGGCATCAGAAGTTGGGACACGTCAATTATCGTAACTTGGATAAATTAATCTCTTATGAAGATGTTAGAGCCATTCCCAAGCTTAACCCAAAGGATAAGACAATATGAGAAGATTGTTTAAAAGGTAAGCAGACTCGTGTTTCCCATAATGTTGTCCAACACGACGGATAACACTCAGGTACGTCTCATTGTTTTCAATTATTACATATGGATCTTGTGGGTCCTATTGAAGTAGACAACGTAGGGGGTATGAGATATTCCTTTGTGATAGTAAATGATTTTTCTAGATATACATGGATTTAAAAGAAAAATCACAAACTTTTGACATGTTTAAAGTGCTATACTCTAGGATTAGGAACTTGTTTTGTTCTCCCATTTTTCGGATCAGATCCGATTATGGAAAGGAATTTGAGAACCAATCTTTTTCAAAATTTTGCGAAAAGAAAGGTATCTTCCATGAATTCTCGGCACCTAAGACTCCTCAATAGAATGGGGAAGCTGAGAGAAAGAACAGAATATTTCAAGAAATGGCTAGAGTAATGTTAAATTCTAAACAATTGTTAAAAAGGTTTTGGGCATAAGCCTTAAATACCGCATATCACATCATAATAGCGTTTATTTAAGGCCAGGTACCAAAATGACTCCCTATGAACTTTTAAATGGAAAGAAATCAACTCTGTATTACTTTTATGTCTTTGGGTATGTCTGCTATATTTTAAATGACAGAGATCAATTGACAAAATTTGACTCAAAAAGTGATAAAGGGATATTTATTAGCTATTCACAGACGCTTACCGGATATACAATCTGAGGACTAAGACCATATAGGAGTCCGTCAATGTTATCTTTGATGATCTTATGAATGTCTCAGGAAAGTTATCAGAAAATAACATTATGGTTACAGTAGAAAAAGAGCAACAAACTGAAGAAACATATATTGTCCCAAATGTTGTCACAACATCAGAGAAAACATCTGAACCACAAGAAAAGACCACATAAGTTGAAGTGGATGAAGAGTTTGTAACTGAATTGCATGACTAAGTAAGACGAGACCCTCCATCAATGATTATAAGGAACCATCCACCTGACCAGGTGATAAGGGGAGTTTTTGAAAGGATGTGACGAGATCCTACATCAAGGTTAGAAGGAACCATCCACCTGACCAGGTGATAGGGGGAGTTTTTGAAAGGATGCGTACACGAGAGACAAAACTAATCAACTATCGCGAAATGGTAAAGTATGTGTGTATTTCCACCATATACCAATAGGTTAGTCTTTCTTATCTCATATCTACCTTTGAACCAAAGAACATTGTGGAAGCTTTAAAAGATAATTTTTGGATTCAACCAATGCAAGAAGAGCTTGAACAGTTCACCCAAAATGAAGTCTAGGACTTGGTTCCATGTCGTAATAACACAAATGTTATTGGAATCAAGTGGGTTTTCAAGAACAAATCAGATGGATTAGGGACAATTTTTCGAAACAAAACTCGTCTTATTGCTCAAGGCTACACACAGGTTGAAGAAATTGACTACGACAAAACCTTTGCACATGTGGCTAGAATTAAGTCAATACGACTATTACTTGCTACCTAAAAATTACCTTGCGTCAAATGGATGCTAAAAGAGCATTTCTCAATGGTTATTTGGACAAGAAAGTTTATGTTGAACAACCGAAAGGATTTGAGGATCCCCACCATCCACATTATGTATACAAGATTAAAAAGGTTTTGTATGGATTAAAACAAGCCCCTCGTGCATGGTATGGTCGTCTAACAAACTTCCTTCTAGACTTTGGTTTCATCAGTGGAGAAGCTGATAGAATATTGTTCATCAAAAGAAACGGCGTAGATGTAGTGATTTCTCAAATCTATGTTGACTACATTGTTTTTGGATCGACTTTAAAATCTTATTTGGAGTCATTTGTTGAAGCAATATCGACAACGTTTGAGATGAGCATAATCGGGGAACTAACTTTTTTCTTAGGCCTGCAGATAAAACATACTGAAGATGGGATCTTTGTATCTCAAAGAAAGTATGTCAAGAATCTAGTTAGAAAATTTGGACTTGAAAATGCAAAACATATGAGGACACCAATGAGATCTACACAACATGTATGCAAAGACGATGTTGGTAAGGATGTTTACCCAACATTATACCGATCAATGATAGGTAGTCTTATATACCTTACAGCTAGTCGCCCTGACATTATGTTTAGCGTGTGTGTTTGTGCTAGGTTACAAGCCTGTCCCAAATTAGTCCACCTAAATGTCGTAAAATGTATCATTAGATATGTTTCCAACACAAGTAAGTTGGGTATTTGATACACCAAAGATACTAATCCTAACCTAATAGGATATAGTGACTCAGATTGGGCCGGTGATGTAGATGATAGAAAAAGCACTAGTGGTGGTTGTTTCTATTTAGGAAATAACTTAGTTTCATGGTGTAGTCGGAAACAATACCGTGTCTCTCTTTCGACTGTCGAGTCTGAATATGTGAAAGCCGGAAGTTGTTGTGCTCAATTGATTTGGCTACGACACATGCTAGATGACTATGACCTATCAAACAACTCTATGATTTTGTATTGTGATAATTTGAATGCAATTAATATTTCCAAAAATCCTGTTCAACGTTCACGTACAAAACACATAGATATACGCTATCATTTTTTAAGAGACTTAGTTGAAAAACAACTAGTTCAGATTGAACATATTGATACACTTCATCAACTAGCTGATATTTTTACTAAAGCTCTAGATCATGAGAGATTTTTTAATTTGAATAAATCTCTTGGTCTATGTTTTCTCTTAAAATAAGACAGTTTAGGTAGATGTTGTCTTAAATGCTGTCTCAACATTCTGGGTAACATTTATTGTTATGTCAATGTACATGGTATATGTTGTAGAATTGTGCATAGTTTTGATCACTCAAGTATGATTCCATAAGGACAAGTTCTGAATGCGATGGTTTATATAAATCAATTATATATAGCATAAAAAGGAGTATCATAAGAAGACAAAACCTCTACATAAGATTTGGTTGTATTACAAAAAAAACACATTTCTAAAATTGGTATCGTTCCTATTTTATAGGAGTACCATGTGTTTCAAAGAAGATTGAAAATACCTCAAAAATTATTTTCATTTTTTATATAAAAAAATTCTGTATGTGTTCAACTAAGTTGATTAAGGACACGATGGGAGAATATAACACTGTTCCAGGGATTAATCACATAGGAAATATATACAAAATATGTCTAATATAATTGTCAAATCCGAAAGTCCTTGAAGTTTCATATTACTTGTGATGTTCAAAATGTTGCCAACATTGCTAAAACATCACAATCCAATATGTTGATCATTTTGTTTTTTATGTCTTATTTTTTTTTGAATTTAAATTCATACTGTTTTAACTTTAAAATTCCGTTAAATCTAGATTGTGATAGCTTTTTAAATTTCAAAATTGAATGATGTTGTGTGCTACGTATTCCCATTGTTCAGGTTTAAAGAGATTCAATTCATCCATACTACCTAAGTTTAAGGGGAAGGAAGTTGTAATGTGTATAAAGTATGCCATAATTGTGAAATATCCCACTTGCTTTCGTTTAGTCACATCAAGTTGCAACCGATTCAAATCAATGGAAGCCCAAGGATCAAAAACACCATTTTCAAATCAAATCTTTCATAAAATCCCAAACTCTTCTAAACTCTCTCCTATGTCCATTTCTCCAAAATCCTCAAACACCAAAGAAAACACTCCAATATCGATCAGCCCATCACAAAATCAAACGGTATACAAACACTATGTACCAATTGATAACCAAAATCCCGACCCGAAAGATTTTTCACGACCAATTATCCTTAGAGGTTCTGATGAACCACTAGATATGCGCTACCCAGGTGACAACGATAATCCTATTGATGTTGATGCAACATCAAACTTTTCAAACCTAGGTACTAGATCCTCAACATCAACATTTCCATCTCGAAGGTCGAAAAGGGTTTTTAAAGCAGTATTCGTGAAAATCAGTCTACTATGAAATCCAAAGTTGAGTCAACTTTCTTCAAGCAGCAGTAACAGCACTGACTCAGATTTCAATATGTACGACATTCCTGCAACACCATCCACAAACAGTCCACCAGTTGCACCTGAAGGTGATGAAGATGAGGTGTCTGATAACACACATCTAAGCAGGTTTATTTTAAAGCGGGTCCGAAGAACATACAAAAATATTGCTTCAAATGTTGCCTCAACATCGAAGGCAACAGACAAAAATTCATCAGTGGATCCGGACTATGTTGCCCCCAACAACCCAGGCAACACATGCACACACACCAACAGATGACATCAATCCAGAATCTAATTCTGATTGTAAGGTAATGACTTACTCTCTCATGTTCCAAACTAAATCATTTGCTGATAACTGGAAATGGTTTAAAAATAGAATGATTAGAGCAGAGAGAGTCATTGACCTAGTTGATTTTTGAGTAGCAGAAATTTACTGAGTTTTGTAACTGGAAAAACTCTTAATGTGATAAGGTGATTAGAGTATTTTATGCTAATCTGTCACTTGTTGTTAAGGACATCAACTTAAAGAAATTTGAGAAAGTGTACTTATACAACAAAGTATATAATTTTACATCATAAATCATCAACACCACTTTATGGTTATCCATAAATGAGAAAACTACTCAGCATAATCTCACAACTGAGGAGCTAAATGCTATGATTAAATACCTTATTGGTGGTTTGATCACCGTCTGGGCACCTCGGAGTCATGTATCTAAAATGTCTGTCTTGTTCACAACCTTGCACAAGCTTGCCAATTTAACTGACTACCTTCTCTAAATGAGACTGTAGTGACTTTAGAGCACGCAACACTGCTGTACGAAATAGAAAAGAGTTACAGAGTTGATTCAGGAACTATCATATTTTATCATGTTGTCAATCTGACAGAAAGGAAAAATAACTTTATCCTTCCATATCCCTCCTTATCAAATCTTAATCAATCAAGGGTTTAAGATCAAAGGGGGATAGACTGAGTCCTGCATTGGAAGTATACTCAGTCCATAGAGCAGTGTTAAATAGTAGGGACATAATCATTGATTTACCCTGAGAAGGAGAACTGGAACACATATGTTCAGATGTTGCCAACATTCAAAGCAACACAGGACAAAATCAGTTCTCCATATCCAAAGAATGGCTACAAAAGCACATTGCTGAGCTCAATAGACAAATTGAAGAATTTGTGCTAGCCAGAGATTACTACATGGACATCATTTCTTCACAAAAAGAGGGAGATGATGATGAAGCAGGGCCAAGTACAGACAAGGATGCAGGGGGAGATGACTGCTAGTGCCAAGAGATGAAGGAAATGTGGAGCTGATTGCGGATTGTTTTGTCAAACAGAATGCGACTGGAAGCTACTGTGACACAAAACAATTTAGATAAGGATGACATGATCATGGGAATGTGATGTGTGTTGATACTTTGTTTTATGTTTTTTTTTGTGATTTGATGGTTTGTAATATATATTTTTTTGGAAACTGGAAGACTATTCTAACTAAAAGACAACTCTTACTATATATCTAGAGATTAATCTATACTGAAGGATAAAGCTAAGAGATAAGCATAAACAACATGAGGATAAATATAAAGACTCCAAACAATGAGAAATGACATCTATATGATGATGCTCCAATACGCCATAGGTAGATACTCTGCAACAAGGACTAATATTTTTGTTTTATTGTTCAATATTCTTCTTGACACTATTACTTCAATAATTTCCCTTCATTCTATCGTTTAACATTCTTCATATGTTCTCTCTATGTGATGTTTTCTTTGTTTCACAGTACATAATTATACAACTGGAGTAATTTTTACGATAAGTCAATTATTGATCAGTAAGGCTTATAGAAAAATACACTACTACTAGATAGAACTAATTAAAGTATGTTATGGTTTCTCTTGAATCTAAGATATTATGATCAATTCATTTATACCTCATGCACAAATTCATTGTTTGGTGTCATGAGAATTTCAAGATCATTGTATATATATCTACCAATATTGGGTAAATACCTATGGATTACATTTACACTAGCATGTTACTAATAATATTACCAATATAATATTACTCTTAACAAAAAAACATAATGTCCAAATTACAAAAAAAAAAAATATCTACTAGAAACAGAGTTTTTCTTACTGACATTTAGTGAGAAATCTATGCTATAAAACATGATTTTCTCACCTTATTCCCATCAAATCAACTCACAATGAAAACGATGGTGGAAAATAGGTTCTCATTAAAACGCTGAGAAACTTCTTAATTTTTCTGTGTGAAAACGCTATTATTTATATTTTCCCACTTATTCGGTGGGAAATAGCCACTAAACATTTTCAGTGGGAAATCAATGGGAAAATAGAGATTTTTAGTAGCGAATGCACGATTTTTTCCCACCATACATTGGAAAAGGCTAAAACGGTAGTTTACAATCTTTCAAAACCAACGCCAAATGCACGGGTTATCAACTTGTTATAAAAATACCACCAAATGATGTGGGGCATTAGATGAGGCTTCTTTTTCTTTAATCAGAGGTTTCGGGTACGAGCCTTGTGTATGAAAAAAATTCTTGGTATGAAGCGTTTCTCCAGAAATGGGCTCTAATCGACATGAATTCGGATATATTCTGGCTCCAATATGGGTACCGGACACCGGATGGAAAACAAAAAAAATTGTTAGAAAAATGACGGGAAAAATCCTCGCATTTTGTATGGCCTTCCTTACATAACTCTCATTGAAATTCCAATTACCATTGCATGGTAACAATGATTGTCTCATTCCTTACATAACTCACATTGAAATTCCAATTACCATTGCATAGTAACTATGAGTGCCTCAATTTTGCATTATAAATTCAAGTAACAATTATGAAGAAGTGTAACCTAACAACTACCTTAGAACCAAAAAAAAAGTATCCAACCTCTCAAGATGAGTTATTCTTACATCAAAACACCTCTCCTATTATTCATCTTGTACATAAATATTTTACAAGTAAAAAGCAGCAACATACAAGAAGATACCAGTATTATCCCACAAGATCGTTCTTTGGTAAGATAGGGGACGGGTTAGGTAATTTTTTTGCAGGCAAGAAATACCATCTTCAAGTTGTGAATAACCTTCCTCCAAATTCTCCAATCTTGAAAGTTCATTGTGCTTCTAAACAAACTGATATTGGATACCATGACATTGTTCCAAATGATAAAATTGAATGGTCATTTAGTGAGACAGTTTCTGATGACACTTTTTTTTTGTCACTTTTGGTGGGGTTCAAAAGACAGAGCTTTTGATGTGTTCAATTATAACCATGGATGTATTAAAGATTCACAGCTTGATCGTAACACTCATCTATGCAGATGGATGGTGAAGGAAGATGGATTTTATTTGTCAGGTGATGATACAGGAAATACAAACGTTTATAACGTTACCACTTGGTGATTCAAAACTGGTTAATTCCTCCAATCCCCAATTTGTCAGGTGATGATACAGGAAATACAAACGTTTATAACGTTACCACTTGGTGATTCAAAACTGGTTAATCCCTCCAATCCCCAATTTGTTCGAAATTGAGGCGTAATTTGCAAGGTGATACAGGAAATTTGAATGTCTATAACATTACCACTTGGTGATCCAAAAGTGGTTATTCTCTCGGATCCAAGGTTGTCTGGGATGAGGCGTACGTAGTAATATATAGTTATTTTATTTTGAGTTTGAATATTTTGTATGACATTAGTGAGGGAATACGTGCGTTATTCTATGTAATGTGTCCATTTACCTTAGAAGAAACAAATAGTAAATGAACGATTTTAGGTTTTTGGTTCATCTCTTAGCGCAATCATATTTAATTTGGATCTATATATGCATGTCCTTAATTATGTTCTTCTCTTTCTACCATCAACTCACCTTCTAGCTCCAAACATACCAATCTGATCATAAATTAGGTGTTCAATATGTTAAGTCATTAATTAGATGAGATGTCTAAATAAAAAATTGGCAATTTTGGCAAATTCAAAGACGGACTATGTATTTTGTCATTTATCTTTCATTTTACCATTACAGGTTATGGTGGAGTAGGAAGTTACGCTTACATCTTTAACCTGTCTCGAGTAAATTTGGAGAATGAAATTGTCTTTGATAGAGAGCACTTTATTCTCAAATTAGAACTTTTGTCTGGCGCGAACTCAATTAGTCAGGCCCCAAAGCGAGTACTAAACACCGAGTAGAAAACAAAAAAAAATCCTTGTTTTTAGTATTACCGTGTTGCCGGCTGCATGCAAACAAATTAGAAACAAAAGCAAGTCGATCACACCATTCTTTCTCCTTCAGAAATATTAGTACAAAATAGAAAATGAGAAGCTTGAAGTATGTGGAACTTTGATACAATATTTATTCTTAACAAGCAAAGCATATGCCTAAAGGGAAGTATGACCCCAAATTAGAGGAAGCAGTACTGCTGCTGCTGCATGCATACAAGATTGCCGACATTTTACAAGACATCAGGACGAAGCTCTCCATCCATTTTCCCGAGTTGTAAACACTTTCACCAACTTTCCAACCAGGAACATCCTTCATAATTCTGGCCTCTTCTTCGAGATATTTCTTCCATTCTTTGACGAATCTGTACAAGTGAAAGATATTAGATAATGAAAACAAGTTCAGGTTTACAATTAAGTGAAAAATTCCAAGTGGCTCACCTTTCATCCTCTTCAGCTTGCAGCATGGGCAAGGTAGCCCTGCGAGCAGCATATTTTTCTTCATTTATCACCCTATATAATGCAAAGATCATCAAAACGTTATTGTTCAATCAGCCTTTCCCAATTCCCCTCTACTATTAAATTAGCAGTAGGCTAAAGGCACTTAGGTATGAATCAACATCTACTAATTTATTTTCATACACCTTCAGGCGACTAAACCAGAGAAAAACAATGGTGGTGTTTTCACCTATGTTGCTCTTCAAAAATATCGACAGGTTCGGGCCAGATCCTCCAGAAATAGTGCATTTTTGGAGGATCCGACACGGGTCCTGCAACATTCTTGGGGTGTCCGAGCAACATAGGTTTCACAAAATCATGCTGTAGGAAATACATCAAGCATCCCAAAAATCAAACCATATCTACACATAATATATCTGCTATGATTTCGTTTCAGTTAGACAATATCCTATGCAGCATGAGAAGAAACACTACAATTAGGTGCAACATGGAGTTGGAAGAGAAGGATTTGTAAATAGCGGTAGATGACACCATAACAACACAATTATTAAATCTCTCTATACTCTTCTGTGGAACCTGAGAAATCGAGATAAACAACTTCCAATTAAAACTCTTGTAAGGATGACTATTCTATATACTTTCCAGACCCGAGGACTGAGAACTTCAAAGTCTTGCTAGTATCCAAGTGTCAGATAAATCTCTCAAAGCCAAAAACACATGGAAGATACATCTATTCAATAGATTTGCAAGGACACTAGAACGTAACGTGGCCTCCTAAGTCTTAACCCTAACCCTAGGGTAAACGTTAGAGCCGAAAATTAATGTTAAAAATTTCAGGCTAAATCGGGAACCATAATAAATGCTGAAACTAACATTTATTTCAGGAAAAACGGAATAAATCAGAAAGATTCCAATTTCCTTATTTAGCCTAAATTTATCACTGCTATTATTTTAATCAACTATAATCGGTCCATTAACAATTATAATTGATTAACATTATTCTATATGTATTTGTATCCAAATCTTTATTGAAATACGTATAATGCCATGACTTAATTAATCACATTATTTGGCATATTTTAATTATTATATAAATGTAATCTTGCGACAGTATTTGATATCATAATCATAATGCACGTATGTCCAACTTAATTATTGTAATTAGACTAAATCCAACAATCTCCCACATGGACAAGTGCAACCTTTTGATTATATATCTTTAATTTTATTGCATGCAACTTTTCTGTCTTTACTTATCGTATCTAAATAATTCCGTTCATCAATTATGCTAACAAAGGACTTAAGCGGCATTTGTCACATTTATTCGCAACTAAACTGACATAAATCACGCTGCCAACATAACTGAATGACATGAATCTGATTTGGACATATAGTTTAGAAATTACACGCAAGTGTGATTAGACGTGCCTATTTCTAATTGAGTCACCTTAACTTTACTGTATGAGGTCAAAAAAAAACTTAAACTTTAAAGAGAAATAATGAAACTGAATGCACCTTGTAAATTACATAGAAACTTAAAACATATTCAGACTCCCACATTTTCTAACTATCCTAAACAGATATAACACTCATGCGAGCAACATGTTCGTGAAACTGCTTGGGTGGTAATCCTTTAGTGAGAGGATCCGCAATCATGGAGTCTGTACCTATGTGTTTTATACATAATTCATTATTCTGCACTCTTTTTTTTACAACCAAGAACTTAATGTCGATGTACTTCGACTTTGACGAACTTCGGTTGTTGGTTGCGTATAACACTGCTGAATTGTTGTCACATAATAATTTGAGTGGTTTCTGAATAGAATCCACAATTTTCACCAGTGACGGTTCTTCACCATACGCCATGATTAGATGCTTCAAAGCATGCAACAAATCCACCGCCATAGTGATGAGGCTACAACGATCGCTAGCACTCTTCCATGAAACGACACCGCCGCCATCATAAAGATGTATCCCGATGTTGACTTCACGTCACGACACATCCTCCAAAATCAGAATCGGTATATCCAATGACCTCGAGCTGTTCCGATCTCCGATACGTGAGCATATAGTCCCTAGTTCTCTTTAGGTATCTCAACACTCGCTTGGCTGCCTTCCTGTGTTCCATACCTGGATTACTTAAATATCTCCCTAGCATTCCAGTAATGAACGCAATATCCGGACGCGTGCATACTTGTGCATACATGATGCTACCTACGGCTGAGGCAAAGGAAATATCTTTCATGATGTTTTTATCTAAGTCAGTTTGGGGACATTGTTTTAGACTAAACTTATCTCCTTTTGATACAGGGGTATCTCCTGGTTTACTGTTTTGCATGCCAAATCTGGTTAGAATCTTATCGATATAGTTCCTCTGGAATATCCTTAGAATACCTTGAGGTCTATCTCTATGTATTTCAATCCCTAGAACAAATGATGTGTAACACCCCATTTTAACCGGAGTCGAAACGGGAGTACTACGTATGGTTGATTCCTAGAATGTATTTAAAGGAGTCGCCACCTAATTATTTAAGTGAATTAGGACACTTGATTTATTGCAATAAAATACTGCAATTAATCTCCATTTAATGATCTGCGAAATTAATGAGATTCTGGATCAGAGTTCTTTATTATCCTAAAGGGAAGGGGTTAGGCATCCTTTAAGATCCGCTAACTCATGTTATCAGTTCAAACTTATGTTAATTATATGTTGACTTTTATTCTAACTATTCTAAGCATTTTTACATAATTTAGAATTAAAATAAAATGCAATGCAAAATAAAACTGAAATTAAATATGGCATAGAATAAACTCCGGGACATTCTTTTTGAAATGCATTTCCGGATACCTGCATAAACACTTAGTAAAGGTGTTAGTAATAGAATAAATAATTTAAAAGTAATTGCAATAATTAATAAATGAAGCCAAAAATAAATCCGCTTTGTACGGAAGGCCTTGGAAATCGACGAGATTCCTTCATCTACTGCAAGTGTAGCTTCTTGTTCAAAATCGACATACCCAATACAAAATTCAACAACACCATATTTAACATGACATCGATCGAGTTCCAAAGAACTATAGAATCACCAAAAATGCCAAAATAATCTAAAAATATATATCCGACGATGAGCATTAACGGACAAATAACAAGCAACAAATAACTCAGAAATTTCGAACCGCATCGATGTCTCTTTTATATCGCCAGTTAAAATCACCCACATCCAAAATAGGCAAAATCACCCAAAATAAACCGACAGAATCGCGAGTTGCGAAAACTCCGCCAGATAACCAAATCCCAAAATCATCCCATAAAATAGCAAATCAAGATGACGCAATGGCAACATCACAACAATACAAAAATACCCACGATAACAGTAGCAAAATAACCAACAAGAGAAATAGCAACAAACTATTAGCGTCGCCAGAATTCACAAACTCCGGCCAAGTTCAAAATCGCGAGAATCAGTCCCACAAAACAAAGCATACCGACGAACATCGCCGGAGTTTTGCAAACTCCGGCCAAATATCAAAACTTCAGAAATCAGCCCAACAACAAAAATAAACAGCAGTTATATATAAAATACAAAGCAATGGAGGTCGCCGGAGTTTAAAGACTCCGGCCAGTTACCCGAAAAAGGAGAAATCAGTCCAACATAGCCAACAAGAGAGATACAAACAGTGTTATCGCCGGAGTTAACAACGCGAAAAGGCAACAGGCAGCGGCGTCACTTCCACGGCGAGGTCGCCGGAGCAACGCCGCCAGCGATTTGAGCAGGAGAAAATGGTGTTGGTCGACAGTGTGTGTGTGTGCACGTGGGTGAGGTTCTAGGTGTAGTGGGGGTCGACGGGAGTGGGGTGAGGCGTTGAGAGGGTTAAAAGGGGGGCTTCGCCGGAGATGGAACTCCGGCGAAGGGCGGCGGCGAGAGAGGGGACAGGTTTTCTCTTCTTGAAGAAAGATAAAAATAAAAATGAGAGGAGCCCCTTTTTTATGCGACTGGGGTGCTGATTCCCTGTGAAGTGTGCGGCTTCTGTGGAGTAAAGTAGGATGGGGTTAATAGTGTAGGTTTTTTTTTTTGAAGATGATAGAAATGGGGTTCTTCTTTTTAGGGGAAATGGGGAGTCTAAATGGAGGGAAAACGTGTTGCAGTGGTAAAAAAAAGTATGGGTCTTGGACTGCTTTTTTATTTTATTTTAGGGTGTAGGCGTGAGAGGGTAGGTATAGAGAGAGTGATGGGTCAGACAAAAAATAAAAATGAAGAAGAGGGAGGTAGGTAGGGGAATAGGGGCATGGGCTTGAAAGAAAAGGTATGGGTAGTGTGTTGAAAAATGATAAAGATATGATGGGACTAGGTTTGGTGTTTGGGAAAAATTAAAAAAATAGTGTTGGATTGGACTGGCTTAAATTGTGTCTTGGACCGGACTGGTTTGACAAAATGCAAGGCGGGTTAATTATTTAAAAAAAAATTATTTAAAAGATGCAAGATTACTAAAATGCAAATGCTGACGCAATAATACTAAAACGCAATATTTAAGAAATGTTTAACGCCTGATTAAAAGTAAAACGCTATACAATTAATTATTTAAAAAGATGCAAATATTATTGAAATAAATGACTGTGTAATAATAATATAAACATAATATTAACAACGACATAATGCTTAATTTAAAAATAAAAGATGCAATGCCATTTTTGTGAAGAAATAAACATAGAATATTATGTAAAAATATGCAAAAAATAACGATTAAAATGCGGTGTGCTAAAATACTTAAAATTGCACGAAATATACAAAAAACGGGTCAAAATTGACTGTCAACATGATGCATCACCAAGATCTTTCATTTCAAAGTTCTTAAATAAAAAATTCTTAGTCTGATGCAACATGTCCTTATTGTTACAGGCAAGCAATATGTCATCTACATATAAAACCAAGAAAATAAATTTACTCCCACAGAACTTAAGGTATATACATTCATCTACTATGTTAGACTCAAAATCAAATGAGCTAACAACTTTGTGAAACTTATGATACCATTTGTTTTAGCCCATAGATAGATTTCTTAAGTCTGTAAACCATAGACCTTGCATCACCTGATACAAAGTTTTCTGGCTGCTTCATATAGATCATTTCATCAATATCACCATTGAGAAATGCCGTCTTTACCTCCATCTGATGAAGTTCTAAATCATAATGTGCTACAAGTGCCAATATAATCCTTAAAGAGTCTTTCGATGAAACTGGAGAGAAAGTCTCTTTATAATCAATTCCTTCTTTCTGTGTGAAACATTTTGCAACAAGACGTGCCTTGTATTTTTCAACATTGCCTTTAGAATCTCGCTTAGTCTTAAATATCCATTTGCAACCAACGGGTTTCTTGCCTTTAGGCAACAGAACGATATCCCAAACATCACTGTCATACATAGATTTCATCTCCTCATTCATGGCATTAATCCACATTTGAGAGTTAGAGCATTCCACAGCTTGTTTGATATTTTCAGGATCATTTTCAAACATGCCAATGTCAAACTCATGTTCTTGAAGATAAGCATAATCCTTCGATTGTGTAGATCTTTTCTCTCTAGTAGATCTCCTAATTGGCACAGGCTCTATATTTTCTTGAGGTTCGTTTACAACTTGATCTTCAACAGGGAGAGGAACATTATTACCAACTTCTGAATCTCCCACAGGCCCTAGGCCATCAACATTGATCATAGCAATGTCAGGGTTTGGGTTAGATTCAGGTCCATTTGTGTTCTCTATTCCATGTTGAGTTTCTAACCGAGTTGTTTGGGATGATGAAGTTTGCACATTGTCAAAAGATGTATTTCTAAACGTAATCAGAATTTGAATAAAACCAGGGCTTTGGTCCATCGTCTCATTCTCATTCGTCTCTTATTCTTCAAAAATACTATCTTTTGTCATATCTCCCCCAACAAACTCATTATCCTAAAAAAAAAATCGCACTTCCTGACTTGAAAACTATATGTTCTGTTGGATTATAGAATTTATACCCCCTAGATAGTTCAGAATAGCCTATAAAGTAACAACTAACAGTCCTTTCGTCCAGTTTCTTTTCACTTGGCTTATAATGCCTAGCTTCACATGGACATCCCCAAACTCTCAAATGATTCAAGCTAGGCTTGCGCCCAACCCATAACTCGTAAGGGGTCTTGTTAGTTGCTTTTGTAGGCACTCTATTAAGTATGTATGCTGCAGTCTTTAAGGCTTCTCCCCACAAATTCTCAGGTAGAGTTGTACGAGCAATCATACTTCTCACCATATCTTTAAGGGTGCGATTTCGCCGTTCACCAACACCATTCATTGCAGGTGAACCTGGAAACGTATACTGAGGCACAATTCTGCATTCCTCTAAGTATTTTGCAAAGGGACCTTGACGCTGTTCTCCTGATCCATCATAACGACCGTAGTATTCACCACCACGATCAGAAAAAATGGATTTTATACGTTTGTTAAGTTGTAACTCAACTTCCGTTTTGAACTTTATGAACACGTCTAATTTTTCCGCCTTTTCTTTTATTAAGTAAATATGACCATATCTTGAATAATCATCTATGAATGTGATAAAGTAACGGTGACCATTTCTTGTAGCCTTTGGAAAAGGACCACATATATCCGTATGAATCAGTTCTAAGACATCATTACATCTTTTGCATCATACTTACGTTTATTAGTTTGTTTTCCCTTTGTACAATTTACACAATCACTTAAGTTTGTAAAATCTAAAGGTTGGAGAATATCATTAGACACAAGACGTTCTATCCTTTTCATAGAGATATGTCCTAATCGCTTGTGCCATAATGTTGCTAATTTCTCGCAAGTTAATTTACGTTTTCTATTATCTATATGCAGTGCCTCTGAATGTGAAGTGTCTATATCCAGAAAAGAAAATAAAGATTATCATAAGAAGACGGGAAACCAGAAGCAAGAAGCTTAGAATTTTGACACAAACTGAAATTTCCATTACTAAATGAACATACATAGTCATTTTTGTCCAAATATAAGATACAGAAATTAGGTTCCTTCTGAAGGATGGAACCACTAAAGCATCAAAACTTAAATAAAATCCTGTCCTACATATAATCTAAATTTTTTTATGCTTTTCACTTCTACTTTATTTCCATTTCCTACGTAAACGTAGCGCTCCGCCTCACTTGGCTTGTGATGGCTTAGGCAACCCTGTATTGATATACTGATGTTAGACGTTGCACCTGAATCTATCCACCAAGTATATCTAGATAGAGAACTTAAATTAACTTCAGAACAAACTAAAGCAAGAGGCATACCTTTCTTTGCCAACCATGCATGATAGTTGGAGCAGAATTTCTTTGTATGCCCAGGTGCTTTACAGAAGAAGCATGTCCTTTCTTCTGAATTATCAGAAGTATCATTTTTGTTCTTTGTCGCATCTTTGCCTGCAACTGCCTTGGTGGATTCCTTTTCCTTGGCAGTAAAGTTGCACTTCTTGCCTTTACCCTTAGGATTAGATGTTACGACATGAGCACTTTCTCCCTTCATTTTCTGTCTCTCTTCCTCCTGCACCAACTGAGCCTCAAACTCAGGTAGTGTCCACATCTCCCTTTGACAATTATCAGTCATCTTGAATTGACTAAAGTTAGATGGGAGAGACAAAAAAATGAACTCAATGAGAACCTCATCAGAGATGTCATAATTATGCCCTTTCAAGGCACGTTGTAATCTTGTCATCTCAATAACATGCTCTCTAACCCCTTATTTTCCCTTGTATTTTATTGTTGCAAACTTCACAAAGAGTGTACTAACTTCAGTCTTTTTACTCTTTGTGAATTTCTCTTCAAGGGCCTTGAGGTAATTTGAAGCGCCGATTTCTGTATCAGGTATTATGCCTCGAAAAGTCTCATGGATCGTTTGATTCATCACCATTATGCACATGCGATCTGAATGCTCCCATTTTTCAATATCAGTCTTCTCTAGGGGAGTTACCTCATCCTCTTTATCAGGCTTGGGGCAATCAAATCTCAATGATGTGTCCAATTGCATGATCCCTAAGACTAATTTCAGCTTTTTCCTCCCATTGTTTGAAATTGTTCCCATGAGGGGCTTAATTTGACTTAGATTTGACATTATGTTTAGATCTGAAAATTCACGAACAAGGAAATAATTTAGATACGATGCGTCACGATTTGATCCTTAATCATAATTCTAAAATCTATCTAAAGGCATGTGTAAAACTATTTGGTCCATAAAATCTTTACCCAAAACACCATTCAGTAATGAAACACCTTTGGGTGCAATCATTTCCTTCAAGTATTCTGGTGTAGTGAATAAAGTACAACCATGTAACCTTTTTGTCAATCAACCTTTGGGTCAAGTTAACATATCCATGAACTAATGACCAGGCCAGTCAACAAGGGGAGGAGGATCACAGACGGATCGCTTAAGTTCCAAGCCCCTGATGCTTTTCTTGACATCACTAGTCCATGTGTGTTGCAACTTATTTTTTATACACTACCCTTATGCACTAAACAATTTCGGCAAGCGCCAACCCTCCTTTGGGAAAGCTAACACTCACATCCATTTCTAAACACCTTTAACTAGATTTCAAAATTGTGCCTAAAACCTAATCTAGGACGTACCTATAGAATCTACTCGTCCTAAATAGAATACAGCATCTTATAGCACTTTTAAATTAGAATATACTAATTTTATATGTCAACTATATTCATCAAAATAATTATTAGGTTTTAGTAAAACTTTAGCAATTTCTACAATGATTACCTTTTAGAAATTCTTCAATAATTTATTTAGAAAATACTAAATAATTTTATGCCAGAATTAGCATTAATAGTGATCAAATTATAGCATAATAAATAGCATTAATGTGTCATAATTAGCATTAATTGTTATCAAATCCTAATAATTAGGCTAAATATAGCATAATACATAGTAATTATAGTAATTATAATTCTTACAACGTAAATTACAATTACTTACAATTATTCCTAAGGTTTGGTAACCGAAAAATAATCTAGAGTTGACAAATTTTCAGATCTGGAATGCGAGAAATTGAAAATTTGAGGGTCTAAACAGCCGTTTTGAGGACCTAAACAACATTTTTAGGGCCGAAAACTCGTTATTAACGACGTAGTGTTAAGGGCTGATTGGATCCCTTTTTAATTTTTTTAATTTTTTTTTAAGGTTTCCGAATTGAGGTCATTTGTCCAAATCGGAGTTACGAGTCAAAAGTTATGCCCATTTTAAGACAACTACCTCAAATTAATTCTTTATGACCAGATTCGAAAATTCAAACCTGAATTACTTTCTCTAATTCGAATTTAAAACCTTAATTTTGTTGCATAATTAATCCTTTCGAAAGCAGATCAGGGCACTTTCGTATTTATTCACTCAAATCAATAAATTATGCAAATTAAAAATTAAAATCTCAAATAAAAACTTCTCCAAGATCGCACGAAACGCAAGGATGGGTTCAAATTCAAGATTTTAATTCAAAACCGCATAAAAAGATCAATTAAAGCAAAATTTTAACAATTCCTTTTGCAACAATTAAATTCGATATGAAAAATAGAAAGCAATTAAAACGAAATTACAATTCTTACATAACCTAACTCTGATGCCACATGTTATGCACATGCCAGGTTTTTCTAATTTACTTAAAACCTTAACCTAGATCAGTGTAAGAATAAAGTAAGCGCAGCGGAAACTACTTACTTTCCATCTTTATGGCCTTCCGTCTATTGCCTCCCAAGCAATATCAAAGGAATCGATGAAGATGGCTTGATTGACTTGCTGGCACGCTCAACCGACAAATTACTTGGCTAGTGAGTCCTTCCAAAACTCTTGAACTCTCTCTTACCTATTTCTGTCTCCCAAATTGAAGGCAGAATATCTAGTCTTTTATGGAGCAAGACGGTGGAGAATGATCAGTCCAAGGCTATGGAGACTCAACCCTTTTATAGCAGTGTAAATCCTAACCCTAGGGTAAACCCTAGAGCCGAAAATTAATGCTAAAAATTTCAGGCTAAATCGGGAACCATAATAAATGCTGAAAATAACATTTTTCAGGAAAAACGGAATAAACCAGAAATATTCCAATTTCCTTATTTAGCCTAAATTTATCACTGTTATTATTTTAATCAACTATAATCGGTCCATTAACAATTATAATTGATTAACATTATTCTATATGTATTTGTATCCATAACCGTTATCGATGACTACTTGACTTTGTCCCCTGAGTTAGGCACACAAAACCTTGGAAAAGCACAAGGCGATTTCCGACTCGTTTCATCTTTTCACGCCGTACACTTATTCTTTCATTTACCAACGTGGAATACTTGTCATTTGACCAATAACCGTCCATTATTTCATGTCTCGAACATTTTAAATATGTACCAATATTTCTATCACTAATGAAATTTACGATACTTGGCACTACGAATGCACGTGTGTGGAAACAACGTTTTCGAGTCATAAATAACGGGATAAACTTAATTCCATTTTAGTAAATTTTCAACATGTTTCAATCCAAAATCTTGAAGTAATACATAATTAGTCAAATGATTCTAATCCCCTTTTTATATACCCTTATACATTTTACATTTGTGAGGCATTTTATATACACACTTACATACATTTACATATGTATATGTTGTATATAGATAGATAGAGAGACAAAAAGACATGCAGGCATACACATATATCGATCCAACAACAATAAGTGCACACATATTATCCCCTTGATTCGGTATAGTAGGTAATTAATCTCAATAATGAAGATTAACAATTAACCAAAGAAAAACTCAGGATCTACAAACCTTGTTCTCATCACTTCTTTTCAAAGTATATGTGCAATGCCTTAAAAGTTTTTTAGTACAGATGTGAGATGACTCTTATCTTTTCTTAGATTAATTTTTGAAAAAGATGAAAATCTTAAAGTACATTGACTTTAAAAAAATGCATAAACTATTTTGATAAATAATGCATAAAGCCTAAAGTCCAATCACTACTAACAAATGTCAAGAACCGACCTCTGAAAGTTGGCCTTTTTAGCGCCAAAATCCAGGAAGGTGCAAACAGACCTCTGGAGATCGGTTTTTAGCGCCAAAAACTAAGAAAATGCAAACAGATTTCTTTTTAAAAAATTATTTTATTTTGCATATAAAAAATAATTCTCAAAAAACCAACCTCCGGGGATCGGATTTTTTTGCGAAAATGAATTTGAAGGTATAAATAAGAAAAATCAAACTCTTAAACCAACAAACACCAATGGTCTAGACATTTCTACCACGATAAAGACGGGGTGTTCAATCCCCAGATAATGCATTTTATTATAATTATATTTTTTGAAATTCCGGCCTCTGAAGGTTGGTATTTTTTCCTATATTTTTTTAAAAGAAAACCAACCTTCGGAGGTCGGTTTTGAGCTTTTTTTCTAGTAGTGGATTGTTGAAATATACAGGGACATACATCTGGTATACATGGATATAAGATTTATGTAGTAAGGGTATATTTGTCTTTCTAGCTGACAAGGGTATTTTAGTCTTTACACAACTCATTACTTTTTGTATAAATAGAAAGTGGTTGTTGTTTAGGGTTCATAATAAAAAATTGAAAAGTTCCCACAAACGATTTGCAGCTCCTTCTCCAATTTCTTCATCTTCTTCTCCACAATCACGCCTGGATCCTGTCCAGGATGAACATGCAGGTGTGGATTGTGTATTCTAACATGGTATCAAAGCCTTAGGAGAGTGGATCGAAGTTATCTCCACTGATTGGAAGGTCGATTCATTGCAAGGTTATGTAGATCTTGTTTCCTTCACTGGATTAACAACTGTTCTGTTTCGTTTAGATTCAACACTGAACTGTGTTGATTTCGCATAATTTTTAATTTCAATTACAACTGATTTAGATTCGACACTGAACTGTGTTGGTTTGATTCATTTTCGAGTTTCAATTTGATATAAATTGCGAGAATTATGGAGAATGCTTCATTGAATGGCCAGAATGTTGCAAATGAAGGTTTGACTTCTAGGTCGAACATCGCTGATCATAATCATCCGTTGTTTTTAAGTAGTTCAGATACTCCTAACTCTATACAAGTGGAGATTCAACTGGTAGGGATGGAGAACTACACGCTGTGGAGTCGAGTTATGCGATTGAATCTGCTTACGAAAAATAAGATTGGATTTATCGACGGATCTGTAAAACGAGACACTTACGGAGTTGAATATGTACAACAATAGGATCGCTGTAACGCGATGATAATCTCTTGGATTATGAAGAATGTTAGTAAAGATCCGCTCGGTGGTATTTTGTATAAGCATTTGCGTATACGCAGATGGAAAGATCTGAAAGAGAGATTCGATAAGATAAACTTGTCTCGTGTGTATCAGTTGAAGAAGGAGTTGGCAATGCTACATCAAGGTGTAACACCAGTAGCTAGCTATTACTCAAGGATAAAGGATTTATGGGATGAAATCGACTCAATCATTCCACCTCCGACTTGCGAATGTGCAAGTCCAAGAGAATATATAGAGCACTTAACAAACCAACGACTGCTGGAGTTCCTGATGGGACTGAATGATGGTTACAATCAAGCTAGGAGTCATATTCTCCTAATGACACATACGCCTAGTGTAAACCAAGCTTATGCCATGATCGCGCAGGATGAGAGTCAGAAATCAATGACTGGAAGGTATGTAAATGAGTACGCAAAGATCTGAGTCGATCAACCTATAGCCTTGTTTGGAAGGCCCAAAGAATAACCGTAGCATAAATGTAAGAAGAACATGTATTGCGATCACTGTAGAATGAAAGGACATTGTAGGGAAATATGTTATAAATTGATGTATTGTGACTATTGCAACAAACAAGGCCATGTGAGGGATAAGTATTACAGACTTGCTGCTGATACTAAATTTGTTGCTGATTCGAAAGGGAAGAAACAAGTAAATACTGCTATGACAGGAGAAGGTAATGCCTATGGCTATGGACAAGACAACCAGAGGTATAAAGGAGGAATGAGGCACCCGAATCAGGAACAACATGGACAATTCCAGCAGATGATGAGTGATCAATTTCAGCAGTTGATGAGAACTTGTCCACCTGATAAATATGAGAAGATGATTGCATCAATCAAGCAACAAATGAATGACACAAACAATACACAGATGCCTCAAGTACATATGACGAGTAAACTCAGATTTAATAAGGAAATCGATCCTAATTGGATAGTTGATTCGTGAGCAACCAACCATATGGTGAATGACAAGAGTATGATTGAAGAACATGATTTCACGCATAATGCAGTCGTGTGCAATTACCAATCGAGAAACAAAGAACAATCACACAGGCTGGGAGTTGTAGACTAGGAGGAGGTGACCTTATTAAGAATGTGTTATGTGTGCCAAGCTTCCAGTTTAATCTTCTCTCAGTCTCAAAATTGACTAAGGAACTGAATTGCAGTGCATCTTTCTTCCCTGACTTCTTTGTTCTGCAGGATCTCTTCACTGGGAGGGTGAAGGAGATTGGTAAAATGATTGATGGACTTTACATGCTGAGAACAAGACTAAGAGGAAACTCTGGTCAGATGGTTGATGGGGTATACACACATGACAGGCAGATGAAGGCTTCTTTGGCAGCTGATATTGCAAAGAATAATAGGCAGGGAGAAGGAGAGTTATGGCATAAAAGGCTGGGGCATGTTCCTATGTCTATGAGCATGTTGAGGAAGATAACCAGCTTTGAAGACAAATCCAAGTTTACAATAAAGCATTGCGAGATATGTCCTATAGCTAGACAAACCAGGAAAACATTTCCTACTAGTACTAGCAGGACATTGTTTGCTTTTCAATTGTTGCATATTGATGTTTGGGGACCTTATAGGGTACCTACTTATAATGGGATGAGATATTTCCTCACTATTGTGGATGATTATACTAGATGGACTTGGTTTTTTCTGTTGCATATGAAGTCTGATGTGTCCACTATCCTTAAAACCTTCCTTATTAAAATAAGAAACCAGTTTGATATGGGGGTGAAGAAGATTAGAACAGACAATGGAACTGAGTTCTTTAATAATGTGTGTCAGGATCTATTTAGACAGTATGAGATTATATACCAGAGCTCTTGTCCATATACTCCACAACAAAATGGAGTAGTGTAAAGGAAGCATAGGCACATTTTGGAGATTGCTAGAGCCATCAAATTTCAGGGACACTTGCCATCAGAATTCTGGGGAGAGTGTGTAGAAGCAGCAGTGTATGTGATCAATAGAATCCCTTCTGTTGTTCTAGGCAACATCTCTCCCTATGAGAAACTCTTTAGAAAAGCCCATTCTTTATCTCATATGAGAGTTGTTGGATGTCTTTGTTATGCCACTAATATGATTAAAAGGGATAAGTTTGATGTTAGGGCCACTAAAGTTATATTGTTGGGTTATGCAAGTAAACAAAAATGATATAGATTACTTGACTTAACTAACAGAACAATCTTTGTAAGTAGAGATGTGGTATTTCATGAAGATCAATTTCCTTTTCTGCACATTCAGGGAGGAACAACTGGAGTTAATATTGGGGAATCACATCTTGATTCTCCAGTATCCATATCTTCTGATTTTGAAATTAATTATTCTATGTCTAATAACTCTGATCCTGGAGAAGCTGCAGATATTGATCCTGGTGGAGCAACCATTGATACTCAATCAGAAAGGATCAGAAGGCAAGACGCTAATGTCCATGATACAGGTGGTGGGGCTTCTGAGCTTCCAAATGTTGTTACTGATACTGAGAATGTTGTTGCTATTGATGTTGAGCTTCCCAATACTGTCCCAGATGATATTTCTACTGATATTGTGAAGCCAGTTGTGACACAGGACATGGTTATCCCTCATTCACCAGCAGAGGTCAGAAGGTCGAGCAGAAACAGGAAACCACCCTCCTGGATGACTGATTTTGTTCAACCTGTTGCAGAGACAAGGGGTGTAAAATATCCACTATCAGACAATGTCAGTTTTGTTGGCTTATCTGCATCCTATCAGAGTTACATAACAAAAATTTCAGAAGAAAGAGAACCACAATCATATGCAGAAGCAGCCAAGGATTCTAGATGGATTGAGGCCATGAAGGCAGAAATCAGGGCCTTAGAAGATAACAGAACATGGAAGGTGGTAGACTTGCCCGAGAACAAGACAACTATTGGCTGCAAATGGGTCTATAAGATCAAGTACAAGGCTACATGAGAGGTGGAGAGGTACAAGGCACGACTGGTGGCAAAAAGATATAATCAGAAAGAAGGGATAGATTATCAAGATACATTTGCACCTGTGGTGAAGATGGTGACAGTGAGGTCTGTTATCTCGATTGCTGCTTCACAGGGATGGATTATATATCAGATGGATGTGTTTAATGCCTTTCTACAAGGGGATCTTGATGAGGAGGTGTATATGACACTCCCACAAGGATTTACACACAAGAAAGGGAAGGTTTGTAGGCTGCTCAAGTCATTATATGGGCTGAAACAGGCTTCGAGGCAGTGGAATATCAAATTGACCACTGCTTTAGTGTCTTCAGGCTTCATTCAGAGTCACTTAGACTACTCTTTGCTCACCAAAAAGGTCAACAAAGGCATTGTGGTAGTGTTGATTTATGTAGATGATCTGCTTGTGACTGGAAATGATATGGGATTAATAGAAGAAACCAAGAACACATTGCAGAAACATTTCAAAATCAAGGACCTAGGAGAATTGAGATACTTCTTGGGGTTCGAGTTTGCTAGAAGCAAGGATGGGATAGTGATGCACCAAAGGAAATATGCCCTGGAATTAGTTGCAGCTATGGGACTAACAGGAGCTAAACCTGCTAATTCTCCAATGGAAGTGAACAAGAAGCTCACTTCTCATGTATATGACAGACATTTAGAGGTGGATCGAGGTGCTGCCCCCACAGATGATCCATTGCTCCCAGATGTTGTTAGCTATCAAAGGCTTATAGGTAGACTATTGTATCTTACCAATACCAGACCAGACATAGCATTTGCTGTGCAGGTTCTGAGTCAGTTTATGTAGAAGCCAAAGAAATCACATATGTTTGCAGCAGAGAGGATCGTTCGATATATTAAAAAGGCTCCTGGTCTGGGTATTTTTATGGCTGCTGGAAGCACAGAGAAGATGTCTGCTTACTGTGATGCTAATTGGGCCTCCTGCCCCAATACCAGACGATCAGTTACAGGTTATTTTGTGTTCTTTGGCTCTTCCCTCATCTCATGGAAGGCCAAGAAGCAACAGACAATCTCCATAAGCTCGGCAGAGGCAGAGTATAGGAGTTGGCATCCGCGCGGCCGTGGTCTGGATTTCAGGCTTATTTGCTGAGTTGAATGTGTGCTTGACATTGCCTTCGCCTCGCTGTCGCGATGAAGTCATCAATTCAAATTGCTTCAAATCCGATGTTTCACGAGCGTACGAAGCACATCGACATCGATTGTCACTTTATAAGGGAGAAAGTTCGACATGGTTTGGTGTCTCCCATTTACGTAAGCACTACATAGCAGCCAGCAGATATTTTGACGAAAAGCTTGGTACAGAATCAACATTCTTATTTGTTATCCAAGCTAGGTGTCAAGAACTTGTTTAGCACCTAGCTTGCGGGGGATGTTGAAATATACAGGGGCATACATCTGGTATACATGGATATAAGATTTATGTAGTAAGGGTATATTTGTCTTTCTAGCTGACAAGGGTATTTTAGTCTTTACACAACTCATTACTTTTTGTATAAATAGAAAGTGGTTGCTGTTTAGGGTTCATAATAAAAAATTGAAAAGTTCCCACAAACGATTTGCAGCTCCTTCTCCAATTTCTTCATCTTCTTCTCCACAATCACGCCTGGATCCTGTCCAGGATGAACATGCAGGTGTGGATTATGTATTCTAACATGGATGTTAAACAAGATTGTAATGTACATTGTGATTCAGTTCATGGTTTTTCTCAAATATATATAAGAAGAAATTAAGAAATATTTTTTTACTGAAAAACACTTGGAATTATTGATATATATTGTGTAGCGAAGATAACAAAAAGAAAAATGAATATATGTACCATAAAAGAAGAGTAAACTATCTTACACATCCGCTTAAACTTTTACATAAGCTCAGTTTTATGCTCACTGTTAGTAAACTCAGGGTAGGTGCTTTGATCGTAACAATTGGAAGGATTGGCCGTTCCGATGGCCAACACAGTGACGGGTCCCTCTGCCCGTTGTGTCCGGCGGATCTCGTCGACTATGACGATTTTCGCCGAAACTAATTGTGATTTTATTTGCTAGGTTTTCGATGGTAGTGTTGTTAATTTTATGATTCCATGGAGGTTGTTAACAGAGGAAGAATCAGTAGATAAAAAGAGAGAAGAACAATGGAGGAAAACTGACGAGAGAGGAAAGGGAGAGAAATGTTTGGGGCTCCAAAATGAGCTTCTGATATTTCTTATTATTTTCTCTCTCAAACTAAAATATCACAAATTGGTCCCTATTTATAATTGACAACTAATCCCTAATTGACAAAATATCTATCTAACTAATCCAAAATATCTAACATCCAAAATATCTAATTAACAACTAACCAACCACATATATATATATAATGTATATATGTGGTATATCTCAATATCCCCCCTCAAGCTAGGCACTGAAAACATCGGTTGTAGTCTTAGCTTGGAAGCAATACTAGACAACAGGCACACCAGTGCCACAGGCTTCATGAAATGATGCTCTTGAAGAAATCCCAGCTTACTTCAGGTGCTCCTCATTCTTCCTCATTCTCTGATGACTTTTGCCCACTTTGCTGGACCTTCTCTGAAGAGGCCTCTATTCATCGGAGATGGACAACGGGTCAGAATGGGTCAGACAAAATGCAAACTATAATGCAACTATCTGAATCTGCTGCACCATCTTTGAATTGTTTTTCCAATAGTGTTAATGCTAATGTTTCAAGTCATGTTTCTGTTAATCCTGCTTCATCTACTACTACTTTTGCACCTCTAAGAGATGGATATCTACTATCACACATAATTGTGTCAGCAACATCAGAAACAAAATCTCGAGTGAGAAGCCAACATATCCTCTGTTTGGAATTCTTTCTCCCATTTCGACCAAACAATCAGATCAAGCAATTCCAAAGGCTCCATATCGACACCAAGAAGAAGAATCAGACCTATGGACGCAAAGAGAACACATGCTATCCAAAGAATATCTAGCAGAAAGAACACAATGTTGGCAGCAAAGAATACGGCCGAGCAGAAATACCAAAGCCACAACAACCAACAATAATATCAAGAAGAAGAATAACACTAGCAAGAAATGAGCAACAAAGAACTAACATTTTCCAAATAGCGCTGTGGCCGAGCAGAAATACCAAAGCAGCCTACAACAACCAACAATAATATCAAGCAGGTTAAGCAAAGAATACTAGCGAGAGCTCGAGCAACAGCAGCCTAATATTTTCCAAAGAACAAGCACTCACAAAGACCAAATGACAGACACAAAACTCACCCCGCAGCTGCAGGAAATACAAGAAGCAAAACAACAATACAACTGCATCAATAAGCAGCAATAAGCAGCAACACTATAATTTTACCTCCGAACTTCAGATTTCAGTTTTCTTTCATTTCAGTTTTTTTTTTCATTTCAGAAGCAACAACTGCCTCATCAGTAGCAGCAGCCAGTTGTACAAGGAAGAGATTGATTTCTCCTTTCTCCTTGAACCTTTAGTAACTGCAGCAGGAGAACAGAGAACCTCCTGCTCTGTCATCACATCAGACTTCCAGCAACTGCAGTCATTTTCCAGCAGCTTGTAATTTTTGTAAAGCGAGACGCGCAAAGAACACCAAAGACAAACTACCTCAACATTCTTGTCAAACTATAAAAGCAACTCGCACTAAGCGAGCCATTCTCGAGTATAGCGATTAAGAACAACAACCAAAATATGCCCAGCAGTAACAAATTCCTTTTCTCAGCTCCTTTTGTTCTTTCTTCCTCCGAGTATTTGTCATTTGAATTTCCCAACTGTCACTAATGAAACTAGTATTCCTCTCTAACTTGCAGATTTCTTTTCCACTAAAACTGAAGTATCTTCAAGATGTACTTGCTTTATTCTCGCATAAAGAACACCATAAGCAACAATCGTTGTAATGGCTTCTACGAAGAACATGTTTCTCGCATTTCCATAAAAACCATCGCAAAAAAAGCGTCCCAAATCACCCCAGAGCGTAACTGGCCCGAAATCGCTTATTGAATCTCTCGCCATCGCCCTTAATTCGACAGAATAACCATCGATCCATCTTGACGAAGAACCCTCGCTCTCTAGTCTCACTCAACTAGAGAATCCTTCGATTCTCCTTACGCATTTGTTCCGAACCAAAGACCACAGATTACAACTTTGATTACCAAAGACCAAAGATAATTTGATAAGCGATAACCTCTTCGCTCTCTAGTCTCTCGACTAGAGAATCTCCCGATTCTCATCACGCAAGCAATTTTAATAAGCGGCAAGAACCTCTTCGTTCTCTAGTCATTCGAACTAGAGAATCTCTTGATTCTCATCACGTAAACTATTCTATCCATATCTAGTCTCCGACGAAGTATCCTCTGCTCACCGTTTGTCGCTAAGAACTCTTCGATCCTTCCAGATAGACATTTTCTACTCTTATCACCCCGATTTCTCTCCATTCACATCTTGCACAACAAATAGAATACCAAACCAAAGAAGGATGACAACAACAAGTCGATTTCACTTTTAATGCACTCGCCAACACAAAATGTAAACAATGGCGTATACCAATTTTTTTGGTTTTATTTCGCATTGATTAACATAAGAATGCGGCCGACTATAGCGAGCCAAGAATCGCTACACTAGATCGAGCATCGACTACATCAAGATTAGTCACGGTAAAGCTCAAACACTGGTCCAACAATAAGCCAACACGTAATAAAGAACAACAACACAACAACGACTATCAACAACAACAACGAACAGCTACAACAGCTATCAACAACCACAACAACAACATTTTTCTCCAATCCACCAATTCACCAACACAAATACAAAATGAAGTTGAATTTCCATCAACTCGACTATCCTCGGTGATCTGTGACGCCGCAACGATAGCCACAGGCGGAGTGTATCCGCAGAAAATAAAAGCATCTCCATATGATTCGATCGACAAAAGCGATAATAGAAATTACCTTAATACTTTGTCGATTCCGATTTCTTCGATTCTCTGTTTTCCGAAGATTCAATTCGACCGCGATTCTGATTTTCCAGAAGAAATTGTTGTTGATTTTCGATTCTCTGTTTTCGATCGCGAATCTCCTTCGCATCTGAAAATTTCGCCGCAGTCGCGATTATGTGAATTTAAGATCTGAATTTGCGATTTTGTTTCTATGTTCAATTCCTTCGCTTCAATTCGATTATGCTTCTCTTCGACTCCTCGCTGTTCAATTCCTTCGCTTCAATTTGAAGACGAGATCAACAACTGCGATCCTCGACTAATTTCGCTGCAATTGTCGCGTCGCGCCTCTCGGATCTATCCGGCTCTGATACCATGTTAAATTTATGATTCCATGGAGGTTGTTAACAGAGGAAGAATCAGTAGATAAAAACAGAGAAGAACAATGGAGGAAAACTGACGAGAGAGGAAAGGGAGAGAAATGTTTGGGGCTCCAAAATGAGCTTCTGATATTTCTTATTATTTTCTCTCTCAAACTAAAATATCACAAATTGGTCCCTATTTATAATTGACAACTAATTCCTAATTTCCAAAATATCTATCTAACTAATCCAAAATATCTATCTAACTAATCCAAAATATCTAACATCCAAAATATCTAACATCCAAAATATCTAATTAACAACTAACCAACCACATATATATATTATATATATAATGTATATATGTGGTATATCTCAACAAGTGTATATAGTAAAATGAATACACTTTGTTTGCATGGACTCTCTTTATATAGACATTGTAACGCGGACTTTTGGTAGGCCTTCAAATACGAACATTGTGGCTCATCTTTTAGCCAAACATTTTGAAGAGTGCTGTCAGTGTTTTGTACTACCAAACATATTAGGCGGCCGAGAATAAGTATAAATAGGCATGACACAAATATTAGAAGAATTGACTAAACTGTCCACAACATTAAATTAATGACTTTAAGCATCTATGTTTACACCAGGCTCCTCACTTTGTGGCTTGTATTTTCCGTGTCTTTGAAGCTTACCAAAATTGGTTAATTTTTGTTTTTCCAGTTGCTATAATATAGGTAAAAAAATTAGTACAAATCATGTTTATTCGTCTTGTCGGCATTGATCAGTGTTTTCAAAAGTCGCAGGCATAAGGCGGAGCGTTCTACATATGCCTCAGTAATGAGGAACGGGACATATGTGTCATGGTTATTTAATTTTTAGTATTTCATAAAATAATACAACTACAATAAAAAAAATAGGTAACATTATATTAAAAAAAACTGAAAATATATATATAATGTGTGTGTGCGCGCGCGCGTGTGCATGCGCGCGTGTGCATGCGCGCGTTTGATTCTCACAAAAAATATAATCAAACCAATTCATTATACGCCACTTACTACTTGTAATTATATATAACATAATTTTACAAGTATAAACATGTCCGTCTCAAACATTTTGGGGGCCCTGTTCTAATTCGTAAAAGTGGATCCTTAATATAAGTAAATATATGATTTCAATAATTAAAAATTATTTTAAATTGTAAATAACAATCCAATACAACTTCAAGTTAATCAATCCCTACTTTGATTGGGCTAAGAACTTCGAATTATGGGTTTTTACAGTAAATTTTGGCTAATAGTATTACTTAATAAAAAAAAAAAAACCCCTAAAATTTTTCGTTTTTCAGGAGCCATGTACGGTAGCACAGCTCGCGCGGACCCAAAGACGACCCTGATAAACAATAAAATAAAATAAAAGCTATTAGGAAAAGAAAATCAGCCCTAACATACTAACTTTCAAAGAATGAAAGAATCACAGTTTCTTAAAACAATATTACTAACATACTATTTATTTATCTCCCTATAAGCAAATAATTAATAAATTTTATCACTATTATAATTAAAAGATAACTCCTTCATAAATAAAAACAAATTTACTGTGAACTAGCGAAATAATAAAATAAAATAATTTTGATACATAGGACAAAAGACAAATAACAACTTAAAATGTACAATTCGGCTATGTATTTTTAAAAGAAATATTAAGTAATATTCACCCTCACGATGTTCTCAAATAGTAAATATGCAATAATAGGATTTGTTATTTGAGTCACACGAATCTTCTTATTTCTATAGACGAAAAATTATTAAGTATCATTCATTTGTTAAAGAATTATGAGGGTCTACGATTTTAAATAAGGAATTTAACATAGAATTTGTGTAAGAACTCTTGGGCGAGCTCTGAATGTTGAATGTTAGACATTTTTAGGGTGTATAATCGGGCTCTTAGATCGTAAGCCTAACATAAACTAAACCCCGCACATGAATCTCCGAACATTTTGCCAGTATCCCGCCCCGATGTGAGTCGCTGACGAATCTTAAAATTACCTTTTAAAACACTGATATTAATAAATAAAAGATGAGAGCATGCGACATGACTTTGAAATACGCAGAGAAGATTTAAGATGGTTGAATAATTTGGAGCCCAAATGAAATGATTTGTCTTGACAAATATGTGGTCATGACAATAGCAAAAAAGGTCAACGAAAAAAATAGTTTCAAGGGAGCTATAGTAAATCCTTTTCTCATCCAATTGGGTAAAACTGAATTTGGGTCTAACTCAACTCCAAAAGTTAGCTTGTAGGGTGAATTGGTCAAGTTCATAAAAAGAGTACATATTCTCATTTCATATTCGACGTGGGACTCTAAACATTCCCCCGCACATTCATACCTTGTTAACTGATATCATGTAAAGAATAGATCTTGGGTCTAACTCAACTCCAAAAATTAGCTTGTAGAGTGAAGATTGTTCAAGTTCATATAAAAAGTCCGCGTTTTTATTCCATATCCAATGTGGTACTGTTAACAAATAAAATTGCTTTATTTTGCTGCAATTACTAAAATACCATTTTAGACGGAGATGATCAAAAAAATAAATATATTTGGTGTTTTCATAAAGATGACTAGATATTTTGTCATTAAAGCACGAGAAATAGCAGCCGAGCATAGGTAGAATAGGCATGTCATCCAAAAACAATAAATTAATGACCTTAAGCAGCCATGATGAACCCAAGCTCCTCACTTTGTGGCTTGTATTTTGCATGTCTTTGTGATGTATTTATTATATGTTAGTATAATTATTTTTTGAAATCTGATTTGGGACAACTTTAATTTTTAAAATTTACTAGCTTTGGTTGTTTTATATTTTTTTAGTTGTTATAATATAGGTAAAAAATTAGTACAATTGTTTTATTTGTCTTGTTGGTATTAAGATAAAAGATGAGAAAACGCGACATGGCTTTGAAATATGCATAGAAGATTTAAGATGGTTGAAGGTGGAACTCAAATGAAATGATTTGACTAGGAAAATATGTGTTCATGACAATAGCAAAAGAGGATAGAATAGTCAACGAATATAACTACTTTCAAGGGAGCTACAACAAAGTCTTTTCTCATTCAATAAAATTTGCTCTATTTTGCTGCAATTCTAAAATACCCTCTTGACATCTTTCCCAACTTATATTCATGCTATATCACCATTAATGAAGAACTTAAAAGCATAAATTTAATCCACAAAAAAAAATCACTTACCCCAAAGCTGAAATTGCTCCTAAACCTCTGAAATTGCTCTTATGATGGCTCTGGTCTCGAGGGTTTTATTTTGGGGAAAAAAATCCTGACTTAAAGATCTTATTGGACACATGATACAATACTTCCGCCCCGGCGAAATCGACTCCACTGGAGCGGACCCTCTATGGCGGACCAAACCCTCACTTGGGTGGAGTCACTTGACACCTCACCCAGCGCCATGGCGAACACGATTCCGCGGCAGCGGACTCGCCCCTGTGGACAAATTCTTTGACAAAGCTGAGAAGATTGATTCTCAGAGCAGTGAGAGCTTAGTTAATGTTGATCCAGTTCATGTGATTACTGGACCTAAAGAAAATCTTTAAAATAATGAAGATAGTGATCATGTTCAGAATGACCAGTATGATGTCGTTGATGCTCCAGTGCAAGTTGATGTGGTTGGATAACAACCAGTTGGTATTGATGCTCCAGAGAGTTCTCTCAGAAAATCTACTAGAGAGAAATGACATTTATCTCGTTGTTATCCCAATGAGTTTGTACTCTTGACTGATGGGGGAGAATCTGGAAGGTTTGATGAGGCCATGAATAATGAAGAAAAAGAAAAGTGGTTTGATGCTATGCAAGATGAGATTAAATCTTTACACAATAATCATACATTTGATCTGGTTAAGCTTTCTCAAGACAAAAGCTTTGAAAATATGTTGATTTTCTGGGTAAAATATGAAAATTGTAACTTAGTTTCACGGTACAAGGCTAGATTGGTTGTAAAGGGCTTTAATCAGGGAGTTGATTTTGATGAAATATTTTCTCCAGTTGCGAAGATGTCATCCATTCGAGTTGTTCTGGGATTTGTTGCAAGTCTATATTTAGAAGTTGAGCAAATGGATGTTAAAACTACTTTCTCTATGGTGACTTAAATGAAAAAAATTATATGAAGAAGCCAGAAGATTTTGAAGTCAAAGGAAAAGAGAATTATGTTTGCAAATTAAAGAAAGCTTGTATGGTTTGAAACAAGCTCCCAAACAGTGGTACAAGAAGTTTGGTTCTTTTATGAGTCAACAAGGCTTCAAGAAGACTTCTTCAGATCATTGTATTTTGTGCAAAAAATCTCTAATGGTGACTTTATCATTTTATTATTTTATGTTGATGACATGTTTGTTGTTGGTCATAATGATTGCAGAATTAATAAGTTGAACCAAGAGTTGAATAAATCTTTTGCCATGAAAGACTTGAAACCAGCAATGCAGATTCTTGGCATGCAGATTGTCCATGATAGAGAGGCCAAGAAGTTTTGTTATTACAAGAGAAGTACATTCAGAAAGTACTTCGCATGTTCAACATGGATAAAGCTAAGGTTGTCTGTACACCTTTAGTTATTCACTTTAAATTGAGCATGAAGTAGTGTCCTTCCAGTGATGATGAGAAGGAAGATATGAAGAAAATTTCTTATGTTTCAGCTGCTGGCAATTTGATATATGCGATAATGTGTACGAGATCAGATATTGTTCATGTTGTTGGTATTATTAGTCGTTTTCTTTCTAATCCAGGAAGAGAGCATTGGAATGTTGTGAAGTGGATTATGAGATATCTTTGTGGCACTTCTAGTTTGAGTTTGTGTTTTGGGATAGAAAAGCCTATTATTTGTAGTTATACTGATTCAGATATGGATGGTGATGTTGATACTCGCAAGTCTACTTCAGGATACTTGGTTACTTTTGTAGGGGGAGTTGTGTCTTGGCAATCTAGGTTGAAAAAATGTATTGCTCTATCTACTACATAAGTTGATCTTATTGTTGTCGTTGAAGCTTGTAAAGAGTTTCTCTGGATGAAGAGATTTATGGAGAAACTTGGATTTGTTCAAGAGAGGTATATACTTTATTGCGACAGTCAATGTTATTCATCTTGGCAAGAACTCTACTTTTCATGGTAGGTCGAAACATATTGATATGAGATACCATTGGATTAGAGATGTGTTGGATTCTAAGTTGCTTGAATTTGAGAAGATTCACACTGATGATAATGGTTAGGATATGTTGACAAAAAATTTGTCAAGAGAGAAGTTTGATGATTATTTCTTGATCGCCAGGATGGTGGTTTCTTCCACATAGTCAGGAGGGGGTGAATTATTGGGTTTTTGGATTTTCCCTTCCTATGAGGAATTGGATTAATAAAATTCAATTTGGACCAGCCCACTTTTGCCCTAAAACTAATTATATATAGGATCAACTTAGGTCTTATTTCATATACACAAGAGTGAATTCATAGCAGCCATATATAGAGAAAATTTAAGAGAGAATGCTAATTTTCGCACGTTAAAATATGATATAGTAGTCTGCTTCAAACAACATTTCCCATTTTGTTAACCATTGGATCGTGCTCAAATTTGAATTGGGGGTTCTCAACATCTGGTTCTTCAATTTCAATGTTAAAGATTGAATTTTGTGGTTTGTAGCTCCAACTTTTGAGCACGAACAATAGCTATTTTTGGGGAGTGATTTCTCTCCTTTCTTCACTAGTTTTGGTGCTATCTTTTATGTATTGTTGTTCCGTCTTTGGAGTTGATGTTGTAGTCATTTGGATTTGGAGAACATTGTTGTAACTCTTATTGATTTTGGTGGATCTTTTGTGGGAGGAGGTCCCGTGGTTGTTTCCTCTTCACATTGAAGAGGGTTTTCCACTTAAATTTTGTGTCTCTTGCATTTGATTTATTTTTTGCTTGCTTTGATATTTTATTATTGGTGTAATTGTTGGGATGTGCGAACAAAGTCCCACATCGGAAGTGGAATGGAAAAGAACCTACATATAAGGTGTAGGATTCTCTTAATGATGTGAGGCCTTTTGGAAAAAATCGTGCGGGCTTGGCCCAAAACGGATAATATCACACTATGTAAGAGTGTATTGGGGATTTATTGGCTCAAACAACTCGTATAATAGCTCATGGTTCACAGGATGAATATGAAGATGTCGGAGTGTGACGTGGGGCCAGCTTAGTGCCTTTGCTCGTCTATTGGACCGGTACAATACCTTTACCCGTAGATTGAAGACGCTTACACAACAAAGTAGCAGCGGACTTTGACGGCCATAAATACTTGAAGGATGATGTGGGTGACACACAATTAATCTCCAAATTAGCCCATAACTGATGATGGGTTGTGGAACTTAGTTCGAGGGGGAGATTGTTGGGGTGTGCGAACAAAGTCCCACATCGAAAGTGAAAAGAAAAAAGAACCTACAAATAAGGTGTAGAATTCTCTTAATGGTGTGAGGTCTTTTGGGAAAAAACGTACGGGTTTGGCCCAAAGTGTCACGACCCGACCCGACGGGCCGCGACCCGGTGCCATAATTGGACACCGTTATACTACCATGTCACATATAATCAGACTCATACTGAGGGAAATATAGAAATTTGTATTAAACCTGCCTCTTGAGGAGTCACAACAAATCAACATATCAAGCTAGGCAAGCCGACAAGGCCGCCACTATACATAAGGATAACAAAAACATGTCACAACCGTACAGCTGGCTAAAACACATATACAAAAGCACATCTACCACCCACAATTGTCTACAGACCTCTAAGAATATGATAATGAAATCTGACGGGACAGGGCCCTGTCGTACCCCTAAATATGCATAAGTCTATAATAGTGAATCTGTACCAAAATGACTAACTCCAGAACAATGGAGCTCCTAAGAAAACAGCTGAGCAGGAATTCTAAGCCGGAGGATCACCAAACTGAATATCTGTACCTACGGGCATGAACGCAACCCTCCGAGGAAAGAGGGGTCAGTACGAAATAATGTACTGAGTATGTAAAACATGAAGTACTGTAAGAAAGATCACAACTGGTCAAAGGATATCAATGAGACAAGTATAATAATCAAATTATCATTTCAACTGTGTCATATACGAATAAGAGTCAATTGTGCCTTATAAAGTGAGAGTCATGTATGTCCATATAAAATCATCATATATACATAAATTGTTCGGCCCTCCAAGGAAGAACGCGGTGAACATATAAGGTATACCGCCTACCATTCTCGAACGCCAGAAAGTCGTAAGGTATATCGTCCGCCAATTCAGGAAGTCAGAAAGTCATATAAAGTATACTGCCCGGCCCGTTCTTGGACGCGATAAAGTCATATAAGGTATACTGCCCGGCCCATTCTGGGACGCGGTAAAGTCATATAAGGTATCTGCGCGCGTATTGATCGGTGTATTTTATATACACTTTTTGAGTCGTTTTTAGTTAGTCTTTTGTCCCTTTTTTGTACAAATAAGTGTCGTATTAGGATAGATTTTCTTTCTTTTGAGTAAAGTTGGTTAAAATGGCCCAATGGCGGAAAATGAGCTAAAAGAAGGCAAAAGTGGAGGTTCCAGAGCTGAAAAGACGAGAAAGTGGCGAACGAGGTAGAAACACGGACCAGCACGCGCGCCATCGCAGACAGTCCGGGGTCGGCGCCAATATCCGTGGCGTCGCAGAGTTGCAGTACGCGCCAAATCATCCGAGTATCGCAACTTCCGCGGCTAAGTAGGTCATGGCGCCGACGCGGGAAAATCAGGTTTAATGACGATTTTCCGCCAGCCCGGGCGGAAAAGTTAGAGGCGGTTTGAGCCTATAAAAGGAGAACCCTTTTGGGTTCCCTTTCGCACAACACAAGGCTTGGATTGAAGATTGGAGACCATAATTTAGTAACTTTCTTTTCTTTTCTTTTCTTTATTTCAGTTTTTATGATGAACATTGAATTAGTTCTTATCATGTCAATGGCTAGGAACTAATTCCATTATAGGGCTTTCCATGTTAAATCACTAGAAACTTATGTTATGAATTGATGCATGGTTATGATTATTCTTCTTCTTGTTGAGATTTATCCAATAATTGCTTTGAATGCTTGATAATTAATTGATCACTAATTATCATTATTTATATGATTTCTAATCAAACTTCGAAAGGAGGAGGTTGTGAATATGCTGTAAGTTGGGTAGACATATTTTGGATTGGGGATGAAAATACTTCAATTACTTGTGTAGCGTTAACGAGAGGTCTAAACACCTAATTTTACGCATGGCGCGTGACGGTTAACTAGGTTTTTTGTCTTAATCCTCCTATAGAGTCATCCTTATCACCGAAAGGTAGAAAGGAGCAATACTGGGGTTGAGTGTTTATATAGCCTTAACGGGAGTATAAAACGATTTAGTAAACCTGCTAGCTCCAAAAGAAGAAGAACCATAATTCATTGCATTAATAAATAACATAAGCGGATAGTTGAGGAGGCGTGGAAGCCCTATTCCCATCACTACTGAAGTAAACATATAATTAATTAGTCTTTATAATTGTTAGTTATAATCAACAAAATTAATATCGGTTACCAAATAGATACCAAAAGATAGACAATTGGTACTTGAACACTAATCCTTGTGGACGATATTCGGTCTTACCAAGACTATATTACTTGTCACGATAACGTGCACTTGCGTTAAAGTGTGTGCATCTTTTCGCGCATCACGTATCTGCCCGGCCCTCTGGTGAGGGACGCGGTGAAGTGGAATAATAACACTTTACACGAGTAGATATCATGAGCAACATATGCAACTTAAATCATCATTTGAGTCTCATTAAAATCATTAAAATGAACTTTTTACTAGAAAATCAAAGACACTTTTCATAACACATATCATTAGGAATTAAACTGTGTAGAAATCATGTACGTCCGCCGTACGTTCATTTCATATAAATCATGCCAAAAGAATGAATGATAGTTCACATACCTTTTATTGGAACTAGTCAGCTCAATATTAGAACACGTCTCATCTAATACTTCAACATATAATAAAGGGTAATACGTCCGTCAATTATATGATTTCTAACGTAAATTATATTGAATGACGACTTCCTATTCTATAAAATCCGGGCAGCACTTCCCCTATTTATGTGCATATCCACAACTTACGAATCAAGTGTCAACCATACCAATTAACAAGTCACAATTCCAAGATATCACAGAATCAGTCTATATACTCTATTTACACCATAGTTATGCATTCTTTCTTCTTACATTTATGGAATTCAACAACGACGACAACCAATGTGATTACTACACCTACTTCTCATGTTAATCCAGCTCTTAATCCATATTAAACCGCCTTTAAAACAACCCATAAAAATAGTCCATACGTCTAGCAACAACGACAAGAATACGTGTCTTATAGTTTGCAACATAACACAGTTTTACTCTTTAATTCCTTTAAGACATGTATTAGTAATTACCACAACCTATATACATGTTTATAACTTATATTTTCAGCATTATAACTCTACCAAAAAAAACCCTAAAATGCAACACAACATGTCCAATAATTCCATACAAGTCTCGGCCAACACATCATAATTCCATAACTCTTCTCTTAATTCCTTATAATCCAATTCACCTTTCAACACTTCCATATAACTAATTACCACTCTAAATATAAATGTTTCTTTTCAATTTCAACATGTAATTAGCGACAAGGATAACAATAACAACCACGAATCCAATGTACACAAAAACAGCCCCAATTTCGAGTACAACACCCAATGGTCACATGCATTGTCTTAAATTCCAAGTTTCTCCTAACACAAGTTTATTCCTTAAATTATAACAATATGCAATTCCAATTATACCATAAGAAGAAGATTTTTTACTTTAATTTTGCTCCAAAACAGTCCCTAAACTTTCGATCTTTGCATGCTCTAAATGCTTCATCATTTTCACCATTCTTCAACTTATAATCACATGCATGTATTCTACAAGTTTAATTCATCATTCCTACATGTTTTTCTTCCCAAAAACTTCATCTTAAACTTGAATTTTCTGGGCTTAATCTCTCGGCAGTGGGCAACGTTTTTGCCACTGTTTTTGGGTGTTTCTTTAGCTTGTAATTTGTAGAAGAATTTAGACTAGAACGAAGGAATAAAACTTGAATTTTTGGCTATGGAGATGGGTTCTCTACCATGAGGTTAAGTGAGAGAGAGTTTTGAATTTTTAAGGTTAGAAGATGAGAGGTTAAATGTGTATAAGTGCTGATTTTTATTTATTTTGCATGCTAAAAATCATTTTGCAACTTGGTCCAAGTTCTCACAATTATTCAATCTTAGGTCCCACTTCTTTTAAATCTTGAAAATCTCATAAGACCTCGTATCCTTGTCGTCGTAACTTATATAATACGTTTCTAATCCATCACAGGAATATATATATAACTATCATTATCAATTTCCAACGTCACACTCGTCTTAACCAAAATTATTTCGGAATCACATCCTTCGTGTACTAACATCCGGATTAGCATATATAAACATACTTTATAACCAATATTCGTATTCTATTTCCTTAATGACGTTCTTAATTATCGCCTTAAACTTACGAGGTATAACACAAAGCGTACAATATCACATCATGTAAGGGTGTCTTGGGCTATTTTAGCCCAAAAGAAACTTGGTGTTTGTTTAGAAGTGGAGAGAAATAAAAGTGGACAAGTGAAAGCAAAGGAGATAGTGAAAGTTATAAAGAATGTGATAGTGGAGAAAAATGGGGAAAATTAAGAGAGAAATCAAGGGAATTGACTGAGAAGATGAAAAGAGAAGAAGGAAAAGAGATTGGTGAAGCTGTGGTGGAACTTCAAAAGCTTTGTTTGAAGAATAAAAACCTCTCTTGATAAGTCTATTTGTTCGGATAATTATTTTCCTATGTGCCAATCGCTAATGCATCTCGGCGCCCAGCTCAGCTATTAGTGGTGACCTCTGGTGAACACTTTCTTGGGTAATTTGTGTGGTAATGTTGTTCTTTATTTGTGTCTACTTTAGGAAATAACTTTTTGTGGCTACTTTTTAAGGGTTGACACTGTTAGAATTCATATTATTTATGAATTCTTGTAAGACAATAACAAGAGTAAAGAAAAGAGAATAAAACTATTATTGATAGTGAATTGGTAAGTAAAAGAAAAGCAACTACATCCTTTTATATAAAGTCTAAAAGCAAAACAAAAACTTATGCCCACCGATGTGGGACTTTACAATGTTAACATACCCTCTCAAGCTCGCGATGGTGTAGAGAGAAACATCGAGAGTTTGTCAAAAAAGAACTGGTGACGTAGTAATGTATGTGCCTTTGTGAAGAAATCTGCAAGTTGCATCGAAGATGAGACAAATGGCAAGGATAGAGTACCTTGTTAAAGATGATATCGAATAATATGACAATCAATCTCAATATGCTTGGTACGTTCATGAAAGATCGTGGTGTGCAAATCAATAGAACTCTTATTGTCGCAGACATCTGTCGGTGAGGAAATAGACACTCATATCGCCCAATAACCAACGTAACCATACAATCTCACACGTAGTAGAAGCTTACAAGACGATACTCGCTCGGTTGAAGAGCGAGAAACAATATTTGTTTCTTACTTTTCCATGAAATGAGTGAATCTCCTAAAAATACACAATAACCAGTAGTGGATTTCCGATCAGTCGGGTTACTAGCCCAATCTGCATCAGAAAATGCACAAAGCTCCAAGGATGAGGTCGATGAAAACAAGAGACTCTGATAAATCGTTCTTCGAAGATAGCGAAGAATACGCATAACTGCAGCCCAATGTACAGATGTAGGAGAGCAAATGAACTGACTGACAATGTGAACAGGGCGAGTAATGGTGAGGTACACCAGACTCCCCACAACTGAATGATATAAAGTAGTATCAGGAAGAGGATCCCCGTCAGTAGGTGTATATCGAGAATTAACCTCAAGAGGAGAGCTAACTATACGAGTATCTGTGACACGGGCCCGCTCAAGAATATCTGCAGCGTACTTAGACTGAGAAAGATGATATCCCTTCTCAGAATAAGCAACTTCAATGCCTAAAACGTAACGTAGATGACCTAAATCTTTCATCTCAAAGCGTCGAGACAAAGTAGATTTTAGGTTTGCAATACCATCAATATCATCACATGTAATGATCATGTCATCAACGTACAACAAAAGCAAAATACAACCTGCAGGGGATGACTTAACAAATAACGCTGAATCATGAAAGCTGCAAATAAACCCAAGAGATAATACTACATTGGAGAACTTGTCGAACCAAGCTCTTGGAACTTGTTTGAGACCATACAAAGTGTTATACCTCGTAATTTCATGACGATAATTTAGGAACGTAATTAAGAAAATAAGATTCAAGTGTTGGAAGAAAGGTATATTTACATATGCTAATAAGAAAATTAGTATGCAAAAGGATGTGATCCCGGAATAATTTTGAATACAACAAGTGTGACGATGAAAATTAATAATAACAGTTGTATACCCCCAATAGAATTAGGGACTAAGTGTCGTGCAAAACATTATTAGGACATGGAATTTTCAGATTTAAATGAAGTGGTATTGGAAGATTAATTAATTGTGGGATTAATTTTAGTGGAGAGTATAAAAATAAATGGACAAAATGTTGGGGGACCTGTGCACGCCACATGGGCATCATGCATTACCAATTTTCAGATTTTACATACACATATGTCCATTAATTGCAATTCATTTTAATTCAAACTCACTCCATTTTTCCATATCCTTCTCTCCTTCTTCTTCAGCCGATTTTCCTCCATTCCATAGCCAAATTGAAGACTAAATAACTTCTCTTCCAAGATTAAGCTCCTCAATTAAGTTCTAAGCCAAGGTAACCTCCAAACAGTGAGTCACGGTAAACTCACTGGACCGATTTTTAGCTCCAAACAAATTCTAGTTTTGGAGATGAGCTTCTTGGAAGAAAAACATGTAAGTATGATGGTTTTAAGCTTGTAAAGGATGCATGCATGTCATTGTAACTTGAAGAAATGGCGAGAGATGGTGCAGTTGGTACCAAGGGCCGCAGGGACTGTTTTGGCTAAGTAAGGTAAGATTTCTTCTTCTTATAGAGTATTTGGAGTTGAATGATGTTGTAGTTAAGGGATGAACTTGTGTTAAAAGAAATTGGAAGTAAGAAATTGCATGTGGTTGTTTCGGGTGTTGTAGTGAGCCTATTTTAGGACTGTTTTGTATACATTGGGTTTGATTGTTGTTATTGTTATCATTGTTATTGATTGCATATTAAAGTTGAAGAAACCTTGATATTTAAAGTTGTAATTGGTAATATGAAAGTGTTGAAACATGAATTGCATTTTAAGGAATTATGAGGAGAGTTTTGGTATCATGTTGTTGTGGCCGTGACATCCATAAAAATCGTAGGTATTGTTGTGTCGAATTTAAGGGTTGTTTTGTTGAGTTAGAATGCTGAAAATTTAATTATGAAAATGCATGTACATTGTTGTAGTTGCGGATATATGTCTTAAAGGAATTAAGGTGTAGAAAAGTGTGATGTTGCAAACTATAAGACTTGAACTCTCGTTGTTGCTAGAAGTATGGACTGCTTTTAGTGGCTGGTTTAATATGGATTAAGGGGTTGGATTAACATGAGAAATAGGTGTAGTAATCACTTTGGTTTGTTGTAGTGGTTGTATTCCATGAATGTGAAGAGAAAGAATGCATAACGATGATATATATGAAATATATGGGACTGTTTTGGTTATGATCTTGAGACATGTCTTATTATTGATGTTGTTGACCTTGTTTGTGAGTTGTGGATGTGTGTATCAGTAGGGGAAGTGCTGCCCAATTTGTTTTATAAAAAGAAAGTCATCATTCAATATATATAACGTATATTAGTAATCATAGAGTTGACGGACGTGTTACTAATGTTATAAGTAGAAGTGCTAATCGAGACGAGTTTCAATTATTGAGTTGGTTAATTCGACAATAAGGTATGTTAAACTATCATTTCTTCTTTTGGCATGACTTATATAAAATGAGTGTACGACAGACGTGCATAATTCCATTGAATCCTAATTCCTAGTGATACATGATATGATAGTGCCTTTGATTTTACAAGTGATATTTCATTCTATTTATTCCATTGGAAGTCAAATGATAATTTAATTTGTATAAAGTTACTCATGATATTCTATTCGTTCTTAATGTGATTATATTATTACACAGAGTCCTGGGTCGGGTATGTATGTATATGATGATGATTTTACCGAGTCCGAGAATGGGCCGGTACAATTTTATATGGACAGGCATCCACAGATATGATTTTACCGAGTCCCATGATGGGCCGAGTACGGTATGTGCACATTATATGATTTCACCGAGACCCTCACTAGAGGGCTGGATACGAAATATTATATGGACATACATGACTCTCATTTCATAAGGCACATGTGCACTAGTATCTTTGATTATTATATTTGTCTCATGACATCTTTTGTCCAAATATGATCTTCTTTATAGTACTTCATATTTTATATACTCGGTACATTTTTCGTACTGATCCCCTTTCTTCGAGGGGCTGCGTTTCATGCCCGCATGTACATGTACTCAGTTTGGTGATCTTTCAGTCTAGGATTTCCACTCAGCTGTTTGGAGAGCTCCATTGTTCCGGAGCTTAGTCATTTTGGTACATATCCTTATGATAAACTTATGCATATTCAGGGATACGGCGGGACCATGTCCCGTCATATTTCACTGTTATACTCTTAGAGGTCTGTAGTCATTGTCACACCCCATTTTAACCGGAGTCAAAACGGTATACTACGTATGGTTGATTCCTAAATTTATTTAAGAAGTCGCCACCTAATTGTTTAAAGATGAATTAGGACATCTATTTAGCAAAATCTGCTAAAAATAACTCCAATTAATGATCTGCAAAACTTAATGAGATTCTAAGTAAGGATTCTTTATTATCCTAAAGGGAAGACGTTAGGCATCCTCTAAGATCCGCTAATTTGCGGTGTCCTGTCAAACTTAGGCTTAAACATGTTTTAGTAAACATACATTTTGAAAATATGCAGTTTTAATAAAAGGATGTTGCAAAGAGTTAAAAAAAAATTAAAATGTGTTTAAAAATATATACGAAACAGTTTTTTTGTAAAATGACATATATTTATTTTTTGATAAAGTATGATAAAATGCATTTATTAAAATTGAGTTTTGATAGAACATGATTTTGTTTATGCCAAAGTAGACATAGTATAAAATAAACTAGTGTTTTGAAAATATAGGCGACGAACCTAAAATAAATAAAACTATCATTTTCAAAATATGGATAACGGGCCTGGAATAAGTTAGCGTTGGGTTTCCGATTTTAGAACTATCCTTTCTAGTTATTAATTCTAATCTACCTATTCTAAGCAATTCAATAATTATACAAGTGCAATAAGTCAAATTTCAACAACATAAGATAAGCATAATTAAAGAATCAAAAGGTAGTGAGTCCAGAACGGGTGACGATATCATCCCGCCCTATTTGTTTTGGAAATCCTGAGGCGAAAGAATGCAAGGAACACGGAAGCGGGTCTTCGTTTGACTAGAAACGCGATGAGTCTCATCGCGAGACTCTTGTTGCTCTCCAATGTATTTCATGTAAAATAAAAGAAAGAAAAGGATTAGCAAACTATCCAAATCTTATTAGGAGGCAAATAGACAAAAAATGCTTATGATGATATCAAAGCAAATCGGTCACTCCAGGCAAATATGTATAAAAAAAAGCCAAAATTGTTCAACCCCAGCTTGGGGACTTAAATGTAAACAGCGCAAAATAAACAGGGGGGCCAATCCAACCCTATTTCAAATTTTGAAGAGGGGAGACAGACATGCCAAGATGCAAAATAAAGCCAAATTCATTATACATCACCAGACGTGCACTTGAAGTATATCATAACAATCTTATCCAGATTTTAAGGAGAATACTGCCCAATCATGGGCAAATATTAATTGTTGCAGAACAAGCAACCAGTACAGAGAAATATAAACACATAGATGAGGCCTATGAATTTGTTTCCGAAATTATTTGATTCATAGCAAGCAATTCTTTGAGAAGGAAGAAGAGCATGTTAACAGTATAGCCAGATTATAATTTTCCAACAAAACAGACATGTTTAATCAGTTGCAAAATAGGCATATGACCATATGAGCTAATTTTACGGATACTAAGAGGTACAGGTGATTAATCCTATAGTAATTCAAAAGAGAAAAATCTTATAAACTTAGATATTAGAAAAAGAGGGCCAAAGCCATAACAAACCAGAGATATCACTTCTAACTTATGTTTTTCCAGCACTTGGACAATAAAAAAATGGGAAGAAGTACATGAATTGAAACTCAAATAAGTTGAAGTCGACCTTACACAACTTACATAGACAGGGACAGAGATGCTAAGGATTTCACGAGATAGAAATGATATGAAAAAGATGCATACAAAAAGTACCACGAGTAAGGCTTAACAAGTTTTAAATGTTGATGTAGATGACATACATGTTAGCTAAAAGGCCATATATCACAAAGTAAGCTCCTAGACGATCCCTAAATCATTGTATCAATTTAAACAAGAACATACATCCAATCAAAGCTTCAAATTAGGACACTTGACATCTGATTTACCTAACAGGACATTCACATTTTTCACGTTTCTGGATCTAAATCATAATTTTTAGTTAAACTAAGAAGCATCTAATAAACATGGAACTACGTGGTGATTAACCAAACATATACAGACCTAGGTAAATTAATGCAGGCCAATCCGACATTACACTTAGAGCATTAACAGAAACAGTAATATAACGAGCTTAGTTAAACACGAGCAGTCCACAGAAAACACATAAAAGCACATAAAACAGAGGAATAAACTAACGTCGAGAGGAAGTCGAGTTTACCTTCTCCGGGTAGCGAGAGTATTGTTATTTATGCAATTGAAGAGGAGTAAAAGATTGGGTATTTGTGGTTTTTCTGAAACAAAACTAAGAGTAAAATGGGTTTTTTGAGGTCGATTCTAACAGAGTATATTAGAGAATTGCAAATCCTTCGGAAGTAATAAAGATGCAAATTTTGTTCTTCGTTTCTAAACCAAGACTCTGAATTTCTTTTGATGAAGAACAGAGGGAATAGCTTTTAAGATATTCAAAATCCGGACCCCGTTTCAATGAAGAATGAAGCAGATGAGTGTATGGACGATTTAGGTTTTATAGGTAAAAACTAAATTTGAATTTGAATATTATATGTATATGTATATGACTTCATTCACCGAGTCCCACATTGGGCCGGGTACGGAATATTATATGTCATCTTTGTAACATGTGCAAAAGTCTCTTCATAATCTATACCATATTCTTGAGCAAAACCCTTTGCAACCAAACGAGCTTTATATCACTCAATAGAACCATCAGACTTGGTCCTAATCTTGTACACCCATCGAGAACCAATAGTTTTCTTACCTATCGGTAGAGAAATCAAATCTCAAGTATCAGTTTTATTCAAAGCAGCCAGTTCCTCATTCATAGCCTCTTGCCAAAGAGGATCATGAGCTACCTCAGAGTAGGAGGTAGGCTCACAAAGAGAATTAATAGAAACTAGAAAAAAAGCGAATGATGGAGCATAGCAAGAATAATCAAAATCGGATACCTGAGTAGATCGCGGAGTGCATTTAGGATAGCGAGGTGGATCTGGATCTGCAACCACAAGAGGTTCTGAAATAGGCGTAGGAGGGGGGTGAGTATCAATGTCATGGGACCTGCCAGAATACTGAGAAGGAACAGATGATATAGATGTAGAATCAGATGGACAATCAACATCAAATAGATCAATATCAATAAGGTCAGATTTTGTCATGTCATGTGAGGTAAGTGGGATGGAAAAGAAAGGAACATGCTCAATAAAGGAAACATTACGAGACACATATAATTTTCCAGAGACTGGATCATGACAACAATAACTTTTCTGCCCAACCCCATATCCAAGAAAAACACAAATGGCGACACGAGAGGATAACTTAGTACGCTTTGCATTTGGACGTAAAACAAAACATGTAGAACCAAAAACTTTCAAATGAAAATATAATGGGGTATGACCAAATAGTCTAGCATACGGAGAAATTCCAGAATTATGAGAGGTAGGGATCCTATTAATAAGATAAACTAATGTAAGGACAGCTTCTCCCCAAAATTCACTTGGTACTCTAGCGGACAAAAGCATAGATTTAGCGATCTCAACAATATGTCTATGTTTTCTCTCGGCTACCCCATTTTATTGTGGTGTATCAGTACAAGAAGACTGATGTATTGTACCATCAGCTTTGAAAATACCAGAAAGATCCCCACTAGTGTATTCACCTCCTAAATCAGCCCGAAAATATTTAATAATGGCAGCATGTTGAGTTTTCACATAGGCTTGAAACTCAACATAAGTGTGAACAAAATCAGAACGTTTTTTCAACAAATAAACCCAACAATAACGAGTATAATCATCAATAAATGAAATATAATATCCGAGCCTCCTTAGTAGGATAGCGCCGCCCCAAACATCTGAATGAATTAGATCAAATGGTGCAGAAGAAGTAGAAGTACTAAGATTAAAAGGCAAAGTAAAAAAAAATTCAAGTTTACATCCACTATAGTCAGATATATCATTGGATTGTAAATCACCAAGAACACCAGTACTACACATAAAACACAGACGAGAGGCTGATACATGACCAAGTCTAGGAGTGCCACAAATAAAACTTCGAAGAGGAAGGTGTTAAATGAAAAGAAGATAAATTAACAGGCATAGCTGCTGCATGAGTAGTAAGATGCAGCTCATCCAAAACATAGAGACCTCTCCCCTTTCTACTCCCGGTCCCAATCACTCTCTTGGATTTTAGATCCTGCGCATAACAAGAATTAGGAAAAAGTCCAATAAAGCATCCAGAGTCACATATTTGACCAGCAGAAGCAAGATTCATATGTAATTTTGGAATGCAATAAACATCAGGTAATGATATAGTAAATGTACGAATGGTGCCAATGCTTGTCAATGGCATAGGTATGCCATCAGCAGTTACAACAGAAGTGGAAGGAGGGTCAGAAGACATAGATACAAAGACGGAAGAATCAGAAGACATATGATTTCCAGCTCCAGAGTTCAAGATCCAAGAAGACGAAATGATACCTGAACCAATAGATGGTGATGAAGCTGAAGGAGTAGAAAGAACATAAGATTGAGAATTCTTTTGAAACTGTTGGAAGGCGAGGAACTTCAAATCGGGTCACCATGATCGATCGTGACTCATAGAGGCTCTTGAAGCTGGGTGATCAAGAGATGGCACAAAGGCAGCCTGAGTCGGTGGATACGAGTTCTGAAATTGACCCCCAGAATATGGTTTATGTTGAGAAGGCTTCTGTCCTTGTCCCGCATATGGAGGTTTAGAACCTAACGTCTTTCGCAGCTCAGGACATTGATTCTTCCAGTGTCCTGGTTTCTTGCAATAATTACAATTACCCATGACAGATGTTCTATACTGGTGTGTAGGGGCTGCAAGGACCGGTGCAGATGAAGGAGTTGTCAATACTGAAGTAGAAGCCTTATGTACCCCTTTTAGAGTCTTCAAACATGTTTCTTCAGCCATAAGTTCATTTACCACATCTTCAACATATGGTAAGGGTTTGCGGTGCAATAAGCCTGAACGACAATTCTCAAATTCTGATCGAAGACCCATCAATAGTTGAACAAGACGGCCTTCATCTCTACATTTAATATAAGCATCGCATGCTTGAAATTCAGTAGATTCCGTCATAGCTAACTGATCCCACAAAGTGGTCATTGCACATAAATAATCTTGAATGCCCAAATTATTTTGTACTAGTGCACGAATTTCAGATATTAACTGATATTTAACATCAAAATTATTCTGCACAAACAATCTTGATAAATAGTCTCAAATCTCTTTAGCAGTTTTGAATTTAGCTAATTGAACACCAATTTTTTGTTCAACAGAATTATTAATCCAAGTAATAATCTTTAAATTATCGGTCTCCCAAGTCTTAAATACTTCATCAAATTTTTCATCTCCAACTTTAGGACATTTGGCTTTTCCAGACATATAATCACAAAACCCTTTTCCCTTCAAAAAATTTACCATGACATAGCTCCAATAGGAATAATTTTTTATATTTAACCGAACACTAATAGATTGCAAAGAATCATCACCTCCAACCATTATGAATTTAAAACAGAAAAAAATCCCAAATTCGACCTCTGTAAGAAGGTTCCCAGGAAAGATTGGAGGGTCACAACTGGACCACTTAAATACCAACATCCTTAGACAGAACCTACTTACTTCGTGATGTAAATGACAAGCAACAATCCCAAATAACAAGCAACAAAATAATAAGGGACCGATCTCACCAATCAGATGCGAAAGCGAAGAAGACGAAACCCAGATCAGAACGAGCATGAGCAACCAAAACAAGCCAAAACGAGCACGATCTTCCAAAACAAGTCAAGAGAAAAAAAATTAACTGATACCACGGGTGTGTTGCATGCGAACCCCCAATTAACTCACCGCGAAGTTGGATCCGCGATCAAGCTAAAAATATTAACTTGCGCTCTTGATACCATGTTAGAATTCATATTATTTATGAATTCTTGTAAGGCAATAACAAGAGTAGAGAAAAGAAAATAAGATTATTATTGATAGTGAATTAGTAAGTAAAAGAAAAGCAACTACATCCCTTTATATAGAATCTAAAAGTAAAACAAAAACTTATGCTCACCTACGGGACTTTACAATGTTAACCGACACAAACAAGTGTGATGAATCCATTTGCCCGGGCAACTGACAATTGTTCCCCATGTGTCAATTGCTAGCGCATTTAGGGCCCCGACGTCCACCTCAGTTGTTAGACTCTTGTAAGCACCTGGGTATTTTTGTGGCAATATTATTTTTTATTTGTGTCCGACTTTAGTAAAAGTAACTTTTTGTGGCTACTTTTTAATGGTTGGCACAAATAATTTTAGGGACGAAACTATTGTCAGCAAAGTTTAACGTCGCCACCAAAAAGTCTTTTGTGGCGATTTTTCTCATTACTTGTAGTGATTCAAGAATATTTATGGAGTTTCCTGTCCATACTGAAATTGTTTAACTTATTTACTTATGACAATCTTTGGACCTGTTCATTTTCCTGTAAATATGTTGCTAGCTTACTGCGGAGGATGGTTTGATCAAACTTAATAAATTTGGTCCATACTTTGAATTTACTTGAAAGGTTCAGTATAAATAATTTATTCAGAATTCATTAACACAAAATTTTATTAGCTTCGGCTTGACTGTTCACTAAGAACAGATCAAGTCATAATCCTCTGTCTTACATAATCCAATACTTCATCTCAGATTCTCAATTCGTTGTCCTAATACAACTTGGCAAACTAATTAAGTTATAATTTAATATGTTTGTTATCTTTTTATTGTATTTTTAACCTATTTAGTTTAGATTACACACATTCCCCGCCCAAAACTTTGAGTTTAATTTCCCAAAAATTATTAGAATCATGTTAAATAGTTCCGGACAGTGAAAACAATTAATCAGTTCTTTTTTCTTGAGTGCAACACATATTTTATACATGGATGGAGGGGTTAAAACACCTCTAAACTTGACACGATTTACAATTTTGATATCCAATATATGACTAGTCTTCAAGACACCCTTAATCTTGCATAAATAAATTTTAATACACCCTCGAGCTGGGAGATCTTAGCAACGTAAATGCACGCGCTGTCACATGAAATTTTAGTTTGAGGTGTCATCCACGTATAAAGTCAGCTATTAATTAAAAACCCAACCCATTTAATTACCCCGACCCATTTAATAACCCAACCCACTAACCCATAGCCCAAATAAATCATCCCTATTCTCTAAAAAGATCCAAAACATTCTCTCTCATTCAAACCCTGTCAAAATTGACCCATCAAAATAAGTAACAAACTCATCAAATTCGATTCAATCAATTCTCTCTTTATACATAGCATATTATAGTTTGAATCCCCTGTTCGCACTTTGCACTAACAAACAAATTAATCGGTTTGACTAAATTAATGGTTGATCATTTGTATTAAATTTATTATTGACTGACAATTGTTGCTATTAGTAAAAATATTACTGATTTAATTATATTAGGATAAATACTACAAACTAAACACCTATTTGCATGGGCAATCCCACATCCTCAATTATTTGCAAAAGATAAAGGTAACTTATCCTCAAACGTTATCCATTATCCAAACATTTGTGAAGTAAATAATGAACACAATAAAAGATAAAAAAATGGGAGGTGAAAAGATTATATAGTTCGAGATTTTTAAGGAATAAGAACTTTCGAACACTTATAATTTAAGCTAAATATCTCATCACATAACTTCCCTTCTTTTCTTGAGATTAAACAAAAAAGTTTAATTACCTTCTTTGCTTTGCATTAAAGACTTTAATTCTCAAATTTGAGCTTTGTGGCCCTTGTTGTGGTTCTATTTGTGGGTTAATTAATTTCCTCTACATTTTAATTTATTTTCTTCACAAAAATGACTATCCAAGTAGAGGAAAAGAAAATCCATGATCAATTCATGGTACCTCAAACAAATGCATTTGGCCATAATTTTAGGGACTACAACAATGCACAAAGTGAAAGGCAAAAAGGGGTAGAAAATTTCTACAAAACACAACACATTAATCAAACCTATGACTTTGTCAAGGAAATGAGACAAGAATATGCAAAATTGGACAAGGCAAAAATGAGCATATGGGAATGTTGTGAATTACTTAATGATGTTGTTGATGATAGTGATCCTGATTTAGATGAACCACAAATCCAACATTTATTACAAAGTGCTGAGGCAATTAGAAAAGATTATCCTGATGAAGATTGGCTCCATTTAACAGCCTTAATTCATGACTTAGGTAAAATAATTGTTTTACCTAAGTTTGGTGGACTCCCTCAATGGGCTGTTGTAGGTGACACATTCCCTGTTGGATGTGCATTTGATGAATCAATTATCCACCACAAATACTTCAAAGAAAATCAAGATTATGAAAACCCAATTTACAACACAAAAAATGGAATTTATTCTGAGGTTTGTGGACTAGAAAATGTTATGATGTCATGGGGTCATGATGACTATATGTACATGGTTGCTAAAGAGAATGGTACAACATTACCATCAGCTGGACTTTTTATTATAAGGTATCATTCATTTTATCCATTGCATACAAAAGGAGCTTATAAGCACTTGATGAATGATGAAGATAAGGAGAATTTGAAGTGGCTTCATATTTTTAATAAATATGATTTATATAGCAAAAGCAAAGATCATGTTAATGTGGAGGAAGTCAAGCCTTACTATATGTCTCTCATTGAAAAGTATTTCCCAGCAAAGCTAAGGTGGTAAAAGGAGGTGAAGTTATAAACAAAATTATATTATCAGTTTAAATATAATTTGTCTATATGGATTAAAATTGTACAATTTGTAATATTAAAGTGAAATTAATGAGAGTACTTTAATAGTCACTATTGGGGATCCATTGGGAAAGGTTACTATGTAAATACCCATTCTTTTCCTATTACAACTTAAAGTACTTGGTACATATATGATATTAATAAAACGGTATACAATATATAGTAATATATCTTTGTGAGTGTGTGTTTGGGTTGTATGAATGAAAGAAAAGCTACCCTCCCTAAATCTCTAACCGTGAAATTATACTGAGTTTGTTGTTAGTTTTTTTTAATGAAAGAAAAGGTCAAAAACATGACCAAACTTAAACAACATACATGCTAATTGCTAATAAAAGGTTGCTTCATAAGTTAAAGACATGGAAATTAAATTTAAAAGTTCATACATTAGAAACAAGTTATACCAACTTGGGAACATGAACAGGACATAAACACAACCTAGAAAAGTACTATTCTATCCTTAATTATTACAATGACTTGGGAACAATACTAGATAACATAGTAGTCCAGGAATAATAGTAGTATAGTACTAAATCTTTCAAATTCAAACACTAGACACTTGAAACAAAACATGCAATAGCTAAGAAATATTAGTAACCAATTAACACTTCAAGGAATGACAACTCCCACACCTTTATAACCACCAATTCCACCACCAACGCCACCAACTCCTCCGGCAACACCAACGCCGCCGATCCCTTTAACCCCTGCACCGCCGCCGGCTCCACCAAGAGTTGGCAAAATCCCACCATAGCCACCAATTCCAGAACAACTCCCTATGCCACCAAATGTGATGAAATTTTTCTTGTCATCAAGTCCTACATTGCTTGGTGTTGGAGCAGTACTTAAAATCACAGTGTTTACATTTTTATCATCATGAGTTTGAACCTCGGGAATATTTCTTGCTGTGGCATGCACTAGTACTAGTGCAATCATGAACATAACGTACCAACTTGACATTTTGTTCACTCAAAAATAACTTATTCTTATATCTCTATTTCTCACTCTTACGCGCACACAAACAAATAGACTAATGCTGGTGAATTGTGGTAGGGAAGAAATGGTGACATGAGGTCTATTTATAGATACATGTGAGGGACAATTGAGTAATTTAAGGAAAAGGCAATATATATATAGTGATGAAGTGGATGATCATAGATCTCATCTAAAGTTTAAACTTTTAGAGAGAGGGTATATATTTATTTACTTAATTACTACTCCCTCTGTTTCACAATACATAATTGTCTAGAAATAAAGTGTTTTATTAAGGGAATATAATAGTTTATTAATATACCCTACAATTATTAAAAGCAAATCAATCATTACATATTTATCTCATAAAAAATAGGGGTAAAATAGAGAAAATAAGATTAAAACTACATTGAAATTGCAAACAATCAACTATTGTGAAAAAGTAAAAATTTCCTAGACAATCATGTATTTTGGAACAGAGGAAGTATCTTTTAACACGCCCTCTCACGTGCAGATTTGATTCTTTTTAATAACCTAAGCACGTGATTTTTTTAATAATGAGTGGCGGTGATTGGTCAAATGTGAACTCAGATATCTGTCTGCTCAAATATCAAATGGAGTTGTGTAAACTTTTAAAATGAGATAGTCATACAATTCAACACATAGTACTTCTCCGGTCTAAATATTATTTTCTCCGTCCCAATTTGATTGAAGGTTGACCACTTTGGAGAGTCAAACAACTTTTTCTTTAATTACTATTTTCTTCAACTCTTTTCATATATTGTGAATTAGTAATTATGCGACTTATAGTATTTTTATGCAATTTTCAAATATGTAAATTTTATTATAAGATATTTGAAGAATCTATGTTTAAAAGTAAGTCAAAGAAAAAATTATTTGACTCTTAAAATTGATCAACTTTCAAACAAATTGGGACTGAGGGAATAGTTGTTTTGGTAAACTGAATATGTTGCAAAGTATTTGACACAACGCGAAAAATAAGAAGTCATTTACTATTACTTTTTTTCTTTGTTTATACGCACGTACGGTTCTCTTAGATAGTGTTAGCTAAATGAGACGTTTTAGGATAGATAAATAATAGTTTAAGGAAGTACTCCTAAAATTAAACTTTTTACATTATTAGAAAGAAAAATAATATGAGTTGAGGTTGGAGAGGGTTGGTTATTGATTCTCATGAATTCAATAACTTTTACACCCAACCCCTATACTTGTTTAAGATTGCTAAGTATTTATATATATTTGATCATTAATTTAGTTATTATTATAATATTAACTTAAGTTCGTTATAAAAGTTGATAAACTTAATTCAAATCCTAATCCGCTGCCGATTGAGGTACAACAAAAGTTAGGCATTAAAAGTTAAAACTCAACCATAACATGTTAAGAGTAGCATTCATTCTGTATAAGTAGCTCGATCGGTGCATATATAGACTATAGTCAGAGTTAGGTGAAGGAAAAGAACAGATCATTAATGTTCTATAAATGTCAACTCAGTAAAAACAAATTCCATGTATTTATTGTGCTTATTATCACACAATTCAACCTTGCCATGCAGGTTGGTTGTGGCGAGGGTGACGGTGTTGGGTTAATTTGATGGGGTCGTCGAGGGGTGTTTTTTGGTTTTGTATGGTTGACGGGAGGGTGATCAGTGTATTTTATATATACTTTTTTAGTCATTTTTAGTGAGTCTTTTGTCCCTTTTTGTACAAATACGTGTCCTCTTAGGATAGATTTTCTTTCTTTTGAGTCAAATTGGTTAAAGTGGCTCTTTGGCGGAAAAGGAGCGAAAAGAGGGCAAAAATGGAGGTTCCAGAGTTTAAAATGCGAGAAAGTGGCGAACTGAGCACGGCGGGCGGCACGCACGCCTCCGGCCAGCGGGGCGAGCGCCGTCAAATATCCAGAGGCTTTCAGAAGTTCCAGTAGCGCTGGCCTGCAAACAGAGTGCGTGGCGCGCGCTAATCTCGAACAACGCAGAACTTTCGGTCTTGGCGCGATGCGAGACATGGCCGACGCGGAAAAAATCAGGTTTTGGACGAAATTATGGGTCATGCCTGAAGGAAAACCTTAAGGGCGGTTTAGAGGCTATAAAAAGAGAACCCTAGGCAGTTTTAAAGAGTTTCCTTTCTTGCACATACACAACACATCTTGGAGTTCAAGATAGGAGACCATTCTATTGTAATTTTCTTTCTTTCTTTTACTGTATTTCAATTTTATGTTGGATATTGAATTAGTTCTTATCATGTCAATGGCTAGGAACTAATTCTATTATAGGGCTTTCCATGTCAATTCACTTGAACCTTATTTTATGAATTAATGCATGCTTATGGTTGTTCTTCTTATTGTTGAGATTTATCCAATAGATGATTTGATTGCTTGGTAATTACTTGATCATTAATTATCATTATTTATATGATTTCTAATCAAACTTCGAAAGGAGGAGGTTGTGACTATGCTATAGTTGGGTAGACATAGGTCGAATTGGGGATGAAAATACCTCAATTACTTGTGTAGCATTAATAGGGTTTTTGTTCTTAATCCTCCTATAGAGTCATCCTTATCACCGAAAGGTAGAAATGAGCGCTACTGGGGTTGAGTGTTTATATAGCCTTAACGGGAGTATAAAACGAATTAGTAAACCCGTTATCTCCAAAAGAAAAAGAATCATAGTTAATTGCATTAATAAGTAAGATAAGCGGATAGTTGAGGAGACTTAGAAGCCCTATTTCCATCATCACTGAAGTAAACACATAGTTAATTAGTCTTTATAATTATTAGTTATAATCAACAACTCAAATATCGGTCACCAAATAGATAACAAAGAATAGAAGTTGGTACTTGAACACTAATCCCTGAGGACGATAACTCGGTCTTCAAGACTATATTACTTGACTCGACAACGTGCACTTGCGTTAAAGTGTGTGCATTAAATCGCGTATCAGAGGGCTGAGATCGAACATGCGGGGGTGGCAATAGGTTCCCCATCGGCTATCTGAGTAGACGGCGGGTGGAGGAGACGACGACCAGTTCGGTCGTCCAGACGGGTTGCTGACGGTGATAATGTGGCTAGGTGGCGTCAGAACAATGACAGTAATGGTGGTGGTACTGGCTGACGCCAGTGATCGGAGACTCGATGGGGTAGGGTGACTGCTGCGGACTCCAGCAGTGCCGAAGTTGTGGGTTTCGGCTTTGACAGAACAGTGATATCACGGCGGAGTAATGCGTTGTAGATGGGGGAGACTGTGGACTCGTCAAGAAACGTATAATCCGTGGTTTGAAATTTTTTAATATTTACAAAAGAGAAGATTGCTTCATTGAACGAGACATGACAAGATACGTCATAGCACATATAACCCCTATGATTAGGCGGGAAACCTAAGAACACACAAGGAGTGGTACAGGGTGCAAAGTTTATGCGGGGTTGTGGAAGCAAGATTCGGATAGCACAGGCAGCCGAAGATCCGTAGGTGTTCATAAGTTGGGATCCTAGGAATAGAATTTTGGTGGGTGTTCTATTTTGAAGGGTTTGGGTGGGTAAAATATTTAGAATATATTCGATCATTTTAACAGCATAGACCTAAAATAAGGGGGAGAGAAGCATGAAACATGGTCGTACGAACCATGTTATTGATAGTGTGAATGATTCGTTCGGCCTTGCCATTCGAAGAGGAGGTGTGGGGACACGAGAATAAAAAAACCATGTCGTTAGTAGAGCAAAAATTATGAAATGCGGAATTATTAAACTCAAGACCGTTATCACGCTGAATCGATTTTATGTCTCTTTCAAATTGTGTGTTGACATAGACACACAATGCAAGAAATTTGGAAACACTTCAGACGTGAATTTAAGCAGATGAACCCAGACAAAGTGAGAATAGTCATCTAATACGGCGAGATAAAATTTATGACCCGGTGAGCTAGTAATTGGAGATGTCCATAAATATGCATGAACAATGTCAAAGGGAGAATACATAACATTTGAAGAAGACTGAAATGGAAGGTGAACATGTTTGCCTAAAGGAAAAAAAAGATACTGTTGGGCAAATTTTTTATTATTAAAACAAATTAAATTATTGTTTCTATATAAGAAAATTAAAAACAGGGGCTCCTGGGTGTCCAAATCTATTGTGCAAGGTTTACGGAGAAATTGTTGCTAAAGCGGTAGGAGGAATGACATGGGAAATTAGAGATGTGTGAGGGTTAACACTAGCAGCGGACGTGGATAGAAAAGGATAGAGATCACCCTCACTATTGCATCTCCTACGGCGTTCTCGGTACGGAGGTCCGTTACGGAAAATCCAAACGGGTCAAAATTAATTGATACAGAATTATTGGTGGCAAATTTTCTAACGGAGATTAGATTTTTGATAATGTTAGGAGCATATAGGACATTATTCAGGGAGAAATGGGGATGCGGTGGTGGTGTTAGTGTGTGGTCAAACCCTTGAATTGGAATGCGATGACAGTTTCCAACCATAATAGATTGTGGAGTATTTAAACTTCACAGTTGAGGAAGATTACCAGAATTATTGGTGAGGTGAGACGTGATGCCCGTATCCATATATTACGCATTTTTTAGCTGCCGATGAGTCAATGCGATGAAAGTCGGGCCCAAATTAGATTGGAAGAGGCCTGGAGCGGACTGGTAGGCTCCAGGAAATAGAGTAGGGTTGATGTGGCCCATTGACTACCCTGGGGCGGAATGCTAGGTCGCCTGAAGTTGGGCCCAAAATTAGTTTTCAGAACTTGGGTTGTTAGGCTGTCAGAAGTTGGGTCACGACTGTATCCCCAATCACTGTGGTCGCGATCACGATTGGCCCCCGAATCTTTGGTCGGTTGTTTATGGCAGCGTGTGATGTAAAGTCGAAGAATTAGGAGGATTCAAGGAAGTCATTTATTTCGTTCTCGGGTAAAGGACAAAACTTCTGATTGTTCTCGGGTAAGGAGAAAAGACAGACAAAAAGTTTTGTGTTTTTGATTATTTCCCGGGTAAAGGAAAACGAAAGAAAACAGAAGGCGGATAAATTTTTGTGCTTTTGATTGTTTCTCGGGTAATGGAAAATGACGCAGAAATCGAGGGGAGGTTGTGACTGAAGGAAATAATTAGGGTTTAGGTTTTGGCTCTTGATATCATATAAGATTGTATTAATCTCTCTTATGGAGTTTTTCTCATTAATATAAATATATATAGTGTGTACAATGTGAAATCCTAATATGATAGGGATTATATATCTATCATAATTATACAATACTAAATATTATAAAATATATGAAGTATATTTAATGATATACGTTAATACTTTCCTCAACACTTGTAACATTAGGGATGACTATATTTCTGGGAGCGAACTCCGGACGAATATGAAGCGCATGGATACAAGTTATGCCTTGAAATGAAAGACAATTTCGAATCCACTTTGTCTACGAACAAGGAAGCTTATAAGTAAGTTATGCACTTTCTCTATTTTACGATATGATATTCATTCTTCTTTCATATTTCCTATACACAATTCTCTTAGAAATAAGGCTCTTTGGGATCAATAAAGGAGAATGTCCAAAATCAATATGGAGTTTTCAAATGGACACCTCATATTTTGTTTTAAGTGTTCTCAAATCTCTTTCTTCTTTACCAAATCATTAATCATCTGTTTTGTAGAAAATTGAATAGGCCACGTACCAAGTCAAGAAATATTCTCGAATAATAAGCACTCTTTTTACACTATTTCGAAAATAAAAAAACTCAATCGTATGAATATATAAACTACAGGATTTCCAATCCTAATTGGAAAGGGAAGGCAACAGTTACTCAATTTCAGCAACTCAATCTTGCTTTTATATAGTTCCTTGCAAATATAAAGCTTAAGATTTGAGAATTAATTACAGGAGCCAGATATATTAAGAAAGAGGTAATTTGAGTTTTTTATAACCATATGTATTCGGAATTCAGTAGCCCGACTAATCTAAATTTATATCGCATAAGATCTAGTTAAGGTGCAACATTCCTTATAAGTGTCGTTCTCCATTTTCAGCCTGAATTCAAGACATTTGGTTAACGATTTATAAGGGATCCCAAACATCTTCCCACGTTCTGATTCGTTCTGCCATTTATTAGGATAGCTTCCTTCCATCTTTGCCTTTATCATAATAAAAAGTTTTGGCTTGGCTCAGCCCGGAAAGATCAGTGCTGGCGACAAGAGAAAGGAAGGGGTACATGACCTTTTTTTTGTAACATCGGATTCTAAACTGAAAAAATGAATCTTTAAAAAAAAAAATAGGAGATTCTAAGATATTATATTTTGTGACAAAGAGCTTATTCGATGATATTCGTCCCGCTTGAAAGCCTTGGTTAATAATGGAGGAATCTCGACCATCCATCCTGTTAACTTTGCTCGATTCAATCAATATTAATGTCGCAGGTGAATGAAACAGTGAAGAAATACAGTGGAAGAAATGAAACTGTGGGAGAAGAGAAGAGAAGTCTTTTTGTACAAATCTTTTCTTATTTATATTTCATCCTCAAGACTCTTACTTATACTAATACATCTTTGCACCACCTACCACTATTATGATCTATAGCCAACATTACAAATGTAACCAAAATAAGAAAATTAAGAATCAAACTATTAAGTAACTAGTTGATTGTATATTAAGTGTAAACATCTAGTGTATTCCTTATATCTCAACACCCTCCCCCCCCCCCCCTCAAGCTAGGCACTGAAAACAGAGGTTTCAGTCCTAGCTTGGAGACAATAGCGAAACACTTCTACCAATGCAGAGGAATTCCATGACTAATTCTATGGAGCTTCACATTGCCATCTTCAATTCTATTTTCTGGTGAGTATTAGATTTTGTAGCAGCAGACTCCACATCAGTAGCAGTAGTATTAGCAGGAACTGCATCACCAGCTACAAACACTTCAGCAGCAGCAGTTGTAAAAAAATCAGCAACAACATTAGTAACTACAACAGCTCGACTGCCGCAGTAACACTAGCAACAGCAGGAACACCAACAACAGTTTTATTAATCAGCTGTACCAACCAGTTCTCCATATAGAAGCTTCATAATAGCTTTCTCACATTCCTCCATAAACTGTAGACACAATCGCAAAGACATATGAATATCCCAAAGAAGACTCGACATCGATGTTGCCATAACATCGATGCGCACTGCTGCACCTAAGTATACCAAACAGTTTCAAAAACTGTCATCACCTCCTTGTGGTGCACAATTCAGCACCTTCAGTAATTTCAAAGCTGACAGAAACACCAGCAGTAGAAACAGCAGCAACAAGCCAACAACACCAACAAAATCAGCATTGTCCAACATTTAACAGTAGGAGCTTCAACTCCCACAATAATAATGAAGAACCCCTCGTTCTCTAATCTCATTCGGACTAGAGAATCCATCAATTCTCCTTATGTAAAAACGACGGCAAGAACCCCTCGTTCTCTAGTCTCGCTTGGACTAGAGAATCCCTAAATTATCATCACGCAATATGTAAAAATGATGGCAAAAACCCCTCGTTCTCTAGTCTCATTCGGACTAGAGAATCCCTCGATTCTCATCACGCAAGCTATCATAATAAGCTCGAATATGCAATGGAGTCTCCCTCAATTTCTAGTCCAAATTCGGCTAGAAACTTTTCAATTCTCCTATCCTGAGCTACACATATAAAAACAGGCAATCTAACACTTGATCGACATGTGAATAACTTTTTGAATCGAGCTTCAACTCAATCCATATTGTCTCCGATGAAGTATCCCTCAGTTCTCAGTCTATTTGTCGCTAAGAACTTCTCGATCCTTCAATCACTTCTCATGTAGAAATTTATCGTCACATAATTGGGCATCATGTTGCCTGTTGTTATGATGTTTCATAACAGGCTGCAAAGTAATTCATTAAAAACAGAAGCTTCCTTTTTTATGGCTTCGATTCCTTACGACTGTTGTATACCAACACAACCTCAATCATGTTAAACTTCAGCACAATTTCAATTTTATTAACACAAAATCTCCAAAAGTATGCACTCTTTTTCCAAATGAATAATTGTTAGTATCCTCAGAACCAACATAGAAACCTACTGGTTTAGCAACCTCAACATCAACTACATCAGCAACATTTTTGGTAACTAACCAGTAGAAACCAACACAACAACACAAAATTGATTCACCAACACAGAGATGATTATACCAACACAGAAACACTTGCCTTCTTGTGCTACTGTAAGGAGAGGAGTGGAAAGTTACGCCACTATACTTTAAGGAAAGAGAGACGTAGAAGCCATTTGACTTTATGTAGCAGAGAAAGGGTATCCACTTATTGGTACTACAATGTATCATATTTTTTTGGCATACTTGATTTCCTCGCTAAAGTATACCCCTACAAACTTCCGAAGACTCGACTTGCATGTGTTAAGCATACGGCTTGTGACACACATTTTTAGATCGGCTGGGTTCTCGCCTTGCTCCCGACCTATTTGACTCTCTGACCGCAGTTATTTAGGTGGTATTCCGAGATCGAATTCAAATATTCGCCCGCGAAAACTTTTTTATTGTAAAAATTATGACAATACAACAAAGGACAAAATAAGGATTTCGTTTAATAATACAATTTTTTTTATTTCTAAAACTAAAAATTTAGTTATCTATTCAAACAAGATATACAAATTACAAATAGATTGAATGAAATCTCAAAGAATCATGGCAATTTGTCTTTTCAGAGCTATCGCCCCAATAAAAAAAAGATTCGCGAACAAACACAACCCCTACACACACCTAGGAGCACCCCTTCCTGCATATCCATACAAGACCCGAGTAGGCGGGTCGAGGTCCTACGAGGTACCCACTACTCGGAGTACCCTCCCAAAAGGAAAAAGATGTGTCTGTCAGGTTCGGTTCTTCTTAGTTGGGTTGGGCGGGTTCGACCAGCCGCTAGAGAAAGGGTTCTGTTTTCGATTCTTCCGACCTACAGTACAAAATGAAAATGATTTTCTAGAAATTCACAAAGTGATACCTAATTTGATCATCTCGCGCCTTGGAATTTGAATCACATCAGCTAGACTTACATACCTCAGAAGAACACACATTCTCGACGATCTGCGACGTCGCAACAATTGCCAAAGGTATAGTGTATCCGCAGAAAACAATAATATCTCCATACGACTCGATTTCAGTTCAGTTCCTCGATTTCGATTCCTTCGCAATTAATTTTGATTTCGACTCCTCGATGTTCAGTTCGTTCGCAATTTTGATTTTTTCAGAAGAAAATCACAATTATGTTCGATCAACTCCTTCGATCTGTTTTCGATCGATTGAATCTCCTTATCGATTTGTTTTCTATAGAATAGAAAAAATATGTTTTCGATCGATTGAATCTCCTTCAATCAATTTGCAATTGCAGATCTCCTTCAATCGATCGTTCGCAATTGCAGATTTCTCCTTCAATCGATCAAATGTTACTCCCGATCACTTTCAATCTTCACAAAAGTTTTGATTTCGACAACAGAAATTACTGCATGCAACTATTACTCCCGATTCACAACTTCCGAAATCCCAGTGGCTCTGATATCATGTTAACTTTGCTCGATTCAATCAGTATTAATGTCGCATGCACGACCGGTGAATGAAACAGTGAAGAAATGCAGTGGAAGAAATGAAATCGTGGGAGAAGAGAAGAGAAGTATTTTTGTGCAATCTTTTCTTATCTATATTTCATCCTCAAGACTCTTACGTATACTAATACATCTTTGCACCACCTACCATTATTATAGTCTATAGCCAACATTATAAATGTAATCAAAATAAGGAAACTAAAAACCAAACTATTAAGTAACTAGTGGACTGTATATTAAGTGTAAATATTTAGTGTATTCCTTATATGTCAAGACATCCATCACACACTCCCAGTGATTGCAATTTTAAAATAGGGTTTTGCAAGAAGATTTTTTCCTTTCTACCAAGAGCATGTATAGATTGAATAAGTACATATTTTAGAACTCATATTTTCACCTTAATTAGAATCCCATATATAAATTCAAAATTCGCCATTGTCTTCTTATAGATATATATTTCCCCTACTAGTTATAATAAATTACAATTGGGATACATATCTTATAATTCTCCGTAATGGCTAGTATTGAAAAAAAGACATTTTGGTGCACTAAGCTTCTTTATACAGGGAGTCTGGGAAAGCACCGGATCACAAAGGTCTATTCTACGTAGTCTTATCCTGCATTTTTGTAAGATGTTTTTTTTCACGGCTTGAACACTTAATGGCCAGTATTATGAGAAGAAAAAAGGATTTCATTGTTTGTTGAAAATGAAAGTAGAACAATTGCTTGTCAATATTTGACTAAAACCTTTGAGGAGACTGATAAAATCAGAAATGAATTAGTTGAGCCTAGGGAACCTCAAATATTGATGAAGCTAATAATATATGTCGGGACCATTTATTATTAATGAAACAGAAAATTATGCCTTCTCATGAGTCTGTGTTCGCATACTAGCTAGCTGCGGCAGCCAGCATGCAGGAATACAAGTAGATAAATGCAATTTCAGTGATGCTTAAATTTGGTCTCAGTTCTGTTGACTGATCATTAGAACATCAACAACTAATGAACTTATAAGGTTGTTTTGCTTTTTAAGTTATACACAGAGAAATTTAGTAACACTATTTTGACGGATTATAACAAATTAATTATTACTTTATATTGTTAGATTATCATATTAGACATTGATATATATTGTTGTAGTGAATTCAACCTACTTTATATGTATCTTACCACAGTTTACCAGCTGAATTTAGTACTGCATCGGACTAAGAGTAAGTTGAGAGAATAATTTGATTTCTTATAGGTGATACTGGAGGGGGGAAACGATTTTCACTTAAAAAAGGTAATGTTAAAAATAAAGTAAAATATAATTAAAAAAAATTGTTGACGAAGGAACCCGCAGTCGCTACTCTTTCGAGTGCGCACAGGGTAAACCCATAATAATTGGATAATAGTATTTTGGATCCTTATTTATTAATTAATTCTAATTTTGATCCTGATAATATATGATTCACCACATTGAATTTTCAATTAATTAAAATGTATGGTTTGATCCCTTTATTAAGGAAATGTGCTATATTTTTGGACCGTTTTTAGAAATATATTACCCTAAAATATGAAATAATAGTACAACCTTAACATAATATATGTGTAATTAAATGGTGGGAGGGTTTAATGATTTTGGGAATTTGTGAATGCTCACAAGTGAAAGGATGATAAGTGCACATTACACGTAATTACGCTTAGTCATATATCACAAGAACTAATAACAAAAGAATTTATATATATAAATAATTAAGGAACCAAGCTACTAAACCTAAAACAACATGTTTCTTCAAGTTCGATCGAGAACCAACATGATAGTTAATTTAATTAACTTAATTAGCATGGTTAGTTATTAACCATAAAAAAAATTCCCAATTTCGCAACAAAAGCCTCAAAAAGAGACAGGTGGCTACATGATTTGCTTCCACACTTCCAAGTTTATACAAACTAACATCATAGAAAGAAAACAAAAAGAACAATTATTGGCCTAATCAAAGATCACTATCTCAAGATTAAGAAAAAAATGGCTCATTTGAAAGTTGTAATGGTTAAGAGTCCCACATCGGTAATGAAATGAGAACACAGACTCCTTATATGAACTTGAATAATTCTCACCCTACAAGCTAGCTTTTGGGATTGAGTTAGGCCCAAGATCTATTCTTATATGGTATCAGAGTCAAGACCCATTTCAATTCTTTGTTCAGATGTTGGGCCCAAATCAGTATTATCAGCGTTAGGTTAACGAGAATGCGGTGCGAAGTGTTAAGAGTCTCACATCGATAATGAAATGAGAACACATACTCCTTATATGGACTTGAATAAACTAGCTTTTGGGGTTGAGTTAGGCCCAAGATCTATTCTTACAGTAATCACCATGTTCAATTGTATATCTACAAGATTGATGGTGCCTACAGGAAGTGTATGGATCTATAGAGAATTTGTTAGTGCCACAAGACCTTCTCAAAAAGTGCGTCTTATTTTGTTTATTTTAGTGTTTGCCACTACTAACAAACGTGAATTTCCGATGGACGTTTCGATTATAACATCGTCAGAAATATGAGATTTCCGGCGGAGAGTCCGTCAGAAACATTTTTGTCAAGCTAATTTCTGATTATTTAATGTTTGAACAACAAACAATCAGTTCATATATTTATGACCAAGAAGTATCTATCTAATTGAACAAGAATAAGATCATTTCATTTCATTATGAAGAAAAATACCATACAATTTTACGATGAATATGGAGTAGCTAGTTAATTAGCCCCTCTTTCACACGTTCATTATTAGACGTATTTTTCACGAAATCGTATGACATTTTGATATAAACGCTCGATTGAAAATCACTTTTTTTTTTTATAATCGAGGTTTCTGCGAACTGCGTCGACTTCACCTGGTATTCAGGGCGTTCGAGGTGATGGCACCGGTCCTTCAACAACATCACATTTGCGAGATGTGTTCCAGTGACTAGTTTCTGGAAGCGTACACAAGGTCAAATTCTCCAACATGCAGAATTTCTTCGCGCCTGCGGGGAATCAAACTCACGTTATGCATCTTGGGCGTCTTATAAGCGGGACTTTACTGCTGGTATGCCCTGCAGGATGAAAATCACATATTTCTGATAGTCGTTTATCGTGTTTCCCATGATAGATGAAAGAGAACCCATCATACATGGATTTTAGCAACTGGTATACCAGCATAATTATGAAATATTATTTTCTAATTTATCTAATATTTCGATGTTAATGTTGATTAATTAGGTAATGTCGGAGATAGCAAAGGCTGCACTAGAAAAGGCAACTGAAAAAGAAGAGAGGTGCATGGATAAAGTCAAGGACACTCCTAATGACATCAAGAAGAAGTCGTTGGCAAGTGAATTTACTAATTAATATTTAGCCTTTTTAATTACATCAAGTTTTAAGTTTTGTACACTGTCAAAATATTATCACTAAATGTAATTTAATTTAATTATAACATGTTATTATCCTATTTTTCACTTTATCATACCAGGACTAATTTTGAAAAATTACATGTTATTGATAGGTCATTTAATCTGATGGTATAAAACTTTTTTATACTTGAGCGCCATTTAATTTGCGATTGAATTGTAACTTACTTCTTTAAGTTTTTCATCTCTAGCGATGTACATAGGATAAGAAATCTCATTTGGCTTGAGTTCGGTTAAATTGTAGTAAAGATCAATTAATTTCAGTTCGACTCAATAGTGTAAAAGTGTTTGATAGGCTCGACTCAAATATTGTAAAAGTGTTTGATTAGGCTCGACTCAGACTTTACTCGACAATGATATAGGCTAAGTCGAACCCAATTTGGCTCGATGATGCGCGATTTAATGCACACACTTTAACGCAAGTGCACGTTGTCGACTCAAGTAATATAGTCTTTGAAGACCGAGTTATCGTCCTCAGGGATTAGTGCTCAAGTACCAACTTCTATTCTTTGTTATCTATTTGGTGACCGATATTTGAGTTGTTGATTATGACTAATAATTATAAAGACTAATTAACTATGTGTTTACTTCAGTGATGATGGAAATAGGGCTTCCAAATCTCCTCAACTATCCGCTTATATTATTTATTAATGCAATCAATTATGGTTCTTCTTCTTTTGGAGATAGCAGGTTTACTAATCCGTTTTATACTCCCGTTAAGGCTATATAAACACTCAACCCCAGTACAACTCCTTTCTACCTTTCGGTGATAAGGATGACTCTAGAGGAGGATTAAGAACAAAAACCCTTATTAATGCTACACAAGTAATTGAGGTATTTTCATCCCCAATTCGACCTATGTCTACTCAACTACAGCATAGTCACAACCTCCTCCTTTCGGAGTTTGATTAGAAATCATATAAATAATGATAATTAATGATCAAGTAATTACCAAGCAATCAAATCATCTATTGGATAAATCTCAACAATAAGAAGAACAACCATAAACATGCATTAATTCATAAAATAAGGTTCAAGTGAATTGACATGGAAAACCCTATATTAGAATTAGTTCCTAGTCATTGACATGACAAGAACTAATTCAATATCCAACATACAACTGAAAATAAAGTGAAAGAAAGAAAGAAAATTACTAAAGAATGGTCTCCAATCTTGAACTCCAAGATGTGTTGTGAATTGGCAAGAAGGGAACCCTTGAAAACTGCCTAGGGTTCTTTTTTTATAGCCTCCAAACCGACCTTAAGGTTTTCCTTCAGGCCTTGGCCCATAATTCGTCCAAAACCTGATTTTTCCCGCGTCAGCGCGCCAGAATTTCACATTGCTCGAGATTAGCGCCATGCTACTGACTCTGTTGTCTGAAGGCCGCCGTGCTGGAACTTCTGAAAGCCTCTTAATATAGGCGCCGGCGCTAGCCTGATGGTGGAGCGCATGGCCATGCAGTGTCTCGCTGGTTCGCCACTTTCTCGCATTTCAAACTCTGGAACCTCCGTTTTTGCCCTCTTTTCGCTCCTTTTCCGCCAAAGAGTCATTTTAACCAATTTGACTCAAAAGAAAGAAAATCTATCCTAAGACGACACGTATTTGTACAAAAAGGGACAAAAGACTTACTAAAAAATGACTCAAAAAATATATATAAAATACACTAATCACTCGACCAGACTCAGCTCAGCTCAGCTCAACCCTCAAGTCTATGTATGGAATAGTGAGTATCATTAGTAATAGAGGCAAAATGGATGAATGGGCTTGGGATAGATCAGAAGTTCAGAACTACCCAGCCCAGCCCAGGTCCATGGTCATTAGTTTTCCCTGTCCAAGCCCAAATGGGGGATGGATGGGCCACGGGCCAAGCGAAGTACTGTAACTTATTCTTGCACCTTCAGTACATAATGAACATGTAGTTTAGTTTCTTTTTTCAGAAGTGAAGACTAGCATAATTATTTTGATTCTATTCAATAAAAACAAATTATAAAAAAGGAGAAACAAATAGTTTCAGTAATACATTATAAAAGGGCTTATTCCCCCTTAAACTTGCCAGTAATTTTTTTAAGACACATGAACTAGCGCCAGTTTCAATTGAGCACCTGAACACATGACAAAGTGTTACTACTAGACACTCTTGATTCAAATTTTGAACTTTTTTTGGACGTTTTCTCAAGCGTCTATTTGATAGTTACATTAACCACATAAAAATGATTATCTACTTTAATTATTAACATTAGTCTCAATTGGAATAGGCCTGAGGTTTTACAACTTATTGAGGTTAATGTATATAATTAAAGGAGGTGATACATTTTAAGTGGCTAACTTATACCTAATGGGAACTTAAGAATACGCACAAAAAAAATTCAAAATTAAATGAGGGGACTAGGTGAGTATGTGTTACCAAACTGGGGCGGACCTACATGGTGGGGGTGGGGGAACGTGCCCCCGTTAATTTTGGGGGAAAACTATGCGTGTATATATATATATATATATTAAGAGGACTCCTCAAACATATATATTTGCTGAAGTGGGTTAGTTGGTCAATATGCCCCTTAACTCCTTGAGCATAAGTGTGCGACCCCAGTTCGAATTTGGACTACAACGTTTTTTTAAGTTAAGACTAAAAAACGAATAAGACATGTTGCTGGCAGGTTGGGTGTTTAATAAAAATTATATAAATAATTGTATCCCTACCCATAATTAGAATAGTTCCATATATTGTGTAAATATAATTATGGTAAGTCTAGAATTCCTCTTTTGTATAAGCTTAGAATTTCTATTGTACAAGGGATGAATATGTACTATATATATAATTTGATATTAATGAGAAGACTCTCCAATGGAGATTAATATCATCTTACATGGTATCAAGAGCCAAACACCCAAAACCCTAAAAAAATCTATTCTTGCCGCCGAGAACCCCCTGTTGACACCCAATTTTGACCCTCCCGTCCAGCCATTAACTATAAAATTACACTAATTTTGTAAAATAATTTTTTAGGATTTTTATAATAAAATGCAGCGAATAAAACATTAAATACAGGCATAAATAATTAATAATGACATCGCGTCTTACGTAGAGTTTTAAGCACTTAGAGTCTCGCGCCCGCATTAATTAACTTTAAGCTTTGTCGTAATTCTTAAATAATTAATAAATGCATAAAAATAAATAATTTAGCGATAACATCGTGTCAGGTAGCATAGCCGCATTTATTAGTAATCATTTGTAATTTAAAATCATTTTAAATAATAGCGCCGCATTTATAAAAGCCTTAAACAATTCTTAAATACTATACTTGCATTTGGCATTTAAATAATTTAATCTAAACTCAATTCAATTTTAATTTAACTTCGCAATAATGCAATAATAAGATTTTAATAGCGCCGCTATTCTAAAATATTAAGCACTAACTAAATAGCACACCCGCATTTATTATTTAAATTTAAACTTAGGCTAATAGAACACCTAAATAATTTAAGCACAATTTATTAAATTAATCACTAATTAATTAATTAACTCCTAATTAAATACCTACTATTAATACCCAATACCTAATTAATAACTACCCAGTTTCCCTTTACTCACCACGTCGCGGCCCAAACACCGTCGCCGTGCCCAGCGCGACCGCCACCGCATGAAACCCATTCCTTTTATTCCGCCACCTCGCCGTCCTTTAGCCCTAAACAAAACAAACAGAACATCTGAAAGCTAAAGAACCCTAGAGCTTCTTCAATCGCCGCCCGGATTTCTCGCCGGAGAATCCGGGAGTTTCCTTCACCCACGCACCTTGGTCAACCTCCCTTACCCATGCAAGCACAGCCAGCTCGTCCCTTACCATAAGTCGTTCGATGCAAATCTTGCCCAAATCGTGTCAATCGCAACTTACCATAATCCATTCAAATCACACCTAGAATCGATCGAAATCTCGTCGAATCGGCGCGATTTTAGCCCATTCTCGGCTTACCAATTTTAGAACCGAATGAGGGCTATAATACTGAGAGCTATATGCATGCAATAGGGCGGTGGTTTTTAGGGGATAACATCGACCATAGCAAGGCGGTTAAAGAACGCGGCAAGACATGCGATAGGGCTCGAGAAATTGAGCGATCAAGCGGCTCGGAGAGTCAACAAAGCGGAGGAGGAGCATAATGCGAGAATTGATCGGGGGCTTAGCATCCAGACCCTTAGCATCACAAGAATAGGAGGTTCAAATCCCTTCTCTTTTAATTCCAGCAAAGAAACCTACAAGCAAACCCTGCCCTTTTTCGCACCTTAAATCCAAAACCCGTCGATTGGACCGACGACTTGATACGCTGCCCCGGGTCGCTGCCCGGAGAAGGTAAAATCGAATTCTGTTCTGTTCCTTTTTGTATCTCTGTTCTCTTATGTTTAATGTGTGTTCATTCATGTTGTTGTGTTCATAAATGTACGAATAAGATACTGAGTCGCGCTTTAAATTAACCCCGACATATTCTTGCCCTGATTTGTCGATAAAAACTCATATTTAATGCAATATGTTGAAGATAATGAGTGATGGATCTGTGAGTTCATAATCCTATTCGATTACATTAGCGGGCCCGAGATTTGTATACCTCTGTTATCAATCACCAAACATTGGGCTACATCATGGAATCTATTAATCGGTTATGTCCTTTTACATATTACATGGTCTAGGGTGTTTATGTGTTGGTTACTAAGTGTAAAGATAACAAGAGGAATTTGTTTGAATCTCCCGCTAATTTGTATTATGAGGCATTATGTCAAGCTTTATGGAAGCTTATTTAATAATGTTTGACTGTATAGAGGCGGTCCATTGGGCATAAACTGGCCAACTTAAGTCACTTAGGTATCATGCTAGGCCTATTATAAGAAATCAGTCTTTAGATAGTTTGAATCAGGAATTGGCTTGCCTTATTAAAGTCATGGCTTAGAGTTCTGGAAAGGACAAACTCTAAACAGTTGTTCTTAGTGTACTGTCCTGATTTGTGCATCTGCTTTCCTGTACTCCCATTTGTCGTGTATGACTATATGGGAAATGAAATGTCTAGCATGTTTAGGCTAGTTGGTTAGGGAATCAGTCATGATAATATGGTTAAAATTTCTTGTGTATTGTTCCGGTAAATCAGATCATAAAGCTTTGTTGTATGTGCACTAGTTCATCCATGAAATAGCATTTTTGTGTCCTTGCTAGCATACACCCAGATATAATAAGTTTGATTTTCATATATGTTCAGTATATCTTCATAACTTGACATGAATCTGGAAATTTGACATTTTGATTGATAACCTCAGATGGACTAGATTTTGCCTATATGTCTTCTTATTACTCTTGACTTATATGAAACCAATTGAGTTAGAAATATACCTGTTACATGTCATTCTTCCCTCCTTGTATAGAGTTGGTAGTCTATCTAGGATTAAATGACCTTCATTCTATATAGAGTATGTCCGTATCGATAGTAAGTTTAAATGTGTTATTCTTTCTTGTGAGTAAGAGTGTATCACAAATTGATTGTATGCATGGATATGCCTTCTGATCCTCACTGTTTTCTTATGGATACATTGGGTATGAGATGCATTATGTTTGCTAAATGCTTAGTTATTGGTTAAGCCCACTTTGCTTGTTGCTTGCTGTTTATTTTCTGCTACATTACTTCTTTGCCTTCTGATCCTCACTGTTCTCTTATGGATACATTGGGTGTGAGGTGCATTATGTTTGCTAAATGCTTAGTTATTGGTTAAGCCCACTTTGCTTGCTGCTTGTTGTTCATTCTTGCTACTGCGACTTCACTGCTTCACCTGTTTATTATGGATGATACGAGTTCTATTTTGCTAAATGCTTGTTTATTAATTGACAAAGTAGGGTATGTTATGTTGAATATCTTCTATGCTAAATGCCCATAAAATTCAGGTTGATACTAATCTTTATCTTTTCTTATTTTACATGGCACGACGGAGCAAAAGCGAAGAGTCTCACTACGAGACTCACCGCAAGTCATTTCAAATGGCAACCGCACCGCATTTGCATTCCCGCTTCAGAAATTCCTAAGACAAAATAGGATAAGACGATGTCGCCACGCATCTTGGAAGCCGCGATCATATCCACCCTCTATATTATTTGTTTGAAATTTGTTGCCTAATTATTTAATTTTGTAATTAATAGGATACTTAGAATAGTCAAACCTTGAATCAATAAATAGAAATTAATTTAATTTTGCTTCCCTTAAGCTAATTATTTTAGGCTCGCCTTGCCTTTGCTTAATAGTTGTGATAAACCGCTTCATAATCTACACCTGCATAACAAGCTGGAATATCATTTGCCTAGACATTCTTAAAGAAAAATCGTGGTACAATTTCCTATTAAAACATAATAAGACCTACTGCTGTAGCATAATAGACACGTCCTCTCTTATCACAATAACATTATATTCTCACGATAAGCAATACATACCCCTTAGGTAAGAGAATACTTGCACACATTTTTACTCCCGTTATACCTATAGCTAATATAGTATTTAGGCATCTTAATTGCATCTTTTTCTAAACTGACCTTGGCTTTATACATAAACCCTTGCAAAAAAATATTTTAGAAAGTATATCTTATACTCTTCCTCTTAAACGTTTTTTTTATATATATTTTTTATATATACTTCTTCCTTAGCATAATGATTAACCCTAGGTTTGGCAGGACAACCGTAAGTTAGCGGATCTTAGAGGGTGCCTAACCCCTTCCCTCTAGATTAATAAAGAACCCTTACCCAGAATCTCACTAAGTTTAGCAGACCATTAAAATGGAGTTAATGTTTACTTTAAACTAGTTAAACATTTAGGTGTCCTAATTCACCCAAACTAATTAGGTGGCGACTCCGCGAACCCTTTAGCATTCTAGCACCCCTTTTAAACTTTAGCCTCTTTTGCAATTTTAGCATCCTTTTAGCATTTTAAAACCTTTAAGCCTTTTTTAACATTTAGCATTTTATATTTTATTTTCTAACCTTTTATTTGAGCAGGAGTTTAGAAAATGTCGCGGTCGAAAAAGGGCGCGACAGAAATGGCGACTCCACTGGGGATTTTAGGTTCTTAACCACAACAGACCTAGGGTTATTATTTGGCAATTATTTTGCATTTAATTTTTTGTGTGTTGTATTTTGTTTTATTTATTTTTGATTGCTACCTGCTTTACTGCTTTCCTTAAACTGGCATTCCGCTCATATTTCTTCCACTCTGGAAAATTCACACAACACACACTACATGCGAGGTGCGCTGGGTGCATCAGCAAAATTCTTTCTTCAAAATCCAAATTTAGGAGAGTCGGTAATATACGTGGAGTGCCCGGTCTAACCGGTGGCCGCGTAGCCTTCTCACTCGAGTTGTCCGCTCGGGAACCTTGCGTCTAGAAAAGCCAATTCTTAGAAACTTAAGATAGAGCTATACCACCCTTATTTTAGGGCATGCATGCATTTACCTTAGGTGGGTCGGTCCTTGGCATCGACACCACAATTAGGAAGACACCAAACTTGTCGACGGGTTTCTCAACCCAACGACCAACCAGCATATTATGTGTAGCGTGGCAATGACAGACAAATCCAAACCCAATCATGACATGCTGAAATTGGGAAAAGTGCACCGTCATTTGGTCGCCATTTCCAACAAAGGCATTATAGTTGGACGACTTGGACAAATCCGTCATAACCTCGCATAAGTGACGTTTAGGCTTACCTCTGGCATAAAGAGGTCCCCCCTGCATGTTAGGAAACGTTTGAATGTGCTATGTGCGATATATCTGCTACATACCTGCAAATTATGTGCTTTATGCTAACATCGTTTGTTGCATTTTTTTTAGAAAATTTATCATCCTCCCCAAAGGGTCGGTTCGTATTTGACTCAACAATGTCGGAGCATCCACACTTCACCAGGTCCAAGGCAAGAAATGATGATATGACTGGCTCGGGGGAGTCTGAGCCAAATGGTTTGGGAATTATTCCTGTTAGCGAAACAAAACCTTCAGAAGGGAGGAATATCACCAGCCAGGAAGAATGTATTGCACAGCTGCTGCAACAAATTGCTGATATGCAGGTTGAGATGGAGAGGCTACGGAATCTGACCAACCTATCCATTAGCTTGAATACCCCTATGCCAGATCAAAGGGCCACTACTTCACAAACCATCCCAGATCGACCTCCACCACTACATATCTCCCAGAACTCTCCACAAAGGCCACCAGTCACCGAACAAACCGCCCGCCCAACCTCAACCCCACCTTCAAAATGACCTCTACTACCCGTATACCTCACCCGCTGCATACTTCACCATAATCAGCCCTAATCGCGAGCCAACCAATACCCACGCACCACACCCATTACGGCCCAAGAAACAACCTGCATACTAACTTACGCAATGAAACCCGGCCTTTTACCGTCCGTGCCGCTGAAGGGATCATTATGAAAGAGATGGAGAGGAAGTCCGAGCCAAAATGGACGAGGGCGTGGCCAAAGAAATTCATAGTCCGAAAGAAGCGGTTCGGGCACGCGATCGGACAAAGGTCACGAAGGACTAGACTACGAGGATCTTTGCACGCATCGGACGATGGAACCGCCATGGGTACAAGGTGCGAAGTTTGAACCATTTGATGGAAAAGGAACCCCGTGCACACGAGGTCATATTGCGACAAGCTAATCGGGGTAGGGAAGAACCCCGATCATTATGAAGTTGTTCATTCGGAGCTTGACCGGCGAGGCACTAGATTGGTATACCAGCCAAGATCCGCGGAAATGGCACAGCTGGAATGCATTGGCCCAAGATTTTGTGGAGCGGTTCAGGTTCAACACAGAAACCGTTGTGGACAGGTTCTACTTAATGAAGTTGGAGAAGACTACAGAAACATTCAGAGAATACGCCATGAGGTGGCGTTCAGAGGCAGCGAAAGTGCAACCACCCATGGTGGAGAGTGAGATGACCACATTATTCGTACAATCTTTGAAGGATGCAACCTACTATGAGCGGATGATAAGCGTCATCGGGCGGAATTTTGCGGAAGTTATTAGAATGGGCGACTTCGTAGAAGAAGGTATTAAAACTGGTAGGATTACAAATCTGGCAGCATTACAGGCAACTAATAAGGCGATTCAGTCAGGGACACTCGGGAGTACTTCACAGAGGAAGAAAGAGACAGTTTCCCCTTCCATGTTTGTACAAGAACGCAAACCCGAAGCATTCATAACATACCAAAACCCATCATACTACCACAACTACCACACACAGCCTATATATAACACTTCACAAGCACCCGTTTATCCTGCCCCGCATAGATCCACCCATCAAGCCCGCCAACAGAATAGAGCACCCAATGCACTGAGCAAATAAGAATTACGAAGGAAAACCACCCAAAGTGCGCACTCATAGCCGAACCCATACCTCAAATATATGAAAGGTTGCGAGCTGCAGGCCTAATCCAACCGATTCCAGGAAGGATCCCTGACCCTATCCCAAGATGGTATGATGAGAACAAGCGCTGCGCGTATCACTCCAATAGCCCAGGACATGACACTGAAGGTTGCCACTCCCTCAGGGACAGAATCGAGGCACTGATCAGAGAAGGGGTAATTCAGCTAAAGGATCCTGCCCCAAATGTGCATGATAACCCCTTGCCAAACCACGGCCACGTCAATGTGCACCTGATAACCTTAGATGAGGAATACACTCCCCCGCCTATGCCCATTCCGCCCTCGAATCAGTCATTTATCCGAGCATGCACCACGCAGAGGCCAGAAGAGGGAGATAGCAGAGCATGAAGACCCAGCCATCCACGAAGCAGAGCATGAAGGCATATTGATTGGATTTGCACCCCTGTCTTGGTCCGCCTAGAGCCTGGATAGGAAAAACGATTTATTTTAGCAGAATAATTTATAAACTCATATTTAAGCTTTAATAATGTTTTCTTTCGTTTCGCTTGTAATGAACTACGTTTGACCTGATTCCCTTAGTGGATACGTAGGCGGCCGTCTCGGCTTCTGTCACGCCCCAAATTTTCCTAAGTCTTTACTTAGGGCGTGATGGCACCTGGACAATTATTTTCCACCAGGAGCACCATTTAATTCTCTTTATTTAGAAATTTGAACTTATATTCAAATACAGAGCGATTAATAAAAATAACAATAGAGAAATATGTTTATGACTTTATATGAAAAAACATAACGCGAGCCCATGCTCGTGCAAATATTGTTTCTACATAGACATACTGACAAAGGTTATTCTAAGTTGGAAGGGAGATCATTCCACACGGGCATATCCCGAGACATTGGAACTGACATTCGAACTGTGCAGTACCAAGCAAACAATGGACTTGGTATGAAAAGAGGTCATGGACGATCGCTAGCCTTGACGTGGAGCCTTTCCTCTATCACCCTTCCTGAAACATGTTAAATAAAGAGTCACCTACCATCCAATTTGGTGAGAACCACTGCAATTCAAAGTAACACCACAATATTCCAAGTGCAATCACATTATACCGTAGAAGCATATTGCAAAAACATATCGAAGTTACAACATCTTTAAATATGCAACAACTCCTCAAAGGAAATTCTTGGTTTAACTAACACTTCATTTTATCTCGTATTATACGTTAAGACATCCCCCTGCATTTCCACATGTTTATTACATTTATATATTTGTGAACGCGTATTCACTTTTCATATTTATATATAGGTGAACATGTGTTCATCTTTCATATTTGTTGCGGCGTGCAACCCGATCCATTATATTTACGTATTTGTGAACACGTATTCACTTTACGTTTTGTTGCGGCGTGCAACCCGATCCATTATGTTTACGTATTTGTGAATGTGTATTCACTTTACGTTTTGTTGCGGCGTGCAACCCGATCCATTATATTTACGTATTTGTGAACATATATTCACTTTACGTTTTGTTGCGGCGTGCAACCCGATCCATTATGTTTACGTATTTGTGAACGCGTATTCACTTTACGTTTTGTTGCGTGCAACCCGATCCATTATATATTTATATATTTATGTGAACACGTATTCACTTTTCATATTTTTCAGAAGATCAAATAAATACTATTCTCTTTTCTAACATTCTGTCATTCATACTTGTAACGATTATAACTTTTTAACCATAACTCCAACTAAGGTGTTTCTCAGCGGAAACTAAGGTAAGACGGGATCTTTCACTGTACCAAATTTCATTTAAAACTACTTTGGGTAACTAACACAAATTTATCCTCAAAACAGCCACATGAAATTTATTTCGGCAGAATATTTATTAAACAACACCCAATCTTAGAATAGTCATAACTCCTAATCAGAAACCCGTTCAAGCCCCATAAAATCTCAAAACGACGAGAACAGAGAGATACACGTCTCCATGTGAACCATCCTTTCATATTCTGTACCATTTGGTACAGTTTTACACTTTTATTCGCTGCCCTTCCTGGATCTCGATAGACCCGAGGCAGAAACTTTAAACAGCGATAACTTTCAATATGTAAGTCGGATAGACCCCCGTAAGGTCTCAAAATGTCCACAACAAAGAGATCTAGAACTTTCATTTAGCAACAATTTTCATATTCCCCACAGATTAGTACAGTTTTACGTTTCAACGTCCTGCCCTTCTGGATTCCGACGAATCCGAGGCAGCAACTTCAAACTACAATAACTCTCAACTCGTAAGTCCGTTTTAATAAATCTTTATATATATCTGTCCGTAACAGAGAGATTGACAACCATGTAAATTTTCATATAATTCTAATAAGTAAAACTCAATAAAAACAGTCCGTAATTATGCCTTTCCGAATTTCGACCAAATCTAAGGCAGACACTTTGAACTATGATAACTTTCAAACCGTATGTCCATTTTACCTCATTTTTGGTTCTATATGATCATAATAGAGAGGTGTACCATTATTCCGAATTTCATAAAATTCTAACAATTATAACTCAGTGAGAACAGTTCGTAAAGTTCATGACGCAACTAGTTGTCTAAACAATCAAAAGTTCAATATTTCTTTTCAACACTCTATTCTTATTCTAACATGTATTGAACTTAAAATAAAGGATGTTACCAAGAATTTCTGAGTGAGAAAACTCACCTTGTATGTGTGAAATGATTGTTATTCGGTTGCTACAAGGGACCCTTGCTCCCTAGTATTTCTTTTATTGTTGTTCTTCTTGCTTTCTTGTTTTTTTTTCCAGAATTTTCCTCTTCTTGTTCACTTGTTTTTTTCCTGATTTTCTAACCTTTGTGGTAAGTACTTTGTTTGTGTATAAGTAAGGGTGTTTGTATAACATATGGAGGTGGAAAGACAAGAGTTGAGGAAGATGAAAATGTGGAGGGGAAATGTGCATGTATGGCTCTTAATGCCATTACTATCATTTTCTAAAGGCGATTGTGGCCCTTAATGCCATTATAATATAGCGAGAGAAGGATTGTCACACCTAGAATGTTCTTTTGTGCATATCCTTCACGTTATCTATGTATTTGATAAGATGCCTCTCCTCAAGTACTTAATAAAAGGTTTTTTTTTTTGCTCTATACCTTATGTTTTCTCTAGGCTAATAAATATAGTGCGGAGATCTTTCTTCTTCTCGTTATAAAATTTTACATCTTACGATAACAATTTGGAAATGCCAATTAACTAACAGAGAGTACAATTGAAAAAGAAAAAAATAGTAACCCAACAAATTTCCCTACTACTATTATTATTATTATTATTATTGTTATTGTAACAACAATTTGGGACTTCACAGCTTCGGTCCCACATCTAGAAATTTAAATTTTTCCAATATTCGCTTGTAATGAACTACGTTCGACCTGATTCCCTCATGGGGATACGTAGGCGGCCTAAATCGGCTTCGGTCACACCATTAGGAAACTTTCCCTTTGCTTTGAAAATGACAAGAATACACAGAGCCTACAAGCAACTACATTGAGACCCATTTTAGGCGGACACTTTTCAAAGCGGGGCGGTGTAGGAAACTGCATGGGGTTGCAAGTCCAAACAAGCCAGGCACGCAGATATCAAGGAGCAAGGCAGCAAAGTCAAATATGAATCGACCCCCCCCCAAAACTCACAATTTTTTCTTTGAGCGCCGGTCTTTTAATATTATGCGAGAAAGTGCAACATGAAGCGTAAAAAATCGACGAAAAGTCTCTTCGCAGAAAAGCAGAAAAGCGGGGATGACAACAATCCAAAGTCGCAGCAAGAGCAGTGGCAGAAAGGCTCAACAACAATCAGCAGTCAAAGTTCAGAGTTCCGCAACAAAACCTAGCGCATCAACTCGAGCATAAAGTCAAATTGGCAACCCACGCATCGCACACAGCAAAGGCATCATGGCAATTCGTCAGCTGCAACGTTCAGCATGTCCGTGCAAAGACAACATCTCAGGGATGACATCTCTACCCATAAAATTGCACTCCTCATATGTATTTATCATTTCATTTAAGCGGTATACACTAACGCGTTTTTCGAGCTTAGCTTGCGAGCATTTATTCTACGAGGCGGCAACACGTCCGAACAACGGCGTTATCGGCGCACGCAAGTCTACGCAACGACGCCCGGCGAACACGTCCGGACAACGGCGTGATCGCAAGTCCACGCAACGGCGCCGAAGAACACGTCCGATAACGGCGTAATCGGCAAGTCCACGCAACGGCGCCAGCGGCGGAACACGCCCGCGTAATCGGCAAGTCCATGCAACGGCGCCAAAGAACACGCCCGCATAACGACGTAATCAGCAAGTCCATGCAACGGCGCCCGGCGCACGCCCGCATAACGACGGCGTAATCGCAAGTCCACGCGGCGCCCGGCGGAAGTCCGGAACACGCCGGCGTAACGACGTCGGCAAGTCCACGCGGCGCCCGGCGGAACACGTCCAGACAACGACGTAATCAGCAAGTCCATGCAACGACGCCCGGCGGCACGTCGAACAACGACGTAATCGGCAAGTCCACGGCGCCCGGCCAACGGCGTCGCATAACGGCGTAATCGGCAAGTCCGCAACGGCGCCCGGCAGAACACGCCCAAACGACGTAATCAGCAAGTCCACGCAACGACGCCAGCAGCAACACGTCCAGACAACGACGTAATCAGCAAGTCCATGCAACGACGCCAGCAGCAACACGTCCAAACAACGACGTAATCAGCAAGTCCATGCAACGACGCCAGCAGCAATACGTCCAGACAATGACGTTATCAGCACAGCAAGTCTACGCAACGACGCCAGCAGCAACACGTCCAGCCAACGACGTTATCAGCACAGCAAGTCTACGCAACGACGCCCATCGTGATATCACATCTACACGGGGGCGACTTTCTGTTCTCAAAATTGCATTTTTTCTCATTCATGCTTTATTATTACGTCTTAAGCATGCACTCACTCTTTCTTGAGCTTTAGTATACGAGGACAATTGCGGCAAGGACAACATACGCGTTCACAATCGCAACACGCGTCGTGCAAGGGCGAAAATCACAAAGATTCGCAACATCGCATCAACACAACAGCGTCGCGTTTTGCGGGATAACCGTGTCTATTCACAGTTACACTGTTATTCAAATTATTTGTCCTTAGCAGTTATGCACTAACCGTTTGTTCAAGTCTTAGCATGCGGCGGCAGAGCACAACGTGGATTTTCTCTTCAATAACCGGCAATGTTGGGGCCAACCTTCCCAACGATTGGCGGCGGCCTCAGCGTCGGCCCACTCGCTCCACATCACCGTAGAACCCAAAGACCACAAGCCACGCGATACCCTGTGTTCAAGCGGTTATATTCTTTTACTTTTACACCATAGCCCATGTCATTATAACTCGACACGGGGCGGCTTTAAGTCGCGTTAGCGCGCCGTGTTTTGACCATGGTAACCCGGTCGCCATAAATCGTAACTTGACCGGGGCGATTTGAGTCGCGTTAGCCCGCCAGTGTTTCGACCATGGTAACCCGGTCGCCATAACTCGACACTGGGACAGATTTTGATTTCTTGCGTCAGCCTTGTCTACCTGCCCAACATTTTTGCAATTCTGAAGATCGAGACAAAATTGGCTATGAGTCAACGTCTTTGTCCGAAGATTCTTCCATCATCTCCATACAAAGAGGGACATCTGTTGACACCCAATTTTGACCCTCCCGTCCAGCCATTAACTATAAAATTACACTAATTTTGTAAAATAATTTTTTAGGATTTTTATAATAAAATGCAGCGAATAAAACATTAAATACAGGCATAAATAATTAATAATGACATCGCGTCTTACGTAGAGTTTTAAGCACTTAGAGTCTCGCGCCCGCATTAATTAACTTTAAGCTTTGTCGTAATTCTTAAATAATTAATAAATGCATAAAAATAAATAATTTAGCGATAACATCGTGTCAGGTAGCATAGCCGCATTTATTAGTAATCATTTGTAATTTAAAATCATTTTAAATAATAGCGCCGCATTTATAAAAGCCTTAAACAATTCTTAAATACTATACTTGCATTTGGCATTTAAATAATTTAATCTAAACTCAATTCAATTTTAATTTAACTTCGCAATAATGCAATAATAAGATTTTAATAGCGCCGCTATTCTAAAATATTAAGCACTAACTAAATAGCACACCCGCATTTATTATTTAAATTTAAACTTAGGCTAATAGAACACCTAAATAATTTAAGCACAATTTATTAAATTAATCACTAATTAATTAATTAACTCCTAATTAAATACCTACTATTAATACCCAATACCTAATTAATAACTACCCAGTTTCCCTTTACTCCAGCCCACGTCGCCCAGCCCAAACACCCGTCGCCCAGGCCCAAAAACGCGACCCGCCACCCGCACAAACCCATTCCCCTTTTATTCCCTTCACCCTCGTCCTTTAGCCCTAAACAAAACAAACAGAACATCTGAAAGCTAAAGAACCCTAGAGCTTCTTCAATCGCCGCCCGGATTTCTCGCCGGAGAATCCGGGAGTTTCCTTCACCCACGCACCTTGGTCAACCTCCCTTACCCATGCAAGCACAGCCAGCTCGTCCCTTACCATAAGTCGTCCAATACGAAATCTTGCCCAAATCGTGTCAATCGCAACTTACCATAATCCATTCAAATCACACCTAGAATCAGTACGAAATCTCGTCGAATCAGCACCAATTTTAGCCCATTCTCAGCCTTACCAATTTTAGAACCCGAATGAGGGCTATAAATACAGAAAGCTATATCATGCAATAGGACGATGGTTTTTAGGGGATAACATCGACCTTAGCGGCGGTTAAAGAACCACGTGGCAAGACATAGCAATGGGGCTCGAAATTGAAGCGATCAGCGGCTCAGAGAGTCCAACAAAGAACAGAGGAGGGCATATTAATGAATTGATCGGGGGCTTAGCATCCAGACCCTTAGCATCACAAGAATAGGAGGTTCAAATCCCTTCTCTTTTAATTCCAGCAAAGAAACCTACAAGCAAACCTTGCCCCTTTCTCGCACCTTAAATCCAAAACCCGTCGATTGGACCGACGACTTGATACGCTGCCCCGGGTCGCTGCCCGGAGAAGGTAAAATCGAATTCTGTTCTGTTCCTTTTTGTATCTCTGTTCTCTTATGTTTAATGTGTGTTCATTCATGTTGTTGTGTTCATAAATGTACGAATAAGATACTGAGTCGCGCTTTAAATTAACCCCGACATATTCTTGCCCTGATTTGTCGATAAAAACTCATATTTAATGCAATATGTTGAAGATAATGAGTGATGGATCTGCTGAGTTCATAATCCTATTCTGATTACATTAGCGGGCCCAGATTTGTATACCTCTCATTATCAATCACCAAACATTGGGCTACATCATGGAATCCTATTAACTGGTTATGTCCTTTTACATATTACATGGTCTAGGGTGTTTATGTGTTGGTTACTAAGTGTAAAGATAACAAGAGGGACTGTTTGAATCTCCTGCTAATTTGTATTATGAGGCATTATGTCAAGCTTTATGGAAGCTTATTTAATACGTAGTGACTTTGTATAGGGGCAGTGTCCATTGGCATAAAGCGCCAACTTAAGTCACTTAGGTATCATGCTAGGCCTATTATAAGAAATCAGTCTTTAGATAGTTTGAATCAGGAATTGGCTTGCCTTATTAAAGTCATGGCTTAGAGTTCTGGAAAGGACAAACTCTAAACAGTTGTTCTTAGTGTACTGTCCTGATTTGTGCATCTGCTTTCCTGTACTCCCATTTGTCGTGTATGACTATATGGGAAATGAAATGTCTAGCATGTTTAGGCTAGTTGGTTAGGGAATCAGTCATGATAATATGGTTAAAATTTCTTGTGTATTGTTCCGGTAAATCAGATCATAAAGCTTTGTTGTATGTGCACTAGTTCATCCATGAAATAGCATTTTTGTGTCCTTGCTAGCATACACCCAGATATAATAAGTTTGATTTTCATATATGTTCAGTATATCTTCATAACTTGACATGAATCTGGAAATTTGACATTTTGATTGATAACCTCAGATGGACTAGATTTTGCCTATATGTCTTCTTATTACTCTTGACTTATATGAAACCAATTGAGTTAGAAATATACCTGTTACATGTCATTCTTCCCTCCTTGTATAGATTTGGTAGTCTATCTAGGATTAAATGACCTTCTATTCTATATAGAGTATGTCCATGTCGATAGTAAGTTTAAATGTGTTATTCTTTCTTGTGAGTAAGAGTGTATCACAAATTGATTGTATGCATGGATATGCCTTCTGATCCTCACTGTTTTCTTATGGATACATTGGGTATGAGATGCATTATGTTTGCTAAATGCTTAGTTATTGGTTAAGCCCACTTTGCTTGTTGCTTGCTGTTTATTTTCTGCTACCTGTTGCTTGCTGCCTTCTGATCCTCACTGTTCTCTTATGGATACATTGGGTGTGAGGTGCATTATGTTTGCTAAATGCTTAGTTATTGGTTAAGCCCACTTTGTTCTTTGTCGGCATTCATTCTTTGCCACCGCGACTCACGCTCTTGACCACACCATTATTATGGATCACTGAGTTCTATTTTTGCTAAATGCTTGTTTATTAATTGACAAAGTAGGGTATGTTATGTTGAATATCTTCTATGCTAAATGCCCATAAAATTCTGGGTTGATACTAATCTTTATCTTTTCTTATTTTACATGGCACGCATCGGAGCAAAACGAAGAGTCTCACGGCGAGACTCACCGCAAGTCATTTCAAATGGCAACCCGCACCCGCATTTGCATTCCCGCCGTAAATTCCTAAGACAAAATAGGATAAGACGATGTCGACACGCATCTTGGAAGCCGCGATCATATCCACCCTCTATATTATTTGTTTGAAATTTGTTGCCTAATTATTTAATTTTGTAATTAATAGGATACTTAGAATAGTCAAACCTTGAATCAATAAATAGAAATTAATTTAATTTTGCTTCCCTTAAGCTAATTATTTTAGGCTCGCCTTGCCTTTGCTTAATAGTTGTGATAAACCGCTTCATAATCTACACCTGCATAACAAGCTGGAATATCATTTGCCTAGACATTCTTAAAGAAAAATCGTGGTACAATTTCCTATTAAAGCATAATAAGACCTACTGTTGTAGCATAATAGACACGTCCTCTCTTATCACAATAACATTATATTCTCACGATAAGCAATACATACCCCTTAGGTAAGAGAATACTTGCACACATTTTTACTCCCGTTATACCTATAGCTAATATAGTATTTAGGCATCTTAATTGCATCTTTTTCTAAACTGACCTTGGCTTTATACATAAACCCTTGCAAAAAATATTTTAGAAAGTATATCTTATACTCTTCCTCTTAAACGTTTTTTTTATATATATTTTTTATATATACTTCTTCCTTAGCATAATGATTAACCCTAGGTTTGGCAGGACAACCGTAAGTTAGCGGATCTTAGAGGGTGCCTAACCCCTTCCCTCTAGATTAATAAAGAACCCTTACCCAGAATCTCACTAAGTTTAGCAGACCATTAAAATGGAGTTAATGTTTACTTTAAACTAGTTAAACATTTAGGTGTCCTAATTCACCCAAACTAATTAGGTGGCGACTCCGCGAACCCTTTAGCATTCTAGCACCCCTTTTAAACTTTAGCCTCTTTTGCAATTTTAGCATCCTTTTAGCATTTTAAAACCTTTAAGCCTTTTTTAACATTTAGCATTTTATATTTTATTTTCTAACCTTTTATTTGAGCAGGAGTTTAGAAAATGTCGCGGTCGAAAAAGGGCGCGACACCCCCCCTCCATCTCGGATCTCGCCGCGGCCCTCCTTCAATTTCTAGGTTTTCTTCTTCATTTCTATCTTCTCTAAATGGCTACCCCTGATTCTTCCACACTTTCTGACCCTTCCACCTCCACAAATACCACCACGACGTTGTCATCCTCTTTTCATTCCACCATAACTGTTATCAACATCAAGAATTATATTCTCATTCTTCTTGATCAAGAAAACAGTCAATATTCTCCCAACAACACCCTTCACAATATGACCCCTACCGAAATTCTCTATCATAGAGTCCCCTCTTATGATCATCTCTGGATATTCGGTTGTATATGTTATCCTAACCTTGCCTTTACTGCCCCTCACAAACTAGTCCCCCGGTCCACTCCTTGTGTCTACCTAGGCTTCCCGCCGAACCATAGGGGCTATCTATGCTATGACTTGTCCACTCGTCAGATCCACATCTCTCGTCATGTCACATTCGACGAGACCACATTCCTGTTTTCGAATCTTAAACAGTTCTAAAAATCGAATTATTCTTTTCTTGACGAGCCTGTCATCTCTCCCATCATCCTCAGTCAACTAGAGCATAGCAGCTCTTCTTCAGCGTCGCGGCGCCAAAACTCTTGCGAACATGTCCCTGCTTCACCGTCGACAGCGCCGCGGCCCAGTGTTGAGGCGTCGCGGCACCAAAACTTCATAGAAGTCTGTCAGTCCTCCAGCGCCGCGACCCTTGATCACGGCACCACGACGCCGCCGTTAGTTCCCTCCAGCACCGCGGTCCTTGATCACGGCACCGCGATGCCTCGTAAGGCGTCAGCCCTTCATTCTCCATATCCAACAAATCCCTCCACCTTGGAGCCTCCCACTATCCCCACTCACCAAATAAAAATTCATGCCAAACATGAAATCTTTAAACCCAAAGTCCAATTTAACTTGTGCCCAAACCATTTCTCAAATTCCCAAGAACCCTATATTAGCTAAACAAGACCCTAATTGGAATGCGGTTATGTCAGAGGAATTCAATGTATTAACTAAACAGCACATACGAAATCTAGTACCTAGACCTGAGGGGGTGAATGTGATTCGTTGTTTGTGGCTATTTCATCACAAATTCAGATACAGTGGAGATCTTGAGAGGTATAAGACACGACTTGTGGCTAATGGCACAAATCAGCAGGAGGGTATTGATTGTGGTGAGACCTTCAGCCCGGTTGTCAAACCAGCTACCATTCACACAGTTTTGAGCATTGTCATAGGCAAACACTGGCTGATCCATCAGCTTGATGTGAAGAATGCATTCTTACATGGGGATCTGAGAGGCATTCTACGCATCGTAGCCGGGTTCACCCATCTAGCAGTTCCTCACTATGTGTGTCGTCTCCGTAAGTCACTATATGGCCTGAAATAGGCCCCCTGTGCGTGGTATGATCGCTTTGTCAGGTATATCTTGCAGATTGGGTTTGTATGCAGCAAGAGTGATACATCACTCTTCATTTTTCATCGAGGCAGTAACACTGCTTACTTATTACTTTATGTGGATGATATTGTTCTTACTGCCTCCTCCAACAGATTGAAATGACTGATTTGGGGAAGCTGAGTTACTTTTTTGGGATATTAGTGACCAGGTCTGCCAATCATATGTTCTTGTGTCAGCGTAAGTATGCAGAAGAGATTGTGTACAGGGCTAAGATGGCGAACTGCAAAGAGGTGCCTACTCCAGTTGATTCTAAATCTAAGTTCAGTGTCATGGATGGTGCTCCAGTCTCTGATCCTACTCTGTATAGGAGCCTTGAAGGTGCACTTTAGTATCTCACCGTCACCAGGCCAGACATAGCTTATGCTGTTTATGTCACGCCCCGACTTTTCCTAAGTCTTTACTTAGGGCGTGATGGCACCTGGACAATTATTTTCCACCAGGAGCACCATTTAATTCTCTTTATTTAGAAATTTAAACTTATATTCAAATACGGAGCTATTAATAAAAATAACAATAAAGAAATTTGTTTATGACTTTATTGAAAATATAACGTGAGCCCATGCTCGTGCAAATATTGTTTCTACATAGACATACTGACAAATATTATTCTAAGTTGGAAGGGAGACCATTCCATACGGGCATTTTCGAGACAACTGGGCCGACATCCACGAACTTTGTGAATACCAAGCGAAGCAATGGACTTGGTATGACAAGAGGCTGGGACGATCGCTAGCCTTGGCGTGGAGTCTTTCTCTATCACGCTTTCTGAACATGTTAAATAAAGAGTCACTCTACCATCCGGGTGGTGAGAACTTTACCCGATTCAAAGTAACACCACAATATTCCAAGTGCAATCACATTATAACGTAATAAGCATATTGTAAAAACATATCGAGTTACAACATTTTTAATTATGCAACAACTCTCATAGGAAATTCTCGGTTTAACTAACACTTCATTTTATCTCGTATTATCGTTAAGACATTCCTGCGTTTCCACATGTTTATTACATTTATATATTTGTGAACGCGTATTCACTTTTCATATTTATATATAGATGAACATGTATTCATCTTTCATATTTGTTGCGGCGTGCAACCCGATCCATTATATTTACGTATTTGTGAACACGTATCACTTTACGTTTGTTGCGGCGTGCAACCCGATCCATTATGTTTACGTATTTGTGAACGCGTATTCACTTTACGTTTTGTTGCGGCGTGCAACCCGATCCATTATATTTACGTATTTGTGAACACATATTCACTTTACGTTTTGTTGCGGCGTGCAACCCGATCCATTATGTTTACGTATTTGTGAACGCGTATTCACTTTACGTTTTGTTGCGGCGTGCGGCCGATCCATTATATTTACGTATTTGTGAACACATATTCACTTTACGTTTTGTTGCGGCGTGCAACCCGATCCATTATGTTTACGTACTTGTGAACGCGTATTCACTTTACGTTTTGTTGCGGCGTGCAACCCGGTCCATTATATATTTTTATATTTATGTGAACACGTATTCACTTTTCATATTTTTCAGAAGATTGAATAAATATTATTCTCTTTTCTAACATTCTGTCATTCATACTTGTAACGATTATAACTTTTTAACCATAACTCCAACTAAGGTGTTTCTCAAGCGGAAACTAAGGTAAGACGGGGATCTTTAACTGTACCAAATTTCATTTAAAACTATTTTGGGTAACTAACACAAATTTATCCTCAAAACAGCTACATGAAATTTATTTCGGCAGAATTTTTATTAAACAACACCCAATCTTAGAATAGTCATAACTCCTAATCTGTAAACCCGTTCAAGCCCCATAAAATCTCAAAACGACGAGAACAGAGAGCTACATGTCTCCATGTGAACCATACTTTCATATTCTGTACCATTTGGTATAGTTTTACCCTTTTATTCGCTGCCCTTCCTGGATCTCGATAGATCCGAGGAAGAAACTTTAAACAGCGATAACTCTCAATCCATAAGTCGGATAGACCCCCGTAAGCTCTCAAAATGTCCACAAAAGAGAGATCTAGAACTTTCATTTAGCAACAATTTTCATATTCCCCACAGATTAGTACAGTTTTACGTTTCAACGTCCTGCCCTTCTGGATTCCGATGAATCCGAGGCAGCAACTTCAAACTACAATAACTCTCAACTCGTAAGTCCGTTTTAATAAATATTTATCTATATCTGTCTGTAACAGAGAGATTTACAACCATGTAAATTTTCATATAATTTTAATAAGTAAAACTCAATAAAAACAGTCCGTAATTATGCCTTTCCGAATTTCGGCCAAATCTAAGGCAGGAACTTTGAACTATGATAACTTTCAAACCGTATGTCCATTTTACCTCATTTTTGGTTCTATATGATCATATTAGAGAGGTGTACCACTCCTACGAATTTCATCAAATTCTAACAATTATAACTCAGTGAGAACAGTTCGTAAAGTTCATGACGCAACTAGTTGTCTAAACAATCAAAAGTTCAATATTTCTTTTCAACACTCAATTCTTATTCTAACATGTATTGAACTTAAAATAAAGGATGTTACCAAGAATTTCTGAGTGATAAAACTCACCTTGTAAGTGTGAAGATTATTGTTGTGTGGTTGCTAAAATTATCCTTACTTCTCTAGTATTTTGCTTCTTGTTCTTCTTGCCCTCTTGGTATTTTTTCCTCTTTTTTTCACTTGTTTTTTTCTGATTTTTCTAACCTTTATGTTATGTACTTTGTTTGTGTGTAAATACAATGTATAAATGGAGAGTTTTCTATAACCTATGGGAGGTAAAAATGACAAGAGTTGGAGGGGAAATGAAAAGGGGGGAAGGGGAGGGGAAATGGACGTAGTGCATGTTTCTTCTCTTCTTTTTTTTTTTCTTTTTTCTTTTTGTTTTTTTTTTTGCTTTTGTTTCTCTTTTGTTTTTTTTTTTAATTTTCTTATTTTCATTTTTATCCATCTATTTATCCAACTTTAACACTTACTCCATCCCATGCAATTTATTCTTTATTTTCTTATATATATGTATTTTTATTAACTCAACCAACAACTATATATTATTATTATTTTCCGGATTTTACATTCTCTCCTCCTTAAGCAACATTCGTCCTCGAATGTGAATAAGGTCGTAACATAATCACATAGACACAATAATGTTTATTGTTATTGTAACACTAATTTGGGGCTTCACATTCTCCCTTCCTTAAAAAACATTCGTCCTCGAATGAGAATAAGGTTGTAACACATGCATATAGACACGCAAATGGCACACACATGAAGTACTATGTAACACTTTTTTTTTTACCTTAGTCAAATAGGAATGAATATTTGACTTTCATCGCATCTTCAGCTTCCCAGGTGGCTTCCTCTGTGGAGTGATTCTTCCATAGGACTTTCACGGAAGCAATATCTTTATTTCTAAGGCGTTAGACCTTTCTATCAAGTATTTCTACCGGAGCCTCTTCATATTGAAGCTCTTTATTAAGAACTATGTCCTGGGGAAGGATGACGTGACTTGGATCGTGCAAGTATTTTCGTAATATTGACACATGAAATACCGGATGCACTGCTTCCAGCTCTTGTGGAAGTGCTGATTCGTAAGCCACATTCCCCACTCTTCACAAGATCTCATGTGGCCCAATAAACCTTGGGCTCAATTTCTCTTTCTTACCAAAACGCATCACTCCCTTCATTGTGGACACTTTTAAAAATACTTTTTCCCCCTCTTGGAATTCAAGATCTCTTTTCCGATGATCCGCATAGGACTTGTGACGGCTATGAGTTGTTTTGATCCGCTCCCGAATCATCTGTACCTTATCATTTGTTTCTTGAATGACTTCAAGTCGAACGATTCGTCTCCACCTCGAACCATCAGTGGAGACTACATTTTCGTCCATATAATGCTTCAAACGGGTCATTTGTATGCTAGAGTGAAAACTATTGTTGTGGCGAACTCAATTAGACATAGATGGTCCAACCAGCTTCCACGAAAATCTAACACACAAGATCGCAACATGTCCTCGAGTGTTTGAATTGTTCGCTCGACTTGCCCGTCTGTTTGCGGGTGGAAAGCGGTGCTTAACAACTTTTGTCGAGACCTGCTGGAAACTTTGCCAAAAGTGTGAGGTGAAGCTGGGAACCCTATCTGAAATAATTTATAAAGGAATCCGTGTAACCGCACAATCTCCTTCAAATAAATCATGCGTCTTGTGGTGCGCGTCGTAGTCTTGGCCGGTAAGAAATGGGTGACTTTGTAAGCCGATCAACAATCACCCAAATAGAATCATACCCTTCTCGAGTTTTGGCGGACTGATTACAAAATCCATATGAATCGCCTCCCATTTCCACATGGGGACTCGATGTCTGAAGTAATCCGCCGGGTTTTGATGTTCAGTTTCACTGCGACATATAAGACATCTCGACAAACTCCATGACGTCTTTCTTCATCCCGTCCACCAGAATTTGCCTTGAGGTCTGATAGATTTTTGTTGACCACGGATGAATGGAATATCTTGTGTTGTGACCCTCATCTAAGATCTTCCTCCAGATCCTTTACCTTAGGAACACACATAACCTACCCTTATACGAAGGGTTCGTCATTATCTCCCAATGTAAAGCGTGAAGGTTTTCCTGTTGGATCTCTCCGAAATCCAACAAACTCAGTATCCTCAATGACTTTCTTTTATTTACGAGGCTAAGGCGATGCATGAGGTATCATGTACCACCGCTACCTTCACCGATCTCGCTAAGCTAACCCCGAGGTTTCCCAATCTTTGTACCTCACGACAATATCCTCTTTTGTATTGCCAAATGGGCCAGCGCCCGTTGATCTCTCTTGAGTCGTCGACCACGTTGGCTTTCCCAGGATGGTAAAGAATACTAAGGTCATAATCCTTAAGCAACTCTAACCATCTTCTTTGTCGGAGATTCAAATCCTTCTGCGTGGTTATGTACTGCAAGCTCTTATGATCTGTAAATATGTCCACATGCACACCATACAAATAGTGTCTCCATATTCGTAAGGCAAACACCACCGACTAATTCCAAGTCATGAGTTGGGTAATTCTTCTCATGTATCTTCAATCGTCTAGATCATACGCGATAACCTTTCCAAACTGCATCAAGACACATCCTAACCCAACTCTGAGGCATCGCATGATAGGCGTGAACCATAGCATCCCGATGGTAAGGTTAGAACGATGCGATAGTCAACAATTCCTTTAGTTTCAAAGCGGCTTCACATGCTTGACCACTGGTACTTAACCGCTTTTTGAGTCAACGGGTCAAGGAGCGTGAAGACTAGAAAAACCTTTACGAATCTTCTATAATACCCGGCAAACCAAGAAACTTCTAACCTCTGTAATTGGTCGGTTTGGCGATTCTTCATCTTCTATCTTACGAGGGTCTACCATAATTCCATCCCTTGACACAACATGACCCAAAAGGCTACTTTTTCCAACCAAAATTCACACTTTGAAAATTTAGCATATAGTTTCTCTGTTTCAAGACTTGAAGCACTACCTCCGGATGCTCTTCATGTTCTTGACACCACTACGTAGATTAGGATATCATCTATGAACACAATCACGAACAAATCTAGGAATGGTTTGAAGATTCTGTTCATTAAATCCATAAAAGCTGCTGGGGCATTGGTTAACCCAAAAGACATGACAAGAACTCATAATGGCCGTATCGGGTTCTAAAGGTTTTGGATATATCATCTGGATTTATTTTCACGGTGATATCCCGACGGAGATCAATCTTGGAAAAATAGCTAGCTCACGAAGTTGGTCAAAAGATCATCGATTCTTGGTAATGGGTGCAGGTTCTTGATCGTGACCTTATTGAACCGCCGATAATCGATGCACATTCGGACGATCCGTCTTTCTTTTCACAAGCAGATGGTGCACCCAGGAAACACTAGGCCTTATAAAGCCTTTATCCGTAAGATCCTTCAATTGTTCTTTTAACTCCTCAATTCATGGGGCCATTCGATATGGAGGAATAGAAATGGGTCTTGTACGGAATTAACTCTATGGCAAACTCCACTTCTCTATCCAGGAGGAAGGCACGGAAGATCTTGGAAAAACCTCGGAAAATTTGAACAATAGGAACATCATTCACTGTTGGGGATTCCTTTTGGGTATCCACTATATTAGCGGATATCATACTCACTCTGTGACTTCTCAATAACTTTTGAGCCCCAAGGTAGGAAATAAACTGACCTGAGGATATTCCAACCTACCCCTTATAACAACTTCTGATTCTCCGGGAAAAGTTAATCTCACTATCTTTCGCCGACAATCTAACATGGCATAACATGCCGACAACTAATCCATACCCAAAATGACGTCGAAGTCTACCATATCAAGTAGTACTAGGTTCACCATTGTTCCCCTGTCATTCACTTCTAATGGGAAATTATTTACCACCCGAGAGGCCCAAATTGAGGCCCTGCGGTGTCATAACCTCAAAGGTTCACTTAAATAAGAAGTTTCTACGTGTAAATTCTTAGCAAAGCCCATTGACACATATGAAAATGTAGGCGGGATCGTATAATACAAATGCAGAATACTCGAGACTAGCAAAGTACACCTGTGACCCGCATTAGATGCTTACGCCTCATTCCTCAGGGCAAAGCATAAATGGAATTAAATTGTTGGGTTGTTGACCTCCCGACTCTGGCGGGGTTGGTTTCCACGATTTCCCACAATGGCGGTTGTGGTTGCTTGACCTCACTGAATAGATTGTATTTGAGTCCTCTTTTGCAATCTCAGACATAGAGCCCGATTCTCCATAGTTATAACATGACTTCTAAGAGTCGACATTCTCCAGCGTATTTCCTTTGACAAATCTTACAAACCGGTTTGTCCTCGCGTGTTAGGATTGATGGCCTTGTCCTTGCTTGGTGATTAAATCAACTTTCCCTTAGGCTTGAAATAAGATCGCCCATAGATTGGTTCGGTCTTGAAGATCCCTTACTAAACTCCGCTTCGATTTTGACTCTGACTAAATGATCCTGACGTCCGAAACCTTTTCTGCGAATACTTTTTTTTTTGTTGCTTTAGCAAAACCGTCTATCCTCATTGTCATACCGACGATCTGAAGGTATGCCCGATAATGGGCTAATTCCACTACCTTCTCTTCCAAGTTTGGGTTTAAACCCTTAACAACTCTTTTGACCTTCTCCCTTTCTGTAGGAATAATATGTGCGTTGTATGCTGATAATCGGATGAATTAGGTATTGTATTATATCACATTGCGGTCTCCTTGTTTCAATTGTTCAAACTCGTCGAGCGCGTCATCCTTGCGCGTATTAGGCATAAATTTCTCAATGAATGCCGCTCTGAACCCTCCCCAAGTCATTGGTGGTGACATCGGGGGACGATTTTTCCTAAAATTTCTCCACCACACCCGTGTGTCGTCCACTAACCGTGCGATTACCAAATTGACGTCATGCGTCTTCACACATCCTCGTGTAAACAGTAGGTTTTCTACCTCATCGAGAAATACTATTGGGTTAGACTTGTAGTCCTTCCCTGTATAGATATGTTCCCTTCTTCTCATAAAATTTGCCCCATAGTCTATCTGGTACTTCTCCTACCTTTTCGGTCGGTGGTGCAGTCAGATCTGGTTATTTTATCGTTGTACACTCCCTTCCACAATCCTTTGAAGGAGGTAGTACGAGAACCAAGTCTTTGAAAAGACTCAAGATAGGCACGAGAAGAGTATGAAAGAAGTGAAACTTTAGGATGTTATTCCGTTTACTTATTACTAAGGTGGCGCGCACACCGTCGCAATAAGTAACCGTTCAAACACCCAACTCGAAGAAAAACTTCCTAGAATCTCAAAACCTGGCTTTGATACCAACTTGTCACGCCCCGACTTTTCCTAAGTCTTTACTTAGGGCGTGATGGCACCTGGACAATTATTTTCCACCAGGAGCACCATTTAATTCTCTTTATTTAGAAATTTAAACTTATATTCAAATACGGAGCTATTAATAAAAATAACAATAAAGAAATTTGTTTATGACTTTATTGAAAATATAACGTGAGCCATGCTCGTGCAAATATTGTTTCTACATAGACATACTGACAAATATTATTCTAAGTTGGAAGGGAGACCATTCCATACGGGCATTTCCCGAGACACTGGGCGACATCACGAACGTGAATACCAAGCCCGAAGCAATGGACTTGGTATGACAAGAGGCTGCGGGACGATCGCTAGCCTTGGCGTGGAGTCTTTCCTCTATCACGCTTTCCTGAAACATGTTAAATAAAGAGTCAGCCCTACCATCCGAGTGAGAAATTTTACCTGCAATTCAAAGTAACACCACAATATTCCAAGTGCAATCACATTATAACGTAATAAGCATATTGCAAAAACATATCAGGTTACAACATTTTTAATTATGCAACAACTCCTCATAGGAAATTCTCGGTTTAACTAACACTTCATTTTATCTCGTATTATACGTTAAGACATTCCCCTGCATTTCCACATGTTTATTACATTTATATATTTGTGAACGCGTATTCACTTTTCATATTTATATATAGATGAACATGTATTCATCTTTCATATTTGTTGCGGCGTGCAACTCGATCCATTATATTTACGTATTTGTGAACACGTATTCACTTTACGTTTGTTGCGGCGTGCAACCCGATCCATTATGTTTACGTATTTGTGAACGCGTATTCACTTTACGTTTTGTTGCGGCGTGCAACCCGATCCATTATATTTACGTATTTGTGAACACATATTCACTTTACGTTATGTTGCGGCGTGCAACCCGATCCATTATGTTTACGTATTTGTGAACGCGTATTCACTTTACGTTTTGTTGCGGCGTGCAACCCGATCCATTATATTTACGTATTTGTGAACACATATTCACTTTACGTTTTGTTGCGGCGTGCAACCCGATCCATTATGTTTACGTGCTTGTGAACGCGTATTCACTTTACGTTTTGTTGCGGCGTGCAACCCGATCCATTATATATTTTTATATTTATGTGAACACGTATTCACTTTTCATATTTTTCAGAAGATTGAATAAATACTATTCTCTTTTCTAACATTCTGTCATTCATACTTGTAACGATTATAACTTTTTAACCATAACTCCAACTAAGGTGTTTCTCAAGCGGAAACTAAGGTAAGACGGGGATCTTTCACTGTACCAAATTTCATTTAAAACTACTTTGGGTAACTAACACAAATTTATCCTCAAAACAGCCACATGAAATTTATTTCGGCAGAATTTTTATTAAACAACACCCAATCTTAGAATAGTCATAACTCCTAATCTGTAAACCCGTTCAAGCCCCATAAAATCTCAAAACGACGAGAACAGAGAGCTACATGTCTCCATGTGAACCATACTTTCATATTCTGTACCATTTGGTACAGTTTTACCCTTTTATTCGCTGCCCTTCCTGGATCTCGATAGATCCGAGGCAGAAACTTTAAACAACGATAACTCTCAATCCATAAGTCGGATAGACCCCCGTAAGGTCTCAAAATGTCCAAAAAAGAGAGATCTAGAACTTTCATTTAGCAACAATTTTCATATTCCCCACAGATTAGTACAGTTTTACGTTTCAACGTCCTGCCCTTCTGGATTCCGATGAATCCGAGGCAGCAACTTCAAACTACAATAACTCTCAACTCGTAAGTCCGTTTTAATAAATATTTATCTATATCTGGCTGTAACAGAGAGATTTATAACCATGTAAATTTTCATACAATTTTAATAAGTAAAACTCAATAAAAACAGTCCGTAATTATGCCTTTCCGAATTTCGGCCAAATCTAAGGCAGGAACTTTGAACTATGATAACTTTCAAACCGTATGTCCATTTTACCTCATTTTTGGTTCTATATGATCATATTAGAGAGGTGTACCACTCCTCCGAATTTCATCAAATTCTAACAATTATAACTCAGTGAGAACAGTTCGTAAAGTTCATGACGCAACTAGTTGTCTAAACAATCAAAAGTTCAATATTTCTTTTCAACACTCAATTCTTATTCTAACATGTATTGAACTTAAAATAAAGGATGTTACCAAGAATTTCTGAGTGAGAAAACTCACTTTGTAAGTGTGAAGATTATTGTTGTGTGGTTGCTAAAATTATCCTTACTTCTCTAGTATTTTGCTTCTTGTTCTTCTTGCCCTCTTGGTATTTTTTCCTCTTCTTTTCACTTGTTTTTTTCTGATTTTTCTAACCTTTATGTTATGTACTTTGTTTGTGTGTAAATACAATGTATAAATGGAGAGTTTTCTATAACCTATGGGAGATGAAATGACAAGAGTTGGAGGGGAAATGAAAAGGGGGGAAGGGGAGGGGAAATGGACGTAGTGCATGTTTCTTCTCTTCTTTTTTTTTTCTTTTTTCTTTTTGTTTTTTTTTTGCTTTTGTTTCTCTTTTGTTTTTTTTTTAATTTTCTTATTTTCATTTTTATCCATCTATTTATCCAACTTTAACACTTACTCCATCCCATGCAATTTATTTTTTATTTTCTTATATATATGTATTTTTATTAACTCAACCAACAACTATATATTATTATTATTTTCCGGATTTTACAGTTTAGCAGGTGTGCTTATTCATGCATGCCCCCAGAGAGTCTCATTTCACTGCTCTTAAGCGTAGCATTCGATACATTAAGGGCACTCTTGATTATGGTTTGCACCTATACCCCTCTGCACCAAACAAGTTGCTTTCATATACGGATGCAGATTGGGCAGAGTGTCCAGACACGCAACGCTCCACCTCAGGCTTTTGTATTTTATTTAGGGGATAATCTGTTTTCTTGGTACGCGGCGGACTACTATCTCGATCGATCTGAAATTTGATGCTGAGCGTTGCAAATGTAATCGAGATTTGTTGGCTCGAGAATTTCTTGTTAGAACTTGGTGTCGCTGCGTCAGACATCTATTGTGTATTGTGATAACATCTCTGCCATCTATCTTTCTCATAATCCGGTTCAACATCAGTGAACCAAGCATATTGAGATAGACATACACTTCGTTCGTGAGAAAGTTTCACTAGGCCATGTCAGAGTGTTACATATTTCATCATCCTATCAGTATGCAAATATATTTACCAAAGGACTTACCAGACAATTATTTCTTGACTTTAGATCCAGTCTCAGTGTCCGACCTTCTCCCGCTCCGACTGAGGGGGTGTGTAAACGTGTATATTATAGAAACAATTATATCTCTATCCATAATTAGAATATTTTCATATATTGTGTAAATATAATTATGGTAAGACTAGGATTCCTCTTTTGTATAGGCTTAGGATTCCTATTGTATAAGAGATGAATATTGTACTCTATATATACTTTGATATTAATGAGAATACTCCTCAAGGGAGATTAATATCATCTTACAGTTTTTTTAAGTTGACTTAAAAAAAAGAATAAGACATGTTGCTGGCAGGTTGGGTGTTTAATAAAAATTTCAAATGATGAAGTGTTACATGACATTATGATTAGAGATGGACACAAAATTTGAAGTTGATGCTTCGACTAAAGTACATCTTCTTCTGATGATGTCCCCACCTTCTTAAAATTCTGGGTCCGCCTCTGCTATAAAAAAATAAAGGGACTATATATGGACAAGCATTGGTTTTTCAGAGCCACATTGCCTAACCTTGAAAGACAGAAAACTTGTACTACTTCACACTCACATTAATAAACTAAAAAAAGACAGTACGTAAAAAAGTCACCAACCTTAAAGCTCATGAATATGCTAAATATTCCCCCACTTCAATGCATGCCACAATTACCTATGGAAAAAGGCCAAAGTATAGTAACAATTTATTTAATTTATTAATGTGAGTGTAATGCTTCTTAAATAAAGGGACTATTTATGTGAGTTATGTTTCTTAAATAAAGGGACTATTAGTGTGAGTTATGCTCGACTCAAATTTATTTAGAAGGAGAGTCTTGGAGTAACTGGTAAAGTTGTTGTGATGTGATCAGGGGGTCACGAGTTTAAGTCGTAGAAACAACCTCTGACAGAAATGCAAGGTAAGACTGCCTACAATAGACCCTTGCGGTCCGGTCCTTCCCCCGACCACGCGCATGCGGGAGCTTGGTGCACCGGGCTGCCTTTTTTATTGTGAATATATGGAATATATTCACTATCACACCCCCTCAGTATGAGCGGGAGGAGGTAGGACGCTGAGATTGAATCTGAAGTCAAGGAACAGTTACCGAGGAAACCCCTTAGTAAAGATATATGTGTACTGATACGAAGAAAGAACATACAACACCCTAACGTGACCCATTGCCACCTTCTCACGAATAAAGTGAATATCCATCGCAATATGTTTGGTTCGCTGATGCTAAATTGGGTTATGAGACAAGTAGTCAGCAGATATGTTATCACAGTAAACCAAAGATGTCTTACGTAAGGGACAATGAAGCTCAAAAAGGAGATTCAGAGCCAACATAGCTCAGCAACAATGTTCGCAATGCTTCAATATTCTGCTTCAGCACTCGAACAGGAAATCGTGGCTTGCCGCTTGGCAAACCATGATATAATATTATTTCCCAAAAATACGCGATAGCCGGACGTAGAGCGACGGATGTCCGGACGGCCTGTCCAATCTGCGTCTTTGTAGGAGAGCAACCTAATCAGTGCGGAGGGATATAAATGTAGTTCATAATCAAGAGTGCTCTTAACATACCGAATGATACGCTTAAGAGCTATAAAGTGAGATTCCCTAAGAGCGTGCATGAACAAGCACACCTGCTGAACAATATATGCAATTTCTAGCCGACTGAAGGTGATATACTGAAGAGCATCTGCGAGAATCCTATAAAGAGAGAGATTGCTGATCGGATCTGTCACGACCCAACCCCGGGGCCGCGACTAGTACCCTACCGGTACCACATCGGTATATGTCGAGAGAATAGCGTGGAACATACATAACATAACTTATAAAAGGAGTAACATCATTGGCGGTAGATAAAAATTTGCCTTTCCATAAAACATACTTAAACAAAGTATAGTAGTACAACCGGTTCTTATAGCCCAAAACATATATGTGACCACGGACCTTAAAGATAACAAGCATCGCGGGGACGGGGCCATATACCACGAATGTACAAAATACCTATAGCGTCGGGAATGTCGTACCGATAAACAAGCTTCCGAGGAATGGAGCTTCGACACCGAATAGTGATCCAGAACGAGGATCCTCAATCGCTTACCCTTACTGCGGCATGACGCAGGCCCAGGAAGGGTCGATTACACTGATATGTACCAAGTATGTAAAGTGGAAAATCGTAATAATGATATCATAAGTCTAAAAGTAATTTGGGATCATAAGAAAATCAAAATACCTTTTAATGTGTCTTACTAACAATGAGTGACAAGTATATATAATCTGCATAAAATAGGGGCCTTAGGATCAAAGCAGGTACCTCGCCTGTAGTATCAATAAGCACCTACTCGCGGGACTATTTCACCCGTAGGTCCCTGTGGACCCGCGTGAGGTATTCGCATAGGTTGTATCCGCGCGTGGGACTATTTCACCGCGTAAGCCCATAAGGACTCGCGTGAGGTATTCCTCGCGTCATGGGTAGCAAATCCACGGAGCAGGTGGTATAACGATCTTGGGGACTTACCCGCCGGATATACTCTTACCGGCGGATGGTATAACGATCTTGGGGACTTTCCGCCGGATATACTCTTTACCAAGCGGTGGTATGACGATCTTGGGGCTTGCCCCTCAGACATACTCTTACACTGAAGAAGGTGGTATGACGATCTTGGGGCTTGCCCCTCAGACATACTCTTACCCTGGAGAAGGTGGTATAACGATCTTGGGGCTTGCCCCTCAGATATACTCTTACCCTAGCTCAAACTGTCATCATATCATAATCATAAATAAGTTAAGAAAAACTTATAACTTCTTATTAGCCTTGTTCATATACCCTCTCATTTTAGTTTACTTAAGGCACTTAATCATATCTTTAATAAAAGAAAACCGGGAATTTAACCCAAGTACTACATACTTCAACTCTTTTAAAAATGACTCTTCTTTATACATAAAGACCCTTGGGCAATTGATGCCTTAAAACCAATTTGCCTCTTCATATACTTATCTTACTTTTAGAGTAAATCTCTTCTCATTAACTTTTTAAGAAGCTAATAAACCAACTTCCCATAAAGTTGTTATATTAACTCTATACTTTAGTAAAATCATACTTTTCCCCTAACCAAGGGACTTATACATTCTTGAAACGAAACAAGTCATTATATACTTTTACGTCATTGCAAGCCTTGAACTTGTAATTCATAACTTTCTACTCAGGCGTCCTTTCGTGAGCGGTTGGTTGCGTTGGAATCTAGACTCGACGAACTACGCCTAGGCCTTTGAAACACTTAGGAACTCTCAATGTACGGGTCATAACCGCCTTAAAGTTGACTAAAACCCGTCCTAATAATCCGTCAACCTATCCTTTGAAAATTTAAGTCTTACATGCTTTAAATGCGCTCTCATACGTAGGTCGAACTACGGTATAACATTCTCCCCTTAGAAACATTCGTCCGAATGTTCCTTCTAGGCTTACTCAAATCACAACATCGACATAGACCCTCTTAACTATTCTTGCAAATAAAGAAGCTCACGAGCCACATCATGAGCGTAAATGCTAAATCAAAACTATGACGGGAAAGTGGGTTACTGGAGGTATAGGAAATAGGTGAGGTACTTCTTCATCATGTCATCCTCTGCTTCCACGTCATTTCCTCCTGTTCGCGTTCGCCATAGGACGCCCAGCGGAAGCCACGTCTTTCGTCAAAGTCGCCTAACTTGACGATCGAGTATCTATGGGACTCTCCTCATACGATAACTCCTGTCACTGGACATCATGAACCGGTGCACTCTAGATGGATCCCCAATACATTTCCATGACATGGAACATGGAAGGCGGATGTATCGCCTCAAATCGGACGACAGATCTAACTCATGTGCAACCACTGCCTACCTACAATCGATACGGCCCGATGTACCTTGGGCTAAGCTTCTCCTTCTTTCCAAATCTCATCACGCCGCCGTGGCGTACCTAGAAAAACCCAATCATCTATCTCGAATTCCAAGTGTCGCGCGATGTCTGCGCATACGACTTGCCGACTACGAGCCGCCAACAACCGCTCTGGATAAGCTTCACCTTATCCATCGCTGATGAACTAAGTCGGCCCGACTAATCGAACTTCTCCACCTCGAACCGATCTATCGGTGACTGCACTTCCTCGTATAAGGCCTCATAAGGCGCCATCGAATCTTGGAATGGTAGCTATTGTGTTGTAAGCAAACTCCTGAGGCAAATGATCCTCCGGTACCCGCGAAATCAATAACACAAGCCCGCAGCATATCCTCAAGTGTCTGGATAGTGCACTCGGCCTGTCCGTCGGTCTGAGGATGAAACGCCGTACTGAGACTCACCTGTGTCCCTAACCCCTTCTGAAAAGACCTCCAGAAGTTAGTCGAGAATTGGGCTCCTATATCTGATATAATCGACACCGACTCGTGCGGTCTCACAATCTCTCTAATATATAATCGGCATAGTCCTCGGTGAACGTCGTTACGAGGAAGAAAATGGTGATTTCGTCGACTGTCGACAATTACCCAAATGGAATCATGCTTCCTACGAGTGGTAGGTAGCCCGTAATAAAATCCATATTTATCACCTCCACTTCCAGTCGAATATCAATAGCTGCAATGACCACGGGCCGGTGTTCAATCTTAACTGCGACAATTCGCACGCGTGCCCACGAACCCATGGCGTCCTTTTTAGGCCATCCACCAATACACGCACTGAGGTCATGATACATCTTAGTCGACCGGATGAATAGAATAACGAGCGTGTGCCTCACGAGAATCTGGCAGCGAAGTCTGTCCACATCGGGAACACCTGGCCGGCCCTCAAATCTTAGCACCCCATGGCGCTACCTCAAATAGACTCTCTCTTTACGAGCAGTGGCGTCGATGCGTACCAAAATCGGATCCTCATCGTCGCCTCTTCACCTCGCCGGCGATAGAAGACTCGGCAACCTCTCGAACCGAATTCCATCACTATCGGAATCAACCAAGCGAACCCCGAGGCTCGCTGGCGATGTATCTCTCGGACCATATCCTCTTCTGCGGTGAACATCAGACGGACTACCCATCGACCTGCGACTAAGGCGTCTGCACTACGTTGGCCTTCCCGGGTGGTATAGAATATCAACATCGTAATCCTTAAGTAGCTCGACCACCGTCTGCCGCAAGTTCGACTCCTGCGGTGAAGATATCTTGGAGGCTTTTGTGGTGCGTGTAAATGTCCACATGAACTCCATATAAATAGTGTCTCCGGATCTTGAGGCATGAATCACTGCTGCGACTCAAGTCATGTGTGGGATAGTTCTTCTCATGCTTCCTAAGCCGTCGAGACGCATAAGCTATAACCTTGCCGTCTTTGCGTCGGCCGCAGCGCTGACACCGACGCGTCACAATAAACCACGTATCCATCTAAGCCTGCAGAAGAGTAGGCGGGGCGGTCGTCAACTTCTCCTTTAGCAACCGGAAACTTTCCTCACAAGTATCCGTCCGGCGGAACATAGCCACGAGTCGACAGTCAAAGTCTTTGAAATGAAGCAAACTTCTACAAACCTCAGATAATAACTGCGAGGCCCAAAGGCTGCACCTCGTCGGTGTAGTGGAGTGCAGGCCAAGTCTTGGCTGCCTCAATCTTAGTTGTATCAGCAGAATCCGTCGGCCCAGATAACATGCCCTAAGAAAGCCACTAAAGCTAACGAACTTCGTGACCGAGAACTTGGCATCTGTTGCGGGTCTCGGAGGACTCTAAAGCGTCGCCGAATGATCGTATGCTCACGCTGCGTGCGCGAATACACCAAGATATCATCAATAAACACTATAACGAACATATCCAAGAATGGCACGAATACACATTCATAAAATCCATGAATCTGCTTTGGGCGTTGGTCAAACCGAAAGACATCACCACGAACTCATAGTGCCCATCTGGGTCTGAATGCGATCTTTGGGATATCCGCTTCTCTAACTCGTACTGATGGTAACGGACCGCAGTCTATCTTGAAAACACTTTGCACCTGCGGTGGTCAAACAAATCGTCAATCACGGGAGGATATATGTTCTTGATAGTTACCTTGTTCATTGCACATGTCAATACATACACGCAGCGTCCCATCCTTCTTCTTTACAAATAACACGGTGCTCCCCGGGAGAAACACTTGGCCTAATAAAGCCTTTCTCCGGCCAAATCTTTTATTTGGTCCTTGATTCCTTCAACTCGGCGGTGCCATCCTGTATGGCGGAATAGATATCGGTCAGTATCGGCGCAAATCAATGCAAAACTCAATCTCCTCTCGGGAGGATGCGGAGCTCGTGCGGGAATACGTGCCGAAACTCCTAACGACCGGGCGATCGAAGGTCGGTATCTCACCTCGATGCTCGAATACCGAACCATATGATAGATGTACCATTTCGCACCATCTTCCTAGCCTTGAGGTAAGAAATAAACTTACCACCGGCGTCACGGTATTCCCTTCCACTCGATAGCAGGCTCGTAGAAAGCCGAACGAACTAATCTCTCTACGGTCCACGTGGGCATAGCAAGGCCTTAGCAATCCATACCCATAATCACATCAAAGTCCCGCATATCAACTCTATCAAGTCGGCTGAAGTCGGCGACTATCTATAGTCACAGGGCAAACCTTATACACCCGCTCAGCTACCACTGAATCACCTACTGGCGTAGCCACCTCAAAGGTCTTATGTACTCGGGCTCTATCCCTATTCTACTGGCAATATGAGGAGATATGTAGGACAAGGTAGAACCTGGATCTATCAAAGCATATACATCACAGCAAGAAACCAATAATGTACATGTGACGACATCTGGCGCCTCACCGGTCTGTCATTGGACATAGCATATATGCGGTTTTGAGGACCGCTAGGCTGGAACCCTACCACGACCTTTGCGCGGCTCTGGCCATCGTAACACGCCTCGGGCGTCTAACCATCGAAGATGAAGATCCGACAACGGACCCGTCGTGAGCGTAATGCTCGCCGCTGGGGCGGACAATCCTTCGGATGGCCCGCCACAAGTAGCATGCTCCGAACCCATACGACACTCGCCCGAATGAGACCTACCGCGTGAGCGCGCGAGATGTAGGTGGTCTCGATTAGTCTTGGTCTCTGCCTCCTCGCAGCCGGAAGTCACGGAGCCACGACTGCTCTGCAATAACCTGGCGATCGGACCTCGCCGAAAAGCGAGAAGGAGCACTATGTCTTGGTGGAATGTGGACTGTCTGCTGCCAGAAATTTGCCGCCTCAGCGCCACGAGAACGATGTCACAGCCTCTTGGGTGGCCCAATCTAGGCGATCCTGCGCTCTCTGTCGCCGATCCACAATGCGTATGCTGCGTCACGGAAATATCCATCCACTGGTGAAGAGCCACCCCAGCGTCACGATAATCATATGACGGTCTAACCCATCACATGTCGATGAACCACATGCGCCGTATCGGTTTACTATGGTGTCGCATGTATCGGCCAGGAGTCGAACTCAGTGTACTCACGATAGTCCTCCGTCTGTCTCAAGGTCAAGAACCTATCTCTGCGGGCTCTCTCACCTCGGGAGGCAAGAAGTGGTCTAAGGCGCCTCTGTGAACTCCTCCCAATCAGGTGGAAGAGCATCCTCACCTCGACAACACCATGACTGAACCAGTTCAACGCAATATCGCGTAACGGTGAAAGCTAGTATAACGGACTCGATCCCCGATGCCCTGGGACTGCGTGGTCATTTAGCTGCCGGACAAACTCCCGTGGATCCTCGCCAAATCTCGAACCATAGAACTTCGGGTAGGTGACAACCCGAAATCCGAATCAAATGGCTATCGGCTCTGGGTTGGCGCTGCTCACTGTCGTATTGCCCATACTATGTTGGTCGATGCAGAATCATTCCCGTAATCTGTACTCGGACCACGGTGGGGTGGAGTCTCGTCTGCGGTCTCGATGGCGCGTCACGCCTCGAACTCTGGCGAAATTTGGCGGCGGCGTGGAACTTCGCCGCCACAAACATAATCTCTGGTAAGGTGGGCTGTGCCTGCGTGACTCTCGCGTCCCACTAGCGGCACCGCCGGATGCCTTGCCGCCACGGGCGCGGTTGCCTTGCGTGGAGGCATAAGCGATACATAAAGGAAAACATCGGAGGAGGTTGACCTATAATTCACTCTATTGCACGATCTTAGAGTGAAAGAATGAAACGATCCTAAATGTCCTGCGGCCTCACGATTATAGATGTGGGGCACGACATACCTATAATCAAGACTCTACTGAACACGATGCGTAGACACTTTCCGAGGACTAAGCGCTCGATACCACTTTTGTCACGACCGGGGCGCGACTAGTACCCTGCAAGGGTACCGCATCGGTATATGTCGAGAGAATAGCGGTAGAACATACATAACACGTAACTTATAAAAGGTAAACATCATTGGCGGTAGATAAAGTTTGCCTTCCATAAAACATACTTAAACAAAGTATAGTAGTACAACCGGTTCTTATAGCCCCAAAACATATATGTGACCACGCACTTAAAGATAACAATGGCGGGACGGGGCCGCCATACCACGAATGTATAAAATACCTATAGCGTCGGGAATGTCCGTACCGATAAATAAGCTTAGGAGGAATGAGCTTCGACACCGAATAGTGATCCTAAGAACGATGATCCTCAATCGCTTACCGCCTGCGGCGTGAGCGGCCCAGAAGAAGTCGGTCACTGATATGTACCAAGTATGTAAAGGTGGAAAATCTTGTAATAATGATATCATAAGTCTAAAAGTAAAGTGGGGTCATAGAAATCAAAATACCTTTTCTTGTGCCTTACTAACAATGATAGAGTGACAAGTATATATAATCTTTGCATAAAATAGGGGCCTTAGGATCAAAGCAGGTACCTGCGCGTAGTATCAATAAGCACTCTACTCGGGACTATTTCACCGCGTGGGTCCTGTGGACCCGCGTGAGGTATTCTCGCATAGGTGTATCCGCCGCGTGGGACTATTTCACCGCGTAAGCCATAAGGACTCGCGTGAGGTATTCCTCGCCGCGTCATGGGTAGCAAATCCACGGGCAGGTGGTATAACGATCTTGGGGACTTACCCGCCGGATATCTCTTACCGGCGGATGGTATAATGATCTTGGGAACTTTCCCTCGGATATACTCTTTGCTGAAGCGGTGGTATGGCGATCTGGGGCTTGCCGCCGGACATACTCTTACTGAAGAAGGTGGTATGGCGATCTTGGGGCTTGCCCGCCGGACATACTCTTACCCTGGAGAAGGTGGTATAACGATCTTGGGGCTTGCCCCTCAGATATACTCTTACCCTAGCTCAATCTGTCATCATATCATAATCATAAATAAGTTACGAAAAACTTATAACTTCTTATTAGCCTTGTTCATATACCTCTCATTTTAGTTTACTTAAGGCACTTAATCATATCTTTAATAAAGAAAAGCTGAATTTAACCCAGTACTACATCTTGACTCTTTTAAAAATGACTCTTCTTTATACATAAAGACCCTTGGGCAATTGATGCCTTAAAACCAATTTGCCTCTTCATATACTTATCTTACTTTTAGAGTAAATCTCTTCTCATTAACTTTTTAAGAAGCTAATAAACCAACTTCCCATAAAGTTGTTATATTAACTCTATATTTTAGTAAAATCATACTTTTCCTCTAACCAAGGGACTTATACATTCTTGAAACGAAACAAGTCATTATATACTTAAAACAAGTAAGAATACCAAATCTTGTACGTCTACCGTACTACATAGTTTCATCTATTTATGTTCAAGAGATAGGAAAACTTCACATACCTTTTTGATCAATCCACTTGCTAAGTCCAAACTACCGCAAGTAATATGTCAACCTAAAATAACCATGATACGTTTATTAACCTCTAATTTCAATGTAGAATAATCTAAACTCAAAGCCACTAAATTCTATGGAAAATTGGGCAGCATTTCCTTTGTTTCTACATACTTTGCCACCTTTCACAAGGCCGAATTTATCATCCAAACGCCACATTTAAGGCTCAACAATCCAACACTTCAGGGGATTACACACTAAACTTGGGTGTGTAAAATTCTGCCCCAATAGGTACAACAATTCACTTAACAATTCTAAGGTAGTTTTTAGGCTACAACATGCTCATAATATCTTCTTAACCAATTCCTTCACATTCAAACCATAGTTCTTACATGCAATGCGTCTAAGAGCATTATTTACTACGACAAGTTGTTTCTTCTTAACATGCAACACTAAAAACTAATTATAAAGGAGGAAGCATTACCTTAGAGCTTTAGCCAAATTTATTCCAACAATTTTGATAGCCTCCTTTCCAAGAATACCACCACAACAACCTTCATGGCTAGCCACAAGTTTCATTCTTGCCTTTTTCTTTTGATTTCTCTAAGGCTAAAATATCTCTTGGAATTTTAGAGAAGTGGGAGCTTAAGCTTTAGAGAGAGAGAAATTGGAAGATGACCAAGTCTTGAGACTTGGTCAATATATTGCATCTGAGAAATCGGATGGGGACACTGTCACCCTCCCAAGTGCTTTTAAAAGAAAAATCGACTTTTCTAAGTTTTTCGCCCAAAATCCGCCTCGGCGCGCGGCTTCGGCGTGTGTACTGACCTCCGCAGCCACTGCTTCCGGCGCTGTGCCACTGAAACCTCGCACTTCTCTGCGAACTTTGGCGCGCGGCCTGCATCCGCGCGGCCTGCGCTTTGTCGAAACACATTTACGTCATTGCGCCGAACTTGTAATTCTCATAACTTTCTACTCCGACGTCCTTTCGACGAACGGTTGGTTGCGTTGGAATTTAGACTCGACGAACTACGCCCTAGGCCTTTGAAACACTTAGGAACTCTCAATGTACCGGGTCATAACCCGCCTTAAAGTTGACTAAAACCCGTCCGGAATAATCCGTCAACCTATCCTTTGAAAATTTAAGTCTTACATGCTTTCGTACGCTCTCATACGTAGGGTCAGAACTACGGGGTATAACATGATCCCCATCATCCGCATTGAGTTTGGACTTTGAGTCGACATGAGTGAAAATGATCTTGCATTTTGCCATTTTAGCCTGGTAGACAATCTCATCTGCATACTTACGCTGATACAAGAACATGACATGTGCGGATTTGGTCACTGATATCCCAAAAAAATAAATCAACTTATCCAAATCTATCTTAGCAAATTCGGACTTGAACAGGGCAATGATCTCGTGTTTTAGAGTATTAGAAGAAGCTATCGGAATAATATCATCCACATATAAAAGAAGATAAGTAGTGTCAGTACCTCAATGAAAAATAAATAGGGAGTGATCACTCTTGCTACACATGAATCCTATATATATGATGCATGTAGCAAACCTCTCATACCAAGCCTATGAGCTTGTTTCAAACCATCGAGTGACTTACGAAGATGACAGACATAATGAGGAACCTGGATGCACAAATTCAGGCGATTGATGTATATAAACAGTTTCTTTTAAATTCTCATGTAAGAAAGCATTTTTGATATCAAGCTGGTGAATCGACCAATTTTTCCCCATAGTTATGCTCAACATAGTGCGAATGGTGGCTGATTTGACCACCAGACTAAACATCTTACCACAATCAACTATCTTCTCCTGACCAGTACCATTAGCCACAAGTCTTGCTTTATGACATTCAAGTTATCAACTATCTCAAAATTTGTGACGATAAAGCCAAATACAATGAATCACATTCACCCCTTTCGGTTTTGGAACACGATCCCAAGTGTGCTAATTGGTTAATGTATTAAACTCCTCATGCATGTCGCATTTCAATTTGGGTCAAGTTTGGATAGTTTTGGACTTTTTCAAAATGTGTGAGATGATTTGAGTGGATATGTTAAAGTGAATTTTTGGTTTAAAAATTTCGTGTTGTTCGATCATGGATGGGGCAAAGGGGCTGAGAGGTGACAGACTGGACTAGGCAGTAGGGTTGGGGCCCAGGCGGTGAAGGTGGGCGATGGGGCAGGCGGGAGGCGGGCAAAGTAGCCAGGTATGTCTAAGCGATGGGGTGTGGCGATGTTTGAGCGATGGTTGGTAGTGGATTGGGGCAGTGTGTCAGGTGTAATTTTGGGCAGTAACTAGGTAGGTGTTTTGGGCAGTGGGTTGGGGTAGTGTGTCAGGTATAATTTCGGGTAGTAACTAGGTAGGGACCTGGCAGTGGGGTGGGGTCGACGGGACGGGTGGTGGGACGGCCTGAGGGTGCGGATTTTGTAGTGCGTTTTAAAGTAATGGGAGGTGTCCGAGTCATCAAGGGAACCATAACCAGTGACTCTAAATTTTTGAATGTTGTCAAATGAGAAAACGTACTCAACAAATGTGACATGACGTGAGACTAAGATTTTGTCTGTGGATAACTCATAGCACAAGTACCCCCTATGAATCGACGGAAACGTAGAAAGATGCACGGAATGAAGCGAGGTGATAATTTGTGAGGGACCGTGGAGGCAAGATTTGGGTAGCAAAACAACCGTAAATTCGAAGGTGATCATAGGATGGGATCCGACGGTAGAGAATTTTGGCCTATTTTGGATCGTACGGGTAGGTAAGATGTTAAGAATGTGTTCTACCAGTTTTAATGCATATACCCAAAAGGTAGGGGGAGAGATGCATGAAAAAAATGGTATGAATCATATTGTTAATGTGCGGAGAATTCTTTTGGCTTTACCATTTTGAGGGGAAGTATGGGGCAGGAGAAATGAAAAACCATACTATTAGCCGTAGGGGTGGGTGGATTCGGGTACCCTACCATTTTTAACTAACCGTACCTAACCTTATAAAAGACCGGTTCCTAAGTTTACTACCTAAAACCTACCCGTAGCAATCATTACCCGAAATCTACCCGGATCCTGCGGTTCCGAATAGGTTCCCTGTAATGGAAAACACATTCAGAAATAATAGTCATAAATTCATAACGTAATTGAGAAGCAGCAAACAAAAGGGACCTTAACAGTTAACACACACCTCTAGTAGCCAACTAAAACAAATGTACTAGTGTTTTGCTAAAATATAACTATGTTTATGCACCTGGGGAGAAGGATAGATAGTAAACCCAAGCTTTGACTTTTTTCCAAATTCACAGATAGGCGTTCGGCGATGACCCCGATCGAACCGGTACCACCAACACCATTAAACACCAAGAATCCTTGCAAACATGTGCAGTTATCAGCCAATTTCCTTACTCGATCAAGGCATAAATCGACAATCTCCTTCCCAACTGTGAATAAAGTTGAATAAACCAAAAAAATAGGTAGATTAACAAAAGGAATGGCTCGAGAGTTGTCTGAAACAAGTAGTAGCTACCTGTTTAATGACCTCTGGAAAAATTATTTGTAGTATCTCTTCCTTTCCTGAAATGAGCTGCTCGAGATGAAAAAGTTGGCGATAAGTGCCAGTTCTAACCTTATCAATCACAGTGGGTTCAAGATCGAAAAATATAGCTAATTGAGAGGCTGCTTAATGATAGAATGAAAATTAAGGCGTGATTGGGTTGTGTAATGTGTATCAACCGGACTAGGCCTAAAAAATAGGGGTGTGGTTTGTGTATAAACCGGACTGGGCCAATAAATTAAACGCCCCAAAGCCCAAAACTAAATAATTTAAATGAGGGGTGGGTTCATAGGGTCCGGGTATTCGGTCTCTATTTTCCGAAACCGGACCCGATATTGATCTGTTCCTAATTTTACTATCCGAAACCTACCCGTTATTCTAATATATCTATCCGGAACACCCGTTAGTGTCGGTTCCGGTCGGATATCTGGGTACCCTGTACCCGTGCTCACCCCTAATTACCGCACAAAAATTATGAAAAAGTGAGTTATTGAACTCACAACCATGATCACATTGAAACATTTTGATGTCTTTTTCAAATTAGGTTTTAACCAATGTATAAAATTCAAGGAATTTAGAGTAAATTTGAGACTTAAGTTTAAGCGGATAGACCCAAAGATAGTGAGAAAAGTCATCCAAAAATACCAAATAATATTTATGACCTAGGGCACTGATTTGATAATATATTAGTAGGACTATCTGAATAAATGATAGTTTATGTGTGTTTTGTTAACTAATTAATGATAATTTAGGAATAAAACTCTCACATCTGATAATTCAGCTACAAAACTAAAAAAAATGATATGTGAAATCTGTTTTTGACTCGATTTCAAAACATTTTAGTGCATGTTTGGATTGACTTTTGGGTACCCAGAAGTGTCTGGGTACCTACTTTCGTGAATATCAGAAAATTGACATGTTTGGATTGCCAGAATCAATTCTGCCAGAATCAATTTTGTCATTTATTTCAATTTGAATTTTACCCTTTCCTTTATTACCACCCTCTTTAATTTTCATCAAATCTATCTACTTTCATTACTCTATTTAAATATATAGAAATAATTACTAAAAAATATTTCAAATATACAACTTTCATTACCCTCTTTAAATATCTAGAAATAATTACTAAAAAAAAATCAAATATACTACTCGTGTTCTGTTTTAATTTAAAAAAATTAAATATACTACTAAAGTTGACATTTGTTCATGTGTAATTGCAGATTGAAACTTTAAACTCCTCAAACATTCTAACGTTGTCCGATTATACGAGGATTATCCTTCTCTTTTTCCTATTGTCTTCTTTCAAATACTCCGAATATTATTACTATAATATATTATATTTTGAACAAACAAGAAATAAATATACCCAAGTTGAAGTATCGGAAAATTTTATTATTTTTGAAGAATTGCACAGGCCATGCCTCCTCACGGCGCGACTCGCGTGGTGTGAAAAATCATCGAACTTAGGCGCGCGGCGCGCCTCCTCCCGGTGCGACTTCGTGTGGCGTGAAAAATCATCGAACTTAGCGCGCGGCTTTCGCTGAAGAAGCGCGGCGCTGGCTCGATGATTTTTCACGATTTAAGCCATGGCGACCAACCGCGGCGCGCTTTGATCCGATGAGTGCGGAAATTAAGAGCTACATATGTGAACGCTATCACCTTCCTGATTTTAAGACCAACACCAATTGAGTACATTGTTCCCTACAGATGTGAACGCTATCACCTTCCTGATTTTAGGCGTTCTAACGGGTTTGCAAATCATAATGAAGTATTCAATTATTATCACTCAAGTTTAAGGTCCACAATAAAAAGAACTTTTGGGGTATGGAAGAACAGATTTGCAATTTTACGTCGCATGCCCAAGTTCAATTTTGAAACACAAGTTGAAATTGTCGTCACAACAATGACTATACACAACTTTATCAGAAGGAATACAGAAACACATATTGATTTTGATCTTTATGAAGATGAAAGCACAATTATTCACGATTATCATAAATTATCTAACTTGGATCAATCACAGGTTTTTAATGTAGCTTCTTCATCAGAGATGGATCACGTTCGAGACTTAGTCCGCAATCAAATTATAGAATACATGCAAAATTAGTATTGTAATAATATTTAAATACTATTTGCATTTTAAAATTAGTATTGTAATAATATTCTACTAATATTTAAGTACTATATTGCACTTTAATTTCTATTATCTATTTATAATTTTTATTTATATATTTCCATTTTTAGTAATTTTTATTTATATATATTGAGTAAATGTCTATTTTGATAATTCTACATTCAAAGACAATTTTGATCAAAATTATCCAAACATAAATCAATTATAACAATCACTTTTATATTTTTGCATCCAAACATAAATAAATTCGGTAAGAATCAATTTTATCCACCACTGATTTAAACATAACCTTAATCTTGATGAAAATAGATGATGCTACTCATTTTCATAGCAAAGGTCACTGCTTAGATCAATCATCAATATATCTATATAAGCTATGCCAAGTGGAAACAGCAAAGCTACACAACGTCTCAACTAACACTTCACTCCATCCCAAACTTGTCCATTCTTGATCTCACCAAAAAAACAATGCAAATGCAATACAAAAACTTAGGCAGATCAGGCCTAAAAGTGTCCCAGCTCTCCTACGGAGCATGGGTAACATTCGGCAATCAACTCGACGTTAAAGAAGCCAAAACCCTCTTACAATGTTGTCGCGACAATGGTGTCAATTTCTTCGACAATGCCGAGGTTTACGCAAACGGTCGTGCAGAAGAAATCATGGGTCAAGCGATTCGTGAACTCGGGTGGAAAAGATCCGACATTGTTATATCTACAAAGATTTTCTGGGGCGGGTCGGGTCCAAATGATAAAGGGTTATCAAGAAAACATATAATTGAAGGAACAAAAGCTTCGTTAAAGAGACTTGATATGGATTATGTGGATCTGATCTATTGTCACAGGCCTGATACAAGTACACCTATTGAAGAAACTGTTAGGGCTATGAATTATGTGATTGATAAAGGTTGGGCTTTTTATTGGGGTACTAGTGAATGGTCAGCTCAACAGATCACTGAAGCTTGGGGGGTTGCTCAAAGATTGGATCTTGTTGGTCCTATTGTTGAGCAGCCTGAGTACAACTTGTTGTCTAGGCATAAGGTATGGTTTAGATTGTTTTCTACTTTATATTATGGTTTGTTGTTGTTTATATTTGTAGTATTGATGATGACATGACATAGTTGTTGTTGTATTATGATTTGTTGTTGTTTTTTAATGATGATATCAAATGAGCTTAAAGGTGTGTTTGGTATGAAGGAAAATGTTTTCTATGGAAAATAGTTTCCTAGAAAAATGTATTCTTGGAAAATAAGTAAGCAAAAACACTACGGAGATAGGGTGGGGAGGTTTGGGGAGGAGGGTGGTCAAGGGGTGGGGGTTGAGGGTGTTTGGGGGTGCCGGAGGTGGGATAGTCAAGGGGTGGAGATTGGAGGAAGGGGTGGGATGGTCAAAGGGTGGGGGTTGAAGGCGGAGGTGGGTGGGATGGTCAAGGGGTGGGGGTTGAGAGCGGGGATTGGGATGGTCACGGGGTGGGGTTGATGGTGTTGGGTGGGTGGGGACGTTTGGGGGTGCCGGGGGTGGATGGTTAAGGGGTGGGGGTTGAGGGCGTGGGGGGAGACAATGAACTCGGGTGGAAAAGATCCGACATTGTTATTTCCACCAAGATTTTCTGGGGCGGGTCGGGTCCAGATGACAAAGGGTTATCAAGAAAACATATACTCCCTCTGTTCCATAATAAGTACTGTTTTTAGCTTATGCACACCTCTTAAGAAAGTACACACTCCTAGAAAATTATGAGTGTTTTTACTAACTTACCCCTAATTAATACCTAGAAAAGAAAAAATACTTAATGATTCTTGATTATGTAAATAAGGGTAATTTTGGAAGAATAAGGTCAATTTCTTCTTAAAATCCTAAAGAACTGTTTATTTTGAAATAAAATGAAAAGCCAAAAAGACCACTTATTATGAAACGGAGGGAGTAATTGAAGGAACAAAAGCTTTCATTAAAGATACTTGATATGGATTATGTGGATCTGATCTATTGTCATAGGCCGGATACGAGTACATCTATTGAAGAAACTGTTAGGGCTATGAATTATGTGATTGATAAAGGTTGGGCTTTTTATTGGGGTACTGAATGGTCAGCTCAACAGATCACTGTAGCTTTGGGGGTTGCTCAAAGATTGGATCTTGTTGGTCCTATTGTTGAATAGCCTTAGTATAACTTGTTGTCTAGGCACAAGGTACGTTTTTTCCTCTGATTGTTTAGGCGTATTCAGGATCTAGAGTAGAATAAGTATGAGTATATCATATGTATATATGCATTTTAATGTTTATTTCGAGCCGAAAGTAATAGGTTCAGTTGAATCACAGCACCACCGTACTGTCTATTAGGGTCACTAGGCGGAAGGAGGGCAAATTTGAATTCTTTCCAATATGTTAGGAGCATTTTTGACCCTTTTCTGTATTATGATTTGTTGGTGACTGTTAATAAAGAGAGAAAGGATCTTGGTTGTCTGGTTGTTTATGAAATGATGCAGGGGTGCAACCGTAGTTGAATGGTTAGCAAATCGTTTCCTTATTCAAATGAATATGTTCCATAGAGTTTTCTTAGAGATTGCATCTCACATAAGTGTGAGATTTCGAGACCCTGTAGTTTTAGAGAACCCCAATATTATCTTTATAGATAGATTATTGAGATTTAGAATGAAACATGCACATATAGAGCAGAATGGATATAAGAAATTCTAGTTTGGGTCCTTCGGGATTTAGGCATAGGTGTTACTATTCTAAATAAATTTGCTTAGACTTATGACTGAAACATTGGGTTCTGATGTATTAAATCTTACAGTGATCTCTAGAAATAGGTCAGACCTTAACTGCTTTCATATGTTGTTCTTGTCCGGTTTTGGTAGCTAGAGGTTCAAACAAGAAAGAAAATTGTGCGGCGTTTTCTTTTTCTTGATATCACATGATAAAGGTACACTATACCAGAATATTTGGTGTTTGCAATTTTTTATTGTGGCATGAATTCATTACCTAAATTTGTCAGATTTCAGTGCATTTGGCCTCCGCTTGTAGCTCCAATATTCGTTCGTACTTACTAACTTAATTACAATTTTGCAGTTACTTTGCAAAAATGTCATTATCTGTGTTTGCAATTTGTTGTGTGTGTTTTCTCTAACAATACAGGCCTCATTGAATGGTTTTGCAGGTTGAATCTGAGTACCTCCCTCTGTATAGCAACTATGGAATTGGTCTCACCACATGGAGTCCTCTCGCTTCAGGCGTTCTCACTGGAAAATATAATGTAGGGAACATTCCATCCGACAGTCGATTCGCACTGGAAAATTACAAGGTAGAACGTTCAAAGTTTTACAAGAAAATCTCGTTTGTTGAAAACTGTACCTTGCCACTCCTATTGGCTTTTACTTAATGCTCTTTTTATATTTACTTGTGGTATTTGTTAATTCCTAGTTCACAGCTTCCTAAATAATTATATAGCCAATTTCCGTGAGCAGCTCGTTGAGTAGTCAGCTGGTAAAAGTTCCCAAATTTAAGATGATCCGGCAATCTGTCAAGCAATTGATTCTTGTGATTTTAAGCAATATCTTCATTCATTGAAAACGGATGGTTTGTGTGTGCCAAAAGGATTTTTTCCTTCCCTTGGACAAGCAGATACTTCTTACTTCTTAATGCTTGTGAGAAGAATAATTTTAATCTAGAATATCAAAAGAAGTTTAACATTTTCTTATGTGTTACAACCTAGAACTATGAGACAAAAGTCACCTTAGTCTTTAGATAACGAGGAATGGAAGTGCTATTAGCAGGTGGCTTCAGAATTTTTAGCTTATTCTTTATCTGTTGTGAACATATGTTAGAAAAGGTTCATGATTTCTCGAGTCATATTCCAAATTGAGGAACCAAAGGTCCAATAGTGGAAACTGAAAGTTTTCCGAGTAAGTTAGATTAGATATATCATATATGTATGTGTGAACATATCTAAACTTCATGTACTGATGTGTATGCATGTGAATACTTTGATATTGTATACATTTTGTTTGTCATTCCTCACTCTCTTTTTAAAAATTCTACCAAAGAAACTTTACTGTTAATCTTATGCATTGTAGAATCTCGCCAGCAGATCTTTGGTGGATGATGTGTTGAGGAAAGTAAATGGATTGAAACCTATTGCTGAGGAACTAGGTGTACCTCTGCCTCAACTGGCGATTGCCTGGTGTGCTGCAAATCCTAATGTCTCGTCCGTTATTACTGGTGCCACCAAAGAGTATCAGGTCCGTTAGTTTTCCCCTCATTCTTTTCATGAGCTTTCCCTTTCAGACGAGGATTCTTTTTCTCGAGTGTCAGAGCTCATTTCAATAATTGATATCAATCTCCAATGGTTGAGATTGCAATGTTGTCTATATGATTTCTGTTTTTAAAGCATGGGTTCATGGAGTATTTATCGGCTGCCATGTATTACATTTTTATCAGTTTCTAACCAAGAGTTTCTCTTTCTTTTTAGATAATCATTGTTAAACCTTTCTGAGCCTACTCTTATAGTTTCTCCGTGTGATAATTAGATTGAACAAAATCTTAACGTTTACTCTCCATTTCATTTTATATGACTATGTTCGAGTATTCGACTAGGCACAAAGTTTTAAGAAAGATAAAAGACTTCAAGCACATACCATTAGTACCCTTGGAACTTATGGTCTTAAACACGACTTATGGTCTTAAACACGACTTATGGTCTTAAACATGACTGGATATTTCTATAGCTATAGGAGTGTGTCATTAAGGGTAAAAATACTAAAATGGGATGTTTAAAGTTAAAAGGCTTCCAAATATACAAATGTGTCGGTCTTTCTAGAAGAAACTTAAAAAGTAAAGAGTGTCGTACAAAATGAAATAGTGAGAGTAATATTTATCTATGTTGCTTGGCTTCAAAAATACTGCCAGGTGTGTCTCGGGTCCTCACAAAATGCATAATTTTGGAGGATCCAACACAGGTGCGGCAACATTTTTGAGGGTTCGAGTAAATTGTACCTGGCTTATCTCATGTTTTATCTACATGTATGCAGATACAAGAGAACATGAAAGCTATCGATGTCATTCCAATGTTAACACCTGCTGTGATGGAGAAGATTGAGGCTGTTGTTCAAAGCAAACCGAAGCGCCAGGATTCATATAGGTAGACAAATTTTGAGATCCATTAGTAGTTCCAAAGAGCACTGTTATTCAGACTTGAGTTTTCCTCATTTTGTATTTGCACCCCTTATTACTACTACTTGTCATATGTGAAGACACTATGAGAGTTGGTGTTGTTTCTGAACCAACCGTTAATGCTGGTAAATTTTCTACTTTTCTTTGGATGGATGATGATATATTGGCTTTTGGAGTTGCAATAAATGTGGTCTTGAGTTTAGTCTCTGCTTGTGAGTAGTAATTTTACCTATATTTCTTATGTAGTTTGTGGTTTATCAACTGAGGTTATAATGGATGTTTATATAATTAGTACTTATAACATTGTTGGCTCTAAAAAGTCCACCTCTTTCTTCTAGATCACCTATTCAAGTTTAATGTAAAATTTTACTTCTATTGACATTTGTGTGACATGATTGTATAAATATTTTTCGTCGTCATATCAGAAAGTGCGTAATTGAGTATTTCCAATTCCATAAGGCATACTTCCAAGTTAAACACCCATTCCATTTAAACATCAGATTTCAAATTTTAGGGCTCGTTTGATACGTCGCACTGGACTGTATAATTTTGTATGGACTATATTGTAATGAACTGGATTGTATTAATATATAATGGACGATATTAGAGTATTAATATATAATGGATTGTATTTTTTATTTTTTTATTTTTAGTACAGAGTACTATTTTTATAAATAGTACAGTCTAGTCCGGCTGAAAAAGTCCACCAAACGATGTATTATTTTTTTATCTAGTGCAGTCCAGCGTAATACAGCGTACACCAAACGTGCCCTTAGGTTTTCAGTTTTCACAAGGACTAACCAAAAAGTTCTCAGAAGTATCTTGAAACAAAATTGCCAAATAAGTCTTTATTTGAAGACTTAGGTGAGCTGTGGTGGGCAAAATAAACGATACTTGCACCAAATCAATGACCCAAAGATGTGTATCTTTCATAATTACATTTATTATTTAACTATAATATATATTATAAACACCGGGCACAATAAATATTTCCTTCAAAATCTGTTTTTTTTTGTGAAGGCACGCGCTACTTTCTTTCGAGTCGCGTAGGAACCCTGGTGTGATGCAGCACCGCAAACGTCGCCAGTAAATGCACTTGGCAAGCCATGTGTGATTTCAACCAAAGAAGGTTTATGCGGAGGATCGAACTCGTGATCTTGCGGTCATGATTTCTCTTCTTCTGGCAACATTGCGGGTTCCTTCAAAATCTGTTGACTTAAAGATTTCTTGCATTTTCATGGCAGCTTAGCTATAATTCTGCTGAGGGTATGGTTGTTAAATCCATGTCAAGAGTGCATATTTTATTTGGAAACCCAGATAGAACAGAACTTTCTTTTTTCAAAATCCACTAGGCGTGGTGCCTAGGGCTAGTTTTTTTATTTATATAAATCAAAACTCAAAGAAAAAAGTACAACCAAAGGGGCTAGGTCTTACCTTACTAATCCTATTGATGCGTAAAAAACCTCTATTAATTAACATGCGTATAAGAAATAAGAAGAAAGAACTAAATATTCTATGATCATCACTCTATGATGATTTTACAAATGATAATACTTAAATAGTGAAAAATTTAAAATAAGCAAAGGAGATGTAGCGTGATAAAAATATCATTTTTCACCTTGTCTTCTTCCTCCAGCCGCTCCAAAATCTCTTGATACTTTATTAATTCTTCTTGGATCTATTGGACCTTGTTGATGTAGTTGAACCTTGTCTCCTTCTGTTTTGCCATTCTCATTGGTAGTTGCCTTAGAACAACCTCCTGAGACAATTTACCATCCCAGCTATATATTCTTCCACGAGTCTTCTTTGTTTTGAATCCTCCTCTTTGTTGCCTAGGTGAAAGATCTCCATCCCTAGCCACCTTAGAAAGCATTCATCCAATATTTCATTCTCATCTTCTTCATCAAATCCCAAATCACCATCAAAATCTTCGGATCTTCCACTAAGCTCCTAGCTCATACCTTTGGACCACTATTCCAATAGACTTCATTTTAGTAGGATTATCCATATCCTTCAATTTTTTCATATCGTGTGACACTAAAGCATGAAGAACATTAGTAGGGATCAATTGGGTATTCGAAACACTTACATTCAAAAGGTGCACTCGTTTGAGCCATAAGCTGCCCCACGCCTAAAGATGGAAGAATCATGGCACGACTTGGTACAAAATCCGGAGCTACTGGACTCAACTTGCTGCATATTGGAGGAGATGACACATTCCCCTCCTCCTTGACCATATCCGCCCGATTCTTCACACTCGTACAACCTTTTTGGTCACTCTTCGTTTCAATGTTGTTGCTTGAATGTGCTGGAGTGGAGGCCATAATCTTATCCACATCTTGACCATTTCTATGGGTATTTGTTGCTACCAGAATCATCATGTTGCTCACCAAATGATTCAGTAGACTGACTAGGGATCTCAAACGCTCATTGTGACCATCAACGGCTTCAAGATAAACATCAATCCATCGCTCATCCTATTTAGCGGTAAATTAAAGATAAATTATCAAAAACTTATATTAGCAACCCGTGCTATTTAGTGACATATTAATGATCAGGGAAATTCATTAATTTTTATTTAAGATATTTTTTTCTTCCCCCAAAATAAATCAACCAATTACGTATTCATTCATTCATTCACCTTCGTCTTTAATTTCAACCATTCAACAATATGGTCTCATTTCATTTCCATGCATGCAAAATATTATCTCTTTTCTCTCTAGAATTCCATTTTCCCTTTGATTGAATATTATTATTTTCTCTACATTACAAAGGATTCATATTAATTAAATAAAAGGGATCGATCGATGGGACAACAAACATTGATTTATAGCTTCGTCGCCAGAGGAACGATAATTCTGGCGGAGTATAGCGAGTTCACTGGAAATTTTAACAGCATTGCCTCTCAATGCCTGCAGAAGCTGCCTGCATCTAGTAACAAATTCTCATATAATTGTGATGATCACACCTTCAATTTCCTCTCCGATAATGGATTCAGTCAGTTTCATCTTATTCCTATTCATAATAACATTTTTTTTCCTATTTTGATCAATTGGATCTATCTATTTGATACATGTGATTTTCAGAGTTTGTTATTGATTGAATTAGATGTGCATTGCTTGAATTTTTTAGAGGTTGTTATTGAACCTGAGGCCTCATGGAACAGTCAAATAGCGTTGGTTTTCTATTTTGATAATCAAACATAGTTGGAGATATTCAAATAATTCACAAAAATGATGATATTTGTTGAATATATTGGTAAATTGAGGTTTGTATTATAAGATAATGATTTGTGATTCGCACCCAATGTGTTCTAGTGGTGAAAAAAAGCAAGAGAAGAACGTGAGGTTCCATGTTCAAATTTTAGCGGAGGCAAAAAATATTTTTTCTTAGCTATCTGAAACCTTGGTTACCAGATATGTATACAGATATGTATACTGGTGGGAGGTATATCATCACAATTCAACAAGAGATTCATCTGAAATATTATATTTATATGTCAATATGTGCTGATTTGTTTTTTTGGAAGGGGAGACAATAAGGGCAACAGGTCAAATTTGCTCCTAAACTATGTGAAATGATTTAACTTTGCCCTCCGTCAGAAGTTGGGATCATCCATGCCCTTGTCCTTGCATTTTTTACTTGAAATTGCTCTGTCACTAAAATTCATTCCTCAAATTTTTATTGTTTCATTGAGAAATTGCTATATATGTATAGTGCAAGAAGCAAGTACATGAAGAGTTAGATATACATTTCAGAGACCATTTTATCAACTCAGAAAGCACAACGTTTAAATTTTGAATTCACCAATAATTGCTACTAATAAGTTGACATGTTAAATACTATGTTAACTATTGAACCTCCTTAATTTTTTATTCTGCAGCCTACTGTGTGGTGGCTACTGAAGTTGCAGGCAGGGAAATTCCCCTAGCCTTCTTGGATAGAGTGAAGGATGATTTTAGCAAAAGATATGCTGGAGGCAAAGCTGCAACTGCTAGTGCTAAAAGCCTCAATAGGGAATTTGGGTAGCTTAATTAATTTATTTGTCATTTGTTACATGTACATAACTACCTTTTTTATACAGTCATTACAAAAAAATTGGTGTCACTTGCTATTGTAGGTCAAAATTAAAAGAGCACATGAAATACTGTTGTGATCATCCTGAAGAAATCAGTAAACTTTCTAAGGTCAAGGCTCAAGTTTCTGAAGTTAAGGGAGTTATGATGGAAAACATTGAGAAGGTGAATTTTTTTTCTTTGGTCATAGTTATATCAATATTTGAACTAGAAGGTGCAACATTGATCTGGCAGTGGCAGACAACGGTGGAGTCAAGATTTTCACTGAGGGAAGTCAAAATATAAAGAAGGAAATATACGAAAAGCCAAAGGGATTCCTTTAGTTCTCTGACGAGGAGGTTTGGATGGACCCTTGTGTCGTCCTAGCTCCAGCCCCGTCCCTGGTGCCAGAGACACCCTTCTACAAGAAGTATCATGATGTCATCTGATACCGTTTCTCAGGGCCGTAAAAGTGGGCCCTTAATTGGGCTAAGACCTGCGAATTATGGGCCTTTACAGTAAATTCTCGTTAATACTACTTAATAAAAAATGAAAAAAGGAGCCCTAAAATTTTTCATTTTTCGGGGGCCCTGTGCGGTAGCACACCTCGCACGGGTCCAAAGACGGCCCTGTCATTTCTCTGAAAAAAGTTACTATATTAGATGGAAATAAGCATTACGTATACATAATAGACTGACACTGCTTAAAAATAATGTAAAATGAATTTCAATTTTGGACCAGAAGTAGAGCCTTAGAACCTCCTATTGCCTTCGCGCTAAAGCCACGTCCTAAAAGGCAGACACTGCTTGTTGATGCGCGAAAAGATGCACACACTTTAACGCAAGTGCACGTTATCGTGACAAGTAATATAGTCTTGATAAGACCGAATATCGTCCACAAGGATTAGGGTTCAAGTACCAACTATCTATCTTTTGGTATCTATTTGGCAATTGATATTTGATTTTGTGGTTTATAACTAATAATTATAAAAGCTAATTAACTATAAGTTTACTTCAGTGGTGATGGGAATAGGGCTTCCATGTCTCAACTATCCGCTTATGTTATTTATTAATCTGATGAATTATGGTCTTCTGCTGAGCTAGCAGATTTCTGAAATCGTTTTATATTCCCGTTAAGGATATATAAACACTCAACCCAAGATGTGCACCTTATCTACCTTTGGTGATAAGGATAACTCTATAGGAGGATTAAGAACAAAAACCTAGTTAGCAATCGCACGCGTGCGCAAAATTAGGGTTGTTAAGCCTCATTAACGCTTACATAAATAATTGAGGTATTTTCATCCCCAACCCAAATATGTCTACCCAACTTACAACATATTCACAACCTCCTCCTTTCAAGTTTGATTAGAAATCATATAATGATAATTAGTTGTCAATTAATTACAAGCATTCAAAACAATTATTGGATAAATCTCTCAGAAGAATAATAACCATAGGCGTCATTAATTCATAACATAAGTTTCTAGTGAATCAACATAGAAAGCCACATAAAAGAATTAGTTCTAGTCATTGACATGTGAGAACTAATTCAAGTTCATCATACTGGCGAAATAAAAGAAAAGAAAAGAAAGAAATTACTAAGTTTAGGTCTCGATCATCAATCCAAGAAATCTTACATTTGTGCGAAGGGGAACCCTTAAAATCTGCCTGGGGTTCTCCTTTTATAAACTAAAACCGCCTCGACTTTTCCTCAAAGTCCGCCCGGAAAATCGTCATTAACTCGATTTTCCAGCGTCGCCGGCCGAACTCTGCGACAACGGTTGATTTGGCGCGCGGCCAGTCTGGTATGCGTAGCGCGCGGCTGGAACCTCTGCGGCTCTCGATGATTGGCGCGCGGCACTTGCTGCAGCTGCGAGGCGCGCGGCGCTGGATCTGCGGCACCGGGTGTTTAAGCGCGCGGCCTAACTTCTGACTGCAGGAGGCGCCGCGACGCTGGTTCGGGTTTCTGCCTCGTTCGCCACTTTCTCTGCGTTTAGCTCTGGAACCTCATCTTTTGCCATCTTTTAGCTCCTTTTCCGCCATTTGGCCATTTTAACCACTTTGACTCAAAAGAAAGAAAATCTATCCTAATACGACACTTATTTGTACAAAAAGGGACAAAAGATTAACTAAAAATGACTCGAAAAGTGTATATAAAATACACCGGTCAAATACCCCCAAACTTAACCTTTGCTCGCCCTCGAGCAAAGATAGAAAGAAAGAAATAAAAGACTCAAGAAACGAAAATAAAAGACTCACTGACATTGATCACTTTTGCTGCATTAGTGTTATCTAGAAAAACATGAAGGTTAGCAGAATAATATGCAGAAACATATAGCATAAAGTTTTAGCACACTAAACACATTAAGCTAGATATTTCGCAAACTCATTTTTATCATGCTTAATGGAAGTCAACTTACTGAATCATGCATATAAATTCAAAAATCCTATGGCATTTTTACTTGCTATTCTCCACTAATCTTGGATATGCATAAAAGAGATCTTCAGGACTTTAAGGGTTGTAATGTAGGCTTAGGTATAGGTAGGTAAAAATAGGCATTTTAGGCTCATTCTGTGTACCATAAGCTCTTTAGCTTTTCCATTTTTCCCTTTTCTTTTGGTTCTTTTCTTCACTTCAATTCTATCTTTTCCCTCTTTTGTTTTGGGAGAGTGAAGAGTATTGTAATAACAAGCACTCCCAAACTTAGGCTTTTGCCTATTTCTTATTACTTTTTTATTGGGGTGCATCGAAGTTGTTCACTCTTTTTGTCTCTTTTTTAACACAATTTATTCCACTATTTCACATTTTTACTTATGGCACAATTTGTGGGAATATAGGGTGTCAAAGAAGACGTTTCAATTTTTAGGTTCAATGGGGCTGACTAGGGATACTTTTAAAGTCAGGGATAGAAAAGAGTGGTAAGAATTGGCTATCAAAGAAATACCTGAGTCATCTCCCTAACATGCATATCCTAACTATTTCTCCTCAAATAGCAAGCAATCATAACACATAAGTTTTTATCATTTAACATGCATAATTTAAGCAAGAAACTCTAAATAGACAGATTTTGTGAGTTTTTGGCATATCTAACCTAAGTGTTTAGATAGTTGCTTCAATTCCATTACATTATTCCACCTTACTTCACTAGGTGTTTCTAGTAACTACAGCATACATGATCTTTTGACAGACAATTATGACTTAAAAGAAAAAAAAATTGTGACTCAAAAAAATACATAAAACAACAAAAACACAAATAAAAAATAAATAAAACACAAATAAAACACCCCCCCCCCAAAACTTAAATCACACATTGTCCCCAATGTGTGTAGACTCAAAGACAATAAAAGAAATAAGACACTTACAGACTTTGGCTAAAATGGTGGTGGTGGCGGTGGCATGGGATAGTGCATGGACCACTGGTTGAACAAGGAACTCATCTCAATAATTTCTTTCTTTGCGTTTCTTGCATCCTTGTATCATCGTGTCCAAACTTTGCATCATCCTCATCCGATTAAGCAATTGCTCCATCGTGACCTGAAGGTTACGAATCGTGGTAGAGGTGGTGGCTAGGCCCGTAGCGTATCGAGCCTCTATTTGGGCTCGTATTCGTTCATTCGCGACCTCTGCTTTGGTGGTGGTGGTTGTGCCCTTCTTGCTGCTTTGGGGACTTGGAGTGCAGGAAAGAGTGCATTATCCCGTATATCACGAGCGGTTGGTTTCTCATTAGTATCGATTGGGTAGGATCGGGACCCATTCGTATGGCATAAGCGGTGATAAGTGAGCCATGTCCCAATCCTCGCTGTCACCAACTGCTGATTTCTTCAATGCTCTGCACTATCTCTTTCCCACATCAATCGTCAATCCTCATAATTCCATATATCGACTTAATCCTATCTTCGGCACTCTGGTGAAGTGCGTGGATGGAATCACGCGATCGACGAAATATAGCCAACCGCCCGTTGCTTTGTTGAATTGCTTTGCTCGATTGCTCTTGACCCATTTCTCGCAATATCAAAAGCGGCCCAGGGTAGCTCATGTGTTCGCGACGGTATCGATTGATGTTGTCGGTGCTCTGAACCGTGTTCTAAAATGGCTCCGATCACAATTCCTCCTTCAACATCAATTTGTTTTAGAGTCATATTTATTGCTTACGCCACAGCATATATCTTCTCCTTACAAAGCATTCATTGTCACCCTCTCCGGAAAGTTGGCGTAGAATTCACGCGCCCGTTGTTGTGTTGTTCATTAGTGCTATCTTCTAGGATTTACAAATCTCCTTCACCCCATTATCTCAATCATTGCCGAATGGGCTCATAAACATCCGCTTCCTCAAACGACTCCTCGATAGTCCATTCCCTTTCGGGGATTAAGGGCTAATCTTAAGCTTTTGTATCTTTGGAAGGCTTCGTAGCTCACAAACCTAGTATTATCGTAATGTGGAAATTTGGGGTGGATGTGGAGGCTCTTCTCTTTCGCGGACATGGTTAAAATACTTTCTGCGACTTCTGATTTAGTAGCACAAATGCTCCCAACACAATCAACAATCTAGCGACTAAAAACACAAACACCCCAAACTTGACTCTCTTGCAATACCCACACCCTCGTATACTCCTTCTCCAAACTTCACAATCAATTTTTCAAAGACCCAAACTACTTCACAACGCAACACTTCTCCACACTATTACCTCGGCACGACTCTAGCAACTTTCAAGAAAAATGTGAAGATTACCTTTTTGATGGTGTCTCGCGATGTTCTTGCTTCAATGGTGATTTGAGGCTATGAAATGGAGCTTTGTTGGTTGAGATAGCTAAGGGTTTTTAGGAATTTAAGAGTTTTGGTTGTGGTTGAGTTTGATTTGTGGAGGATTTGTGGGTAACTTGTGGATTTTCGTGGGTTTTGTGGAGGAGAAGGGTTAGGTTTTGGTTTTGAAATTGGGGCAAATCTGATTTCTGGGCGTTTTTAAGTTTCTGGATTTCCACTTGTAGCGCACAGCTTTGGCGCGGCTCCCGATGTCTGCACTCGCCCGAAATTTCTACGTCGCGGCCCTGTTACGTGGCGCCGCGGCGCCTAGACTTGGCAATTTTTCTGGATTTTTGGCGCCGCGGCCAAACTCAGCGCCTCTTACCTCTTTTAGGCCGCACCTGCTCACCAGGCGCGCGGCCTATCCGCTTTTTCCGAAATCCCGCTTTTCTTGATTTTCGCCCGGTTTATTTGCTCGCAATCTGTATCACACAAACACTACCTCCGAGACCGTTCTAATAAAATTACTAAAGTAAAATAAATTAAAATACCTTGGGTTGCCTCCCAGTAATGTATTGTCTTTAACGTCTTTTAGCGGACGCTTGAGTTCTTAGTTTAATAAATGTGGGGTGGAGTCGAGCCAACTAACCCATTTTCTCCATTTTTCGTTTTCTTTTCTTCTTTTCCTCTTAGCATTATCATTAAGGGAGTTCAGAACACATACTGCATGTTGTGGAGGTTTGGCAAACCATGCACGCTTTCGTGGGCTCATCTCCCTTTTGTTGACTTATGCAGACTCGCGGGGTTTGATGGTCTTGATTGCAAAGCACTAGTCATGGTTGGTGGCTCGATGATGTGTTTAAAACTTTAAACACCATTTCTTCCTTCTCCACCTCAATGTCAACTCTCCTCTCTCTACATCGATCAAGGCTCTCCGTCGCTAGGAATGGTCTCCCCGATATGATAGGGATTTGCATCCTCTTCCATGTCGAGAATGAGGAAGTCTGCGGGAAAAAGAATTTTCCTACTTTGACAATCACGTCCTCAATCTTCCTCTTGGATGAACCATCATCTTGCTCGGCGGTGCGGGAACTACGTGGTTGGTTTGGCCTCATGACTCCAACCGTTTAAACACCGATAGAGGCGTCAGATTTATACTTGCCCCTAAATCACACAAAGCCACATTGCGTGTCACCGCCACATGCGAGGTAGTGTAAAGCTCACCGGTCTTTTAGTTTTGGTGGCAACTTTTTCGCAAGATAGCACTACACTCATAAATCGATGCTACTATTTCGTGATCTGCGATTCTTCTTCCCAGATCTCCCATGAACTTAAAATAGGAGGCATCTGCTCTAATGCTTATATAAAGGGATGTTGATATGCGGTTTCTGAATGTTTCCAGAATTTGGAGAATTGTTTATCAACCGCCTTAGTTGTAATCTCTGGGAAAGGATCTTCTCTGTATACTCGCCTGCAGGTTTTCTCTACTCTTGGGCTAGGTTGACCACCTCTTTTTCTATCTCGCCTTTGCTCATTTCTTGGTGAGGTGATCTTTGCTCGATTGTTTTCCAACTTCTCAGTTATCTTGCTGGCATTGCTCATGGATTTACCTCTGTGTTACTTAGCGGTGTACCGCGTGGCTCTTTGTTTGCTGTTTGCTAGGTGACCTACTTGTGTTTCCAAGTTCTGAGCGAGGATCTAGCTACATCCTGGCCCAGGTTTGGGTGTTGGTTAGTGCAATAAGCTGCTCTCGGCTCGTCTTTGCTTCTCTTCTTTGGTGGTGCGTTAATTGTTGAAATTTGTGGGGCTGAGTGAAGAGGCTGTGACTCTGGATTACCTAGTTCGCATGCGCCTATATTGATTCTGCTGCCCGCAGTCTCCTCTCCATGAGAAATTTGGGTGATTCACTCCGAATTATAAGTGTTGGAGTAGGGGTTGTTCGTGGCCTCGATAATTACCAGCGACGACACTCTGCACTCTCGTTGGTATATTATTAGGATCGGTGAAGGACACTATCGAATGTATGTGGGCGCGCATATTTCCATGACTTTAGGCATCTGCGCGCGTTCATCGACCTTTGTATGTTCTTTGCTGTTGTTTGCCAAAAGGGCGGCCACTGGCATTCAGGCGTGAATGGCATCTATTTCGTGGACTCCCATTATTCTCCTCCCACATCGACCTCTGTACGTGATATGGTTGTTGGTGGCCATATCTTAATAACTCGTGGCGTCGTGGTCATTTTCCTCATGAATGCCCCGCTCTTCTGCATCTATAATGGTTACGGTTGTCTTTGCTCAGCCCGTTATAGAAGATGTGGACCAAGTTTCATAACTCAATACAATGGTGTGGGCACTTTCTCTGTAAATCTTTGAACCTTTCCCAAGATTCATATAAGGACTCTCCGTCTGCTTGGTAGAAGTTGTTCAACTCCCCTCTCAATTTTGTTGCTTTGCATGGGGGAAAGAACTTGGCTAGGAATTTACGTGCGACTCTTTGCCATGTAAAATCGAATCGGTGGCGGGAATTCAACCATACTTTTGCTCTATCACTGGTGAGAAGGAAAGAGCCTCAATCTGACGGCGCATCATCGATGAACGCCGTTATATCGAAAGTTGCACATAGCTCCAAAAATTAGCTATGTGCGTATGTGGATCCTCGATGGCGATCCTCAATTGCGTGTCTTTGTACCGTACTCGAGAATCGCGGTTTTATCTCAAAGTTGTTATTTCATGGCGGGGAGCCTAATCGTGTCGTGCTCCATTCACTCTGGCGTATAGTCTCCCTGCTTCTTGCTGCACGGACTTGAACTCTTTCCTCGACATCCATGAGTACTTGCCGAGGTATTCTGGATTGGGTTGATTTTCACTAACCCTTCTCTCATATGTTGTTGTTTTGAACACCGCCCATCTATCGAGGTTGCGATCCGATTCTTTCTGTTTGCCGGTTTTCTCAATCTCTGGATTGAAGGGAACAAGAGTGTCTGCCCCTCTTCTCCTTCGCATAAATTGATTTCCTGAAATAGATCAAAAACAGACAACAAATCACGGCACCCTGATTTTTACCGAAAATAACAAAAAAAACGTAAAAAATAAAAAAATTAAAAACCAAATTAGAAATTAAAAATAGATAAATTTGATATTGAACTATGCCTAATCCCCGGCAACGGCGCCAAAAACTTGATGCGCGAAAAGATGCACACACTTTAACGCAAGTGCACGTTATCGTGACAAGTAATATAGTCTTGATAAGACCGAATATCGCCCATGATGATTAGGGTTCAGTACCAACTATCTATCTTTTGGTATCTATTTGGCAATTGATATTTGATTTTGTGGTTTATAACTAATAATTATAAAAGCTAATTAACTATAAGTTTACTTCAGTGGTGATGAGAATAGGGCTTCCATGTCTCATCAACTATCCGCTTATGTTATTTATTAATGCAATGAATTATGGTCTTCTTCCGGGCTAGCGGGTTTCTGAAATCATTTTATATTCCGTTAAGGATATATAAACACTCAACCCAGATGTGCACCTTATCTACCTTTCGTGATAAGGATAACTATAGGAGGATTAAGAACAAAAACCTAGTTAACCGTCACGCACTACACAAAATTAGGGTTGTTAAGCCTGCATTAACGCTTACATAAATAATTGAGGTATTTTCATCCCAACCCAAATATGTCTACCCAACTTACAAAGTATTCACAACCTCCTCCTTTCAAGTTTGATTAGAAATCATATAATGATAATTAGTTGTCAATTAATTACCAAGCATTCAAAACAATTATTGGATAAATCTCTCAAGAAGAATAATAACCATAGGCGTCATTAATTCATAACATAAGTTTCTAGTGAATCAACATAGAAAGCCCTATAAAAGAATTAGTTCCTAGTCATTGACATGACAAGAACTAATTCAAGGTTCATCATACAAAAACTGAAATAAAAGAAAAGAAAAGAAAGAAATTACTAAGTTTAGGTCTTGATCTTGATCCAAGAAATCTTACATTTGTGCGAAGGAACCTTAAAATCGCCTAGGGTTCTCGCTTTTATAGTCAAAACCGCCTCGACTTTTCCCTCAGCTTTGGCCCGGAAAATCGTCATTAACTGATTTTCCATGGCGCCATGCACTGCTTTGGCGCGGCCGAACCTGCAGCACTTCACTTCGGTTGATTTGGCGCCGCGGCAGATCTGTTATGCATGGCGCGCGGCCACTGGAACCTCTGCAGCCTCTCTGATGATTGGCGCGCGCCTGCTTTGGCGTAGGAGGCGCGCGCTGGATCCTGCGACACCGGGTGTTTAAGCGCGCGCCTCGCTGATTGCGAGGCGCGCGTGCTGGTTCGGGTTTCTGCCTCGTTCGCCACTTTTTCTGCGTTTAGCTCTGGAACCTCCTCTTTTGCCATCTTTTAGCTCCTTTTCCGTCATTTGGCCATTTTAACCACTTTGACCCAAAAGAAAGAAAATTTATCCTAATACGACACTTATTTGTACAAAAAGGGACAAAAGATTAACTAAAAATGACTCGAAAAGTGTATATAAAATACACCGGTCACTTGTGCATAATCCTGCATATGCCATTGACATCTAGATAATGTTCATCTTTTTAGTGCTTTATTACTTAACTCAATGTTGAATTAATCCGAATTTTCTTTAATTTATTTTTGTTTAATATCAGGTTCTTGACCGCGGTGAGAAGATTGAGCTTCTAGTCGATAAAACAGAGAATCTTCGATCACAGGCAAGCTAAATGTAGCATGAATATGCTTTTGAGCAACTTTAACTACATGATTAATGTGTCCACTTGACTTTGCTATTTCATTCCTTTAATTTTGTAAGCAAAAAAATTTCATGGTGTATTCAATAGTTTGTTATTACTAACCAAAGTTGTGGTTAGGTGGTAAGTACTCTTTCATCCTTAACCAGAGGCCTTAAGTTTGGGCCCTGAGTGTGAAGTTGCCTTTATTAGGGAGCTATTTACATCCCTACGCGAATCCGGATTTAATCGAACCCCAATAGAGCAAATAGAATAGTTTGTAATCCGCTCTTTGTGATTTTCAGGCTCAGGATTTCAGACAACAGGGGACAAAGATAAGGAGGAAGATGTGGTATGAAAATATGAAGATAAAACTGGTTGTTTTTGCTATCATCGTGGTCCTGTTTCTCATTATCATTTTATCTGTCTGCCCTGGCTTCCAATGCACTTCTTGATAGCTTCAACCTTTGAGGCTGTTAGCGCTAAACTCATTTTACTTATTATGAGTTCACAATTTAACATTTGTTGAAATCTTAGCAGGTTTTCTGACATATCTCTGTGTTCCGTGTCAAAAATGTTGCATTAGTTGAACCAAGTGGTCATAGGTTCCATCCGTCTATGTGGACCAATCAGTCAGAATGTTTTCCTTATAACTGGAGTTTAGCTCATGAAGAGCTGGATTGGCTTGTATTTTGATGTAATGTATAGGTAATTGGGGTTAGTTTATTTCCTTTCTCTTACTTTAGGTATTGTCTCTAAAAATTTTGCCCTGTTTCTCAAACTGATGCTTTCCCAATTTGATACTGTAAATATTTGTTTAGCTTGTGATATGCATCCTTTAAAAAGTCAATATTTGGAATTTCAAAATAAAGAAGATAATTACTTGTAATGATTTATGCTTGAATTGATGTTGTGAATCAAAAGATAACTAACAAGTGCTTCCAGTGGCGGAGCCCCCTTAGTTCCGCCATTCACGAGCTGGAACAAAGGGAAGAGTGTAAGTCCAGGTATAACTTTATGGTTTCCCTACAAATGACCTCCTGATTTATAACATCCATTCTATCATAGAAGATGCATAGGGGCATAGGTCCTTCTGAACATTGCAGGGAGTAAAAGAAGTTCAATGAAAGAGGTGTCATATTTCATCTATAATCATAATAAGCAAATGAGATTCGTGCATGCATCAACTCACTCTTAGTATCATATATGAAATAGTGAACCAACTAGGTATAGATAACTTGAGTTTGACAATTAGGTGAGAAGGGCCATATGTAGACAGATTTGAATCAATCCAACAAACAACTAACTGTGGAAGGTAAGAGGACTCTTCTCTTCTTCATTCTGATCGAAGCTCCATTCCTTGAACAATGAGGACACCGTTTCCATAGAGACGCCAAAGCTCTGTAAATCACGCTTCAACATCTCCATCCTCTCCTGTATCATTGAAAAAGTCTCCAATTGCTATTTCCATCCATCCATCAACTCTTCTCTCGGTATGGGGTTGCTTCTCATGAGGTCCTTCTTTGGTTGAAAGACGCACAGCACTATCTCGTTTTTCTGCTTCATTTTCACTCTCACAATCAATAAATCTAGCATATGCATAAGCAGTTTTAAGGGTCTGAAACCCACCTTCCAATTTGAACACTAGAAAAGCAACATATTTGGTTCTTTTCGACAGTATTTGAGTTTCAATCTTGCCTCGGATATCAAGCCATAAACCCCACTTGAGTTTAGCCGCTTGTGAGAATTCCCACTTGAGTTTAGCCACTTCTGAGAATCTGCAAAAAGTTCATCTTGCTCAATAATTATGTTTCTGCATTTTTACATGCGAAATGAATAGAGAAAATATAAAACCTGGAATCAGGGTGAGATAACCAGTCCCAATATTGTAGTATATCACCCCGTGAATAAACAAGCTCCCTTGCTGCCACCATAAAGCATTTCTTCCCATTCTTATCCAGTGAAAAGCTCTTTTAACATATCAAATTACAGATACACAACACATAAGTATCCCTCCTACCATAACCAGAGATATCGAGGTCGAGCCCTGAATGAAAAAAATCTTGCTAGAGAGGCTTCCTCGTTTAATAGGCCTTACATGTCACGAATTTGGGCTAGTCGGGGGCCCAATACATGTACCAAACACCAAATGCGAAATAAAAAATAAAATAGGACCCCTAAAATTTAGGGGCCTAAATCCCTTGCTTTAGTTGCTTCACCCTTTAACCGGCCTTGTTCTTTTGACCCTTAGTTATTATTATGAAGATGGTAGTCCTTGTGGTATCTAATTAAACACAACTAACCCTTTAATCAAATAAATGTACATAGCTTCAAGTCCATTTCCTAAAAATCTAATTCTGATTGTCAACATATGTCAAGAATGAATCACTTTTAGAAACATATCACGTAGTAATTACAAACTTCATCAATAAACAATCCAACAAAATCTAAGACCAATAATACATTTCAATCAGTTACATACTGATTAAACTCTAAATCACATTTCATAAAGACCAACATAGACATTACTTACCATGAGGGTAGCCAGTTAATGTAGCGATGAAGCGGGGCCAAGGTCGCGAGTTCGATCCTGCATAAACCTTCTTGGTTGAGTCTGTCACATGGCTTGCCAGTGTGATTTACCTGGCTGACGTGGTTTGCGGTATTGCGTCGGTCAGGGTTTACTGCTGCGCATTCGAAAGAGTAAGCGGTGCGATTCGCCGTCAACAAAAAAAAAAAAAAAAACATAGACATTACTTTAGTTACTGGGACAAAATACAATATATTCATGAAACACACATCAAGCCAAAAAAGTAAAGAAAGAGAGAGGAAGATATAGTACCAGTTTGCCTCCATCAAGAAGAATTGGAGAGTTAGAGAGACTGAAGTAAAGTTGTTTCTTGGAAGGAGAAGCCAAGAAAGAGTCTGATCTAGAGATAATATCTTCATAATCAGACGGCAAGAATTTCTCCCAAACTATGTCGGATTCTGCACAGCTGAAAACCTACCAACATCTTTCGGCGACGTTAAGGAGAAAATTTCCGATATGCAACCTTCTGGCAGAGACAGAAAATAGTCCATAGGAAAAATCAATTGATTAAAGCTGCTGAATTTGGATTGTATATAATATGGAAAATGAATGCATGCAAGCTTCGGAAACTTCTCCCTATATTTGTTTTGCATGATTGCTAAATTCAAATAAGTTTTAAGTTTTATGTTAGGCATAATACATAAACAAACCCTAAAATTTTACCTCAACTAGTAAATTTGCCCTCCGACTTTAGTTGTGCATAAGTAGGCACCTCAACTTTTATAAAGCTGAATGCGTAAATACAAATATTGATGTGACACTGACACACATAAATTTTGGAGGTGTCTAGATGATCATTTTGCAAGTTGGAGTATTCAACTGACAAAATGAAGACAAGTTGAGGTGTCTACTTGTGCACATCCAAAGTTGGATGACAGATTTGTCAGTATTATGCCTTTATGTTACTGTCAGATTATTCCTATACAAATTTAAGATAACTGTATCAAGTTTATCTCTCGGTTCCATTTTGTTTGACACTATTTCCTCATTAGTCCGTTCCCAAAAAGAAGGCGCATCCCTATATTTTCATAATTTGAAACTTTTGCGGCCACACAAATGCTATGACATGTTTAAGATCACAAGTTTCAATAGTTTTATAGCATACACATATTACTATATAATGTATTAGAGACCATAAGTTTCAAAAGTATTTCTTTTTATTAAAATTTGTGTCAAATCAAACTATTAAAAATTGAAACAAGAGGGAGTATATCCATGATATACTTCTAGGAAATAACCAACAGTCATTTAAGATCATCAAACTCAAGGAACTTTGATCTCCTTTCTTTCAAGCTAATGCAACAAATCAAACAACAAACTACTCCTCAGTCCCAACGACTATATGAATCTCATTTTTTCATTTAAGCTCATTTCATATCCTCATTATACCAAATAAAATAAAAGGAATAGTGTAAGTCAAGGCATAACTTTATCGTTTCCTTAAAATGACTTTCTGATTTAAATTTTATTAGAGTATAGTACTTAGGCCCTTCCGAAGATTGCAGGGCGTACAAAGAGTTGAATGAAACAGAGTGCAGTTATTGATGCTATAAACAGGTGACATATTTCATTTACAATCATAATAAGCAAATGAGGTTTGAGTGTACATCAACTTACACCGGTATCATACATTAAAATAGTGAATCAACTATATGGATAACTCTAGTTCCGACATTTGGTGAGAATGGCGGAATCTTGGCAAGGGATTCTTCTCTTCTTCATTCTGGTCGCAACTCCATTCCTTGAACAATGAGGCCACCTTTCGCAAAGAGACGCCAGATCTCCATCAATCTCGCCTCAACAGCTCCATCCTCTCCTGCATCATTGAAAAAGTTTCCCATTTCTATTTCCATCCATCCATCAACTCTTCTCTTGGATCGCTTCTCACTAGGTCCTCGTCTTGAAAGACTAACAACAATAGCTTGTTCTTCAGCGTCATTGTTACTCTCACAATCAACAAATCTAACAAATGCATTAGCAGTTTCAAGGCCATAAAATCCGTCTGCCAGTTTGAACACTAGATAAACAACATATTTGGTTCTTTTTGACAGCATTTGAGTTTCAATCTTGCCTCTCATATCAAGCCAACAACCAAACCGAGCTTAGCCACTTCTGGGAATCTGCAACAACTAATCATGATCAATATTTTATACTTAATTAAGTAATTTCTTTTTTAACTTATAAAGGAACGGAACAAGGAAAATACAAAACCTGGAGTCTGGGTGAGATGACCATTCCCAATAATATGGTTTTTCGCCCCATGAAATAACAAGTCGTCAGAGCCTCTTGCCCTACCCATGCTTTCCGCTTTCCTAGTATTACAACCCTTCGTGTAGGAAGGTGTAGGAGCGAAGCCACTCTTTAGCGTTTCGGGAGAATCTAGTCATTTAAGAACTTCGTTGCCACTAGTAAATTAGACCATCCCCCTTGCTGATACCATAAAACACTTCTTGCAGTCCGCATGGACAGCTCAACTGATTCTCAAGGGGGATAATTGGAAAAATAAAACACTTCTTGCCGGTCTTCTTATCCAATGAAAAACTCTATTTAACAGATCAAACCATAGATACACAACACATCAGGAATTAAAAAAAATACAAAATAAAGGTCCCACACTATATCTAACTATATGAAAGGGAGTCCGGAAGCAAGATCCCCAAAGGGATGTTTGTTTGTCATAAACTTAAAGAGATGTTTGTTATTCATACCAGCGTCACTTTTATTTGTACAAATGGTAATTACATAATAAGACAAGTTTTAAATTTTCTAATGAATGAATTAACAAAGAATTAAGTATTTAAACAAATAAATATGTTTTAATGGGTGATAAATATATGTGTACCTTTCTTTTTTAAGTCCGGTGCATAAAGTATCTTGTGTTATCAGCGTTCGAGAAAGGATCGCACTCATATAGATACTTTACCCGAAAGTAAATATGTATTCATTTACAGGTTCTTTAATATTTTCCTATTAAACATATATTAAATAATTAAATTAGGTAACTAAGATTGTAAATTAATAGAATATTTTTTGAATATTATGACATTAATCGTATCTCTTATTTTAGGTGTATTTTTATTATAATTAGGTTTCCTATTTTAGATAGAATTATATTTCTCATTGTAATTAAGTTGATTAGTTACTTAAGGAGTGTATTCAATTAGGATTTTAAAAGACTATTTTTCTAAAAAAAATTACCCTCGTGGACAAGATTTTTTTTTCAAGACTGTTTTATCTTTTCTCCCTCTCTGTTTATATTCTTTAATTTCCTCTTTCTATCCCCACCATTTCACTTTCATCTCATTCCCCAAATTCCTTTAAGCAGTGAGATTTTTTGTGTGCAATCACGATCCAATTTCTAGATGTTAGAGAATATATGACCCTGTTTGATAACAAATCGGGTTAATGAGATCATAGAAACATGAGGTGTAGAATGTATTAAAATTAATGTGATGGAATTATTTCCTGTGTTTATCAACCAAAACATAGTTGAGGCTATGAGTTGAATTGCTCTACACAAATTTCTCAATTATAGTGCATATGGAAAAATCTCATTTTAGCAAGGATATCTAGCTCCCCAAGCATGAATATGATTTGGATTGTGAAACACCTTAAAGTTATATTTGGGCTTTATACACGGTTCTTTGTTCAGCTACATTAATTTGTTTCCCATGAATGCACTTGTATTTGCAGTTGTTACAAGTCTTGATTCTATTAGAGAAAGAATGTCCCCTATGCAACTACATATTGTGCTTATGTGTGTAGAGTTGATTCTATATTATTTCCATAGCAAGATCAGGGGAGTCATTTTCTCCAAATCTATCTATGCAAGTTGTTCGCTGAAATACCTGTTACAGAAATTGAAATGAAAAATTCATGTGGTTCTTTTAAATCTTTATAAATCTTATGATAAATCTTTTAAAATTCAAACATAAAATTTTGATTGTCTTTTAAAATTTGTTAAGTCATTACATTCTTAAATAGTCTTTTAAAATCCACTGGACTTATTTATCCCGAAATAGTCTTTTAAAATCTGAATTGAATACACCTCCGTTAGTTTAAATATTCTTATACTAATATATATATATATATATATTGTATATTATTGATGAATACAACAAATAAAAGATATTCCTTTATGTTATCAGTAGCCTAAAAATACATCTACCGCCTTCGATCATAGCTCTCGGCCGACACTTCCACGGATCTTTAGTGTTTTTTTCAATCATTCTTTCTCCCTTCTCCTCATAAATTTCATCTTCCATGGTAGACAAAATCAAATTTCATCATGCACTTGCAGTAAACAACATCAAAAATTTCATCCTCATTACCCTTGAGATGGAAAAGTGTCAATACTCCTCGTGGGCGAAGCTTTTTAAGATCCATTGTCGTGATTACGAAGTTATCGACTACATCATCCCTCCTACACTGAAGTCCACAGATCTACCCTCGGCTTCGTCTTCTGACAATGCACTCTAATCTCATTTGGATGCAGCATTCCTCTAGTGGATATACGGCATAATCTCTAATGGTCTGTTGCACACCGTAATTAAGGTTGATGTAACTGCCCGCCAAACATGGAACGTTTAGAAAATATTTTCCACGACAATAAAACTCAACGAGCGTTATACCTTGAAATCAGTTCAAGGACGTTCATCAAGACGATTTCTCAAACTCCATATTGTCAAGAACTCAAGATGTTTAACGACCAACTCTCCAACGTCGGCAGACTAGTCACTAATCAGTCATTGGTCATGCAACTTATTGCAGATTTGAACGAATTCTATGACGGTGTTGCCACCATCCTTCAGCAATGTACGCCGTTACCTCCGTTTCATGAGGCCCGTTCTAAGCTTATTCTTGAGAAAATCCGAAAAACCAAGCGCAACATCACTCAGGCCAGCATTACCGACGTCACCCTCAGTATCACTGTCGGGCCCTCTATCGACGGCAGGACCTCCAACTCCAGCAACCAGAATCACCGGCCTGAGGACCCGCAGTAACTCACATTCACCCGCAACAACCGCCGGAGCATGCAGTCCGGCAAGGACCGCGGCAGATGAAATTCCAACAATAACGACGGTAGGAAAGGGCAGTCCCCATCGGCAGGAAACAACCAGCAGTGACCGCGACATTGGCAGCAACCTCCGTCGTAGGTTGCCTACCCGCTGTGGACTGAGTGGGCCCACCATCATGAGCCTCTCCTCCTAGTCTGTATCCGACATCATTGTGGACTCCACCTCAGAGCTGACAGGCTCACCCTGGCATACTCTTCCCACGTCCCCAATAGGCCTACACATCACAACCCCCCTCAACTTATGCACCGATTGACATTGAGGCAGATATGAACACAGTGTCACTCAACTCTCCAAACGAAAATTGGTGTATGGATACAGGCGTCACATCTCATATGATGGCATCAAAATGTACTCTCTCGTCTTATTCTAATTTGAGTAATTTAAATCAGAATATTATTGTTGGTAGTGAACAAGACATTCCCATTCACTGTTTTGGTCATTCATCATTATCCTCATCACATCCACCACTAATCTTTAAAAATATCTTTCATGAACTTATACTAATTAAGAATTTAATATCTACGCGATATTTCACAACTTATAATAATGAATACAAAATAACTACGAATATAAGCCATATTTCGACTACAATATGTCAAAATTATTGAGTACTTTTAGGCAATAATATTATTCAAAATTAAGTTTAAGGTCAAACACGTCAAATTTTCACTACAGTATGTCAGAATGAATACAAAAAAGCTACGAAAAGAAATCAAATGGAACACAGAATCATGGTGGTTTGCGGGAAAATACACTTTATTAACCAGATCTGATCGGAAATATAGTTTATTCTCTAGATTTGATCCGAAATATACTTTATTGTCCAGATCTGACCGGAAAATATATTTCATTCGTCTGTATTTCGAAGGATGTCTTTTTGTATAGAAATGAATACAGTAATTTTGAAGTGTATTCTTTTTTTTCTAGTGTAAAATTTAATTTTTCGTTATGTATTTTACTTCTTGTATTTAGATTTTGCGTGTATACAAATGAATACAGTGAATTTGAAGTATTTTTGAGTGTATTCATTTTTTTTCTAGTGTAACATCTAATTTTTTGTTATATGTTTTATTTAGTGTATGCAGTCTTTGAGTGTATCCATAATTTTTTTGTGTAAAATTCAGTATATTGGGGTGTATTTTATTTCTTATAATTAGTTTTTGGTTGTATTTTACATTGTGAATGAGATTTTTCTGTTTTGAATACACTTTAGTGAGCAGATTTTTACTTGATGTATTCATGAATACACCAAGACCGTTTTATAAACAAGACCGTTTTATGAATACAACGAGGTTATAGCAACTAAAAAGTAGTTACGCCTTGTAAATATTGAAACTATAGCTATGACAAATTTAAAACCCACAAACTATAATCATTTGTGTAAGTTTTACTTATAATTGACACTTAATATTAAAGTTGTCAAAACAGTCAAGCTAGTTCAAGCCTCGCGGGACAAGGAATTTGATGGACTGGGACAGGCAGACCTTTCATTTTGAAAGGGCCTTCAAATGGCCAGGCTTACAAGGATATTAGGCTGGAGCAGGCTATCTCTTCATTTTTTTAATAAGAAAAATTATTTTCAATCTAAATTCAAACTTATAAGATTTTTCTGTTTTGAATACACTTAAGTGAGCAGATTTTTACATGATGTATTCATGAATACAACAAGATAGTTTTATGAACAAGACCGTTTTATGAATACAGCGAGGCTATAGCAACTAAAAAGTAGTTACGCCTTGTAAATATTAAAACTATAGCTATGACAAATTTAGAACCCACAAACTATAATCATTTGTGTAAGTTTTACTTATAATTGACACTTAATATTAAAGTTGTCAAAAAGGCCAAGCTAATTCAAGCCTCGCGGGCCAAGGATTTTGATGGACTGGGACAGGCAGACCTTTCATTTGAAAGGGCCTTCAAATGGCCAGGCTTACAATGATAGTAGGCTGGAGCAGGCTATCTCTTCATTTTTTTAATAAGAAAAATTATTTTCAATCTAAATTCAAACTTATAAGATTTTTCTGTTTTGAATACACTTTAGTGAGCAGATTTTTACTTGATGTATTCATGAATACAACAAGACCGTTTTATGAACAAGACCATTTTATGAATACAACGAGGCTATAACAACTAAAAAGTAGTTACACTTTGTAAATATTGAAACTATAGCTATGACAAATTTAGAACCCACAAACTATAATCATTTGTGTAAGTTTTACTTATAATTGACATTTAATATTAAAGTTGTCAAAACGGCCAAGCTAGTTCAAGCCTCACGGGCCAAGGAATTTGATGGACTGGGACAGGCAGACCTTTCATTTGAAAGGGCATTCAAATGGCCAGACTTACAAGGATAGTAGGTTGGAGCAAGCTCTCTCTTCATTTTTTTAATAAGAAAAATTATTTTCAATATAAATTCAAACTTATAAGATTTTTTTGTTTTGAACACTTTAGTGAGCAGATTTTTACTTGATGTATTCATGAATACAACAAGACCATTTTATGAATACATCGAGACTATAGCAACTAAAAAGTAGTTACACCTTGTAAATATTAAAACTATAACTATGATAAATTTAGAACCCACAAACTATAATCATTTGTGTAAGTTTTACTTATAATTGACACTTAATATTAAAGTTGTCAAAACGACCAAGCTAATTCAAGCCTCGCGGGCCAAGGAATTTGATGGACTGGGACAGGCAGACCTTTCATTTGAAAGGGCCTTCAAATGGCCAGGCTTACAAGGATAGTAGGCTGGAGCAGATTATCTCTTCATTTTTTTAATAAGAAAAATTATTTTCAATCTAAATTCAAACTTATAAGATTTTTCTGTTTTGAATACACTTTAGTGAGAATATTTTTACTTGATGTATTCATGAATACAACAAGACCGTTTTATGAATACAGCGAGGCTATAGCAACTAAAAGTAGTTACGTCTTGTAAATATTGAAACTATAGCTATGACAAATTTAGAACTCACAAACTATAATCATTTGTGTAAGTTTTACTTATAATTGACACTTAATATTAAAGTTTTCAAAACGGCCAAGCTAGTTCAAGCCTCGCGGACCAAGGAATTTGATGGACTGGGACAGGCAAACCTTTCATTTGAAAGGTCCTTCAAATGGCCAGGCTTACAAGGATAGTAGGCTGGAGCAGGCTATCTCTTCATTTTTTTAATAAGAAAAATTATTTTCAATCTAAATTCAAACTTATAAGATTTTTCTGTTTTGAATACACTTTAGTGAGCAGATTTTTACATGATGTATTCATGAATACAACAAGACTGTTTTATGAACAAGACCGTTTTATGAATACAGCGAGGCTATAGCAACTAAAAAGTAGTTACGCCTTCTAAATATTGAAACTACAGCTATGACAAATTTAGAACCCACAAACTATAATCATTTGTGTAAGTTTTACTTATAATTGACACTTAATATTAAAGTTGTCAAAATGGCCAAGCTAATTCAAGCCTCGCGGGCCAAGGAATTTGATGGACTGGGACAGGCAGACCTTTCATTTGAAAGGGCCTTCAAATGGCCAGGCTTACAAGGATAGAAGGCTGGAGCAGGCTATCTCTTCATTTTTTTAATAAGAAAAATTATTTTCAATCTAAATTCAAACTTATAAGATTTTTCTGTTTTGAATACACTTTAGTGAGCAGATTTTTACTTGATGTATTCATGAATACAACAAGATCGTTTAATGAACAAGACCGTTTTATGAATACATTGAGGCTATAGCAACTAAAAAGTAGTTACGCCTTGTAAATATTGAAACTATAGCTATGACATATTTAGAACCCACAAACTATAATCATTTGTGTAAGTTTTACTTATAATTGACACTTAATATTAAAGTTGTCAAAACGGCCAAGCTAGTTCAAGCCTCGCGGGCCAAGCAATTTGATGGACTGGGACAGGCAGACCTTACATTTGAAAGGGCCTTCAAATGGCCAGGCTTACAAGGATAGTAGGTGTCACGACCCAACCGGGTGCGGCCCGGTACCTCCGGTACCTGTCGGTATATGTCGAGAGAATAGCGGAACATAACACAACACATAACTTCATAAAAGGGTAAACATAATCGCCGGTAGATAAATTTGCCTTATAAACATACTTAAACAAAGTATTTATAATACAACCGGTTCTTATAGCCCAAAATATATAGGTGGCCACGCACTTAAAGATAACAATCGTGGCGGGACGGGGCCCGCCATACCACGGATGTACAAAATACCTATAGCATCGTGGAATATCCGTACGATAAATAAGCTTAGGAGAATGGAGCTTCGACAGGAATAGTGATCCTAAGAACGAGGATCCTCAATCGCCTTACCTCACTGCGGCGTGAACGCAGCCCGGGAAGGGGTCGATTACCAATATGTACCAAGTATGTAAAGTGGGAAAATCGTAATATGATATCATAAGTCTACAAGCAAGTGAGTCATGGAAGACAATAAAATACCTTTTCTTGTGCCTTACTAACAATGAGAGTGACAAGTATATATACATATATAATCTGCGTAAAATAGGAGGCTCATGATCAAAGCAGGTACCTGCCCGTAGTATCAAAAAGAAACCATCCTACTCCGGGACTATTTCACGCGTGGGTCTGTGGACCGCGTGAGGTACTCCTCGCATCGGTACTGTACTGCGGCATGGGACTATTTCACCCGCGTAAGCCCATGGGACTCGCGTGAGGTATTCCTCGCGTCATGGGTAGCAAATCCACGGGCAATTGGTATAACGATCTTGGGGACTTTCCGCCGGATATACTCTTACCACGAAGCAGATGGTATAACGATCTTGGGCAGTACCTCGGATATACTCTTTGCTGAGCGGATGGTATAACGATCTTGGGGCTTGCCCGCCGGATATACTCTTATCGTGCGGATGGTATAACGATCTTGGATCGCCTCGGATATACTCTTACATGAAGCGGATGGTATGGCGATCTTGGGGTGGCCCGCCGGACATACTTTACATCAAGGAGGTGGTATGACGATCTTGGGGCTTGCCTCGGACATACTCTTACCCTATCACAAATCATCATATCATAATAATAATAAGTTAAGAAAACTTATAACTTCTTTTTAGTCTTGTTCACATACTCTCTCATTTTAGTTTACTTAAGGCACTTAACCATATCTTTAATAAAAGAACAGAATTTAACCCAAGTACTACATACTTCAACTCTTTCAAAAGTGACTCTTCTTTATACATAAAAGCCTTTGGGCAATTGATGCCTTTAAATCAAGTTGCCTCTTCATATAATTATCTTACTTAGAGTAAATCCCTTCTCATTAACCTTTTATGAAGCTAATAGACCAACTTCCCATAAAGTTGTTATATTAACTCTATACTTTAGTAAAAATCATACTTTTCCCTTAACGAGGACTCATACGTTCTTAAAGCGAAAAGTCATTTTATACTCAAAACAAGTAAGAACACCAAATCTTGACGTCTCACCGTACTACATAGTTTCATCTATTCATGCTCAAGAGATAGGAAAGCTTCACATACCTCTTTGGTCAATCCACTTGCCAAGTCCAAACTACCGCAAGTAATATTTCAACCTATAATAGTCATGATACGTTTATTAACCTCTAATCTTAATGTAGAACAATCCAAGTTCAAAGTCACTAAATTCTAAGAAAAATCGGGCGGATTTCCTTTGTTTCTACTCACTTTGCCACCTTTCTCAAGGCCGAAATTATCATCAAAACACCACATTTTCTCAATCAATCCAACAATTCAAAGGGATTTCACACCCAAAATTTCTCGCCTCATAAGTTTACAACAAATCACTTAACAATTCTAAGGTAGTTTTTAGGCTACAACAAGCTCATTTGTTCTTCTTAACCCATTCTTCATATCCAAACCACATTTACTTGCATGCAAAGACTCTAAGTGCATTATTTTACTACCACGAGATCTTGCTTTCTAAGCATGCAACACTAGAACTAAGTTTAAAGGAAGAAATGTTACCTTAAAGTTTTAGCCAAAACTTATTCCAAATATTGCTAGCTTCCTTGCCAAGAACACTACCACAACAATGCCAACAAGCTAGCTACAAGCTTCCTTTTCTTGTTCTTAACTTTCAGATTTTTCTAAGGGTTTTTAGAGAGAAGGGGGAGCAATTTGAGAGAGAGAGAGAAGATGAAAGATAGAAAATGTCCAAGTCTTGGTCAATATATTGCATGCAACAGAAAATCAGATGGGGGGGGACACTTGTCACCCTCCCATGGTCTCTTTTAAAACAAAAATCAGATTTTCTAAGTTTTTCCGCCCAAATTTCCCGCCTCGGCGCCGCGGCGCTGAAACCTCCGCAACCTCTCTGAACTTTCGGCGCGCGCCGCTGTCCGGAAGCGGCGCTGCAACTTCAGCGACCCTCGATGCTTTAGGCGCGCGACCACTGCATCCGGCCCGCGGCCACGCGCTTAGTCCAAACGCATTTACGCCCGATCACGCTGAACTTGTAACTCTCATAACTTTCTACTCCGACGCCCTATCGACGAACGGTTGGTTGCGTTGGAATCAAGACTCAACGAACTACGTCCTAGGCCTTTAAAATACTTAGGAACTCTCAACGAATCGGGTCATAACCCGCCTCAAAGTTGACTACAACCCGCCCGGAATAATCCGTCAACCTATCCTTTGAAAATTTAAGTCCTACGTGTTTTCGTACGCTCTCATACGTAGGGTCAGAACTACGGGGTCTAAAATTCTCCCCCCCTTAGAAACATTCGTCCCGAATGTTCCTTCTAGGCGTACTCAAATCACAACATCAACATAGACCCTCTTAACCATTCTTTTGCAAATAAAGCCCCACGAGCCACAACATACGTAAATGCTAAATCAAAGCTAACAAGCAGGAAAGTGGGTTACCTGGAGGTATAGGAAATAGGTGAGGGTACTTCTTCATCATGTCATCCTCTGCTTCCCACGTCATTTCCTCCCTGTTTTCGTTCCGCCATAGGACCTTGACGGAAGCTTGGCGTCTTTCGTCCAAGTCGTCTAACGACGATCGAGTATCGCTATGGGACTCTCTTCATACGATAACTCCTGTTACTTGGACATCCTGAACCGTGCACTCTAGATGGATCTCAATACATTTCCGCAACATGGACACATGAAAATCGGATGCACCGCCTCCAAATCGGACGGAAGATCTAACTCATGCGCAACCTTGCCTACCCTACGGACAATCCGTCACGCCCAACGTACCTTGGGCTAAGCTTCCCTTTCTTTCCAAATCTCATCACGCCTTCATGGGCGATACCTTTAGGAAAACCCAATCATCTATCTCAAATTCCAAGTGTCGACGATGATCTGCATCGACTTTTTGCCGACTCGAGCCGCCAACAACCGCTCTGGATAAGCTTCACCTTATCCATCGCTGGACTAAGTCCGCCCGACTAATCGAACTTCTCCCACTCGAACCAACTATCGGTGACTGCACTTCCTCCCGTATAAGGCCTCAAGGCGCCATCCGAATCGGAATGGTAGCTATTGTTATAAGCAAACTCCACGAGAGGTAAATGATCCTCCCGGCTACCACGAAATCAATAACACAAGCCCGCAACATATCCTCAAAGTATGCGGATAGTGCGTTCGGCTGTCCGTCGATCACGAGGATGAAACGTCTTGAGACTCACTGTGTCCCTAATCCCTTCGAAAAGACCTCCAGAAATTAGCCGAACCGGGCTCTCTATCTCGATATAATCGACACCGGACTCAGTGCGGTCTCACAATCTCTCTAATATATAATCGGGCATAGTCCTCAAAAACGCTGCTCGTTACGTAGGAAGAAAATGGTGATTTAAATCGACCGTCGATAATCGCCCAAATGGAATCATGCTTCCTCTGAGTGGTAGGTAGCCCTGTAATAAAATCCATATTTATCACCTCCCACTTCCAAGTCGGAATATCAATGGCCTGCAACAGCCTCGCTTCGGTGCTCAATCTTAACTGCGACAATTCGCATCGTGCCACGAACTCCGCAACGTCCTCTCTTTAGGCCATCCCACCAATACACGATTCGAGGTCATGGTACATCTTAGTCGACCGGATGAATAGAATAACGAGCACCGCGTGCCTCACGAGAATCTGGCGAAGTCCTGTCATCGGGAACACACAACCGGCCCTCGAATCTTAGCACCCCATCAGGCGCTACCTCAAATAGACTCTTCTCCTTCTGGAGAGCTGCATCTCGGTACCGTACCAAAATCGGATCCTCATACTGTCGCCTCCTTACCTCCTCGACGATAGAAGACTCGGCAACCTCTCGAACCCGAATTCCCTCACTATCAGAATCAACCAAACGAACCCCAAGGCTCGCTAGCTGATGTAACTCTCGGACCATATCCCTCTTCTCTGGCTGAACATCAGACAGACTACCCATCGATCTGCGACTAAGGGCATCTGCCACCACATTGGCCTTCCCTGGGTGGTATAGAATATCAACATCGTAATCCTTAAGTAGCTCCAACCACCGTCTCTGTCGCAAGTTCAGCTCCCTCTGGCTGAAGATATACTGGAGACTCTTGTGGTCTGTGTAAATGTCCACATGAACTCCATATAAATAATGTCTCCAGATCTTTAAGGCATGAATCACTGCTGCCAGCTCCAAGTCATGTGTGGGATAGTTCTTCTCATGTTTCCTAAGCTGTCGGGATGCATAAGCTATAACCTTGCCGTGCTGCATCAGCACGCACCCAAGCCCGACACCTGACGCGTCACAATAAACCACATATCCATCTAAGCCCTCTGGAAGAGTAAGAACTGGGGCGGTCGTCAACTTCTCCTTTAGCAACTGAAAACTTTCCTCACAAGTATCCGTCCACCGGAACATAGCTGCCTTCTGAGTCAGCTTAGTCAAAGGTGCTGAAATAGAAGCAAACTTCTCCACAAACCTCCGATAATAACCTGCAAGGCCCAAAAAGCTGCGCACCTCTGTCGGTGTAGTGGGTCTAGGCCAAGTCTTGACTGCCTCAATCTTTGCTGTATCAACCCGAATACCATCGGCCCCGATAACATGCCCTAAGAAAGCCACTGACGCCAGCCAGAACTCGCACTTCGAGAACTTGGCATACAACTGCCGGTCTCGGAGGACTCCCAATACCGTCCTCAAATGATCTGTATGCTCCCGCTCTGTGCGCGAATACACCAAGATATCATCAATGAAAACTATAACGAACATATCCAAGAATGGCCTGAACACCCTATTCATCAAATCCATGAATACTGCTGGGGCGTTGGTCAACCCGAAAGACATCACCCTGAACTCATAGTGCCCATACCGGGTCCTGAATGCAGTCTTTGGGATATCTACCTCTCTAACTCGTACCTGATGATAACCAGACCGCAGGTCTATCTTGGAAAAACACTTTGCACCCTGCAACTGGTCAAACAAATCGTCAATCCTGGGGAGGGGATATCTATTCTTGATAGTTACCTTGTTCAGCTGCCTGTAATCAATACACATACGCAGCGTCCCATCCTTCTTCTTTACAAATAACACTGGTGCTCCCCAAGGAGAAACACTTGGCCTAATAAAGCCTTTCTCCAGCAAATCTTTCAGCTGGTCCTTCAACTCCTTCAGCTCGGCAGGTGCCATCCTGTATGGCGGAATAGATATCGGCCGAGTATCTGGCGCCAAATCAATGCAAAACTCAATCTCCCTTTCGGGAGGGATACCCGGAAGCTCATCTGGGAATACATCTGGAAACTCTCTAACGACCGGAACTGACTGAAGGTCCGGTACCTCAGCCTCAGTGTCGAATACCCGAACCATATGGTAGATATACCCTTTCCGCACCATCTTCCTAGCCTTGAGGTAAGAAATAAACTTACCCTGGCGTCACGAGATTCCTTCCACTCGATAACCATTGCGTCGGAACCGGAACCGAACTAATCTCTCTCTACAGTCCACGTTGGCATAGCAAGATGCTAGCCAATCCATACCCATAATCACATCAAAGTCCATCATATCCAACTCTATCAAGTCGGCTGAGTCGGCGGTATCTATAGTCACAGACAAGCCTTATACACTCGCCACGGCTACCATCGAATCACTCATGGCGTAGCCACCTCAAAAGGTCTTATGGACTCGGGCTCTATCCACTATTCTACGGCAATATGAGGAGATATGTAGGACAAGGTAGAACTGGATCTATCAAAGCATATACATCACGAAGAAACCAATAATGTACTGTGGCGATCCGGCGACGCCTCCGGTCTGTCATTGCGACATAGCATAGATGCGGTTACGAGGACCGCTAGAATCGAACCCCTACCACGACCTGCGCGCTCGGCTGCTGGCCATAAGTACCACGCCTCGGGCGTCTAACCATCGAAGATGAAGATCCGAATGCACCCGTTGGCTGAACGTAATGCTCCGCCGCCTGGGGCGGACAATCTTCTTCGATGGCCTGCTGCCACAAGAGTAACATGATCTCGAACCCATACGGCACTTCGCCGGATGAGACCTACCGCATCGAACGCACCGGAGGTAGGTGGTCTCGATTAGTCGGCTCTCGCCTCGCGAAAACTCGACGTCCCGGAGCCACGACTGCTCGAATAACCTCGCGATCGGACCTCCCGCGAAAGCGTGAAGGAGCACTCGAGCCGGTGGAAGGTGGACTAGTCTGCCGAGGCCGCCGCCTCAGCCTCGAGAACCCGATGTCACGGCCTCTTGGCCGCCCAATCTAGCGATCCTGCCTCTCTGTCCTCGATCCTCGCGTATGCTGCATCTGGCAATATCCATCCTCGGTGAAGTGCCACTCCTAAGCAGATGTCATGTGTCGGTCTAGCCCCATCACGTATCTATGAACCCTGTCTGCCATATCAGGTACAATGGTGTGTGCATATCTCGGCCAGAGTCAAACTCAGTGTGCTCCCGATAGTCCTCCCGTCTGTCTCAAGGTCAAGAACCTATCTCACGCGGGCTCTCCTCACCTCGGGAGGCAAGAAGTGGTCTAGGAACGCCTCTGTGAACTCCTCCCAATCAGTGGAAGAGCATCCTCACCTCGCCAATACCCATGACTCAAACTAGTTCAACGCAATATCGCGTAACGGTAGAAGCTAGTATAATGACTCGGTCTCGATGCCCTAAGAACCTGCATGGTCCGTCAGAATCGCGGACAAACTCCTGCGGATCTCATCGAATCTCGAACCATAGAACTTCGGGTGGGTGACAACCCGAAATCCGAATCCGTAAGTATCGGCTCTAGGGTTGGCGCTGCTCTGTCGTGCGCCGCCACGCTATCTTTGGTCGATGAATCGAATCATTCCCGTAATCCACGTGCTCGGACCATGCGTGGGGATCGAGGCTCTGTACGCGGTCTCGATGGCGCGTCACGCTCGAACTCTGCTGAGGCTGGCGACGACGTGGAACTTGCCGCCCTGAACATCATCTCTGGTAAGGACTGGGCCTGTGCCCTCGTGACTCTCCGCGTCCCACTAGCAGCACCCTCAGCTGCCTTGCCCTTCTGGGCTGCGGTTGCCTTGCGTGGAGGCATATCTGATACATAAGGGAAAACATCAGGGGAGATTCAACCTATAACTCAGCTCTATTGCACGATCTTAGAGTGAAAGAATGGAAACCAATCCTAAATATCCTGCGACCTCACGATTATAGATGTGGTGCGACACACCGATAATCAAGACTACTGCTAGACACGGTGCGTGGACACTTTCCGAGGACTAATCGCTCACGATACCACTTTTGTCACGACCCCGGGCGGCGGTACCTCTAGGGGTACCTGTCGGTATATGTCAGAGAATAGCAGCGGAACATAACACAACACATAACTTCATAAAAAGGGTAAAACATAGCGGCGGTAGATAAAGTCGCTTTATAAACATACTTAAACAAAGTATTTATAATACAACTGGTTCTTATAGCCCAAAATATATAGGTGGCCACAGACTTAAAGATAACAATCGTGGCGGGACGGGCCCCGCCATACCCACGGATGTACAAAATACCTATAGCGTCGGGAATATCCGTACGATAAATAAGCTTCCGAGGAATGGAGCTTCGACAGGAATAGTGATCCTAAGAGCGAGGATCCTCAATCGCTTACCACCTGCGGCGTGACGCGGCCCAGGAAGGGTCGTTACACAATATGTACCAAGTATGTAAAGTGGGAAAATCGTAATATGATATCATAAGTCTCAAGCAATTTGGAGTCATGGAAGACAATAAAATACCTTTTTGTGCCTTACTAACAATGAGTGACAAGTATATATACATATATATAATCTGCATAAAATAGGAGGCTCATGATCAAAAGCAGGTACCTCGCGTAGTATCAAAAAGAAACCATCCTACTCACGGGACTATTTCACCGCGTGGGTCCTGTGGACCCGCATGAGGTACTCTCGCGTCGGTGTACTGCCGGCATGGGACTATTTCACCCGCATAAGCCCATAAGGACTCGCGTGAGGTATTCCTCGCGTCATGGGTAGCAAATCCACGGAGCAGGTGGTATAACGATCTTGGGGACTTTCCGCCGGATATACTCTTACCACGAAGCAGATGGTATAACGATCTTGAGGTACCTCGGATATACTCTTTGCTGGAGCAGATGGTATAACGATCTTGGGGCTTGCCCGCCGGATACTCTTATCTTGGTGCGGATGGTATAACGATCTTGGATCGCCCGCCGGATATACTCTTACTGCAAGCGGATGGTATGACGATCTTGGTGGCCCGCCGGACATACTCTTACTGAAGGAGGTGGTATGGCGATCTTGGGGCTTGCCCGCCGGACATACTCTTACCCTATCACAAACGGTCATCATATCATAATAATAATAAGTTAAGAAAACTTATAACTTCTTTTTAGTCTTGTTCACATACTCTCTCATTTTAGTTTACTTAAGGCACTTAACCATATCTTTAATAAAAGAACACCGGGAATTTAACCCAAGTACTACATACTTCAACTCTTTCAAAAGTGACTCTTCTTTATACATAAAAGCCTTTGGGCAATTGATGCCTTTAAATCAAGTTGCCTCTTCATAATTTTTTACTTAGAGTAAATCCCTTCTCATTAACCTTTTATGAAGCTAATAGACCAACTTCCCATAAAGTTGTTATATTAACTCTATACTTTAGTAAAAATCATACTTTTCCCTTAACCAAGGGACTCATACGTTCTTAAAACGAAAAGTCATTTTATACTCAAAACAAGTAAGAACACCAAATCTTGTCGTCTGGTACTACATAGTTTCATCTATTCATGCTCAAGAGATAGGAAAGCTTCACATACCTCTTTGGTCAATCCACTTGCCAAGTCCAAACTACCGCAAGTAATATTTCAACCTATAATAGTCATGATACGTTTATTAACCTCTAATCTTAATGTAGAACAATCCAAGTTCAAAGTCACTAAATTCTAAGAAAAATCGGGCAGCATTTCCTTTGTTTCTACTCACTTTGCCACCTTTCTCAAGGCCGAAATTATCATCAAACACCACATTTTCTACCGATCAATCCAACAATTCAAAGGATTTCCACCCAAAATTTACGCCTCATAAGTTTACAACAAATCACTTAACAATTCTAAGGTAGTTTTTAGGCTACAACAAGCTCATTTGTTCTTCTTAACCCATTCTTCATATCCAAACCACATTTACTTGCATGCAAAGACTCTAAGTGCATTATTTTACTACCACGAGATCTTGCTTTCTAAGCGTGCAACACTAGAACTAAGTTTAAAGGAAGAAATGTTACCTTAAAGTTTTAGCCAAAACTTATTCCAAATATTGCTAGCTTCCTTGCCAAGAACACTACCACAACAATGCCAACAAGCTAGCTACAAGCTTCCTTTTCTTGTTCTTAACTTTCGATTTTTCTAAGGGTTTTTAGAGAGAAGGGAGCAATTTGAGAGAGAGAGAGAGAAGATGAAAGATAGAAAATGTCAAGTCTTGGTCAATATATTGCATGCAACAGAAAATCAGATGGGGACACTTGTCACCTCCCATGGTCTCTTTTAAAACAAAAATCAGATTTTCTAAGTTTTTTAGCCCAAATTTCCGCCTCGGCGCGCGGCCCAGCCCGGCGCCAGCGGCCAAACCTCCGCGACCTCTCTACGAACTTTGGCGCGCGCTGCATCCGGGCAGCGGCGCTGCAACTTCAGCGACCCTCGATGCTTTAGGCGCGCGACCTGCATCGGCGCGGCATGCCGCGCTTAGTCCGAAACGCATTTACGCCCATCACGCTGAACTTGTAACTCATAACTTTCTACTCCGACGCCCTATCGACGAACGGTTGGTTGCGTTGGAATCAAGACTCAACGAACTACGTCCTAGGCCTTTAAAATACTTAGGAACTCTCAACGAATCGGGTCATAACCCGCCTCAAAGTTGACTACAACCCGCCCGGAATAATCCGTCAACCTATCCTTTGAAAATTTAAGTCCTACATGCTTTCGTACGCTCTCATACGTAGGGTCAGAACTACGGGGTCTAACAGTAGGCTGGAGCAGGCTATCTCTTCATTTGTTTTAATAAGAAAATTATTTTCAATCTAAATTCAAACTTATAGGATTTTTCTGTTTTGAATACACTTTAGTGAGCAGATTTTTACTTGATGTATTCATGAATACAACAAGACCGTTTTATGAACAAAACCGTTTTATGAATACAGCGAGGCTATAACAACTAAAAAGTAGTTACGCCTTGTAAATATTGAATCTATAGCTATGACAAATTTAGAACCCACAAACTATAATCATTTGTGTAAATTTTACTTATAATTGACACTTAATATGAAAGTTGTCAAAACGGCCAAGCTAGTTCAAGCCTCGCGGGCCAAGGAATTTGATGGACTGGGACATGCAGACCTTTCATTTGAAAGGGCCTTCAAATGGCCAGGCTTACAAGGATAGTACACTGGAGCAGACTATCTCTTCATTTTTTTAATAAGAAAAATTATTTTCAATCTAAATTCAAACTTATAAGATTTTTCTGTTTTGAATACACTTTAGTGAGCATATTTTTACTTGATGTATTCATGAATACAACAAGACCGTTTTATGAACAAGACCGTTTTATGAATACAGCGAGGCTATAGCAACAAAAAAATAGTTACGTCTTGTAAATATTGAAACTATAGCTATGACAAATTTAGAACTCACAAACTATAATCATTTGTGTAAGTTTTACTTATAATTGACACTTAATATTAAAGTTGTCAAAACGGCCAAGCTAGTTCAAGCATCGCAGGCCAAGGAATTTGATGGACTGGGACATGCAAACCTTTCATTTGAAAGGTCCTTCAAATGGCCAGGCTTACAAGGATAGTAGGCTGGAGCAGGCTTTCTCTTCATTTTTTTAATAAGAAAAATTAGTTTCAATCTAAATTCAAACTTATAAGATTTTTCTGTTTTGAATACACTTTAGTGAGCAGATTTTTACATGATGTATTCATGAATACATCAAGACCGTTTTATGAACAAGACCGTTTTATGAATACAACGAGGCTATAACAACTAAAAAGTAGTTACGCCTTCTAAATATTAAAACTATAGCTATGACAAATTTAGAACCCACAAATTATAATCATTTGTGTAAGTTTTACTTATAATTGACACTTAATATTAAAGTTGTCAAAATGGCCAAGCTAATTCAAGCCTCGCGGGCCAAGGAATTTGATGGACTGGGACATGCAGACCTTTCATTTGAAAGGGCCTTCAAATGGCCAGGCTTACAAGGATAGTAGGCTGGAGCAGGCTATCTCTTCATTTTTTTAAAAAGAAAAATTATTTTCAATCTAAATTCAAACTTATAAGATTTTTCTGTTTTGAATACACTTTAGTGAGCAGATTTTTACTTGATGTATTTATGAATACAACAAGACCGTTTTATGAATACACCGAGGCTATAGCAACTAAAAAGTAGTTACGCCTTGTAAATATTGAAACTATAGCTATGACAAATTTAGAACCCACAAACTATAATCATTTGTGTAAGTTTTACTTATAATTGACACTTAATATTAAAGTTGTCAAAACGGCCAAGCTAGTTCAAGCCTCGCGGGCCAAGAAATTTGATGGACTGGGACAGGCAAACCTTTCATTTGAAAAGGCCTTCAAATGGCCAGGTTTACAAGTATAGTAGGTTGGAGCAGGCTATCTCTTCATTTTTTTAATAAGAAAAATTATTTTAAATCTAAATTCAAACTTATAAGATTTTTCTGTTTTGAATACACTTTAGTGAGCAGATTTTTACTTGATGTATTCATGAATACAACAAGACCGTTTTATGAATACAGCGAGGCTATAACATCTAAAAAGTAGTTACGCCTTGTAAATATTGAATCTATAGCTATGACAAATTTAGAACTCACAAACTATAATCATTTGTGTAAGTTTTACTTATAATTGACAATATTAAAGTTGTCAAAACGGCCAAGCTAGTTCAAGCCTCGCGGGCCAAGAAATTTGATGTACTGGGACAGGCAGACCTTTCATTTGAAAGGGCCTTCAAATGGCCAGGCTTACAAGGATAGTAGGCTGGAGTAGACTATCTCTTCATTTTTTTAATAAGAAAAATTATTTTCAATCTAAATTCAAACTTATAAGATTTTTCTGTTTTGAATACACTTTAGTGAGCATATTTTTACTTGATGTATTCATGAATACAACAAGACCGTTTTATGAACAAGACCGTTTTATGAATACAGCGAGGCTATAGCAACTAAAAAGTAGTTACGTCTTGTAAATATTGAAACTATAGCTATGACAAATTTAGAACTCACAAACTATAATCATTTGTGTAAGTTTTACTTATAATTGACACTTAATATTAAAGTTGTCAAAACGGCCAAGCTAGTTAAAGCCTCGCGGGCCAAGGAATTTGATGGACTGGGACAGGCAAACCTTTCATTTGAAAGGTCCTTCAAATGGCCAGGCTTACAAGGATAGTAGGCTGGAGCAGGCTATCTCTTCCTTTTTTTAATAAGAAAAATTATTTTCAATCTAAATTCAAACTTATAAGATTTTTCTGTTCTGAATACACTTTTGTGAGCAGATTTTTACATGATGTATTCATGAATACAACAAGACCGTTTTATGAACAAGACCGTTTTATGAATACAGCGAGGCTATAGCAACTAAAAAGTAGTTACGCTTTCTAAATATTGAAACTATAGCTATGACAAATTTAGAACCCACAAACTATAATCATTTGTGTAAATTTTACTTATAATTGACACTTAATATTAAAGTTGTCAAAATGGCCAAGCTAATTCAAGCCTCGCGGGCCAAGGAATTTGATGGACTGGGACAGGCAGACCTTTCATTTGAAAGGGCCTTCAAATGACCAGGCTTACAAGGATAGTAGGCTGGAGCAGGCTATCTCTTTATTTTTTTAATAAGAAAAATTATTTTCAATCTAAATTCAAACTTATACACTTTAGTAAGCAGTTTTTTACTTGATGTATTCATAAATACAACAAGACCGTTTTATGTACAAGACCGTTTTATGAATACAGCGAGGCTATAACAACTAAAAAGTAGTTACTCCTTGTAAATATTGAATCTATAGCTATGACAAATTTAGAACTCACAAACTATAATCATTTGTGTAAGTTTTACTTATAATTGACAATATTAAAGTTGTCAAAACGGCCAAGCTAGTTCAAGCCTCGCGGGCCAAGAAATTTGATGTACTGGGACAGGCAGACCTTTCATTTGAAAGGGCCTTCAAATGGCCAGGCTTACAAGGATAGTAGGCTGGAGTAGACTATCTCTTCATTTTTTTAATAAGAAAAATTATTTTCAATCTAAATTCAAACTTATAAGATTTTTCTGTTTTGAATACACTTTAGTGAGCATATTTTTACTTGATGTATTCATGAATACAACAAGACCGTTTTATGAACAAGACCGTTTTATGAATACAGCGAGGCTATAGCAACTAAAAAGTAGTTACGTCTTGTAAATATTGAAACTATAGCTATGACAAATTTAGAACTCACAAACTATAATCATTTGTGTAAGTTTTACTTATAATTGACACTTAATATTAAAGTTGTCAAAACGGCCAAGCTAGTTAAAGCCTCGCGGGCCAAGGAATTTGATGGACTGGGACAGGCAAACCTTTCATTTGAAAGGTCCTTCAAATGGCCAGGCTTACAAGGATAGTAGGCTGGAGCAGGCTATCTCTTCATTTTTTTAATAAGAAAAATTATTTTCAATCTAAATTCAAACTTATAAGATTTTTCTGTTTTGAATATACTTTTGTGAGCAGATTTTTACATGATGTATTCATGAATACAACAAGACCGTTTTATGAACAAGACCGTTTTATGAATACAGCGAGGCTATAGCAACTAAAAAGTAGTTACGCTTTCTAAATATTGAAACTATAGCTATGACAAATTTAGAACCCACAAACTATAATCATTTGTGTAAATTTTACTTATAATTGACACTTAATATTAAAGTTGTCAAAATGGCCAAGCTAATTCAAGCCTCGCGGGCCAAGGAATTTGATGGACTGGGACAGGCAGACCTTTCATTTGAAAGGGCCTTCAAATGGCCAGGCTTACAAGGATAGTAGGCTGGAGCAGGCTATCTCTTTATTTTTTTAATAAGAAAAATTATTTTCAATCTAAATTCAAACTTATACACTTTAGTAAGCAGTTTTTTACTTGATGTATTCATAAATACAACAAGACCGTTTTATGAATACAGCGAGGCTATAACAACTAAAAAGTAGTTACTCCTTGTAAATATTGAATCTATAGCTATGACAAATTTAGAACCCACAAACTATAATCATTTGTGTAAGTTTTACTTATAATTGACACTTAATATTAAAGTTGTCAAAACAGCCAAGCTAGTTTAAGCCTCGCGGGCCAAGGAATTTGATGGACTGGAACAGGCAGACCTTTCATTTGAAAGGGCCTTCAAATGGTCAGGCTTACAAGGATAGTAGGCTGGAGCAGGCTATCTCTTCATTTTTTTTAATAAGAAAAATTATTTTCAATCTAAATTTAAATTTATAAGTATGTCAATTTGTTAACATTTCTAGTTATGTGGAAGTATATAATTTTACGATAACTTATAATAAACAACACCAAACAACATCAAGCACATTTGAACCTGTTTGTGATAAGTTGTCTTAGTTAACATCTTTACCTTCATCTACGTTCATATATATGCAAATTTAATTAGTTAAATATTCTGAAATAACTATATTTCAAAAATTAATAATATTTAAAGTATTACCACTTTGAATTTGTGTAGAGTCGTGCAACCAATTTCGAGTAGCAACAAGTGTTTGGACGTTTTTATGATGGATGCAATGTTATACCTGGTGATTAGAAATTTTACTTTTAAGGATTTAACACTACACAGGTAATCGACCTCGAGAAATTCAGAATTTACTTTAGCAGTTATACATTCATGTATGTTACGATTTTAACGTGTAGATAATGATCATTTTGAGAGGCTGAATACACAAAAAACATTACTTTGTGTTAAACTATAAATATTCCCCTCTCCCTTACTCATAATACATCTAATTTTCAACACAAGTACTATATAAGCTCTCAGTTCGTAACAAGCATTAAAGCTTGATTTTCCGGTGACGTTGTCTGACAGTTTCGCCGGAAACAATTCAATAAGATTTTTTCTAAATCTTTTGCTTTACTATTTGATAATTCATCTTTATTTATTTGTCTTATTATTATTTTAAAACAATAAGTTCTCAACATCAAGAAGTTAATATTTGATCATTATAATTATGTGCCCTTGACCTCCAAATTAAACATAAATTTAATTATTATCCTAATTCACTAATTTAGGGGTAAACGATAATCGGTGTTTATATCAAATCAACTATTATAGCTAATTCTTGCGGCACACTTGTAAACTTCAACCGGAACATCTAAATAATTAAACCAATAACATACTTGAGTCAATCAAGATATTCTTTTCAGGGAAACAATGAATCAACATCAAGTACATACATGTAAACTTAACATGCTAATAATATAATGCTAGTTTTGGAAATAAGAGCAACAAAAATCACTGAAAGTCTAGAGCTTTTTTCTTAAAACAATAATGTTCGATCCAACTTGACCGCACTTCAACTGCATTACCATAACATCCGGGGGCGGAGCCATAATAGAGTTATAGATTCAGCAGAACCCAACAAATACATGTAGACTAAACAATCAAATATAATACTAAGTTTGAAAATAAGAACAACATAAATACAATCTATTTTTTTAATGACCATAATATCTGAGCCAACTTGAGCGCACTTCAACTACATTATCATAACTTCCACATGCGGAGCCATAATAGATACAGGTTCAACAGAACCTAGTAACCTTGACTCAAACCCTGCATTTGTGTAATTAAGAAGTTCAGTTAATAGATATGCATAATGAACCTCGAAATTACCAATAAGCAAAAAGAGTTATAGTAGTTCATAACCTGTAAACTTAAAATTCTGAATCCGCCTCTGACAATTTGTATTCCATTATTTTGGGACGAAACTCAATTCCTTCAACAAAGAGTCCAGCTTTGTAATGAAGATGTTTAATCTCAATCAGTCTTGCTTCAACAGGCCCATCGTCACCTTTCTTGCTATTAAAGTATCCCAATTCCACTTCCAACCATCCATCGTCTCGCATTTTTGGAATTTTCCCACTTCCTATAATCTGTTGATCATTATCTCCTCCAAAAATCCTTCTATTTTGGGTCCATGTTGCAAGTTTCACAGTATTGGCTTGGTTTTCAGTCTCGGTGTCACTTTCATAATTAACAAACCTAATAATTGCATTAGCAGATTCAAGTCCATTGGATACATTTATCAATTTGAACACCAAATAAGCAGCATAATCTGTCTTTGGTGACAGCATTTCTGTTCCTATTCTTCCACGGATATCCAACCAACGTACAGAAACAAGATATGCCACTTCTGAGAATCTGCAAGCAAAAGTATTGCAAGAAACATTTGTAAGGAAACTTTTATAATTTTTTTAAAAAATATAGCGCTTATCTCCGTAGCCCTCATTTGTTTTACATTAAAATCTTTATTTGATCTTAATAGGTCTTAAGATCTTAAATAAAGTCTTAGGTTACCATTAAAAGGTACTTTTGTATGGATAATATTAACCACCACTTTGTCCACAATGTGGACCACCAGCTCTACCCACCTCCACCCCCACTCTCCTAACCCCACCTCCACCACCACCACCCACCCAACCCTCGCCCCATCCCCCACCCATCTCTACCCCTCATCCCTCCACCACTAATTACCTTTGCCATCACTACTACCAGCCCACCCTCCCAACCCCCCACCCTTCCATGCCACCCCCACCACTCACCCCACCACCACCATCACCACCCACCCAACATTCGCGCCATCATCCCACCACCACTAGCCATAACAACTACCACCCCACCCTCCCAACCCCACTACTCCACGCCACCCCCACCTTCCCCGCTAACCACCACCACGCCATTGTCAACTATCAGCCACCACCACAACTGTCAGTCGCTATCACCACTGTTGTCATCGCCGCCACCACCACCACCACTATACTATCACCATTGTTGTCATCGCCACCACCACCACCACTATCAGTCACTACCAGAGGCCATTCCATACTATGAACCCTCTACCATCATAACTAGAACCGGTCACCAACTATCACCAACACCATTGTCAACCACTACACGTTCTTCAGCCACCACCACCGCCGCTACTACAGAGCATCTCCAACATCACTAGAGAACATAAATGTATCATTTTTTTATCAAATAATAAATTTATTTTATTAGACTTATATTTATTTTTTAATATTTAGTTACTTTTTTTATTTAAATTGTATATTTATAAACAAATACATTATGCACATTCAGATGTCAAAAAACAAACAGTCTTAATCATTCAGTGTTCAGATTTAAAGACAACATCTTAATAATTCAGACATGTATTAATTCAGATTAAGACGTCTTAATCTTAATGAAAACAAATGAGGCCTTAGTAGGTTTGCCAGATACGATTGAATTTGTTAGAAGCCAATGGGTTTTGGATACCGAATGGTTAAACTAAAAAGTAATAATTATTAAAGAACATTGAGTTATATACACTATATGTGCAATTTAATTTGTTATAGTAGGCTTTCAAAACGTTGACCGGAACCTGGCCACTAGCCTGACTGTCGGAGTTGACGCCGTACAAAAACCACTATTGTGGAACCACCTTTTCTTAAATAGCGCAGATGTTTCTTTTACCATCTTTCCTGTATGATAATTGTCCCTAGTTGATTAAAAAGAGAAATATTAAGGGGTTTATAGGCTTGAGTGGACTCTCCACCTAATAAACTGTTTTCTTTCTGGGTTGGGTTGTTCTATTCAGTCAATATTAATTGATATTAGAGCATACTGATTAACGATTGAGGAAGAAAATTAAGAGAGGTTAGTAGAGTGTGAACCGTGAGTGGTGACTTGGAATCAGGAGGGGTGTCAACAGTGCCCAACTGTAGGACGCTATGATTGGTAGCTTGGATCTAAAAGAAGTGTCAGCTGTGAGCGTGACCAACTGGACTAGATGAGTGCCAGAGTGGTTGTCTGGATGTTCTTGAGGGGCTTTCCCACCTAATAGACTAGACTTTTTTTTGGGCTCTCATGTTTAATCTATAACAACTCTAAAGTAGGCAGTTCTTATATCAGACTTGATATGAAAAATTACATGTTATGGTAGGTTAATATATAAGATTTGATATGAAAAATTACATGTTATGGTAGGTCAACTTAATCTAATAATGCTATTTATATTCTTATGAAATGCATTCCTTTATTTTTATCAATACAAACGGAGAGACGGTCTTTATTATAACCACATCTTTGAAATGAGTTATGGAGTAAGAACATCGATTTCTCAACAAGATCAATTTTTTTGATTGTATGATGTTCCTCAAAAAATATTTGAGCCAAATGAGAGAAAGAAAGAGCAATTGCATTGCATAAAACATTTACAAGGACGAATATTTGTTCTCTCTTCTTTATATATAATAAAATAATATAAAAATGAAGTTGTAGATGAAAGAAAATGAAGAGAGAGATAAACCTGGAATCGGGGTGTCTCCTCCATTGCCAAAAGTATGCGTTATCGCCCCATGAAATTGTAAGCTGTCTTGGTGCTATCATAAAACACTTCTTCCCACTATGCTTATCAAGTGAAAAACTCTGAGAATAAAGACAAAGTATTAAACAATATTCAAAATGTATGATATTGTACTCCATCTGTCTCAATTTATGTGATATATTTTTTTTATTTCGCTAAAAAAAGAATGATATATTTTCTTATTTTGTCTTTTACGTTTAACGAGATGATCTATAACCAAATAAATATCTTTAACTTGTTTTAGACCATAAGCTTCAAAAGTCTTCCTTTATTTCTTAAACTTCGTATCGAGTCAAATTATATCACATAAATTAAGACGAAAAGAGTATTTATTATTCGATTAATTCAAATTCACACTATTGCGTTTTACATAGCTGATAAAGTTCATTTTCTCTCTTCACTCTACCATTCTTTCTCTCCTCCATTCTATGTGTGATCCGTTATTCTTTCGTAAGATTCGAGCACTATTTATTAGAAAATTTTCATTCACAATCATTTTCAACCCACTTATTTGGGTGGTTGTTACACAGTTTGATAAAGTATCTTATTATATAACTATATTGTATTGTAATTGTATTATTTTGGTGATGTTTGAAAAGATTGTATTGTATTCCGTGTTACGTTATGTCTCACATCAACAATCAACAATATGAAGAATAACTTTCACTATTATAAAGAAAAGTAGCATACATGGTAGAGTTATTCTAAAAAAAATAGAGGAAAGGATAAAATGTAATTATAAAGTAACTAACAAAGTCAAAATAAGAAAATAAAAATACGATAGCGATATGATCACACCATATCAGCCGTTATACAAAATGAGACTTTCGTCGTTACATAAAAATGAATTTAACAATATAATATAATGAAATTAAAGTAACAATTTAAACAAATACTGTATTTAAAATAACAAACAATAGATAACAACCACTTTGGAGAGTCAAAACAAGATTCGTTCGATTTTTTTAGTTGCATTAACTACGAAAAAGATAACTGAATAGGTATCTACAACATGTTCAATTTACAACAGCATATAAAAGTTGGCCACTAAAAGTTCCCCCTTCACCAACAACAATAAAAACATCAAAATGATTAATGAATTGGAACGAAAATCACAGGAGATTAGATTTTAATGTCCAGTAAAAATAAAAATACTAGATGATTATTTCTTCACACTTGCATGAGCTGTCGAGACCTGATACCAAGATTCAGGAGCGGAGCTAAAGAGGGCAAGGGGATCAATTGAATTCTCTTGGCCCAAAAATTATATTGCAAATAGGGAAGAAACAGATTATTTATTGATATTAAGTGGATTCAATGAGGGAAATATTTAATGATAGAATATTACAAATGGAAGGAAATTCGATAATCAACCATTCAATTTTTTTTGTGTCAAACACGACTTTGTATTTCGTTTTTTCTGTTCACACACCTTTCCACAAAATGAAAAAGCCGAACGAAAAATTCAAACCATAAACAACTTAATTCGTGCCCTCCCTGCCCACGCCTCTATCCTCCTATTTTTGGCATTACACTCTCTCAATGACAAAAATCATTGACAAAATCAATTAGATGGTCTAAATTTCCTTCTAATTCATCACTTACAAAATCAATCGCTACCATCACTGGCACCCGACCCAATCCCCACCGTCCTAAGTCGGGCAGCCCACCCAGCCCCACAATGGGAGCCTCAGAACAACCCCTCTCGACTTTCCGATTTGGGATTCTCAGGCCAGCGCCCCCGCCCACTCTTCCCGACACCTCGTCCCACCTTCTCAATCTCGGTCTTATTCCTGATACCACTACCTCGTCTCGACCCCACCTTTCCGATCCCGTCTAACCCTCCGCAACACCCATATGGACAATGGAAACCCGTGCTATGCACAGAATTTTCAAACTCAAATGACTATTTAACTTGTCCAATTCGATTGCTCCTTCACCTCTCTTTCGCAACCCGAAAGATGCCTTGTCTGATCCTAATTAGAAAAATAAAATGTGGGATCTAGTACCCCGTCCTCCTGATGCTAATGTTATTCGTTCTATGTGAATTTTTTAATATAAAAAGAAATCTGATGGTTTTTATGAAAGGCACAAGGCTCATCTTGTAGGTGATGGCAGACCTCAACATGTGGGAGTGAATTATGATCAAACTTTTAGACCGGTGGTAAAATCGACAACTATTCGGACCGTTCTCAGTATTACTTTGTCCAAATCTTGGCCCATTCACCAGCTTGATGTCAAAAATATTTTCTTGCATGAGGACCTTCATGAAATCGTTTCTATGCATTAGCCTATGTGATTCAGGAATTTGGTTCATCCAGATTATGTATGTCATTTGAAAAAATCACTATATGGATTGAAACAGACTCCTCGTGCATGGTACCAATGATTTGCTGATTTTGTATCCTCTATCAGTTTTTCACATAGCAAATCTGACCATTCACTTTCTCATCTATAGAAAGGCTAATTATATGACATATATTCTATTATATGTTCATTAAATCATCCTAATTATATCTTCTGATGCACTTCGCCGATCCATTATGTCACTCTTTGCTTCTGAGTTTGCTACGAAAGATTTAGGCCCCCTAAGCTATTTTTTTAGCATTGTTGTTACGAGACATGCATGTGGTTTATTTCTTTGTCAAATGACGTACGCCTAAGAGATCATTGACAGAGCAGACATGACGTCTTGCAAATCGGCCACACATTGATCGACACTAATTCCAAACTCAGTGCCTCTTCGGGTTCTCTGTATGCCTAACTGACTCACTATCACAGTTTAACAGGAGCATTGCAGTATCTCACTTTCACGAGACCATATATATCCTATGTCATGCAACAAACATGCTTACATATGTACAACCCGACGGATGAACATATGAATGCACTCAAACGTATTTTTCGATATGTACAAGGTAGTCTTCACTTCGGCCTACACCTATACAAGTCTTCACTTTCTGGTCTCACCTTTTATTCTGACGTTGACTGGGGTGGCTGTCCGAACAATCGTCGATCCACGTCAGGTTATTGTGTCTTCTGCGAAGATAACTTCTCTCTTGGTCTTCTAAAAGACAGCATACTCTGTCTCGATCCAGTGCCGAAGTCGAGTACATAGAAGTAGCGAATGTTGTTTCTGAGTCTTGTTGGATACACAACCTTCTGCTGGAACTTCACTACCGAATCCGCAAAGCTACATTGGTCTACTGTGATAATGTAAGTGTGATATATCTCTCCGGCAATCTCGTTCAACATCAACGCACTAAACACATTGAAATGGATATTCACTTTGTACGTGAAAAAGTGGCTCGTGGACAAGTCCGTGTCCTTCATGTTCCTTCCTGGCATCTGATTGCTGACATATTCACTGAAGAACTTTCGCGCATACTCTTTGATGATTTCCGAGGCAGTCTCAGTGTACGAGAACCTCTCGCTTCAACTACGGGGTGTAATAGAATATTACAAGAATATTATCGTATCATTGTATATCTTTTATATTAGGTTAATTTATAATCTGATTGTAATTAAGAAGATTAGTTACCTAATTTTTAGTCATGTAAATAATTATGTAACACTAAAATCAATGAAAATGCATGGAACATATTCCTTTATTTAATTTAATGGTAAAGGAGTTCAAAAGTCGCTTTAATTAGATCACATATTTTAATCATAGGTATGACACTTTTGTATTTTCTTTAATCCCCTTTTATGGTTATGTAGTGATTAGGGCTGCTTATTGTGCCTATCAGACGGATGATTACACTTAATAATTTGACTTATCGTTATCAACTTTTAAATATATTAATTTTCTAGTCAATCGATAAGATATCGATTGGTTTAGTATCATCTCAACAATTATGGACATTGTATCGGCTAAATCTAAAATACAATGAAAAGTAAAATCACAACAAGTAGTCCAGCTTCCGCCTACGAAATTAAAATCATTACTTCCAATACTTTTGCACAATTTCTTCTGCAAAGATATAACAACAAAACATTTGTATGTTTATAGAAAAAGCAACCCACAGAATTTTAATAATTGGTGCAACTGCTTGTACCAGCTGCTTAATAAGAAGTGACGAGGAGTGAGATCAGTATTTCCTAAGCTAAAAAGTGAATAGAATACCGAAGGGTGTTTTAGGTTTAGTCTTTACAATAAATACTATATACATTTAGGGATAAAAATGTAAATACAATAAGTCTTAACGTATTAGTGATTTACTTGATAAGAAAATTGAGTAATCTACTGTCGCACTGATAGCTATAAATTTTAATATGTTCACCAACTGTTAACCCGATAACCTAATACTATCGATTTCAGTTTAATTTTAAATAATACTATCTATATTGTGTTGATGAAAGGTAGCAAGTACCTAATTAAATAATCAAATTCCACGCAAATTGACCTAGATACCACCGTTAAGAAAAAAGAAAATATCATAAAAAGTAACAACTTCAAAGTAGGAATTTACCAGTTTGCCTCCATCAAGGAGAATGGGAGAATCACACAGACTAAAAAAAAGCTCTTTTTTGGTGTTGCAGACAGGAGGAAACTCTGATCTATCAATTATTTCTTGATAATCAGAGGGCAAAAATCTTTCCCAAATTTCATCTGATTCTACAATAAATTTGAATCCTTTTGATAAAATTGTTGATCTTACTGCATCTGCTGGAGTTGTATGTGAAATAATTTCAAATATGCAGCCTTCTGGCAACCTTTCGAAATAATTCATTGGAGCAATGGACTTGGAAGAATTCATGTCACAATTCCTATAAAAGTTTTTAAATAAGGAATAATTAAGGATAACTTTGAAAACTCTGTAAAGAAATAGAACCAAAGTTAATTTTTGTAACAAGTTCGACATATATAGTTTTTTCATTACTTACCATGAACCATGAACGTAGCTCAGTTGTTTTCAGGATAGTAGATTGTCCCAAATGTGTACAAGGAACAAGATTTTAGAAGTCTGTATTGTCAGTTAATATTGATAAGACAGATAAGCATATAAATATGTTTCTTTTATTGTAGATTAACTAATAAAATGTTTTCTTTTATTATAAAGTCAAACTATTCAAACAATAATAACTACTTAATTACTATGTCTAAATCTCAAGCTAAGTTGGGGTCAACAACGTGTATATTTCTTCACTGTTCATAAAATATTTGTTCTAGTTTCCTACTTTATTTTATTTTTGCCATATTTAATATTTTTTGGTAACTTCTTTGTTTGCTCTGAATTTCTTACCTTATTTGAATTTTATCATAATTAAGTTCTATTTCAAAAAAGTTTTTTTTGGTGGAAAGATTTTCTTTGTGGAAAATGATTTTATCATATTTATCATTTTCTTGAATGATGAGTTTTGGACTTTTATAAATAAGAGATCATTTATTCTCATAAACAATACAATAATATCTACAATGTAATCGTTTAGAGAGTTTTATTTAGGGGATTATTTTTCTCTCAATAATTTTTATGTTTTTATATTAGTTTTCATATATAGATCAATTGATCAAATCATATTAGAATAATATGTCTCTTTCAGTATTTTTTTCTTTAGTGTCTAATTTATCGTCTTTAAGATTTGCAATTATTATCTTCTGCATGACGCTTTATTATTTCGCTCCCAACACTTTCTTGGAAGAAAAGATTTTGACTTCTATAAATCGATGATCCTTCCTTCTCATATAATAAAATATATCATTCCCAATGTAGTATCTTGTTTGGGGGAAGAATATACTCTCGATTAACTCACCTTTCCTTTATATTGGTGTATTTTTTTATGTAGGTCAATTGACCAACTCTTTTGTACTTTGATATCGTGCTCAAGATTTTGCAATTGCTTAGCTTTCTGATGGCGCATGTAATTTCGATGCTAACACACATCGCTTCAGTTAAGTTCATTGTAAGATAATATTATATAAAATAAAACACTAGAAGATATCTATTTTTGCATATAAATTTATGAATAAACTAAAAAACTCCCCAAAAACATTGGGCCTAAAGTAAATGTATTGGTAAAAACATGACTAAAATTTGTTTTCACACTATTAGAAATAAAGAGTTTTTTCACCGACATTCAGTGAAAAATTTATACGGTAAAATATGATTTTCTACCTCATTTTTGTCGAACTAGCTTACTGGGAAAACACATGATGAGAAATAAACTCCCATTGAAACGCTGAACTTCGTATTTTTTTTTTGTGAAAACGCTACTATTTGATTTTTTTTCACTGACATTCAATGAAAATAACCACCGAGCATTTTTCAATGAAAAATCAGTGGGAAAATAGAATTTTTTTAATAGTGTAAAATCTCAAATAATTGGTATCACTTATATATATAAAACATTTTCTTCCATTGTGACCTATTTTTCGCCATATATAAATTTGGATTTTACCTTCCATATAATTTCAAATCTACCTCATCTACTTTTAATACCTTCATTCATCATTGATTTAACTATGGTAAATTAATCAGATTTGATATAAATGTTAAGAGTCTCACATCGGATATGGAATGAAAACATGGACTCCTTATATGGATTTGAACAAGACTCACAATACAAGATAGTTTTTGTGAGTATGTCAACCGGTGTACGGGGAATAGTAAATTATTATAACAAGTGCTTTGAAAGGATAAACTACTGTGAATTACAATAGCAATAAACTTGATGTCAAGCTCCTTGAATGCGTTTTGAATCTTGGTCCTTGTTCCAACTGCAGCAAGCTCCTTGAATCTTGTTGACTCTGAAACCAAGAGACACTAAATTTGGAATTGTTACAAGGGTGCTGAGTCGAGTGATATCACTTTGTCCTTAAGACAATATTGCCTGTATATATGTTTTTATGGGTGATTGACAACTTGTCTTTCAAGATAAAACAACAAAGTATCACTTGTGCAAAGCAAACACAAGCAATCCTGGCGAAGAAAACAAACACGAAACGATTGCGGAAGAATGGAAAAGAAGAACTTGTATTTTCTGTAGTGTTTTCCCTCACTGTTTTTCTGTTCTCTCTTCTGTTCTCAAATCTGAAAATAAGGTATGTTTAAATAGTGTTTTAAAGATGATGAGAGGTGTTTAAGAGGCCAATTAATAGGTATAATCATGCCAAGAAACGTTCTGAACATTAAGAGATGAGTTCAAAATGTTCCATGTCATTTAACCATCCAACCGTTGGCATTCGCGTTACTTGGCAACATTATTGGACACGAAGCGCCGCGGCGCTGGACAACTTCAGCTTTCAGAAACTTCAGGGACCAAACTGTAAATATAATAAAGTTGGGTGGGTGGTGGTGGTGCGCGTGTGGGCCTAGTCTTGAACCCAAGCACACCTAGGTCCTCCCTCCTTCAAACACATGGGTTACCCCTTGGGGTCCCAAACCCTTATCCAGTTATGAGGCTTATAAAATGAACAATTCTTCATTTTTCCACCGATGTGGTAGATTTGTCTCACACCACTCTTCTATGTCTCAAACACCTTACTTGGCAGACCAATATCTCTTTCATTTCTTAACGAAATTTGACGATTTTTGGACCTACGGTCATCTACTCTTAACCAAGATATTACCTGGACTGATACTATGGGAATTATGGCGATAAAGGTGTGCAGTCAAGTACGGTTCGGAGCAGCCCTCAGTAGCTAGATCATAAATATTAGTGTTAAAACAATCTCGCAGAGATCACAGGACAAAAAATGGGCAAGCTTAGAGTTCAAGCTAAGTAAGGAAAATAGCAGACCAGCCAATGCAGCAAAGGATGTACAAGATAGTGAAATGGGAAAACCCCCGCCAAACTGTGTATAAACCACAATAATATACAAAATAACTCAAGTAAATTGAAATCGACAACAATAATGTGCACCAAAAGCATAAACACATACTAACTTGTTTGTAGATAGAAGTCTGCTCGACGCAGTGTCCTAAGACAAAAATTCGCCCCCGCTTGTGCTGCGGTTTAACAGACGTCTGCCTTGAGGATACAATTATCTGAGTGATAGTTCTAGTACAAGAACTTCACTCCTGACGAATCTACTTTATGTGTTCTTCAGAAATTTCTTGAAGAGGAAGAAGAAGCAACAATGATCATTCAATGATTTGATTCTTTGATCAGAAGATCAGATGTTGTTAATTATATTGTGTATGTTAAACAAGTGATCTACATGCTTTATATAACATGAATTTCGACCAGATGCAGCCATTAGTCAAAAGGTTATGACTCTATGTGAAGAGATGCAACTTTTGGTTCAAAATTGGAAAATTTCGTCGAAGGCACCGCGGTCCTTCCACAAGGCACCTCGGTGCTAATTCGATTTTTTATTTCCAGTGACTTACTGCCATCCAGGCACCGCGGTGCCTAATTCGTCGAAAATTTCAGTGACTTACTGGAGCGCAGGCACCTCGGTTCTTCCACCAGGAATCGCGGTCCTTCGACCAAAATTCCAAAAATGTTTTTAATCATTTGTTTGCTTCTTCAATCCACATAAGTTCCAACAATACCCCACATTTTCTATTCACACATCCAAAAATACATCCAACAATACCCCACATATGGATAGAAAATAAGATAAAAGGAACTTATCGTCATTTCTGTCAAACGTGACATGACATGCATCGGAAAAGATGACTTTTGGACTTGAACCTTTCGTAGTGAATACCTATCGAGTCTACTTGTGAAGTAGTGGAAGAGGTGTCTTGAACTATTCACGTTTTGTAGTAAATCGAGACAACAAGTATTACACATATCATATCAACACATTTCAATTCTTACGGTTGTGTTCTTTTCGGTCATGAACAACTCTTTTCTTCATGAAAATTTCTAGAGAACGTAGTCATCTCAGTTCTCCCAGATGCGACCCCACATCAATCTCACATAGGTAATATTAATCAAGAATAGTCCGTACTATCCCACCATAATGGCTATTAATATTATTAAGAACAAAAGTTCAGACATTTATCGTCAACGGATTAACACACTAGTACACCATAGGAATGATCATATGTTTGTTTTATGCTCCTTGAGTCTTCCCCAGCTAGTTTGCCTATTGAACCTAAACCATGGGATCTCCAATTATGATAGGTTAGGTTTCCACCAGTTCACAACTCATTGTATTGACTTTAAGTCCATTCCCCTCGATGTAAATACGACTTGCTCTCGTGTAAGGCCTTTTGTCAAAGGATCCGCTATATTGTCATTTGATTTTACATAATCAATGTAAATTATTACATTCTTCAGCAAGCTTCGTATTGTATTATAACGTCGCCTTATGTGCTTTGATTTGTCATTATATATTTGATTATTTTCCCTCGTCAGGGCAGCCATACTATCACAATGTATGCAAATGGCGGTCACTGACCTTGTCCACAACGGAATACCTTCTAGGAAGTTTCTTAGTCATTATGCCTCTTCGGCAGCTTTATCCAAGGCTACAAACTCTGCTTCCATAGTTGATCTCGTATTTACCGTTTGCTTTGATGATTTCCAAGAGACAGACGTTCCACCAAGTGTAAACACATACCCACTTGTGGACTTACTCTCTGAATGGTTGGAAATCCAATTAGCATCACAATATTCTTCTAACACGAGAGAATATTTTGTATAATGCAGCTCATAGTTCATTGTATGCTTGAGATATCATAGTGCCCTTATTAGCGCTACCCAATAATCATTTACAGGATTGTGTGAGTATCGACTAAGTTGACTCACTGTATATGCCAAATCCGGTCTCGTACAATGCATTATGTACATCAAGCTTCCAAGAACTTGTGTATACTCCAATTGAGACACACTATCATCTTCATTCTTCTTAAGGTGACTAGCGGAATCAAATGGGGTAACAACCGGACTATCATCATAGTGTCCAAATTTTCTAAGGACCTTTTCAACATAATGGGATTGTGTTAGAATATAACCATATGAATTCTTTTTAATTCTAATACCAAGAATGACATCCGCTATTTTCATATCTTTCATATCGAAAGTGTCATGCAATATCTTCTTAGTTTGGTTAATTACATCTTTACTTGTTCTCATGATTAGCATATCATCTACATACAAACATATAATGACACATGCATTCTTACATTCCTTAATGTAGACACATTTGTCGCATTCATTTATTTGAAAATCATTTGATAATAGTGTATTATCAAACTTCTCATGTCATTGCTTTGACGATTGTTTAAGTCTATATAACGACTTAACCAATTTACAGACTTTATGCTCTTGACCTTTAACAACGAACCATTCGGGTTGTTCCATATATATTTCTTCATCTAGTTCACCATTCAAGAATGCAGTTTTCACATCCATTTGGTGTATTTCCAAATTGTGAATCGCTGCTATAGCAATTAGCGTCCTTATAGACGTAATTCTAGACACTAATGAGTAGATATCGAAGAAATCTACACATTCTTTTTGTCTAAACCCTTTGGCTACTATACATGTTTTGTATTTTTCTATAGTACCATCAGGCATTAGTTTCCGTTTGAAGATCCATTTATGACCTATTGGTTTTTGTCCCTGAGGAAGATCAATCAATATCCATGTATTATTTTGTATAATGGATTCTACTTCACTTTGGATGGCCTATTTTCAATAAGGTTCTTCGGATGATTTCATTGAAGCCTTATACATTTGAGGTTCTCCTTCAACGAAAAAGGTCATAAAGTCTGGTCCAAAATCTTTGGCCACTTTTTCACGTTTACTTCTCCTTGGTTCAGAATTTTCTTCTTGAATCGATGAAGTAAGATTATCATCATTTTGGTTTGATTCATCTTGAGGCTGTGTCCTCTTCTTATTATTAGGAACACTTTTATCCTTGTCTTTGTAAGGAAAGATCTCCTCAAAGAATTCTGCTTCTACATATTCCATTAGTGTGTTCTTGTGAATACCTTCAACGTCAGAATGATACACCAAAAACTTATATGCTGCACTTTTATTGGCATGACCAATATATATGCAATCCATCGTTTTTTGTCTAAGTTTAGTTCTCTTTGTTAAAATGAACTTGAACTTTCGCTAGGCAACCCCACACTTTCATCATTTTGAAAGTAGGCAATCTTCCATTCCATAATTCGTATGGAGATTGATCATTTTTCTTTTGAGAAATTCTATTCAATATCATATTTGCAGTAATTAATGCCTCACCCCATAGACTAAGAGGTGCACCCGATCTAATCAAAATTGAATTTATTATATTCTTCAATGTTCTATTCTTTCATTCGACAACTCTATTTTGTTGTGGAGTATATGGCGCAGTGGTTTGATGAATGACACCATGAGTAGAATAAAATTCTTTGAACTCATTCGATGTATATTCACCACCTCGGTCTGACCTTAGAATCTTAATCCTTTTGTCAAGTTGGTTTTCCATTTCTGTTTTGTATGTCTTAAACATGTTCAAAGCCTCATATTTGGTATGTATTAAGTATACATAACAAAATTTACTGCGGTCATCAATAAATGATATATAATAATTCTTTCCTCCACGAGACAGAAGAGTGCAACGCTATCTTACAAAAGAAACTGTCTCCTAAACTGAAAGACCCAGGAAGTTTCACCCTGCCCTGCACTATTGACAAGGTAACATGAAACAGGGCACTTTGTGACTTAGGGGCTAGCATAAATCTTATGCCCTTATCTGTGTTCAAGAGATTGAGTTTGGGGGAAGTCAAGCCAACCACAGTTAATCTGCAGCTTGCTGACCGATCTGTGGTGCACCCCCGATGTATAGTGGAAGATGTGCTAGTCAAGGTGTGCAAGTTCTTCTTTCCAGCAGATTTCCTCATTCTTGACATTTTGGAAGATGAGGACATGCCCATTATTTTGGGAAGACCATTCCTAGCCACGGGCAGAGCTCTCATTGATGTGGAGAAGAGAGAGTTGAGACTCAGGGTTAAGGAAGAAGAAATGGTATTCAATGTTTTCAAATCTACCATTGAATCCCAGGCCAGCAACAAATGTTTTGCAGTAAGCACAGCTGACACAACAACTCATCAAGCACAAACCAAAGGTAGGGGTATCATTGCGACAGTTGTGAACCCACAGGTTAGGTGGATTGCTGAAACAAAAGTGGATGAGATGGAAGCTGACAAAAAGGTAAACCTTACTGAACCCAATCATGTGAAAAAGAAGAATAAAGTGAGGAAAAGGAAAATGTTTTTTAAATGGATAGGTTGCGGGGTTAATTTACCCCAATGATTGATTAAGGAACCTACGTCCGGCTAAAAGACGTTAAAGACAACGCTACTTGGGAGGCAATCCAAGGTTTAAATTATGCAATTAGCTTAACTTGAACAGTCTCACTTGATGGTATTTTTGGTTGTGTTGTGATGAAAACATGTCTTTCTCTGAACATACATGCATAGTAGCACATGTGTCCATCCACCAATCGGTTGAATTTGTAATCAGATTTGCTTGAGCAGTGATAACACCAATGAATTGGTTCTTAGTTTCAGCACGGTTGGACTGGTTGACATTACTCGAACCTCCACCATTACCATCTTGGCTCTTGCGAAGGCGACAATCTTTTGCTCTATGCCCTGGCTTTCTGCACACCTAACAAACACCAACGTGTTTCTTGAACGTATTGGCCTTTTGTGGGGCGAGTGTGCTTCTTCCGGCAGCAAATGACGGCTTGGCATCATTGAACTTGCCTTTGCCCTTATGAAATTTGGCTTTTGATGAATTTTCTTCAACCACATTTGCATTTGGCTCCAAGGAAACTTCATCTGCCTTGTGTTAGGCGTATTTTGTATACGCTTTTTGAGTCATTTTTAGTTAGTATTTTTTCCATTTTCGTTTAAATAAGTGTCTTGTTAGGGTTGTTTTTCTTTCTTTTGAGTCGCAGCGGTTCTAAATGGCAAAATGGCAAAAAGAAGCTAAAAGTTGGCAGAAAAGGCAGGAAAGGAGCTTCCGAAGCAAAAAGGACGAAAGTTGGCAGATCAGAACGAAAGACCGCAGGACTGCGGTGCCGGACTGAAGTACCGCAGTGCCACAATTATTGAGAAGCCGCAGTAATTTCGGCACAGCGATGCCATTCTGCAGGACCGCGGTGCTGATGCAGGAATTTCCAATCCGAAATAGAATTGGCAAGGGGCAAAAGGGTCCAAGACAAATATTTTTGACAACATAAATAAACCCTTGGGATAGATTTTGGGGGATCACCTATATCATAACACAAAAGACATCATAACCTTGGAGGCTACAATTGAAGACCTAGTTCTAAGTAATTTTTCTTTCTTTAGTTTTCAATTCAGTTTATGTTGAGATTTGTATTAGTTCTCAGCATGTCTATGGCTAGGAGCTAAACACTTTATTAGGGCTTTCCTATTGAATCTCTTGAAACTCTCTTTCATGAATTAATGCATTAGTTTGATTTATTCTTCACTTGATTAAGATTTATTCAATAATGGTATGAATGTTTGATAGTTAATTGATCACTAATTATCATAATCTATATGATTTCAAATCAAGAACCGATAGGAGAGATTTAAATATGTTGTAATTGAATAGACATAGGTTAAAATCGCTGACGAAAGTACTTCAATACTTGTGTAACATTATATGTTATTGTTCTTAATCCTCCTATGTGGTAAAACCTATAATAGAAATATAGAAAGTTTCTGCACTGGGGTTGAGCGATTATATATCCTAACCGGAATATAAGACAGTCTAGTTAACCGATATCTTAAGGTAGAAGAAGAAGTCATTCTAATTGCATTAAGGATTGAAAAGAGTGGATAGTTGAGGATATTAGAAGCCCTAATTCCTTCATAACTGATTAAACCTCAATAATTTAGTTTAATTCTTGCAATTATTCTAGTAGTTAGATAAAAAACCCAAATCAACTTATCGTTTGCAAAATAGATAACCTAGAATAGATGTTCGGTAATTAGAAACCATTTTGTGAGGACGATATTCGGTCTTACCAGACTATATTACTTGTAACGATACGTACACTTGCGTGAGCAATTGGAAATCGGCCTAACAAGTTTTTGGCGCCGTTGCCGGGGACTGACGTACTTCTAATATCGAACTATTTATTCTTAATTCTACTTTGTTTTTTTAGAACCCTGTTGCCTTGATTTGTTTGTTGATTTTGATCGATTTCAGGACATAATTTATACAAAGAAGAAGGGGAGCAGATACATTTGTTCCTTTTAATCCTGAAATTGAGAAAACTTGCAAGCAAAACAGGCGAAACAAGAAGATATATGATTCTGTGACCATGGAAAACCAATCGAATCAGAATAGGGTGGACAATGAGGTTCCTGAGAATGTAGGAGAGCCAATACAGGTCCCAACAGAGAGAAGTTTGGGGGACTACGTTACGCCAGCGATTCTGAGTGCCTGACGTCATCGGGCTCCCAGAATAGGCAAACAACTTTGAGATCAAGCCAGCCATCTTGAGCATGGTCCAGAACACAATATAATTTGGGGGATTGCCGTCTGAAGACCCCCACATGCACATTGCCAATTTTCTGGAGCTGTGTGCCACCTTCAAGTACAATGGCGTTACTGACGACGCCATTAGATTGAGGCTCTTCCCGTTCTCACTTAGGGACAGAGCCAAGAGCTGGTTGAACTCATTGCCTGCCAACTCCGTCACCACCTGGCAGGATTTAGCCCAAAAGTTTCTTGCAAAGTTCTTCCCTCATTCAAAGGCAGCAAAGTTAAGGGGAGAGTTGAACAATTACTATCAGGTAGATGGAGAGTCGGTGTATGATGCATGAGAGCTATTCAAGGATTTGCAGAGAAAATGCCCACATCATGTCATAGAGAAGTGGATGTTGTCGCACCCGTTTTTTACCTCGGGGTCTGAACAGTATCTGCAACGTTGCTCTTTGGCGCGGTTCCCTGGATGGAGCAATAATGCTAATTTTGAGGAGTCGCCACCTAATTAGTTAAGTGAATTATGACACTTGATTTATTGCAGTAAAATACTGCAATTAATCTCCATTTAATAGTCTGCGAAATTAATGAGATTCTGAATCAGGGTTCTTTATTATCCTAAAGGGAAGAGGTTGAACATTCTTTAAGATCCGCTAACTTGCGGTTATTCGTTCAAACCTAGGTTAATTATTTATTGCCTTTTTATTCTACCTATTCTAAGCATTTTTCATAATTTATAATTAAAATAAAGTGCAATAAAGAATAATAAAACTAAAATTAAATGCGACATAAGATAAAACTCCGGGACATCTTTTAGCCCTTTTTAGGCCTTCTGCACAAGATGACCTCCGGGTACCTGCATAAACACATAGTAAAAGTGTTAGTAGTAGAATAAATAATTTTAAAGCAATGACAAGAATTAATAAGTAAAGCCAAAAAAATGAATCCGTCTTTTGCACAGAGGATGCCTTGGAAATCAGACGGAGATTCCTTCATCGGCCACTATTGTTAAAAAAAAAACAATAAAATTAATAAAACTTTCAGATCCGCGCTAAAACAGTAATAGTTTTAAACACGGAGGGCTCAGATATATATAAAAATAAAGTGGGACATCCTAAACAAGTGCGGCTGCGAGAATTCGCCCTGCCAACGCATGTTGGTTATCCTGTGTAAGTAGAAGAAATCATCAACGCCCAGAAAACTTCATTTATTTTATTTTCCGTCTTTGCAACTGTGGAGGCCTCAAAAATCGATGGATAACTTTTTCATTGGCCAATCAAAGTGTAGTATCATGTTCAAAATCAGTGAGACTTTCACCAAGTGTAACATATGTCCAACCAGTTTAATAAATAAATAAATAAATAAATAAAAGGACAGATTTATCAAAACTCGTCCAAAAAATAGCCAAAACAGTAGAAACACGCTGGAAAATATCAGTCCGACAAACAGCCGGAAAACATCAAAACAGTAGCTAACGAAATCGCCGGAAATCTCAGAACATCGCCGGAGTTTTTCAAGAACTCCGGCGAATGTAAAATCAGCACAATCAGTCCAGAAATGACTGAAAATCAGTCCATTATATGGCCAAAATCAGTCCAAAATTAGTAGCAAACATGGCCTAAAAAACCAGTCTAGCAAATAGCCGAAAATCAGTAACAACAAATGCCAAAAACCAGTCCAACAAAATAGCCAAAATAAAGCGAACAGGTCGCCGGAAACGTCGAACCATAGCCCAACAAGAATACCCAAAATGACAAGAGCAAACATGACCGAGACAGAGGTCGTCGGAATCAGAATGACCCCAACAACCATAGTTCACCGGAAAAGTCCGAATGTCGCCGAAAAATCAGAAATCAGTCCAACAACCGACAACCACTGAAAAATAAAGCAGAGTCAAGGTCGCCGGAGTTTTCAAACTCCGGCTAGACGCTAAAGCCACAAAAAATTAGCATGTATAAACAAAACAACAACAGTAACCACAAATTAATAACAACATAAAAAATGAAACAGCGAGCTCAACAAAAAGCTAGTCGAAACAGTGTTCAACGCCGCCGGTGGTCAAATATGGCGGAACCACGGCAAAACAAATGGGAAAAGCACGGCGTTGCTTCGACGGTTTTCACCGGAGCAACGCCGAAGTCTTCTCGACCAGATCTTAAAAACTGAGAGAGCAAAACCGTGTGTAATGATGGTTCACGGTGGTGTTGTTGTGTAGTGATGGCGAGAATGGGGTGAGGGAGATGTGCGACTGAAGTGGTGGTGGTTGTGTGTGGTTCGCCGGAGGTCCGGCGACGGGAGAAGGACTGGGGAACGGGAGTTTGGGAATGAGAGGGGTGCGACTGAAGTGAAAGAGAAAGGTTGAGGGGAGAGTGATGGTGGTTGTGTGGGGGTTCGCCGGAGCTCGAAGCTCCGGCGTTGGAGCGGCGACGGGAGAGACAGAGAGAGAGGGTGAGGGAGAGGGCAGGGGTGAGAAATGGGAGTGGGCTGCTGATGTTCGGTCAAGCGAAAAATAAAGAGGGGAAGGGCTTGTGCGGTTGCTGATGTTGTTAAAAAAGAGGGGGTAATGTTTTATTTATAAGGGTATTTAGGTTTAGGGTTTGGGTTTGGTTTTGGGGGGAAATTAAAAGTGATATTTGATTTTAGGGGGGGGGGGGGGGGAAAAAAAAAGGGTGTTTGGATGAAAATAAAAATAGTGTTGAATTGGAATGATCCGAATTAACCTCGAATTGGGACTGATTTGATGAAATGCAAAACGGGTTAATTATTTAAAAGAAAATTATTTAAAAAGATGCAAGATTATTAAAATGCAAATGCCGACGCAATAATAATAATAAAAAACAATATTTAAGAAATGTTTAATGCCTAATTAAAAGTAAAAACGGGATGTCAATTAATTATTTAAAGAGATGCAAACATAATAATAATAGAAACATAATATTAAAAAAGACATACTGCTTAATTTAAAATAAAAAGATGCAATGTCATTTTGTGAAGAAATAAACATAGAATATTATGTAAAAAATGCAAAAAATGTTGATTAAAATGCGGTGTGCTAAAATACTTAAAATTGCAATAAATATACAAAAAACGGGTCAAAATTGACTGTCAACAGCATGTCCCTCTTTGTACGGAGATGACGGAAGAGTCTTCGGACAAAGATGTTGACTTCTAGCCAATTTTGTCCTGTTTTAATAAACCAGAACTCAAAAGTAGGGCTGATGCAGATTCAAAATTGTTCCAGTGTCGAATTATGAGGAAGTTGGGTTGCTGCGGTGCTAAAATTATGGACGGACGAATACCGATTCAAAAATATGTCTCAGTGTCGAATTATGAGGACACGGAGTTGCTGCGATGCTAGAAAATTAAAGCAGACAGACGCCGATTCAAGATTGTCCCAGTGTCGAATCATGATGACACTGGGCTGCTGTGATGCTGTAAAATTAAAGACAATGCTGACGCAGATTTAAAATTTATCCCAGTATCGAATTATGATTGACACTGGGTTACAGGTGATGTGGTGTTGTAACAGACAGGGTATTTGTAGATGTTGATGGCGTCATTGCATGGATGCAGTGCAGATGTTCGTCGTTGCATAGACGAAACATAGATGATGCTGTTGCATAGGCTTAAATGAAATGACGTCGTTGCATACACGCGATGCAGATGTTCGTCGTTGGATAGACGAAACATAGATGAAGCCATTGCATAAGCTTAAATGAAATGACGTTGTTGCATAGACGCGATGCAGATGTTCGTCGTTGCATAGACGAAACATACATGAAGTCGTTGGATAGGCTTAGATGAAATGGCGTCGTTGCATAGCAAATGCTCGTCATTGCATAGACGAAATATACATGAAGCCGTTGCATATGCTTAGATAAAATGCGTCGTTGCATAGACGCGATGCAGATTCTCGTCGTTGCATAGATGAAACATAGATGAAGTCGTGGCATGGGCTTAGATGAAATGCGTCGTTGCATAGACGCGATGCAGATGTTCGTCGTTGCATAGACGAAACATGAATGAAGCCGTTGCATAGACTTTTATGAAATGCGTCATTGCATAGACGCGATGCAGATGCTCGTCGTTGCATACATGAAACATAGATGAAGTCGTTGCATAAGCTTAGATGAAATGCGTCGTTGCATAGACGTGATGCAGATGTTCGTCGTTGCACAGACGAAACATGGATGAAGCCGTTGCATAGGCTTTGATGAAATGACGTCGTTGCATAGACGTGATGCAGATGTTCGTCGTTGCATAGACGAAACATAGATGAAGTTGTTGCATAGGCTTTTATGTAATGCGTCGTTGCATAGACGCGATGCAGATGTTCGTCGTTGCATAGACGAAACATGGATGAAGCCGTTGCATAGGCTTAGAATGAAATGCGTCGCTGCATAGACGTGATGCAGATGTTCGTCGTTGCATAGACGAAACATGGATGAAGCCGTTGCATAGGCTTAGAATGAAATGCGTCGTTGCATAGATGTGATGCAGATGTTCGTCGTTGCATAGACGAAACATGGATGAAGCCGTTGCATAGGCTTGTATGAAATGACGTCGTTTTATGGACGTACTTTCTTTTTGACTCGCCTGGGTTGAGATAATGCCATTGCATAGTTGTGTGTTTGTAACCCGCATGGGCTTATTGTTGTGCTCCTGACTTTGCTGATATGAAGATTCTGCACTCAAAGAAAACTTGTGAGTTTTTTAGGAAATGATTGGTTGATTAGCGTCGACTTTGTAGCTTTGGCTCTTGACGTTTGCATTCTTGGTTTGGACTGAAGGCCTAGTTGGCCTGCTTTTTTCCTGTCTATTGCCATTTCCTTGCAGTGAATCCTTAAAATGTCCCAGTTTCTGGTAAATGAAGATATTGAACTTTCAACTGGGTAAGGTTGAATCTTGACGCTATCAAGGCGATCAGGTAAACAATTGTTTTTTTTTTATCATGAAAAGTTAATGCGAGAATATGGACAATGTATAATTGAGTAGATGAGAATGCAACCCTCAAAATATGTCACAGTCATGTGTAGGTAGTAATGGATGCAAAATATATGAGGATGCTAAACTCTCCAATGGACAAAATCGAGTCCTGTGCAAAACAAGGAAGAAATATTTCTAATGGTGTGACAGAAGCCGATATGACCGCCTAAGTATCTCGCCGAGGGAATCAGGTCAGAGCGTAGTTCGTGATGCAAAATAAAGATTTTTATGATTTTAAAATGATGTGGACCGAAGCCAATGTGACCGCCTACGTATCCCGCTGAGGGAATCAGGTCAAGACGTAGTTCGTGATGCAAAATAATTTTTTTTATAATTTTAAAATGATGTGGGACCGAAGCCAATGTGGCCACCTAAGTATCCCGCTGAGGGAATCAGGTCAAGATGTAGTTCGTGATGCAAAAAATAAGAATTTTATGTAATATGCATTTTGTTGTTTTTTCTGAAAAAATGGAAGACAACATTACGTTTTGACTTCAGTTGATACCGACAATTAGTATTGTGCATAAGGATTTTCTTTTATTGTTTTCAGTCTAACCGAGATTGGCTCCGGTGTAATTCACACAACTTCAGATAGCACCTCAGACATACCTGAGTGTCGACACACCTGCTTGCATCCAAGGTTTCGAACTACACGTAATCTCACGTTTCAAATGTCCTCACTGAAAGAAAGTCACATTTCACACATATATTTCAGTATTTTGAATTTTGAGACGTTTAGAGAAACACACTCACACTCAGAAAGATGTTCAATACATGCAATTGTGATACCATAGGCTTGACCATCATGTAAGTATCCACTAATGTGAGAATCCTCAGTATAAGATCATGTAGGGCTTGTCACGGGCTTGTAATGTAGGCTTGGGGGAAGGATGAATATCATTTAGGTAAAAAGTGACTAATTCTTCCTCGAGAGTTGGAGTACGTCCGTGCTTGATATTTGTGTGTTTTAATGCTGACCTGCTTTCTTTTGGTCCCAGTTTTTCTGTACTGACTTCTTTTTGAATCTTTCGTTTGGAGACCCTTTTTTTCGGGGTTATATATTTCTTTTTTTTATTATCGGGGCTTTTGATTTCCTCTTTGTGTGAAGTCGTCATTTGTATGTTTTTTTTCTTTTTTCTTTTTGAGACTTTGACAATTTTTGTCTTTGCAAACTTCAACGCAGAATTTTGTCAGCCACTTGCACATTTCTAAAGCGCTCAAGAAGGTCGGGCCAAGAGAGGGATAGTGCGTACGCACTCAGAAAGGGTATAGGTGTAATATGCGGTTGTCGAAATAATAGGTTTTAGGCTCAAAAGGGGTGTACTACGGATAATGTTATTTGGTAGACTGAAAAGGCTCAAACGGGTCAAAGAAAGCCTACAATCATTTCCTACACCGAGTATTACTCAGGATTTCGTCTCAACAAATATTCGGGCCAAGTTCTAGATCACAATGCAATGCAATTGAACTTATTCTAAAACTCACCACACAATGCACATGAAACGATGAGGTTGGTTTCGTTCTTATCTTGAAAGCATGCAAGACAATGTCATTACAATTGTGCGTGAGAGGTACCAAAAGAATCTATGATTTACCACGAAATCAACCCATATTGATTATTACTCATTCTTTGCTATGCACACTCCCAACTGTGTTGGTATAAACCAAGTCAAACAATGATACTTTAAAAATATTTTTGTATTTTGAATAACATTTTTTTTTGTATTTTTGAATAATTTTTTTTAAAATATATTTTTTGAATAAATAGTACCGAACCCGAATAGGGCTGCCTACGTATCCCGCCGAGGGAATCAGGTGCGAGTAGTTCATTCAAATATGTTATAAAATGTATGCTTGAAAAGGAATTTATCAATGAAAGGATAGCAATATAAAGTTATACAAAACAAATGATTGTCCACTGTGGACGAATGCAAAGTAAAATGAATGTAACAGAAAAATAAATGCCCGAAAATATGATGAATGAGATGCATGAGTGAGAAAAATATGCTTCTTTATTATTATTATTTTTATTTTTATTATTTTTGTGGTGTCGAACCCAAAATGGGTTGCCTACGTATCACACCGTGTGGTGAGAATCAGACACGCGTAGTTCGAGATGATTATGTTGTAAAATGCATGATAAATAATTTTGTAATCAACACTAGACATATCAATTGAATTTGAAAATATGTATAAAGATACAAAATATAGAATAACTGAGAGCGATGTCTCGTTGAATCTGGTATAAACTGACTTCTATTAGTCAACATAACTCCCGCTCATTTTTGTGATAATTTTTTTTTCTTTTCCGGCCGCCCTTGACTATTTGCGAGGACGGTCTTCCTGCAAAAAATATGACAAATGGGTGAGAGTAGACAAGTCATAAAAATAATAAAATGTAAGGGCGTGACAATATAGTCAAAGACTCCTCTGATTGGTTCGACCGGACTGGTGGTTGATGCTTCAAAGTCCAAGTCACGCTATTCAAGAGTGATTTACGCAGTAGAAGTCCTGATTGCAATGTGACAGCAAAAAGTGCAAAAATACAAATGCTCGAGTCCGGAATCACAAAAGGGTAATTATTGCATTAAATAATATGTACAGAATTGCTAGTGACAAACAATAGTAAATAAACACATGCAAATCAAGCACGCGCCCTAATATGTATGTGACCTCTCTTATGCCAGAGGTGAGCCTAAACGTCAAATATGCGAGATTATGATAAATAAGTCCAAGCCGTTAAACTGCAATATTTTGTTGGAAATGACAACCAAATGACGGTGCACTTTTTCCAATTTCAGCGTGTCATGACCAGGCTTGGATCCGTCTATCATTATCACGCTACACATATATGCTTATTGGTCGACGAGTTGTGAAACCCAACGACAATTTGGTGGATTTCCTAATCGTGGAGACGATACCAATGATCGACCCACCTAGGGTGTATGCATGCATGACTTAAAATAAAGAGGGTGGTATAGCTCTATCTTAAATTTTCTAAAATTTGACTTACCAGACACAATGGTTCCCGAGCAGACTACTCGAGTGAGAAGGCTACGCGGCCAACCGGATTCTCCGCGTAAAACGCCAACTCACCTAAATTTGGGTATTTTAAAGAAATTTGCGGATGTGCAAAGCACACCTCGCGTGTAGTGTGTGATAGTGTCAATTTTTCCAGAATGAAGGAAATTTGAGCGGAATGACAATTTAAGGAAAGCAGTAAAATAATGTAGCAATTAAAGTAGTTATTTACAAAATAAAAGCAAACAATATAAAACATTTGCAACAAATATAAAGCAAAATAAAGCGCAATATTTAATTAACCTGAGTTTGCTATGATCAAGAACCTGATATTCCCAGTAGTCGTCGTCTTTGTCGCGCCGCTTTTGACCTCGAGTGCGAGCGGTATCCGCAACGTTGCTCTTTGGCGCGGTTCCCTGGATGGAGCAATAATGCTAATTTTGAGGAGTCGCCACCTAATTAGTTAAGTGAATTAGGACACTTGATTTATTGCAGTAAAATACTGCAATTAATCTCCATTTAATGGTCTGCGAAATTAATGAGATTCTGAATCAGGATTCTTTATTATCCTAAAGGGAAGGGGTTGGGCATCCTTTAAGATCCGCTAACTTGCGGTAATTCGTTCAAACCTAGGTTAATTATTTATTGCCTTTTTATTCTACATATTCTAAGTATTTTTCATAATTTATAATTAAAATAAAGTGCAATACAGAATAATAAAACTAAAATTAAATGTGACATAAGATAAAACTCCGGGACATCTTTTAGCCCTTTTTAGGCCTTCTGCACAATATGACCTCCGGGTACCTGCATAAACACTTAGTAAAAGTGTTAGTAGTAGAATAAATAATTTTAAGGCAATGAGAAAAATTAATAAGTAAAGCCAAAAAAATGAATCCGTCTTTTGCACAGAGGATGTCTTGGAAATCAGACGGAGATTCCTTCATCGGCCACTATTGTTAAAAAAAAACAAGAAAATAAATAAAACCCTCAGATCCGCGCTAAAACAGTAATAGTTTTAAACACGGAGGGCTCAGATATATATAAAAATAAAGTGGGACATCCTAAACAAGTGCGGCTGCGAGAATTCGCCCTGCCATCGCATGTTGGTTATCCTGTGTAAGTAGAAGAAATCATCAACGCCCAGAAAGCTTCATTTATTTTATTTTCCGTCTTTGCAACTGTGGAGGCCTCAAAAATCGATGGATAACTTTTTCATTGGCCAATCAAAGTGTAGTATCATGTTCAAAATCAGTGAGACTTTCACCAAGTGTAACATCTGTCCAACCAGTTTAATAAATAAATAAATAAAAGGACAGATTTATCAAAACTCGTCCAGAAAATAGCCAAAATAGTAGAAACACGCTGGAAAATATCAGTCCGACAAACAACCGAAAAACATCAAAACAGTAGCTAACGAAATCGCCGGAAATCTCAGAACATCGTCGGAGTTTTTCAAGAACTCCGGGCGAATGTAAAATCAGCGAAATCAGTCCAGAAATGACTGAAAATCAGTCCATTATATGGCCAAAATCAGTCCAAAATTAGTAGCAAACATGGCCTAAAAAACCAGTGCAACAAATAGCCGAAAATCAGTAACAACAAATGCCAAAAACCAGTCCAAAAAATAGCCAAAATAAAGCGAACAGGTCGCCGAAAACGTCGAACCATAGCCCAACAAGAATACCCAAAATGACAAGAGCAAACATGACCGAGACAGAGGTCGCCGGAATCAGAATGACCCCAACAACCATAGTTCACCGGAAAAGTCCGAATGTCGCCGAAAAAACAGAAATCAGTCCGACAACCGACAACCACTGAAAAATAAAGCAGAGCTAAGGTCGCCGGAGTTTTCAAACTCCGGCTTGACGCTAAATCCACAAAAAATCAGTCTGTATAAACAAAACAACAACAGTAACCACAAATTAATAACAACATAAAAAATGAAACAGCGAGCTCAACAAAAAGCTAGTCAAAACAGTGTTCAACGCCGTCAGTAGTCAAATATGGCGGAACCACGGCAAAACAGATGGGGGAAGCACGATGTTGCTTCGACGGTTTTCACCGGAGCAACGCCGAAGTCTTCTCGACCAGATCTTAAAAACAGAGAGAGCAAAACCGTGTGTAATGATGCTTCACGGTGGTGGTGTTGTGTTGTGATGGCGAGAATGGGGTGAGGGAGATGAGTGGAGAGGGAGATGTGCGGCTGAAGTGGTGGTGGTTGTGTGTGGTTCGCCGGAGGTTCAGCGACGGGAGAAGGACTGGGGAACGGGAGTTTGGGAATGAGAGGGGTGCGACTGAAGTGAAAGAGAAAGGTTGAGGGGAGAGTGATGGTGGTTGTGTGGTGGTTCGCCCGACACAATTATAGAATTATAAGGTGTCAAAGAAAGATCTTATTTTTGGCTCAAAGGGGCTGACTAGGGATACAATTTTAATGTCAGGGATAGGCAATGAATGGTAAGAAAAGGCTAACAAAGAAATGCCTGAGTCATATCCCTAACATGTATATCCTAACTATTTCGCCTCAAATAACAAGTAAGCAGACACATAGACTTAATCATTAACAAATGCATAAATCAAGCAAGATACCCCAAATAATTTGATTTCAAGAATTCTTGGCATATATAACTTAAGCGTTCAGTTTTTCTGCTTCTAGTTTCATTACATTATCCAAATTTTTTTCATTAGGTGTTTCAGGTAACTACAACATGCATGATCATAAAAAAAATTAGACTCATATAAGACATAAAAATGAACAATAACAAGACTCAAACACACAAAAATAGACTCAAAAATAAACTAAGAACCCCCCCCCCCAAACTTAAATCACACATTGTCCCTAATGTGTGCAAGACTAAAAAATAAAAGAAAGATGGGACAACTTACAGACTTGTGGTTAAAAATGGTGGCGGTGGCGGCGGGTAATGCATGGCAGATAATTTCAGGGTGGTGCCGCGGCTCTGCATGTCGGCGCCAAAATCTGCAGTGCGAGAACTGGCGCCACGACACGATATTAGCGCCTGTGCGCTTTTGCTCCATGTTTTTGGCCTTGTACCTAGCATCACAACATCAAAAACAATACCAGACGTGAGACTGTTCTAACTAAGTTAAAAATGAATAAATTTAAAATCTTGGGTTGGCTCCCAAGTAGCGCTGTCTTTAACGTCTTGTAGCTGGACGGAGGTTCCTCTTCACACTGGCTTGAGATGGGTCACAGAGCTCACATATTCCATGTCATTTATCAAGTACGGTTTCAATCTCTGTCCGTTCACTTTGAACGGTGCTCTCTCTTTTCCTCTTATTTCAACCGCACCATAGGGAAATATTCTTTCAATAGTGAATGGGCCTGACCATCGAGATTTAAGCTTACCTGGGAAGAGTCGCAACCTTGAGTTGAATAAGAGCACTTGTTGTCCTGCTTGGAATTCTTTAGGGATCAAGTTCTTATTATGTCATGCCTTGGTTCTTGCCTTGTAGATCTTTGCATTCTCATAGGCGTTGTATCTGAATTCAACCAACTCACTCAGCTGTAGCAACCTCTTCTGTCCTGCTGTCTTGGCATCCATGTTCAGCTTCTTCCTCGCCCAATAAGCCTTGTGTTCTAACTCCACCGGCAGATGACAAGCTTTCCCAAAAACCAATCGGTATGGTGACATTCCAATGGGAGTTTTGAACGTTGTTCTATAGGCCCAGAGTGCGTCATCCAACTTGATAGACCAATTCTTCCTTGAGCTATCCACTGTCTTTTCCAGTATGCTTTTCACCGTCCTGTTTGAAATTTCGGTTTTCCCATTCACTTGAGGATGATAGGGCAGTGTGGTGCGGTGGTAGACTCCGTAGCGACCAAGTAGTGTATCAAGCTGCTTGTTACAAAAGTAGCTTCCTTCATCACTGATGATGGCTCTGGAGTACCAAACATTATGAATATGTTCTTTTGGAGAAACTTTTGGACTGTCTTACTGTCATTCTCTTTAGTGGCTACTGCTTCTACCCATTTAGACACATAATCCACTACAAGAAGAATGTATTGATTCCCAAAGGACGACGAGAAAGGACCCATGAAGTCGATCCCCCCACACATCAAATAGCTCCACCTTCAAGATCCCATTCAGGGGCATTTCATTTCGCCTTGATATGTTTCCCGTTCGCTGACAACGATCGCAGTCCTTCACAAAGGCGTTGGCATCCTTGAATAGGGATGGCCAATAAAACCCACTCTGCAATACTTTGGCGGCTGTCCTTGATGCTCCAAAATGCCCACCACATTGTAAGGTGTGACAATGAGTGAGAATCTGATGCATCTCATCTTCTGGTACGCAGCGCCTAATGACTTGTTCGACGCAGTGCTTGTAGAGCATTGGCTCCTCCCAATAGTAATGTTTTACCTCTAAGTGGAACCTCTTCACCTGTTGTCTTGTCAATCCTGGGGGTACTACCTTAGCTGCAAGAAAATTAACAAATACAGCGTACCAAGGTAAATTAAAGACATCGCTTACTTGAAACAATTGCTCATCTGGAAAGTGATCATTTATCTGAACATTCTTGGTGTTCTGGCTCTCTTTGTTTTCAAGCCTTGACAGGTGGTCAACAACTGAGTTCTCTGTCTCATTCTTGTCACGGATTTCCATGTCAAATTCTTGTAATAGCAGTACCCACCAGATAAGGTGGGGTTTTACATCCTTTTTTGTCATCACGTACTTTATGGCAGAGTGGTCCGTGTATACTATCACCTTATTGCCAATTAAGTATGGCCTGAACTTCTCAAATGCATATACTATTGCTAGCAATTCTTTTTTTGTAGTGGCATAATTCAATTGTGCATCATTAAGGGTTTTTCTAGCACAGTAAATGGATCTGAATACCTTATCAACTCTCTGCCCAAGAACTGCTCCCACTGCATAGTCACTTGCATCACACATTAGTTCAAATGGGAGCTCCCAGTTTGGTGCAATGACTATGGGTGCTGAGATTAGCCTCTCCTTGAGTGTATGAAATGCGGTCATGCATTCCTTATTGAATTCAAAAGCAACTCCAGTCATTAGCAAGGTGGAAAGGGGTTTCGAAACTTTTGAGAAGTCTTTGATGAATCTTCTATAGAAACCAGCATGCCCAAGGAAACTTCTGACCCCTTTTGCTGACACTGGAGGTGGTAGATTTTCAATTACTGAAATCTTTGCTCTGTCCACCTCAATACCTTGGTTGGATATTTTGTGTCCAAGGACAATCCCCTCTCTCACCATGAAGTGACACTTCTCCCAATTCAGCACAAGGTTGGACTCTTCACACCGTGTTAACACTGCTTCCAAGTGCCTTAAACACTCGTCGAAAGAAGACCCAAAAACCGAGAAATCATCCATGAAAATCTCTATGGTCCTCTCCACTATGTCAGAGAAAATTGCCATCATGCACATCTGAAAGGTGGCAGGTGCATTGCAAAGCCCAAATGACATCCTTCTGAAAACAAACGTACCAAAGGGGCAGGTGAATGTTGTCTTTTCCTGATCTTCTGGTGCTATGGCAATCTGATGATACCCTGAGTAACCATTCAAGAAGCAATAATAGTTGTTCGCTGCAAGCCTATCCAGCATCTGATCTAAAAAAGGCAATGGAAAGTGGCATTTTCTGGTTGCCTTGTTCAACTTGCGGTAGTCAATGCAAATCCTCCACCCAGTGACTGTTCTAGATGGAATGAGCTCATTCCTTTCGTTGGTCACTACTGTCATGCCACCCTTTTTGGGAACCACTTGCACAGGACTCACCCATGCACTGTCAGAGATAGGATAAATTACCCCAGCTTCAAGCCATTTCATGATTTCGTTTCTTACTACCTACTTCATGTTTGGATTCAGTCTCCGCTGTGCCTCAATGGAGGATCTGCTCTCATCTTCTAGACGGATCTTATGCATCAATGTTGAGGGACTTATCCCCCTTATGTCTGTCAATGTCCATCCAATGGCACACTTGTGAGATCTCAGCACTCTCAGCAGCTTCTCAACCTCCACTGTGGATAGCTGACATGATACGATCACTGGTAAGGATTGGTTCTCACCTAGATATCAGTATTGCAAATGATCTGGCAGAGTCTTCAACTCTAACTCTGGGGCTTTTTCTGTGGATGTTACTGATCTATCTGGCATCTGCCCTAGCTCTTCATATTTCTTCTTATAGCATTGCTCATACGAATCCATCTAATTTGCATACTCCATCAATTTCGAGTCATTGCCGCTATTCTCACCCCATTGGGTCAACACTTCTTCAAGAGCATCAGCACTCCTGACCCCATTTTTTGAAATTGCTTCTTCAATCATATCAGTGGCATAACAGTTGTCATTTGCCTCTGGGAAGGTTGCTGCTAGGAATACATTGAAAACCACCTCTTCTTCGTCCACACGAAGCCTCAACTCACCTTTTCGAACATCAATGGGTGTCTGTCCCGTGGCTAGGAATGGTCTGCCAAGGATAATGTGGGTCATGTCATTGTCTCTCATGTCTAAGATGATAAAATCAGCGGGAAAGATGAACTTGTCCACTTTAACCAACACATCATCGATGACTCATCTGGGATGGACGATGGAGCGATCAGCTAGCTGTAAAGTGATGTTTGTAGGTCTTGCTTCTCCCATTCCAAGTTTGCAAAGCACCAGATAGTGCATCAAATTTATAACTGCCCTCAGATCACACAACGCCTTCTGGCATTCAAACTTTCCTATAGTGCAAGGGATGGTGAAGCTTCCCGGATCTTTCAACTTCTGAGGTAACTTCCTCTGTAGGATGACGCTGCATTCTTCAGTCAACAATACTGTTTCATGGTCATCTATCCTCCTCTTTTTACTGAGAATCTTCTTCATGAACTTTACGTAACTCGGCATCTGCTCTAGAGCCTCAGCAAACGGGATGTTGAGTTGCTGTTGTTTGAGAACTTCCAAGAATTTAGAGAACTGTATGTCAAGGGAACTTGTCTTTAGCCTCTGAGGATACGGTATCTTCACTTGGGGTGCGTCCACAACTGCTGTCAGTCCTCCTTGTTCCAGATGAAGGTCTCCAACAACCACTGCGCCTTCTGATCTTGCGGCGCCACGACCCTGATATTCGGCGCCGTGGCGCCCAAACTCCTGCAAAGTCTCTGGACTTTCGGCGCCATGGCGCTGCTCAGTGGCGCCACGACGCTGAAAATCCTACGAGCATTCTGGACCATCCTTTTCTCGATACGGCGGTGGGGAGCTTGCTTCCACTGGTTCGCCATTTCTTAGGTCAACCGCCTGAAATTGCTCTTTTGGATTCGCCCCAATATTTTCAGGGTGATTCCCTTGTATTCTGTTGCTTAGAATGCCCGCGAATTGTCCTATTTGTGTCTCCAAATTCTTTAGGGACACTCTTGTCTCATCCATGAACTGAGTTTGGTGCTTAGTTAGCCTGAGTATGACCGCTCGCAACCCATTCTGCTCTTCCTGTGGGACATGAGGGTTACATTGCTGTTGATAGTTCTATAACCGTGATAGTGGTAGTCCATGTTTGCTGGATCCCTGAGATGAAACAAAACCAACAAACGAATCACGGCGCACTGTTCCACAAATAAAATAAAATAAAATAAAAGAAAATAAAAACCAAATTAGAGATTAAGAATATATAGATTGATATTGAACTACGCCAATCCCCGGCAACGGCGCCAAAAACTTGTTAGCGATTTATCCACACACTTAACGCAAGTGCACGTATCGTGACAAGTAATATAGTCTGGGTAAGACCGAATATCGTCCTCGGGGATTAGTGTTCAATTACCAATTTCTATCATATGGTATCTATTTGGTGACCGATATTTTGATGGTTGTTTGTATCTATTGTTGACAGTCAATTTTGACCTGTTTTTCGTATATTTATTGCAATTTTATGTGTCTTAGGACACCGCATTCAAATCATCATTTTTTTGCATTTTTATCTTTTTATTTTAAAATTAAGCATTATGTCCTTGTTAATATTATGTTTCTATTATTATTACACAATCGTTTATTTTAATAATATTTGCATCTCTTTAAATAATTAATTGACATCCCGTTTTAATTTTTAATTAGACATTAAATATTTGTTAAATATTGTATTTTATTATTATTGCATCGGCATTTGCATTTTAATAATCTTGCATCTTTTTAAATTATTTTTCTTTTAAATAATTAACCCGTTTTGCATTTTTATCAAACCAGTCCAGTCCGAGGCACAATCCGGATCAGTCCACTCCACAATTCCATAAGCCCAACCGCCCATTTTTAAATTTCAAACACCCATTTATTTTTCCCCCAAAACCAAACCTAAAAAAAACTAAACCCTAATCCTATCCCTATATAATAAACACTACCCACATTAAAGAAGAGGGAGAGGGTCAGCCGCTACACCTATATTCTCACCCTCCACTCTTATTTTTTTTCTAACCTCACCATCACTCTCCCTGATCCCCTCTAGTTCCGGCAAACTGCTCCCCTGCTTCACGTTCCCGTCACCCCATCGTCGGAGCTCGAAGCTCCGGCGAATCAAACCCCACTGCCCAGACCCGTCACCATAAATACCCCATCTCCGTCGAACACCACCACACCATCAACCACTGCATCGGCCACTGACCCTGGTTCCCGTCGATTCCACCATCGCGGGATCCCCGAGTTCCGGCGAACACCTTCACCCTCTGCCCGTCGTCGATTAACCCCGTCGGCCACCACCACTGTGCAAACCCGCACCATCTCCCTCCGTGGCGTCGCTCCGGTATTATTACCGTCGAAGTGACGCCGCCCCTTTCCCCTGTTCGCTCGCCTGTTGTTACACCGGGAAATGTTCCGGCCACCACTACTGTTTGTTTTGCATATTTTTGGTTGTTCGTTTGCAGTATTTCACATTATTTTATGATTTTATGTCTTACCGGAGTTCTTAAAAACTCCGGCGACCTTGTTGGCTTTATTTCTGTGGTTGTTTCGGTTATTTGGACTGATTCTTTTGATTTTGGGGACATTTTGAGATTTTCGGTGACAGATACTTAGTTTAGTGTTCGTTTCCAATGGCCCATTTGGTATGGCTTTCATTGCTTTGCTACTTTCGGGTTGTTTTTGACCGATTGTTGGATACTGCTTCTATAATTTTTGGATGTTCATCGGATCCTGGACTGATTGTCTTGTTTTCGCCCCTCTTTATTTTTATTAAACTGATTTAGAATAAATACTACACTGTTGGTATTGACTGATTTGAACAAGATACTGTATTTAATTGGCCAATGAAAAAGTTATCCGTCGATTTTTGAGGCCTCCACAGTTGCAAAGACGGAAAATAAAATAAAATGAAGCTTTCTGGGTGTTGATGATTTCTTCTACTCACATAGGATAACCAATATGCACTGGCGGGGAGAATTTTCGCAGCCGAACTTGTTTAGGATGTCCCATTTTATTTTATATATTTGAGCCCTCCGTGTTTAAAGCTATTACTGTTTTGGCGCGGATTCGAAAGTTTTATTTATTTTATTTGTTTCTAACAATATTGGCCGATGAAGGAATCTCCGTCTGATTTCTAAGGCCTCCCCATTACAAAAGACGAATTTATTTTTGGCTTTACTTATTAATTCTTGTCATTGCTTTAAATTATTTATTCTATTACTAACACTTTTAATAAGTGTTTATGCAGGTACCCAGAGATCATCTTGTGCAGAAGGCCTAAAAAGGGCTAAAAGATCTCCCGGCGTTTTATTCGATTTTAGCTTTATTATTATGTATTTCTTTCCATTGTAATTGTAAATTATGAAAACTGCTTAAAATATGTAGAATAAAAAAGGGCAATAAATAATTAACCTAGATTTGAACGAATAACCGCAAGTTAGCGGATCTTAAAGGATGCCTAACCCTTTTCCTTTAGGATAATAAAGAACCCTGATCCAGAATCTCATTAATTTCGCAGACCATTAAATGGAGATTAATTGCAGTATTTTTATTGCAATAAATCAAGTGTCCTAATTCACTTAACTAATTAGGTGGCGACTCCTCAAAATCAGCATTTTTGCTCCATCCAGGGAACCGCGCCAAAGAGCAACGTTGCGGATACCGTTCAGACCCCGAGGTCAAAAATGGGCGCGATATATATGACTACTAAACAATTATAAAAGTTAACTAAATTACTTAAATCAAATATGGTGGAAATAGGGCTTCCAATCTCCTCAACTATCCGTTCGCTTTAATCTTTAATGCAATGATAAATGTTCTTCTTCTATATTGAGATAGCAGGTTAACTAAGCCGTTTTATATTCCGGTTAGGATATATAAACACTCAACCCCGATGGAGAACCCTTCTATCTTTCGATGATAAGATTTACCACAAAGGAGGATTAAGAACAATAACATATTAAACTACACAAGTATCGGGGTACTTTCGTCCACGATTTTAACCTATGTTTATTCAACTATAACATATTCACAATCTCCCCTTTCGGATCTCGATTAAAATCATATATGTGATGATAATTAGTGATCAATTAATTACCAAGCAATCAAAGTAATTATTGAATAAATCTCAACTATATAAAGAAGAAACCAAAACCATGCATTAAATCATAAAACGAGGTTCAAGTGATTCGAATGGAAAGCCCTAATTAAAGTTTAACTCCTAGCCATAGACATGCTAAGAACTAAAAGATTATCCAACATAAACTGAAAAATAAATAAAGTAAGAAAAAAATTACTCAAGAACAAGCCTCCAATCTTGAAGCTTTCAAGAACTATGTGTTGTGTAGAGTTAGGGATTGTGGAACCCTTCAAAAATCTGCCCTAAGGCCTTTTTATATCCTCCAAAAACGTTCCCAACTTTTCCCTCTTGGTCTTGGCCCATTCCCATTCGGATTTGACTGAAAATCCGCGTCGGCGCCACGACCCTGAGACCGGCGTCGTGGCTCCGAAACTCCCGCAACTCGTCAGATCTTTGGGCGTCATGGCGCCACGGCGCCGCCCTGTCCTTCGTCCGGGGTGCCAACTTTTCGTTTCTTTTGGCTCTGGAACCTCTGTTTCTTCCATCTTTTTACTTCTTTTCTCCAATGTGCCATTTTAAACCACTGTGACTCAAAAGAAAGAAAATCTATACTAACATGACACGTATTTGTACAAAAATGGGCCAAATACTAATTAAAAATGACTCAAAAGGTGTATATAAAATACGCTTAACAAGTGCCAATGAGGCACATGAGTTGCTAGAAGACATGGCTGCGAATAATCACCAAGGGGCAGATGATAGATCAGTGAGTAGCAGAAAGACTATGAGCATACATGAGATAAATGTTATCACTGCATTGAATGCACAGGTGGCCCTTTTGACAAATCAGCTGCAGCAGAACACTATGTCTGTAAATGCAGTCCAAATGCCGGTAGTGGTGCACAAAAGGTTAAAACCGGACCGGACCGGACCGAACCGGACCGAAGACCGAAAACCCAGATCACTAGGACCGAAGACCGGACCGAATTTCTCGGTCCGGACTGGTCCGGTGCAGGTCATTTTCGGTCCGGTCCGGTTTGTTGGACCGAATGGACCGAATGCATTCCCCTCCCCCCCAGCCAGTCCCCCAGCCAGCCCCCAGCAAACCCGGACGTATTGACATATCAAATATAGGTTGTAAATTGATCAAACTTTATATGGTCATAACTTTGCGCCCGGACGTCCGTTTTACCTATTTTGTTTTGTTGATTTCACGTATGTTTTCGATACGGGGGTGGGAAAACTGCTGAAGCGGTTTGATTCAGCCGATTTCTCCAAAAACGTCCATCTTGCCCCTTTCACTTTTTCCCCAAATCGTTACGTTTTTCCCCTTTTCAAATCTAAATATCTCGCGATATACAATAGATTTCAACGTACAAATTTCGTGGTAATGTGTCCGAGAATATCAATTTCAGTATTGAAAATTCAATTTTTTTAAAAACCGCCCGAACCAATTCTAATTATATATATTATATATTAGGAATTTAGAAAATTAGGAATTATATATATTAGGAATTATATCATTCAATATATATTAGAAATTATATATATTATATTAGGAATGATATAATTCAATATATATTAGGAATTATATATATTATAAAAAAAAAAATTAAAATTTGGTCCGGACCGGACAAAATCTGGACCGGATCGGACCGGACCGAAAATCGAAAACTCAGATCACTAGGATCGAAGACCGGACCGAATTTCTCGGTCCGATTCGATTCGGACCGGTCCAATTTTTTGGTCCGGATCGACTTTTGTGCAGCCCTACCCCAAATCCCCGGCCCGACTCGTCATGTCCCCCAAATCCTATCCCCTCTGCCGGTGGGATGTGGGACGAGAAGAGACCTCTTTCCGTCCCCCATATACCGGCCCGCCATGTCCCGATCCTGACCCCCACCCTGTCCCCCCAAATCACGTCCCGCCCCACCGGACACCCCTAGTAAAAGCTACTCCCTCTGTTTCAATTTATGTGACACAATTTTCTTTTTAGTTTGTCCAAAAATTTGACAACTATTTAATGACACCATCCTTATTTTGCTTTTGTTGGGTCCCACTTAATTTTGAAGATTTACTTATTGTGAAGAAGTATCAACAAAAGTAGCACTAAAGTAAGGACAATTTGAACACCCGCAAGGGCAGCCAAGTTGGTGTAGCAGTAGAGCGCGGGACCGCAAGGTCACGAGTTCGATCCCCTGCATAAACCTTCTTGGTTGAGCCTGTCACACATGACTTGTCAAGTGTGGTTAATCGGCTGACGTGGTTTGCAGGCTATTGCGTCAGCCCGGGGTTTACCCTGTGCGCACTCGAAAGAGTAGCGGCTGCGGGTTCCTTCGTCAACAAAAAGTAAGGATAATTTGATAAATATAATAAAGTCTTTCTTTATTTTTAAAACTCATTATCCGATCAAATGATGTTACGTAAATTGGGATGAACTGAGTATTTGACTAGCTAGAAACCTCCAGTGGCCGTAGCAAGCAGCACATGGACAAATAATTTTAGAAAATCCAGAACCAGCAGGGAATGAGCCAGAACAGTCGGTCCACTAAGAAATTGATACCTTCTTTGCCGTTGCATGATCGAATATCTTAATTATCATATACCTGTTATTGCTGAGGCAAGCTAAACTGATAAAAAATGAAAAAATCTTTAAAAGTGAGCAAGTAATCAGGGATGCAGTATTGACAGCTAACTTAATGCATATTATGACATAGTAAGCTTGGATATTGTATCTTTCAAATGGTAATATATAAATTGAGTCTGAATATTGGAATACTCAATATGCATTCTAGTCAAACTACCCCCTAGAATGGTGAGTGTATAAATCAACTTGCATTAGCGAGTTAAAACAATTCCAATTTTGAAATATTCAATATAGTTAGTAGGATCTCACCATAATATACTAATTAGTTGTAACACGTAAGGTAATCGAGTTACTAAAGGAGCAACATGTCTCGATTCAAGCATATATATTTTTTGTTCGTTAATATTGTTAAGAGTCTCACATCGGATATGAAATGAAAACATGGACTCCTTATATGGATTTGGATAATCCTCACCATACAAGCTAACTTTTAGGGTTTAGTTAGACACAAGATTCATTCTTTACATGGTATCAGAGTCATACTCATTTCAATTCTTTGTTCACCGATATTGGACCCTCAAATTATGTTATTCACGCTTCAGTTAACAAGGTCTGAGCGTGCGGGAGAGTGTTATGAGTCTCACATCGGATATGAAATGAGAATATGAACTTCTTATATGAACTTGGACAATCCTCACTCCACAAGCTAGCTTTTAAGGTTGAGTTAGACCCAAAATTCCTTCTTTACCAATGTACTATTTGACAATTATTTTTTTTAACAAAAAAAAAGAAGCAATTAATTGCTCAATTGTGTGAAACAAATATTTCTACCAAAAGTTTGTTTATTTTATTTATATATTTTCTCATATTTAAAATATAATTGCGAGAGACATTTATAACATACATTTATTCCAAGAGTTTCTTTATTTTAAGTCCTCTACCTGACCCTGTTGCTCACATGAATATTTTCCATTTTTTCAAAACATCGTCGGATTATGGCAAAAAACCCTAATGCCATTTTTTTACCATTTATGTACCAAACTATCACTATTTTCTATTTATGTACCAAAATACCACTCTTTGAGTTTTTTTTTTTTTTTTTAATAATGACTTTTTTGTTTTTTTTTCTTTGTTCAACATATTTTATAAAGAATGTTTTGATTTAAATTAATTTTCATGTTTTGTATTAGATAGTCAACTAAAATTTTAATTAAACAATTAACTACTTTAAATTCTTTTCTTTAAATAACTCATGTTTTGTAGTAAATAACCAATCCAAATTTTAATAAGATAATCAACTACTTAATTTAATGGTCTAACTGAACAAAAAAATTTAGACACAAAATTTATTTATTTATTCAGTTTAAGATATAATTATTAAAGAACAACGTGGGAACAAATTGCACACTTAAATAAATATTGTCGATTACAACAATTAGATAGTTAATTGCACACTTAAATAAATTTATAATGGTTTAGTTTCCTCTAGAAACATTGATACAGTTAGGGCAATTTCTCAAGCATGTCCTCATTCCTACACGACGCATCTGTTCCGGTGCTCACTCTTCTCCCTTTGATCCATTTCAGTACGGATCCGAGTAGATTGGGGACGACCTTTTGAATCTCTCCTCATCGTTGGATCGTGGCACAATTCCGTTTCAGTGTATTCTGGCCAGTATGAATCATGAGGCATTGCTGGGAACTCTTCCAAGTAAGTGTTGAAACATACTGTAATGTGTACTCGGGAGGCACATAAATCATGTAGTCATGGTGGATAGATGAACAAGCAATGATGACATGTGAACACAGATAGTGTAATGCTTGAAATTCGCCACAATCACACCTTCGCCTTTCGAGGTCTACCGTGAATGTTTTAGGTGGTCGACCGCTTGGTGGGCGAACCAACTTTTTGACTCTGAAAACAATTTGTGCTCGGTTGTAAATGTGGACTTCATGGGAGTTCGATATTGCTCGTTCTTTATCAAGGTATTCCATTACTTTGTCGGAGTAGATCATACCAGATGTCATCATTGCTTGTGCCTGCCTCCCTCTCGACAAATTTTTCGGTCAACCTGTAGTAGGTTACTGCGCGAACTGATAGGAAGATTGCGTGTCCCCTTTAATACGTTGTTGATGCACTCAGCAAGGTTAGTCGTCATGTGCCCCCAACGTCTCCCTTCATCATATGTCTGAAGCCATTGTTCCTTAGGAATATTGTTGACCCACTTCACTGCATCTTCATTATCAAATTAGCTCTGATAATAATCAACGGTCGGTTTAGTCATGGCGTATCCTGAAGTAGCAAACCTTTCATGTAAGCAAACCCTTTAATGCATGGTTGAAAGCCCAAAAAAAGCGATGGAAGAATTCTACACCTCCACTTGATGCACATGTATGGGCCCGTCAAGTTTTTTAATCTCTCAAACCTTTGATTTATTGCTAAGAAGAATTCTACACCTCCACTTGCAGTTTTCGTTGGAACAACGAACAACCCATCTAGTTGTATCAGAGTAATCTACCACGAAGTCTAGGGACTTGTTTAGGTGGTATTCTTGTATGCACCACTTAGCCATCTCTTTTGTGGGAAATCTCATACCCACTTGAAGGTTTTCATGGTCCTGAACAGTGAACGATTGGTTTCGGTCCATAGAGTAGATAAATTCATCGCAACGTACTATATGTCGTCGGAAGTTACGTTGCAAAAGTGAGAGGGAGGGTCAGAGTAACGCATAGTAGTTAATGGGCCCTCATTATCAGCGTCATGTTGAGCAATTATGTCATCTTCATTCTCACTGAAGTCACCGACTTCCTCATTATGGACACCAGCCACAACACTTCTACGAACAACAGTTGAGTTGTCCATATGGAATGGTATGTTTAGGTCAATTCCATCAATGGGTGGTGAAGTGAGTTGAGCTGATGAAGATGGTATGCATCTATGTGTTTCTGTGAAAGGGTATGAAGAGGATACAGAGTGAGGGTATGCTGAGGGTATGGAGTGAGGGTCTGATGAGGGAATGGATTGATGGTGTGAATGTGGTACGGTTTGATGATAAGATGATGGTGGTTGTTCAGTATATGATGGATCTAGTTGGGTGTCAAAATCGAGAGCATCTGCCAACCTTGCATATACTTCCATTGTTGAAATACCAAGGTGTTTACAAGCCTTAAACGTGTCAAACATCATATGGACCTCCTCATCTCCTATCAGATTTAAGAACTCATACCGAACAAGGCCTTGTGCAAGAGTTGTCGGGTATCAATAAATAAGTTCAACAACTCTTTTGGAGTTGTCGGGATGAATCTTTAACTGGATAGACCGGATAAGCCCATCTAGTTTTGTGTTTTTTTCCACCTTCAATAGGGGTGAATTGGTGCATGCAAATATAACACCTTCCGTGTTAGTCCTTTCAACATTTCCATTGTAATGGACTTGGACAAACAATCCTACATGTGCCATAATAAAAGAGTTTTGAATTTTTGTGGTGCAATGAATGAATAGAGGACCATTCCTATTTATATTGTTTGGGTGAGTGGTGTTGATCTGATCTGTACCATTGAAAGTGTCGATCCAATCTGGACCATTGAAAGTGTCGGTCCAATCTGGACCATTGAAAGTGTCGGTCCAATCTGAACCACTACTTTTTCTACTCTCCCTAGCTCCACATCTTTTTCTGGCATATAGGACGAAGACATCAATATCTTTGGTCCTACACTTCTCACAACCACTACTTTTTCTGGCACATAGGACAAAGACATCAGTGTATTTAACTCTACTCTTCTCACATATCCACATTTCAATAATTACATCCTTAACTAAATAAAATAATTAATTGTGTGTCTATTTTTTAATTTAATTAGACTATTAATTAAGTAGATAATTATTTAATTAAAATTTTAGTTGACTATCTAATACAAAACATGAGTTATTTAAAGATTTTTTTTAAAGTAACTAATTATTTAATTAAAATTTTAGTTGACTATCTAATACAAAACATGAAAATTAATTTAAACCAAAACATTCTTTATAAAATATGTTGAACAAATAAAAAAAGAAGCAAAGAAGTCATTATTAAAAAGAAAATAAAGAAAAGACTCAAAGAGTGATATTTTGGTACATAAATAGAAAATAGTGATAGTTTGGTACATAAATGGTAAAAAAATGACATTAGGTTTTTTTTTTTGCCTCGAAGTATATATTTGATCTTCTTATTTTGTTTTTATAATGAATTTCAAGTTTTAAAAAGTGATTTTGATAAGTTTTTCAAGTGAAATTTATTTTTTCACTGAAGTTAAAATTTTAAATATCTTTTTTCAATTTATTTAAACATTATTTTATTTGAAAATATCATATATTTTTACTTCCAAACGCCTACTTAGTGAGAAAAAAACAAACTGAAGAATTTATGACTATTCTGATTTCTGACTAGACAAAGTAGTTGACTATATAACCTGCAAGACTTGGCCACATTTTATCCACAAAATACTTCCATTTCAATGCAAAAAGACTATCCATTGATTCTTCTCCTTACATAGTGTGACACAGAAAGGAATCAAGAAAATGTCAGTAGCATCATCATCTACCTTCCCCTGCATTAAAATCCAAAATTACCCTTCTTCTTCTAGTACTTGTTACACTTTGAGATTATGTACAACAAACCCCACCATACTTACCTTAAGGAATTCTCAAGCTGATGGTCCATTTAGAAGACCTGTTGCTCCATCACCACCTAAGCCTAATATTCCACCATCCTCACCCCCACCACCAAGTACTACTACTAGTGTTCCTCCTAAGCCTGTGGCTGTGGCAACTTCTGAGGGTAAAAATGTAATTACTCTTGAATTTCAGAGGCAAAAGGCTAAGGAACTTCAAGGGTACTTCAAACAGAAGAAGCTTGAAGAAGCTAATCAAGGACCCTTCTTTGGTTTTATTGCCAAGAATGAAATTTCCAATGGCAGGTAATTAAAGAAATTAATTCAAGAATTAATGTGTCAATTCTTTGGTTTGTTTTCGTGTAGGTTTTAGTCTTAATTTAATGTGTCATTTTTGTGTGATGCTAAATTGTATTTTGTTGAGTATATTTGATAATGTTGGAAGAATAATAAACTAAATTTGTTTAGGATTCAGTATTTGTTAGTTTATTTAGTTCGTGTCTAAATATGATTTGTGTTCAAATTCATATAGGAATATGTCAAAATAGGTTTCTACTATTATAAATAAAGGTGCTATTAACTATTTTCATGTCGTGGAGAATTGCAGAGCACACTCTAATATTTATGAGGTTCTGAATAGATTATTTTTTCTTCATTGAAATAATTCTCGCTGTGGGTTTCAAAAATCCAGCTTGGGGTTAGTATTAACTTACAAGAATGACATAGGCACATAGCTTTGTTCAGTGGCGAAATCAGAAATTTCGCTAAGGTGTTCAAGGTTTAATGTATTGTATAAAAAGTAAATTTCGATCAGTATAATTTTCCCATGAGATGTTCAACTGACTATCCTTCTCTCTATGTAGCTACGCCACTGGCTCTGTTTAAGTACCTCCCTTGGCATGTGCAAGCCTAAAAATTAGACCTTGGAAGTGGAATTTGAGCTGAGTTTAAGCATTTTTATGGCACTTTGGCAATAAATAGGTGTTCTTATTTATTGAATCAAACTGTGCCCCCTCCCCGATAAAATGCTGCTGAAAGTAAAAATTGGAAATGGAAAGGTATGTTTGCTTGAAGCCCTGCAATGTCTAACTATGAATAGTGTTTATTTGGCCATAAACTTCAATTGGTTGCATCTGAAGTGTGCGGAGCGGATTCAACAGAATGAGAAATATTTTTGATTTTGTGTGTTATATACGGACTATCCACTGGTTTTAGAATACATAGTTGTCTTTATCGCGTACAAGATAAATGGTATCAATTAAGAAACTAAGATCATTTCATCTAACAAGCATGGCTGCATGATAGAACTCCGGCTAGATCATGATTCAAATGCAATCATTTAAGTAATAACTGGAATATCATAACAATGTTAACTTAAACAGTATGTAAATGATGAACAGTGAGTAGACTCTAAAGGCAGGAGCTGTACATAAGTAGTGCAGAAATTAGTGTTGGTTCGTTTCCTACATAGGAGGAACTTAGGCCTGATCACCAATTAATATACCGTAGATATATTTAGTTATAACCATTCTTCGTACCCTTAGCACATACATATTCTTTTTACTTGATCTTACGGAGGTTAATCATTAACAGTCTACAAAATTAGATGCTTTTAAGCCAGACGTGTTCAGTTACATGCTGCATAATCATTATCTCAAAGGGCTTGGCTTTGCCTTAAGATTATGCCGCATAGCCGTAACTTCGTTTGCACATTACTCATTCCATACAAGATGTTGGTTCCACACTTAGATTATGTAGACCTAGTTGGTGTTCCATGTTCATGATAGTGATGGTGCTTCAAATGTTGATATACAGGCTTCCAGGAGAGATCCTGGACTGCTACTATTTAGGTTTTCTTTTCTTGTTAGTGGATTCTATTTTTCTTGATTGTATTTGTAAAATGGAGATGATAAGATAGTAGATACACAAGATATTTTGAAAATTTCTTCAAATATTATCCAAACTTTCTGAAGAACATGATCTGTAGAAACAATTCTAAAGATTTCAATCTTGCCATGCATAGTCTCCCTTCCTTATTTACTAATGAGGATCAAAGATGATGTTTCAAATTTTGCTTGCGACATATTCATATTAAAGTAACCTTTGCTGGAACTATTTGCATCATTTGATCAATGAACCTTGGAAAAGCAAGAAATCCTAGACAGTCGAGCACTTTCTTTGTCACTCTTGGATGAATAGCCATAAGTAGGTGAATTATTTCTGCATCATTTTGAAAAAAACTTGTGTCTGGAATTTGACTAGTTCCAGATAGCTTTGAACCTCCCCTTGGATTCTTTGTCGTTGACGTAGTGATTTCTATCTTCTTGTCATAATTTTTTGGTTGAGCAGATGGGCGATGTTTGGCTTTGCTGTCGGGATGTTAACAGAGTATGCAACCGGCTCTGACTTTGTCGACCAAGTTAAGATCCTTCTCTCGAATTTTGGGATAGTAGACCTGGAATGAGACTCTGCTGTATAGGTATCATCACGAGAGCTTATAGATTCTCTCCTCTTGTAATTTTAAGCTATAAAATCCATTTGTTTCTTGTAACTTCTTTGTCCGATTTTTCAAGTTTATTTGTTTGAGCCACAATTGGAGTACATTATACCTTGCAACTCCTTTTATTTTTATGAATATAGAAAATTTGTAATTTTTGTGTAATACCTCATTTTCTCTCAATTTTTACATGCAAAGATTCTTGTACTTGGATTACGACTGGCTTCTGCTTTTATCTCTATCCTTTTACCTTTATATTTGCTTTTCCCTCGGTCTTCAGCGACTAAAACATCGGAGTGTTAATGTAAACAAGACAAGCCATGTATTTTCTTCTCACACTCAAAACGGTACTCTTGACATACTTCATCGCCACCATACAACTTGAGAAAGTCAAAGAAACACGAAAAGGAAATAAGATTCCCTCATATTCATCATCTGCTTTAGCAAGAACAACTTGTTATCCCACGTTTTTTAAGCATAAAGTGTCTCAAGTCCCACACATGATTCTATAGTATATACTTATTTCTTAGCTTTATCCTTTAGTATAGATTAGTCTCTAGATATATAGTAAGCGTTCTCTTTCAGTCAGGATAATCTTCTCAAGAACGTGTATTTAAACTCATCCAGACACTCAATAATAGACATAGTTTTTCCATAGCTTCTTCAAGCTTATAGATAGCACCAATGATGCAACTTGCAAGGGAAAGTTATTGCAAAATAGCACATGGTCAAAATTTTCTAATCTATATGAATCAACAAGAGTAATCAAACTCTAGCAGATACTTATGTGGACAACAATTATAATATTGCCAAAAAATGAATATGGCAAAGGTAAACAACTAAACAAAAGAGGCATTAGGAATTTTACATGAAAAACTCTTCAAAGAAGAGTAAAACTGTTGGACCTCGAGTCCACCAAAAGGCTTCACTATATCAGACGAGAGTAACAAAATTCTCCAAAAATTACTATAACCGTGTTAAGGATAAAAAACAGCAAAGAAAGAGCCATACAACTATATTTGCTTTTGATGCTTCAAAATTGTGGAATTTCTTTGTTTATGTACTTATGAAGAATGAGTATAAATCCTATTAATAGTAGAATAACTAACCTAAAGAGCGTTCACTCAATAGCTTAAACCAGAAATAGTCGACGGATACGTGTGTGTATATAATTTATATATACCGGGTAGAAAAAATTAAATAATGAATCCAACCGGCTATTTTTGTAAGATCTCTTAATTTCATTGGTTTATTCTAATATTTGAAACACAATATAGTTGGAGCAACAAACTTAAATTCGGCAAGAATTTCATTTTTCAGTAGTACTAAGGGGAATTGGCCCAAATATTTGATAGGGTCAAAAAAATTCATTTAATCACACAGTTTGTCGTTCAAATGGGCTAGTCTTTAATATTTTCCCTACATAAAAGAACTTATGCCTATAGGGGTGGAAAAATAGGCACAAGTTGTGTGATATTATGATGACGAAAATATGAAATATGTCTTGCGGTTTTTCTTTTTTTGCATTGAGGGACAAAAATTAAAGACCAGTAGAAAATAGGTACAAAAAGTGCAAATGACCCAAAGAATTTTTGGGCATTTATTTATCATATAAAGAGGTTTTCGGTTAAAATAAGTTGGCTTAATGTTTTCTATTCGTGTGGCTTGAAAATCAGGTGTCATTGTTAGAATATTCTAGAATTAATACCATTAATATAGTAATATTGTGTAGTATCTTATATTAATGTAGTATTCCATATTATATGGTAAGTAGTTTAATGTATAGGAATATTTTTAGGATTATTCTAGGCAAGACTTATTCTTCCTAGTTAGTGTAAAGATGTATATATTCTTACACTAACTAGAAAGAATAAGTCTTGCCTAGAATAATCCTAAAAATATTCATATACATTAAACTACTTACCATATAATATGGGATACTATATTAATATAAGATACTACACAATATTACTATATTAATGGTATTAATTCTAGAATATTCTAACAGTCATGTCATTAAAATAACCGGGTATATCACTTCTCGGCTTGAGTGATCTTTTAAATAAAATAACAAAAGATAAGTGACTTTTCTAAATAAAAGAAAAGTAAGTTTTTGAGTTACAATAGCAAATATTAAGTGACTTTTCTTGTAAAAAAAAAGTGAGTGACTTTATTAACCTACTTAATTTTCAGTAATTTAGTAACTTATTAAGTGATGAACTCAGTATCACGTTAGACCACAGAGTTATTCAGTTTCACCAATTAGGAACTTGCCTATAGGGAAGACCAATCTTGCTATTAAATTTAATAGTTTACTAACATTTCCATATTGTAAGAAGTCAAAATAATTGAAATCTTACCATCCTTTGACCAATGATCAGCCGATTTTTATAATCAAATGTGACAAGTGCATGATATTATAGTATTTAAAGGGCGGAAAAGGTGCAAATAATACCATATCATTTTTCAGAATTGTCTTTTTAAACACTCGTGAATAATAAAGAAATATGTTCCTACCTTTTCATTTATTATTCTTTTCATTTATTATTATGTATAATATATAGTAGTACATGCTTATTTACAAAGGTATAAGTTAGACTATAAATTAGGTAACTAATTGGACTAATTACAATTAGAATATTAACTAACCAAATATAAAAGATATACAAGAATATTCTGTCAAATATTCTATCACACCCCCGCAGTTGAAGCGGGAGGTTCTCATACGCTTAGACTGATTCAGATTTCATCAAAGAGTATGCGCGGAAGTCCTTTAGTAAATATGTCAGCAATTTGATACCGAAAAAGGACATGAAGGTCACGAACTTGTCCCGGAGCAACTTTCTCACGTACAAAATGAATATCCATTTCAATGTGTTTAGTGCGCTAATGTTGAACGAGATTGCCGGAAAGATATATCACACTTACATTGTCACAGTAAACTAATGTAGCCTTGCGGATTGGGCAGTGAAGTTCCAACAGAAGGTTACGTATCCAACAAGACTCGGAAATAACATTCGCTACGCCTTCGTACTCAGCTTCGGCACTGGATCGAGACAGGTAAAAAATGATTTTTTATATATTTAATTTGCTTTTATAAAAAATGATTTTCTTAAAAAAATATTATTCTTAAAAATAAAGATATGAAAAAATCAAATATCATACAAAATAAAATAACATCATAGAATGTAAGTTTGAAATTTGGAAAAGTGATGAGTCAAGTTGGGCAAGTTGAATTATGACCCGTCATTTAGCCTATCTTGACCCGCTCATCTTAGCTCATGTAAACTTTGAGTGAATGGACAATGATCCATCTATTGATTCGGCTCATCTTGAACCGTCCAACTTCAGCCAAACGACCCATTTATCACCCTACATGTGCTTTACAAGTCTATTATACATATTTTGCTTCCTGCATATATGTATGAGTACTAATAAGATCAGATCAAGTTCTATTATTAGAGTTTGTAATCTTTCGAGCAGTGTTATCAAAAGCGAAAAACACAAAAAAAATTGCCAAGGTTGGTTTGGTAAGGCTTTAAAATTAAAGCACGATTGAGCGTGGCTTTAGATGAAAAAAGGAGACAATTTTAAGCTTCTTCTATAGTTTACTTACTAGGTTAATTTAATTTGAAAATTCTTTTTCGTAATAAGTATGCATACAAAATAGAAATTCTGAAAACATACTACTAATAAGTGACCATCAGCTTATTAGGGTATATTTAATATGCGGCCGATTAAGCCTAGGAAAAGGTTTAGTCTAGTTCTCTCCTTGTTCTATAAATTCATTCCTCTACACTACATGATTTGTATCATAACACACGACCATGGTGATAGACGAATTGCCCGAATGCCTTATTCATAAAATATTATCTAACCTTAGTTTTGAAGAAGCAGCCAAGTCAAGCATGCTGTCCAAAACATGGCTACAAGCATGGTTCACTTGTCCCAACTTGAAGTTCAAAGTTGAGTATAGCAAAGGTAATAATAATAGGAAAATAGTGGATAAAGTCATGGAGAGATATAGAGACAGAAAAATCCCTATAGAAAAGTTTGCTCTTTCAATTTCAGCTTCTAATTATCATCGTCCTCTTGTTATTCCTTGGATTGATAAGTGGTTCGGCATTGCCCTTCAGAATGGTGTAAAAGATGTGGTATCTGAGGTTTCTGTCCCCTCATATCCCTTCCCTATTTCCACATTATTGGCATCAAAATCTTTAAGAGAATTGGATTTGACGGGTTGTGGTCTTTCATTATCTACTAGTCAAGTCGCGAATTGTCATTCTTTGAGAAAACTTTCTCTAACTAATGTTCGTTTAGACGACAACTTGCTTCAGACTCTGCTTACTTGTTGTCCCTTGATTGTCGATTTCATCATTGTGCATTGTCCTTTATTGACAAAGATTGAGCTGCGGAATCTTCAAAATATTAAGTCAGTTTCTATTTCAATAAGTTATAGTCATCAGATCCATAGTGTTAAAATCCAAGCACCAACTCTAGAACACTTGTCTTATTGTGGTTGGGGAGAGTCCCCTGTATTGGATATTATTGAATGTCAGAATCTAAGATCTTTAAAGCTATCCCGTATGAAGATATCTGAAGGATTTCTCCGGCACCTTATTTCTACTTTCCAATTCCTTGAGAGTTTGTTATTAGTTCGGGTTTCTGGAGAGTTCGGAAATTTTAACATTTGCGGGAGTCAATCCCTAAAGATCTTGGGGATTTGTAGTTGTGGGGACATAGGGGAGATTGATGCTTCAAATTTGGTATCATTTGAGTATCAGGGAACTGATATTCCTGAGCTTAAAATTGCAAAAGAGTCAGGTCAATTGAAGAACTCAAAGACATATCTTTATTGCTCCAACGATTTAAATGCCGCATGGTTTTGTGAGTTTAGGAAATTCCTGTCAAACTTGACTTCTTGGTCCCAGGTTTCTCTTCATTTTAAAAAATGCAATGAGATCAACATGGAAGATTTGCAAGTGCACCATAGTATTACTACCCCTCAAGTGGATGTTTTAAATGTATCTACGTCTGAAGATAAAAGGTCATCTGAGGAGTGGCCAAGTTTTGTGGATGCTTTGCTTTGGAGTTGTCATCCTCTGAGACTCAACCTATGCTCTACTAGTGAATTCTTCTCCTCATGGAAGAAAACCTTGACAGAGTCAATTGAATGAAGTAAGAGCCTACAAATTTGGCTCGATCGTGGAACTCAGAAGTGGAGAACTGGCAATGAAGAGAAGGAGGAAATTTATTTTCTATTAGATTGGTGATGTAGTTTATCCTAGCGTAAATTGAATGCACTTATTTATTTATAAAGTTTACAATAATTTTAAGGATAGATTCCAGATAATTAAGATCTTCAAAGTTAAGTTCTCCCATAGTCCCATTGAATTTCTCTTAAGAACAATGTTTTGATACTCAACCTGCTTTTGCATACTACTAAAGTTGTACTGAACTTATTAGATGTAGTTGTAGCATGATATATTTCTTTTGATATGATCGCAAGCGCTTCGTATGGAATAGTTAATTTGTAGGCTTAATTACAAACTATGCCTTAATTACATATCGAATGGTTAACGAATCTCTAAATCAACAAGCTACAAGACTCCTGCACCAACTTGGCATGACTCTTAATTTGCATAATGCATGGATAGTTTTCAGTCAAATGATATCATTTGAATACAACATAAATAAGTTGGTCTCTGTTGTATTACTAGCTAAAAGTGTGGGAATGATGATATTTTTAGGTATTTTAGTACCTTCCCAAATTGAACTGATAATGACGAAAAGTTTCAACCTTTGTAGCTCTTGAAAATGGAAAAAGTTGGTATTTTTTATTCTAAGGAGAACTGATATACAAGAGATCTATTAAGATTTTGGGGCTTGAATTCTGTATGATCATGGAGAAATAGGTTAGTTTCCAGGGAACAACGATGGAAAAACGACAGAGTTTTCCAAATGCAGCGATGGAGAAGCAAATCGAAGAGCTTTAGAGAAATAATGGAGGAACAGAAAAGTTTTTGGATACCAATGGACAGGCAAATGAGCTTTGGTGGTGAGAGCAAAAGTGGCAAGGATTCACCGGGAAACGAGTGGATTCCCTGCTGCATATTGCAGCTAGAGCAGGGAATTTGGGAAAATAGTTAAGAAGTTCGATAACAAATTGCATAAATAAAGATTTGTTATGTAAGCAAAACCAAGAGGGTGAGACTGCTTTGTATGTTGCAGCTGAGAATTGAAATTGCTTCTGTTGTGGCAAATAATGGCTAAGATACACTCGATATTGCAGCAAGGCAGGGTCATCATGGTGAGGCCTCTAAGTAGTTCATACGCACACTCCTTTGATCCCTCCCCCGGACCAAAAAAAAAGAATGTGGACTTCCATGGATGAGATGTATAATTGTGCTTTATATTTGGTATAATGTGGACTTGAACAGTTCGTACTTCACATGCAATTTGTTACTGCTAATATTGGTGACATATAGTCTGCAACTTCTATCCTGGATCTTAGTTTTCAAACCTTTAATTTGATATGCGGTAGTTCAGAATAGAATGTAAATAAAATCAATAAGAATGTTTGAACAATCCAATGTAGGAATTGAATAAGAATGTAAATAAAATCAATACACAAGTTTCCACAAGACTAAATATGAATAAAGGGGCGGCATTGCATCCTTCTTGATCAACAATTAATGGACAAGACCAACTGTGTTGAGGCCATCAGCCAAATCTAACTTCCCTTGCATTTTACCAAAGAACAAGTAATTCTGAGAAGTGGAGACATTTTGTCACATACGTTCCTAGCAGATAGATACTTTTTAAGTAAAATATTACTACACTGCTTCGTTGGGATTCTGATGGGTAGTAGCTGATGGAAATAATTTTTTGTAGGCCTCAGCTAAAGCCACATTTGTAGTGCTATAACCACCATCAAGAACTAGATTTATACCACTCACATATTTGGAATCATCACTTGCTAAGTACATCACTGATTTTGCTACTTCTTCTTCATCTAGTAGAGCTCCTTTCAAATTTGCTCCTTCTTCAATCCATTCGTTTCCTGTTTCTCTGTCAACTATTCCAAGCGCGTTCAATGTAAGTGGTTTGCTAATTTAATGAGGAGAAACACAGTTAACTTTTATTCCGTATTTTCCTAATTAGACTCCGATGTTCTTGGGAAGCCCTAAAACTGCACTTTTTGATGCCACATATGCGTGCGGAACAAGACCATAGACCACTGTCGCGGAACTTGCTGTGAAAATAATGGAACCTTTTATTTTGGCTGGCATCGTCACTTTACTGCAGTCATCAATAAATGATATATAATAATTCTTTCCTCCACGAGACAGAGAAGTGCAGCGCCATCTTACAAAAGAAACTGCCTCTTAAACTGAAAGACCCAGAAAACTTCACCCTGCCCTGCACTATTGGCAAGATAACATGAAACAGGACACTTTGTGACTTAGGGACTAGCATAAATCTTATGCCCTTATCTGTGTTCAAGAGATTGAGTTTGGGGAAGCCAAATCAACCACAGTTAATCTGCAGCTTGCTGACCGATCCGTGGTGCACCCCCGAGGTATAGTGGAAGATGTGCTGGTCAAGGTGTGCAAGTTCTTCTTTCCAGCAGATTTCCTCATTCTTGACATGGAGGAAGATGAGGACATGCCCATTATTTTGGAAAGACCATTCCTAGCCACGGGCAGAGCTCTCATTGATGTGCAGAAGAGAGAGTTGAGACTCAGGGTTCAGGAAAAAGAAATTGTATTCAAAGTTTTCAAATCTACCATTGAATCCCAGGCCAACAACAAATGTTTTGCAGTAAGCACAACTGACACAGCAGCTCATCAAGCACAAACCAAAGGTAGGGGAATCATTGCGACAGCTGTAAACCCACAGGTTACGTGGATTGCTGAAACAAAAGTGGATGAGATGGAAGCTGACAAAAAGGTAAACCTTACTGAACCCAATCATGCGAAAAAGAAGAATAGAGTGAGGAAAAGGAAAATGATTTTTAAATGGATAGGTGATCGGTGTATTTTATATACACTTTTTGAGTCTTTTTTAGTTAGTATTTTACTCATTTTGTTTATGTTTAGTATAGTATTAGGGTCGTTTTCCTTTCTTTTGTGTCACAGCGGTCAGAAATGGAGAAATGGCGAAAAGAAGAGAAAATGAGCTTAAGTGAGATGGAATTGCACACAAAAAGGGCCAAGAAATGAAGTCTAAGAAGTTCCGGGAATTATAGAGAAAATCAGACGAAGTCCGGACGAGAAAAAGACGACGAAACGAAAATTCGCCAGAAAAATGTCACCGGCGCCGGCAGAGCCGCGCGCCAAAGTCTTGAAAGTCCCGAGAGTTGCTGAATTTGGTAGCCGCGCTGATCAGCGGCGCGCGCTGACGCGAATTGTGAAATCTTGGCCGAATTTGACATGTTTGAGAATCCTAAAGGGATAACTTTTCCTTCTTAAAGGATAACTTTTCCTACCTAAAGAAACCTTTTCCTACCTAAAAACCCTTACCTAAAAGGATTCTAATAACTTTTCCTACCTACACAAATCCTTAACCGCTTCACCTAAAGGATTCTTTGGCTATAAATACTCTACATCATTAGAAGAATTATTCATTCTCCATTCTACCATTCACCATTCTACATCCATCCTTCCACCAATCCACCTTGTAAATATTCCACAACACAACCTGGATGCTTGGCGGAGACTCATTCTTAGTAATTTTCTTTTCTTTCTTTTACTTTATTTCGTTTTGATGTTGGATATTGAATTAGTTCTCATATTCATGGCTAGGAACTAATTCTCTTATAGGCTTTCATGTTGAATTGCTTGAAACTTATGCTATAATTTAATGCACGCTTATGGTTGTTTTTCTTATTGAGAGATCTATCCGATAATTGAAATGAATTCTTGGTAATTAATTGACAACTAATTATCACTATATGATTTCTAATCAGTTACGGGGGATTGTGAATATCTTTGTAAGTTGGGTAGGCAGACTTGAATTGGGGATGAAAATACCTCAATTAGTTTCAGAGCGTTGATGAGAGGCTTAACAACCCTAATTTTGCGCATTGCGTGACGGTCAACTAGGTTTTTGTTCTTAATCCTCCTATAGAGTTACCCTTATCGAAAGTTAAGGAACGATCTTTGGGGTTGAGTGTTTATATAACTTAACGGGAGTATAAAACGATTTCGTAAACCTGCTTTCTCCAAAAGAAGAATACCATAAGTAATGCATTAATGAGTAGCATAAGCGGATAGTGAGGATACATAGAAGCCCTATTCTCATTACAACTGAAGTAAACCTTTATATTTAAATAGCTTTTATAATTCATAGTTATAAACAACCAAATCAATTATCAATTCGCCAAATAGATACTAAAAATAGATAGTTGGTACTTGAACCCTAATCCCAGAGGACGATATTCGGTCTTATCTAAGACTATACTACTTGATATGATAACGTGCACTTGCGTTTAAAAGTGTGTGCATATTACGCGCATCAAGTTTTTGGCGCAGTTGCCGGGGATTAGGCAATAGTTCAATATCAAATTATCTATTTTTAATTTCTAATTTGGTCTTTAATTTTTGGTTTTAAATTTTTATTTTTATTTTTAGTTTTTACGAAAATTCGAGGTGCCGTGATCTTTTGTTGGCTTTGATTCGTTCAGGAACACTTTAGATATGGATTTTTACTGTCCATATGATAGAGAGCCAACCATAGAGGAACAGAGAGAGGAATTACGTGAAACTATACTCAGTCTCACGAGGTTCCAAGCTCAGTTCATGGACGAAATAAGGTCGGGCATAAAGAAGTTGGAAACAGAAATAGCAGAACTCGCGGTCATATTCAACAGCGAACCGCAAGAAGAGCAATCTGCATCTGGGATAAGCAATGAGGAAACACAATGTCAGGCAATTGACCTGAAGGATGCCGAATCAGGGGAGAGAGAAAGTTCGCAGCGCCACGCGCGCCTATGATCGTGGCCGCGGCCGAGGATTCGAGACAGCAGAGCGAAAGTGGCCGCGCGCCTAAGATCGAGCCGCGCGCGTAACCAATCGAGAAAATAGCACCAGCGGTGGCAACTGCACCCCAGGTGATGATACCATATCCCCAAAAGTTAAAAACATGCACTCTTGACAAGCAATTCTCCATTCGCGAGGTTCTCAAACAATTGCAACTCAATATCCCGTTTTGAAGCACTAGAACAAATGCCGAGCTACGTCGAGTTCAAAGGATGTGCTTAGCAAAAAGAGGAAGATAGAGGATTACGAAGCGGTGATGCTAATCAAGAATGTAGTGCCGTCCTACGAGACAAGCGCCTCGGAAGTTACAAGACACAGGAGTTTTACCATCCCACGCACTATTGGAAAGTTTGAATGTCAAAAGGCACTATGCGACCGGGAGCAGCATAAATGATGCCCTATCTAGTTTTCTGCAAACTAGAAATGGGAGAAATCAAACCTACAAACATCACCTTGCAGCTAGCTGACCGCTCAATTGTTCATCCGAGAGGAGTCGTCGAAGATATATTAGTAAAAGTGGACAAGTTCATCTTCCTCGATTTCGTTATCTTAGACATACAAGATAACGATGGAATACCCATCATCTTGGCAGACCTTTCTTAGCCACAGGCGGTGCTCATTGATGTTCAAAAAGGGAATTGAAGCTTGAGTAGATGAAGAAGAGGTAATTTTAATGTTCTTCAAACAACAAATTTTCGAGGCCAAAGATAAGCGCTCGGCCATTGATCTTATCGAAGAGACAATGTCAAACAAAGAGTTCGAATCGATGATACGCTTGAAGAAATCGACCACGTGGGATGATGATAGTAGAAAGCGATCCAGATCGATGGAGTATGCAAATTGGATGAATGATTATGAAAAATGGGATACAAGGACAAAAGTATGAAGAAGTGGGGACAGTACCAGAAAGATCATTACCATCCACAGAGAAGGCCCCAGAGTTAGAGTTAAAAATCCTACCTAATCATCTACAATACCAATACCTAGGTGAAGAGAAAACCCTACCAGTGATCATTTCATGCCACCTGTCCACCGAAGAGATTGATAAACTGCTAAGAGTACTAAAGAATCACAAGCGGGCTATTGGATGGACATTAGCAAACATAAAAGGGATAAGTCCATCAACGGTAATGCATAAGATCCGCCTAGATGAGGAGAGCGGACCGTCCATCAAGCCCAGGCGATCGAACCCCGATATGAAGGAGGTAGTAAGGAAAGAAATCCTAAAATGGCTCGATGTAGAGTAATTTACCCATATCCGATAGCACTTGGGTAAGTCGGTACAAGTGGTGCGAAAAAGGGTGGAATAACGGTGGTGGCTAACGAAAGAAACGAACTCATTCCTCGAGAACGATCACCGGATGGAGAATCTGCGTTACTACCGCAGTTGAATAAAGCAACTAGAAAAGACCACTTCCGTTGCCATTCCTAGATCAAATGTTGGACGGACTCGCGATGCATAACTACTATTGCTTTTGGATGGATACTCGAGGTATCACCAGGTGCAATAGCCCAGAAGATCGTGAAAGACAACATTTACTTGCCCTTTTGGCATATTTGCATTTAGAAGAATGCCATTTGGACTCTGCAATGCACCTGCTACTTTTCAAAGGTGTATGATGACAATTTTCTCAGATATGGTAGAGAGGACTATAGAGATCTTTATGGATGACTTTTCGGTCTTTGGAGCATCATTTGATGAATGTTTAAGGCATCTAGAAGCAGTGTTGAGCCGGTGCGAAGAATCTAACCTTGTGCTAAATTGGGAGAAGTGTCACTTCATGGTGACAGAAGGAATCGTCTTGGGACATAAAATATCAAGCCAAGGTATTGAGGTAGACAAAGCAAAGATTTCAGTGATCGAAAATCTACCACCTCCAGTATCAACAAAAAGAGTCAGAAGTTTCTCGACATGCGCAGCTTCATAGAAGATTCATCAAGGATTTTTCAAAGGTCTCAAAGCCCTCTGCATTGCTAATGACGGGGTAGCCTTCGACTTCAATAAAGAATGCTTATCCGCATTTCAAGCGCTCGAGGAGAAGCTTACCTCGACCTATAGTCATTGCACCAAATTGGGAGCTTCCATTTGAACTCGTATGCGATGCTGGCGACTATGCATTGGAGCGATGATTGGACAGAGAATCGACAAGGTATTTAGATCCATTTACTATGCTAGTAAAACTCTAAATGACGACAATTAAATTATGCAACTACCGAAAAGAATTACTAGCTATAGTATATGCGTTTGAAAAATTCAGGCCCTACTTGATTGGAAATAAAGTGATAGTATACACCGACCACTCGCTATAAAGTACTTAATGACAAGAAGGATGCAAAGCCTCGCCTCATTCGATGGGTCCTACTTCTACAAGAATTTGGCGTAGAGATTCGTGATAAGAAAGGAACAGAGAATTCGATTCAGACCACTTGTCCGCATCGAGAACACAGAGAGCCGAACACCAAGGATGTGCGAATAAATGATCACTTTCCGCATTTAACAATCGCTTTGAGTAAGTATGAATTCTAATTTACCTTGTACGCTGATTTTGTTAACTTTCTTGCGGCTAAAGTTCCACCCCGGGCTTGTCAAGGCAGAAGTGAAGAGGTTTTATTCAAGTAAAACATTACTATTGGGAGGAACCGATGCTATACAAACATCTTGACCAAGTCATCAAAGCGATGTATACGGAGGAAGAGATGCACGAGTTCTCACCCACCGCCACACCCTATCATGGTGGACACTTTGGGGCATCAAGAACAGCGGCAAAGGTATTGCAATGCGATTCTATTGCCAACTCTTCAAGGATGCACATGCCTGCGCAGATGTGATAATTGTCAAAGAACAGGAACATCTCAAGACGAAGCGAGATGCCTTCGCGGGATATTGGAAGTAATCGCTCACGATGTGGGGAATTGATTTCATGGGACCATTCCCGCCATCTTTTGGATATCAATACATCCTTCTGACAGTAGACTATGTGTCCAAATGGGTAGAAGCAGTGGCCACCAAAGAAAACGACAGTAAAACTGTGCAAAATTTCCTCCAGAAGAATATTTTCACAAGGTTCGGCACACCAAGAGCTCTCATCAGTGATGAAGGGAGCCATTTCTGCAATAGGCAGCTGAAGTCATTGCTTTCCCGATATGGAGTTTACCACCGCACTACAACTGCTTACCATCCTCAAGCTAATGGGCAAGCGGAAGTGTCAAATAGAAGTGAAGAGCATATTGGAAAAGGCGGTGATCGCTCGAGGAAAGATCGTCGATCAAATTAGATGACGACGTGGGCATACCGAACAGCATTCAAAACACCAATTGGTATGTCACCTTATAAATTAGTTTTTGGTAAAGCTTGTCATTTGCCAGTAGAGTTGGAACACAGAGCATATTGGGCAATGAAGAAGTTAAACATGGATACCACGCGGCGGGCGGAGGAGGAGGCTCTACTACGGTGGCGAATTAGATGAATTCCGACACAATGCCTATGAGAATGCAAAGATCTACAAGGAACGAACGAAAGCATGGCACGATAAGAATTTGATACCAAAAGACTTTCAAGAAGGACAACAAGTGCTGCTATTCAACTCAAGGTTGAGATTGTTTCCAGGTAAATTAAAATCACGTTGGACAGGACCATACACGGTGGTAAGAGTATTCCCATACGGAGCAATTGAAATAAAAGAGAGAGAGGGAGTCGCCTTCAAGGTAAACGGACAGAGGTTAAAACCCTACCTGATCAATGAAATGGAATACATGAACTTGGTAACTTCTCAATCCTTAAAATAATAAGGAACTTGCGTCCGACTAAAAGACGGTAAAGACAGCGCTTGTTGGGAGGCAACCCAATGTTTTTAATTATGTTATTTTAATTTCTGTCTTTATTTTATGTTATTTTGCTTAGAACAGTCTCACGGTCTTGGGTTCTTATTTTGTGTTGTTGGATGACAGGTGGACTGAAAGCTAAAACCGAGGAAAAAGGAGCAAAAAAAAAAAAAAAGGAAGCGATCGTCATGCGGCTAAAATGGCAGCGCGCCAGAATCTCGTAAGAGCCACAAGATTAGCATGCGCGACGAATCTCGGGCGCGCCAGAACTCGAGAGCCATATTTCCGCAAATTCGAATTTTTCCTCCTGCACCTCCATTATGACATTGTGTTGTGTCAGTAAGTTGTCCATATTTTTTTAGTATTACACACATTGGGGACAATGTGTGATTTAAGTTTGGGGGTGTTTTATTTGTGTCTTGTTATGTTTTATTTAAGTCTTTGTGATTGTTTTAGTGTTTATTTTGAGTCACCAAAAAAAAAAAATCTTTTTTGAGTCACAATTGCCTATCAAAGATCATGTATGCTGTAGTTGCTAGAAACACCTAGTGAAGTAAGGTGGAATAATGTAACGGAATAGAAGCAACTATCTAAACACCTAGGTTAGATATGCCAAAAACTCACAAAATCTGTCTATTTGGAGTTTTTTGCTTGAATTATGCATGCTAAATGATGAAAACCTATGTGTTATGATTGCTTGCTATTTGAGGTGAAATAAGTAGGATATGCATGTTAGGGAGATGACTCAGGCATTTCTTTGATAGTCAATTCTTACCATTCTTTTCTATCCCGGACTTTAAAAGTATCCCTAGTCAGCCTCATTGAGCCTAAAAATTGAAACTTCTTCTTTGACACCCTATATTCCCACAAATTGTGCCATAAGTAAAAATATGAAGTAGTGGAATAAATTATGTTAAAAAAGAGACAAAAAAAAAAGTGAATGAGCTTGTTGCACCCCAATAAAAAAGTAATAAGAAATAGGCAAAAGCCTAAGTTTGGGGGTGCTTGTCATTATTATATACTTCACTCTCCCAAAACAAAAGAGGGGAAAGATAGAATCGAAATGAAGAAAAGAACAAAAGAAAAGGGAAATCTTGAAAAGCTAAAGAGCTTATGGTACACAAAAATGAGCCTAAATGCCTATTTTTACCAACCCCTACCTAAGCCTACATTACAACCCTTAAAGTCTGAAGATCTCTTCTATGCATACCGAGATTAGTGGAGAATAGCAAGTAAGCATGCCATAGGATTTTTGAATTTATATGCATGATTTAGTATATTGACTTCCATTAAAGCATGATGAATATGAGTTTGCGAAATATCTAGCTTAATATCTTTGAAATGTCATGCTATATGTTCTGCATATTATTTTGCTAACCTTCATGTTTTTCTAGTTAACACTAAACGCAAAAAAAGTAATCAATGGCGATGAGTCTTTTATTTTCGTTCTTTAGTCTTTTATTTCTTTCTTTCTATCTTTGCTCGAGGCTGCAAAGGTTAAGGTGGGGGGTATGTGATCGGTGTCTTTGATATACACTTTTTGTGTCTTGTTTAGTTAGTATTTTAGTCATTTTGTTTATGGTTCGTATAGTCTTATGGTCGCTTTCCTTTCTTTTGTGTCACAATTCGAGAAATGGAGAAATGGCGAAAAGAAGAGAAAATGAGCTTAAGTGAGATGGAATTGCACACAAAAAAGGCCAAGAAATGAAGTCTAAGAAGTTCCGGGAATTATAGAGAAAATCAGACGAAGTCCGGACGAGAAAAAGACGACGAAACGAAAATTGGCCAGAAAAATGTCACCGGCGTCGCGGCGCCGGGCCGCAGAGCCGCGGCGCCCCAATGTCGGAAATTCCCGCGAGTTGCGGAATTTCAGCTCATGGTGCGATCTGCAGCATGGCGCCGACGCGGGAATTGTGAAGTGCTGGGCCGAATTTGACATGTTTCAGAATCCTAAAGGGATAACTTTTCCTTCTTAAAGGGATAACTTTTCCTACCTAAAGGGAAACCTTTTCCTACCTAAAAACTCTTACCTAAAAGGATTCTAATAACTTTTCCTACCTACACAAATCCTTAACCCTTCACCTAAAAGATTCTTTGGCTATAAATACTCTACATCATTAGAAGAATTATTCATTCTCCATTCTACCATTCACCATTCTACATCCATCCTTCCACCAATCCACCTTGTAAATATTCCACAACACAACCCTTGGATGCTTGGCTTGGAGACTCATTCTTAGTAATTTTCTTTTCTTTCTTTTACTTTATTTCAGTTTTGATGTTGGATATTGAATTAGTTCTTGTCATATTCATGGCTAGGAACTAATTCTCTTATAGGGCTTTCTATGTTGAATTGCTTGAAACTTATGCTATAATTTAATGCATGCTTATGGTTGTTTTTCTTATTGAGAGATCTATCCAATAATTGAAATTTGAATTCTTGGTAATTAATTGACAACTAATTATCACTATATGATTTCTAATCAGTTACGAAAAGGGGATTGTGAATATGTTGTAAGTTGGGTAGACGTGCTTGAATTGGGGATGAAAATACCTCAATTAGTTTTGTAGCGTTGATGAGGCTTAACAACCCTAATTTTGCGCATTGCGCGACGGCCAACTAGGTTTTGTTCTTAATCCTCCTATAGAGTTACCCTTATCGTGAAAGTTAGGTAAGGAGCGATCTTTGGGGTTGAGTGTTTATATAACCCTAACGGGAGTATAAAATGATTTCGTAAACCTGCTTTCTCCAAAAGAAGAATACCATAAGTAATGCATTAATGAGTAGCATAAGCGGATAGTGAGGATACATAGAAGCCCTATTCTCATTACAACTGAAGTAAACCTTTATATTTAAATAGCTTTTATAATTCATAGTTATAAACAACCAAATCAATTATCAATTCGCCAAATAGATACTAAAAAATAGATAGTTGGTACTTGAACCCTAATCCCAGAGGACGATATTCGGTCTTATCTAAGACTATACTACTTGATACGATAACGTGCACTTGCGTTTAAAAGTGTGTGCATATTACGCGCATCAATAGGTTGCGTGGTTAATTTACCCCAGTGATTGATTAAGGAACCTGCGTCCGGCTAAAACACGTTAAAGACAACACTACTTGGGAGACAACCCAAGGTTTAAATTATGCAATTAGCTTAACTTGAACAGTCTCACTTGATGGTATTTTTGATTGTGTTGTGATGACATGTGAGGGAATCAGAGACTAAGCACGAAGAAAAGGGTGGAAAACACGGAATCAGGTCGGCACCACGGTGTCATTCTGCAGAACCGCGGTGCCGAATGATCAGAGAGGTCACAGTACGTTCGATACCACGGTGCCATTCTGCAGGACCGCGGTGCCTGGGAGTGATTTCAGAAAAATAAAAAGCCCTAAATCACCAAATCCATTCCCACATATACCGTCTCAATGCAACATCTGCCGCTATCCCCACCATTTTGAGTTGTTGTATGTCTGTAAGTCGTCCCTTTATTATTTTTGAGTCTTTACACATTTTGGACAATGTGTCGTTTAAGTTTGGGGGAGGGTTATTTCTTATTTTATTTTTGTGTGTCTGTTTTTGAGTCTTTTTTATTGAGTTTTTATGTCTTTTATTGTGTCTATATTAGTCAATTTTTTTTTATGATCATGCAGGCTGTAGCTGTTTGAAATGCCTAGTGAATTAAGTGAGATAATGTAATGAAATTAGAAGCTAAAATATGTGTGCTTAAGTTAGATAGGTCAAAAATTCATAAAAATCTAATTATTTGGGATATTTGTGCTTAGCCTATGCGTTGTCAATTGTGGAAAGAATGATTGAAAAATGTCTAGGAAGTCTGCTTGCTTGTTATTTGAGGCGAAATAGTTAAGATGTACATATTTAGAGAGATGATTTAGGCATTTCTTTGTTAGCCATTCTTACTATTCAATACCTACTTTGCAATAAATTGTATCCCTAGTCAGCCCTTTTGAGCCTAAAATAAGTTATTTCTTTGACACCCTGTGATTTCCTTAGGTGCCATAAGCAGTAATTGCAAAATTGGGATAAAAGAAGTGTGAAAAAAAATACGAAAAGAGAGTGAAAAATTGATGCACCCAATGAAAAAGATGTAAAAGCTTAAGTTTGGTGGTGCCTATGAGAATGTATTTCATGCTCTCAAAAAGAGAAAAGGGGAGTGATAGGTATGAATTGAAAATGATACAAAAAAGGACAAAATAGTTGAATGAGAAAAACGCTTATGGTACGTAATTTGAGCCTAAATGTCAACTTTTATCTACCCCTGTCTAAACCTACATTACAACCCTGAAAAGTCCTGAAGATCCCTAGAATGTATGTCTATGGTTAGTGGAGAATATCAAGTAAACAGGCCCATAGAACTAAATGAAATTGACATGCATATGTTAGTGTTCATGTTTCCATTAATTATGATTGAAATGAATTTGCAAAATATCTGGCTTGAAATTTTAGATTGCTATATTCATGCTATATATGTCCCAACATATTATCTCAACTGACATTCAAGCTTTTCTAGGTAACCTTGTGCAGTTGCTTGATTAGAGTCTTTTGAGTCATTTGTCTTTCTGTTTCTTTGATTTTGTTTTGATCTTTGCTCGAGGGCGAGCAAAAGTTAAGTTTGGGAGTATTTGTTAAACGTATTTTGTATACGCTTTTTGAGTCATTTTTAGTTAATATTTTTCCCATTTTCGTTTAAATAAGTGTCTTGTTAGGATTGTTTTTCTTTCTTTTGAGTCGCAGCGGTTCTAAATGGCAAAATGGCAAAAAAAAAAACTAAAAGTGGACAGAAAAGGCACGAAAGGAGCTCCCGAAGCAAAAAGGACGAAAGTTGGCAGACCAGACGAAGATCACGGTGCCACACCATCGAGAAGCAAGATTTTCGCATCGCGGTGCCATTCTCGCAGGATCAGCGTCGATGCGGGAATTTCCAATCCAAAAATAAAATTAGCAAGGGGCAAAAGGATCCAAGGCACACGTTTTTGACAACATAAATAAACTCTTGGGACAGATTTTGGGGATCACCTATATCATAACACATAAGACATCACAACCTTGAAGGCTACAATTGGAGACCTAGTTCTAAGTAATTTTTCTTTCTTTAGTTTTCAATTCAGTTCATGTTGAGATTTGTATTATTTCTTAGCATGTCTATTGCTAGGAGCTAAACACTTTATTAGAGCTTTCCTATTGAATCGCTTGAAACTCTCTTTCATGAATTAATGCATTAGTTTGATTTCTTCTTCAATTGATTAAAATTTATTCAATATTGGTATGAATATTTGATAGTTAATTGATCACTAATTATCATAATCTATATGATTTCGAATCAAGAACCGATAGGAGAGATTTAAATATGTTGTAATTGAATAGACATAGGTTAAAATCGCGGACGAAAGTACTCCAATACTTGTGTAGCATTATATGTTATTGTTCTTAATCTTCCTATGTGGTAAAACCTATCATAGAAATATATAAGGTTGCACTGGAGTTGAGCGATTATATATCCTAACCGGAATATAAGACAATCTAGTTAACCGCTATCTTAACGTAGAAGAAGAAGTCATTCTAGTTGCATTAAGAATTGAAAATAGTGGATAGTTGAGGATATTGAAAGCCCTAATTCCTTCATAACTGATTAAACCTCAATAATTTAGTTTAATTCTTGCAATTATTCTAGTAATTAGATAAAAAACCCAAATCAACTTATCGTTTGCAAAATAGATAACCTAGAATAGATGTTCGGTAATTAGAAATCAGTCTCTGAGGACGATATTCGGTTTTACCAGACTATATTACTTGTAACGATACGTACACTTGCGTGAGCAATTGGAAATCGGCCTAACACCTTGTCACTCTTCCGACTATCTTCATCAATACGAAGTGTGAGAACCAGTTGCTCAAAACTTATTTCCTCCGTTAGATGCTTCAAATAAATCTTAAAATCCTTCCAAGAAGGAGGTAATTTTTCAATAATAGCACCAACAAAGGAAATATTGGTTAAGGCCCATACCTTCAACCTCTAATTCATGAACAATGACTTGGAGTTCCTCTACTTGCTTGACAACGGCTTTGGCCTCGCTCATCTTGAAGTTTAGAAACTTGCCGATGACGAACTTATTTGAACAAACAACCTCTGTCTTGTACTTGTTCTCAAGTGACTCTCATAACTCCCGTGTTGTCCCGAACGAGGAGTATATGTCATAGAGAGTATCATCCAAGGCATTGAGAATGTAGTTCTTAGACAAAAATTCTTGTGTCCACCAAGTCTCAATCGCCTTCAGTCTTTCGGCCTTTGCCTCCTCAGTTGGAACATTCTCTCCTTATCCCTCCGGCAGTGCCGTTGGAGCCTCAGCAGTCAACACGTTTGCCACGTGAAGTGTTGTCAAATAGAACAACATCTTCTGTTGCCTACGCTTGAAATCAGAACCCTTGAATTTCTCGGGTTTCTCCACATGGTTTTTCACCATTGATGATCCAGATTGATCCATTTGTTCGCAAATCAGGAAGTGTATTCTCTGAAAATAATTTTGCAAACTAAACAATGTCAGAAAAATATATATTTTCTGAGAATTTTAATTTTTATCTTAGATTGTTATGCCAATCTAGACCTTCAATGTATAAACCACAATAATATACAAATAACTCAAGTAAATTAAAATCGACAACAATAATGTTGAGCAAAAACATAAACACATACTAACTTGTTTGTAGATAGAAGTCTGCTCGACGCAGTGTCCTAAGACAAAAATTCGCCTCCGCTTGTGCTGCGGTTTAATGGACGTCTGCCTTGAGGATACAACTATCTGAGTGATAGTTCTAGCACAAGAACTTCACTCATGACGAATCTACTTTATGTGTTCTTCAGAAATTTCTTGAAGAGGAAGAAGAAGCAATAATGATCATCCAATGATTTGATTCTTTGATCAGAAGATTAGATGTTGTTAATTGTATTGTGTATGTTAAACAAGTGATTTACATGCTTTATATAACATGAATTTCGACCAGATGCAGCCATTAGTCCAAAGATTATGACTTTATGTGAAGAGATGCAACTTTTAGTTCAAAACTGGAAAATCCCGTCGAAGGCACCGCGGTCCTTCCACAAGACACCCCGATGCTAATTCAGTTTTTTCTTTCCAGTGACTTATCCATCAAGCACCGCGGCCTCGCGGCTGCCATGGTGCTAATTCGTCGAAAATTTCAGTGACTTACTGGAGCGCAGGCACCTCGATCCTTCCATCAGGAACCGCGGTCCTTCGGCCAAAATTCCAAAAATATTTTAATCACTTGTTTTCTTCTTCAATCTACACAAGTTCCAACACATACACAAATTAAACTCAGATGGGAGTTGTCGAGAAGGGCATGTGGAACAGGAGGGGTCATCAGAGATAACAAAGGAAATCTTATACTAGCCTATTCAATTTTCTTGGGGAAGGCACGAGCCATTGGTCGGAAGGGCAAGCTATACAAAAATGCGAGACTCTGCACTTGCAGGATATAATTGTTGAAACGGACACCAACCTAGAGAAGAAATAACCACACCATGTAGGATAGATGAAGTGGTGGAGAAGATAAAGGAAATGGCGAGAAGAAGAATGGCACGAGTCCGACACTATTATGGGGAAGCAAACAAGGTAGCGGACAAACTTGATCTTCACAAGTGAAGATTACTTACCCAGATCAACTTGACAAAATGGGGACTGCCTCGAGGAGAATCAAACAGCTGAAGCCATCGGAGATACAATGGGATTAACTTGACTAAATTAATCCCAACTCATAAAGTGAGAATTTAAATTTCAGTATCATATAACAAGACCAAATATGTCATTACCTACGATGTGGGAACTCAAGACCCTCCCGCACGTCCAGTGTGGAATATCTGGAGCATGAGCAATACAAAATAGAGGCATTGGTTGCAAGTCCAATGTTGAATAGTTGAAGTGTAAGCAATACAAAATGGATGTGCGATATCGAGTAATCATGAATTGGAATGGATCTGAATCTAAGATATTAATGATGATTAAAGAAATGGACTTGAAGTCAAATTCAATATCAAAAGCTAAGTGAGAATTATCAAGAGCAATAAGGAACCAAATGACCCATCACTCACGTAGGAACTCAAGAACACCCCTCCACCCCCCTTCTCTTGCATAACAAGGACTGAATTTGTGGAATGTGGACATTAATTTAAGATATGGGCCTAACGTAGGGTAATCATGAATCAGGATGAATACGGTTCTAGTATGATGAAAAAAATGAATTTTTGAGACTAATTTAATCCCAAAATTTTCTTGGTTGAGCCTATCACACATGACTTGTCAAGTGTGGTTAATTGGCTGACAGCATCGTCGGCTCGATTTACTCGCATTTCAAGAAAGAATGGCCATGGTTCTTTCACAATAAAAAAATATGACAACTTAACAAGTACAAGGGATATGATGAAAAGTATCAACAATTTTAAAATAAGATAAACTTTAGCCTTAATGTGTTGCAATAAATATTTACGAGTGGAAAGTATCATTTTATAAAATGCATCAAGTTACCGACCAGACCAGGATAGTGATGGAATGAATAGAATTCCTTCACCCTTATTCAGAATTATCGGGTTTGATCATGAGTAAATAAAAAAATCATGTTAAGAGAGTGTTTCCCTTTGAATGGGCCTTACAAAGCGCGAATTTACATTAATCAAAACTCCAATACAAATACCAGAAACTGTATCAACCATAGTTGAAACTATGAATTATATCTATTATTTGATTTGATGCTGTTTTCCAGGCCATATTTCGGCAGCTTGTATTTGTCTTGTAAAATGCTCTGAGAAGTGATTTGAAGCTTGATAACCATAGCTGATCCACTCTGGGAGCTCAAACAAACTGTAGCAACCATAGTTGAAGAAAATTAAATATAGTCATCCTTTTTTGCTAGATTATATTATTCATTTTGAACTTAAATTTGCACGTCTTTAAAATACGTCACTTGAATTTAAGGCTTATTCCCTTATATATCGAGCATCATTTGAATTTTGTTAATGTTAAATTTGCCTAAAGTATTACGTACTCCATTAGATAACTTCATGATTACTAGTGATAACTATTAGCCTAACTATCTTTGTAATATAATTATACACAAGATACGTATCAAATATATGATGCCATTATAATTGTTATTTTCGTAGTTCTAGTTTGTCATGTGACACTTTTTAATATGTTTTAAGAAGAATGAGAGTTTTGAGGTTGAAAAAAAATTGAGTTTACCCTTCTCATTACCATGACTGTGAAGCTTTTACAACTACATAATAAATATGATGTGTTTAACATCATAAATTTTAAAAACCTATACAAAGTATATATCATATCTAAGATTACAAATTTTAAAAATCATATTAAATATGTCACCTAAATAGAAAGCAATAACTTTGCAGTTTGAACTCTATTGCAATTATCTGACACATGACATAAAATTCCATTTAAGTATATATCCTTAGTTTTCCTTTAAAAAATAAAATTAAATATATAACACATAGACTTGAATTCGTAACAACTCTTTACCCGACAAAAATAAGAAGGGGTAATAAGTAGTATTAGTAAATTCTGATTTACTCAAATATCATAAGAATCAAAACTAAAATTACGAACAACTAAGGTAGCAAAAGTGTTATTAACCCAAATAAAAAGAAAAATAAAAGACATTGCTCTGTGTGTGTGTAAAACCAAAAAGGGGAGGAATACAAAGAAAAGGGTTGGATCTAGCAATTAATCTGAAGTTTCGATAAAGATTTCATCAGCTTTTTATGAGACAGTAATAATATATCATTAATTAATATAGAGTATATATTAATCAAGGCAAATGACAAAAAGATTGATTCGGTCAATGAGTCTTGAAATTTCGTGTATAGTTAAGTAAAACAAGGATATACATCTTTGATTAAATACAAACACACGAAACATACACTAAATATGCATAAATTACACAACTAAAACAAAGTATATATATTCTTCATATACAATTATATTGTTCAACAACAATAGCAAGTAAAACAACACCTTTTATAGCATAATTATAAACAAGAGAAAAAGATCATGAAAATAAGAGCGCTTCCTCTATTAGTGACCCATATATATGACACAATTTATCTGTTGGACTCGGGATTTGGACCACTAGGAACACTATGAGCAGCCACCCGAAATTGCCCAGTCGCGTTACGGGTAGCTGCAGCCGTCATGGTGGCAATAGCGGTAGTTAATTTTTTGCGATGAACTTGCATGGTGGATTTTTTTACTTGTTGGAGAGTATTCTTGGAGTGATCTTACGTCTAATCCTAAAGAATAAGTACTTATAAATAGTAGCAAAAAGAAAAGAAGAAGCTGAACTAGTGAATTTGTGCAGCTTAGGGTTGTTTTTGCCATGAAAAAAGTTGAAGAATAATAAAAAATTAAACCACCTCCAATAACCCTTGGGAGCTCAATATCCATGAACCAAGTGGGAAAATATATGGAGCTAGGACGAAATTATATAAGAAGCAGTTTAAATTTATAGAACAAGAAATAATATTAATACTAAATGCGGAGTATATAGTATGGGAAAAGTGAGAAGCATGAACTTAATTCTTTTTCATTTTTTTTGGTTTCTTGATTTGTTCGATAGATATATTGGAGCTCCGACTAATTTTAATCCGCAACGAGTAAGAATTAAAATAACCAAATGCGTACCCTTATTTTGCATTGGGTGTATAAATGTTTTTGAATCGATTCTTTTTCATTAATGGGTCAAATATAGAGATCTTTAGACTATTTAACAATAATGGGGTGGTGGCGCAGTTGGCTAGCGCGTAGGTCTCATAGCTTCTGAGTTATCCTGAGGTCGAGAGTTCGAGCCTCTCTCACCCCAAATTATTTTTCTTGTTCTCATTTGTCGTTTTTGGCGAAATTTTCAAATATTTAGCATCAAAATCCAAAACAAACCGGCCCCAAATCACATTACCAAGTAAAAAAATTAGTGATGAAGATGAAAAAGCAACCTGAAATACGACCATTGGGACAGCGTTCAATTTCTTCAAATCCCCTCTTTCGTTATTCAAATCAGTAAGAAACTTAATTACAACAACAACAATATACCGAGTACAATCCCGCAACGTGGAGTCTTAACTTACATTTCTCTTGTTAAATCTCTCCCAATTTAATTTAATTTGTGAATACATTTAACTTATCTTGTTAAAATTCTCAGTTTTTACTTACTAGGTTTCATTTGTGATCTGGGGTTTCATTATTAGGTTGCTTAAATTTATAGTCTGTGAATAAACTTTGATTTTTCTTGTTGAAATTCTCACTTTTTTACTTACTGAGTCTCATTTGTGATCTGGGGCTTCATTATTAGGTGGCTTAAATTTAACATCTTATGAATAAACTTCATTTTCTTGTTAAAGTTCTCATTTTTTAGCTTAATTGGTCTCATTTTGGACCTGGGGGTTCGTTTTTAGGTGAAAAGATGTCATTTTTCTTGTTAAAGTTCTCACTTTTTAACTTACTGGGTCTCATTTGTGATCTGGGATTTCATTATTAGGTGGCTTAAATTTATAGTCTATGAATAAACTTCACTTTACTTGTTGAACTTCTGAGTTTTTAGCTTACCGGGACTCATTTTGATATGGGGTTTCATTATTAGGTAGCTTAAGTTTAACATCGTTCTCATTTTTAGCTTAATGGGTCTCATTTATGATCTGGCGTTTCATTTTTAGGTGCTTAAATTTGTCGTCTATATTACTTTTCTTGTTAAATTTCTCGCTTTTTAACTTAATTGGTCTCATTCGTGATCTAAGGTTTCATTATTAGGTGACTGAAATTTATAGTCTATGAATAAAATTCACTTTTCTTGTTAAAGTTCTCATCGTCTCATTTGTGATCTGGGGTTTCATTATTAGGTGGTTTAAATTTAACTTCTATGAATAAACTTTGCTTTTCTTGTTAAAGTTCTTATCTTTTTAACTTACTGGGTGTCATTTTTTATCTGGGTTTTCATTATTAGGTGGCTTAAATTTAACATCTATGAATAAACTTCACATTTTTTTGTTAAAGATCTCAATTTTAAGCTTACTGGGTCTCATTTTTTATCTGGGGTTTCATTTTTTAGGTGGCTTAAATTTAACATCTATGAATAAACTTCACTTTTCTTGTTAAAGATCTCAATTTTTAGCTTACTGGGTCTCATTTGATCTGGGGTTTCATTTTAGGTGGCTTAAATTTATATTCTATGAATAAACTTCAAGATATAAACTTCACTTTATCTTGTTAAAGCTCTCAAGGTTAGTAGGAAGTAGAGTGTAGTCTCGTTCATCCTTTCTTACTTGTAGTCGTTGTATCATGTAATTTCTAATCTTTTGATTTCTGTTACTATCATATTGTCAGTTGTTATTCGCTTAGCAACTGTTTTGTTGTAGTCACAGTTCCCTCCTCTTTGACTTGCTTTGTTTTTACTTTATCCGGAGCCGAGGGTCTATCGGAAACAACCTCCCTACCTCCCAAGGTAGGGGTAATGTCTGTGTACACTCTACCCTCTCCAGATCCCACTTGTGGGATTACACTGGGTATGTTGTTGTTGTTGGGTCTCATTGGGGTTCTGGGGTGTCACTTTTGGCGATTAATTTTAAGGTTTAAGAAGAAACTTCAATTTCTTGTTAATCTCGTTGTTTTTAGCTTTCTGGATGTAATTTTGGTTCTGTGGTTCATTTTTTGTGTTTTATTATTATTTAAGGTATACTGGCTGCGAAAAGAAAGTGGAAAGCAAAGCTCACAATCAAAAGGGTTCAAGCATATCTCTCTCTGACTTCCTCAGCAAAAAATTACACAAAAGTCCTGTTTTGCCTGGTGTAGTTCCAGTAAGAATGCTAAATATATTTTAGTTTCTGTTTTCATGAAAATGCTAGAAAATAAGAAAGGGAATTTAAGGTTTAGAAATGCATTTTTTTTGTAACTATTAGCCTTGTTTGGGATCTTAAGAAAGAGTTCAAAAGTTTGAAGAACAGAACTTTGTGTTTCCTGTTTGTTGTTATTAGATTTCACATTGTAGATGTAGTTTAGAACCTATAGGCAACATAGAAGCAGGTGCATCCACAATTTCGGGTTCGGAAGTGTATATATATGTCTAGAGAAATTTAAAGATTTTTTTTTAGAGAATTTATGTAGCGGCCCCAATTATACAATCTCTTCGTTCTATGAATCCTTGTTGATTCTGAACTTCGTTAACAGAAGTGCACTCAATGTCTTCACATTATGGTTCATTTGTCTGAACTAAATTTCTCTTTTCTAACACATGAAGACTTTTGAGAAAGTAATTGGAACAGGTGATGAATGCTAGTGGCTTCGACTAATGCCAAACATAGAAAAGGATCAATTAAACTCTATTTTGTTTTAACTTCTGTCATTTGTTTGATCTGAGCTCTATATAACTTCTACTAGGAGAGTTCTATTTTTCGCATTGGCATTTGGAACATGGAACTGTTTTCCTGAGCAACATGTAGAAATCATTATAGGTTTTTCTATATCAGGGTGTGCAATTATTCTACATGTACAATAATTTACCTTATTAGATTTAAGTGTAAACGGGACCTAAACTTTTGTAGGGAAATAAGAAAATCTCAGTGCCAATAAGTAGTAAAGACACAAGTACGTCAATTAATAGACAAATCAATGGTGTCAAAGATGGAGAAACAGGAATTCCATGTGCTCTTGATGCTGTATTTGAACAATACAAAAACACCCTGAAACGGGACCAAGATGTTTCTGCTCCTAATGATTCTGATGACGTTCCGGTTTCCATAAAAAATGATGTCAGAACATCAAGAAAAAGAGGCCTTATTGAAGGTTAGTCCTTGTATTTCCTGATGAATTAATCTTTCACGAGATTGTCTTGGTACTTCTTTTTTCTACCTTCATTGCGAGTATCTATGCTTGTTTCTGTAACTAACATACATGCGCGGTAAAACATGAAACTAATCAGTATAAGATAGATGCCTTCTTGTGTCACTTGACCTTGAAAAAAGGGCAACCCGATGACTAAGCTCCCGCTATGTGCAGCCTTACCTTGCATTGATATAAAGCTGTTGATTCTAAATTAAAATGCAACCATTTGTTAGTGAGTTCTTTATATTTTGCACCCTTAATGTGTGTCCTCTTTTGTATTTGCACCATTTCCTATTATTTTTTATAGTTTACACCCTAATCTCCTTATTCCCTGCAAAACAATAAAACACTCTTTTTTTTGTTTTTCTAATCGGACTCAGAGGGAGGTGAATTTGCTAATTTAGGCTTTTTAGTCGGATTATCTAAGGCTTGAAATGGAGTGATTAAATTGATTTCTTTCCTTATGTGGGTTTGCCTCACTTTTGTAGTCTCTCATTCAATTCATCCCCTATCAACCTGATGCATACAAGTCTTTCTGTTTGTTGAAAAGCTTATACATAATACATAACTAAAGGAATGCTTATAGTGTATCCATTACCTGATAAAATGATCTTTTCCGGTCTGTGCCGCCCCCTTACTATCTCTCTATGAAAAAGCCTTCGTGAAGTGCGAAGAGCTAAGCCACTAATGTCGTGGCGAAGGTTAGACCTCATAAAATATGTGTTATATCCTTTCGATCGAGTGAGAACTTTCCGACGAGTCAATTCTCAATGCGATGCATCCGTGAAATGGGATGAAGATCTGCCCGAACTTGGTCCAGTCCTATTAAAGATGGGGTGAATCAAGCAACCCTGATAGGTAGATGGGATAGGAAGGACCACTGTATCCCCGGGCAAAACAGGAAAAATACAAACAAAATAAAAATGGTGTAAAAGAAAATAGACAATTGTTATTTGTTGTTGCCGGTTTTCATTTCTTATTATCGTTTCTTTTCTGACTAGTCAATTCCTACTCACCTCTTCAAAGGTTAAAGTTGAATTTTTATCAGCACCATCATGAGCAAAGTTCTTCTGGACAAATTTCTTAATTGTCCTTCAAGTTTGGAAGTTGATCATAGGATTAAGTAGCAGATTTACCAGTAGTACTAAACTACCAGTTACTCGGACAATTTTGATTATGATGAGGAAGAGACAACAGGAACATTAAGAGTGAAGGTACAAGGATGTCTGCAATCTTTCCGAGGGGTGGCTTTAAGAGAGGACAAGACATTTTTTGTTTAATACTTTTATCTTTTTTTCATTTTGAACTTTTTTTATATTTACCTGTTTTGCGCTTGTGAATTTTTTTTTAAAAAACTTTTTTGTTTTGTTTTGCAAGAAGTAGGATAGGGTGCAAATCACATAAGGGTGTGCATGTTAGGGGTGCAAACTGCAAAGAACTCTTTGTTAGTTGGTATTGCTTCTCTACTTATATAACTGATATTACTTGTAGTGTTTTACCCTGTTGTACTCGGAGAAATGGTGAGCTCTAGAAGGGGTTATTCCTCTTGAGTTATGTTGACAGCTTGGCTTGAAATTGAGAGTTTGAGCTTTAATCTAGGCTAGGTGGAGAAAAAGCCTATGGCTTCTCTTCTTCATTTTCCTGACAGATGATATCTTGAATTAGATCATTGTCCATTTCTTAAGCCCCTTAAAAACAGTGTTAATCGATCCAGTACTTCCCAAAAGCAGATGGAAATCCACTAGATTCTAAAAGTTTGAGGATCCTCTGAAGGTTATGTTATAGTTCGGCCGAACCAATAGCTTTAGTCCGAACCTTGTATTTGTATTAAAAGATCCACTAAATATGTACAAAAATTAAATTTAGAACCCAGTTATTGACACCTTATATTGCTATCTTACAATTTAGAAACCATAAATTTCAAATCCTGGCTCCGCCTTTGTCTTTGCTGTTGTTACTCACTGATTGAACGAAGATTGGAAATGGAAGTATTCAAAATCCACCACCTAAATACACAAATCTTTTATCGGGTTAGTGGTGCTTGGTATAGTGGCGTTCTCGAGAAATAACAATCTATTTTGGTTCTTATGCTTAGAGAAACTATTTTCTAGTTGATCCTATTGGCTATTACATCTCACTGGAGTTTTACTATGAAAATATTACCAAATATCACAACATTTTACATTTTCATGGAACATATAGTAGTATGTGGTATGCAGATGATTATCTTGCATTCTCAGGAAGTCATCGATGAGTTCTTGTTGTTTAGTCCTGACAATTTTTATGGCTTACTAGGTTGCAGCGGAAACCAATCAGCTCGAAAGGTTTTGGCAGTTCTTGGAGAAAATTCAGCAAAAAAGCCTAGAAGAAAAATGAGAATGTTCAATAACATTGAGAAACCTAATACCCTCTTCAATCATTGTGAGTCCTCTAATTAATCTTTCATGAAAGTATTTCTTCTGTTAAACATATTATTGCATGAAAAAATAGCCTCTTGCAGAAAAGTAGGGTAAGGCTGCAAAGATCCTTGTGGTCCGGCCATTCCCCGGATCTCGCACATTGCGGGAGCTTAGTGCACGGAGTTGTCCTTTTTTCAAGTGTGTACGCACTTTGTATGAGAAAGAAATGATAGATGTAGTGGTCATCTAATGAGATACTAGGTAGAATAAGAACTTCAGGTGAGTCACATTTATCGCTTAACTTCTTCTGTCCGAAGAAATGTTTCTTTGAAATAATGAGTCACCATTGACATTGACATTTGAGATCACCAAATGCTCAGGAGTTCCACTAGATTCTAATCGTTTTCCTTCTTGTTATTGGATATCTCGTGCGTACAAGTTCTCATAAAAATGAAAATATTGTTTTTTTTCTACTTTCAGATGCAAATGGAGGTGGCTGGTGGGACTGCAACATGGAAGGTGTTGATAATGAAGAAGTGGGGTGTAATGAAGCATGGGAAGCAAGGGGTTCTACAACTCAAGGGAAATTGGAATGGAACTGAAGTAAGAGATGTGAGGAGAGAAGTTTGTAATTTTTGTGATAAAAGCTTAAATACAATGAGACTCTTGACGTAGGAGTTGTTAGCTTACTGTAATAAGATATGTTTATCTTAACGGCTCGTTTGGTACGAGGGATAAGGGATAATTAATCCGAAATTAAATTTGAGATCAGTTTATCCCTTGTTTGGTTGAGAAAAAATTGCGATATAATTAATTTCGAGATTAGTTATCTCGAGATTATAGTATTAATTTTATTCCAATGGGAGGATGGGATAACAATCCTGGGATAACTTGTTTCCCAACCAACGAAGTCAAAGTATTTTAATACACACTAGTCTTCTAATCAATCAGAAAAACTTATGCAAGGGTGTTTAATTTAACATGATAGAAAGGAGCTAGATATGCATAATATGGTGTTGAAGTAGCTGCACTCTATGATATTTAATCAAACTTCTTTTTACAACGATTGATGATTTGGGTTTATAAATTATAATTTTTTACCCTAGTACTATGTTATATATTCAGTCCTTCCATGTACCATCCCTTGGTTGTGTCTCATCCTCTAGCAAATTTTTACCAAGGGCCCATCTCCAGTCTAGTTGTCGTACCATAGAGAGAAATAAATAATCCATTATTCTTATTGATGAAAGGTGTATATATACAAGTTATAATAGGAAAATTCTATTTCTATTCTACATCTAAATCCCTATTATATATGAAGACTAATCATACAATTATGGTAAGACTACAAGACTAATTAATATACAAGTTTATTATACAAAATATACCATAACTAAATCCTACACGTGTACGTATATTTAACACCCCCGCAGTCATAGCGGGCGGCTTCGTACAATGAGACTGTCTCTAAAATCTTCAAAAAGGATCGAGGGAAGACCCTTTGTAAAGATGCCTGCAATTTGATAACTGCAAGGAACGTGACAGACGCGTACTTGTCATCGAGCTACCTTTTTTAGAACAAAGTGAATGTCCATCTTTATATGCTTAGTGTGCTGGTGCTGAACTGGATTACCAGAAAGGTAGAGGACACTAATATTATCACAATACACCAAGGTAGCTTTTCTGAATAGGACAATGGAGCTCTAAAAGAAGATTATGTAACCAACATGACTCAGAGACCACATTGGCTACCCCTCGATACGACCTCTGCACTCGAACGTGGATTGACATTTGGCAGACCATGATATCAAGTTATTACCAAGAAACATACAATAACCAGACGTATAACGCATGATATCTGGACAACCACCCCAATCAGTATATGTATAGGAGACACGTGTAGACGTCGACGAAGGATACACATGCAAGCCATAATCAAGTGTGATCTCAACGTACCTAAGAATGCGTTTGAGCGCATTTATATGTTCAATCCTAAGGTCATGCATAAACAAACACACCTGTTGTACGACATATGTAATTTCAGGTCGCATGAACGTAAGATACTGAAGGGCCACTGCAAGACTACGATAGCGGGTAGGATCCTCATAGGGGGAGCCACCTGCAGCGCTCAACTTGGGTTTAGTATCAACTGGAGTGGAAGTGGACTTAAAGGATGACATCCCAGCCCTCTCAATGATCTCGGTTGCATACTTTCTCTGTGATAAGAACAGTCCATCTGCATGGCGAGTGACACCAATCCCCAAAAAATAATTCAATGGCCCCAAGTCTTTCATGGCAAACTCAGAGCTGAGCATTGTCATGATAGACTTGCGTAATGCGTCAGAAGAAGCAGTAAAGATAATAGCATCCACATATAATAGTATATAAGCCATCGAAGAACCTTGACGATATATGAATAATGAATTATCAGACCTGCTGTGAGAACTCAATAGTCGAAACATAGTCATCAAACCTCTTATACCAAGCCCGTGGAGACTGCTTAAGCTCATACAAGGACTTCTTCAACAAACAAACATGATGAGGATATCGAGTATTCCTAAACCCCAAGGGCTGATGGATATAAATTGTCTCATTGAGATCACCATGTAGGAAAACATTCTTCACGTCTAGCTGATGAATTGACCATGCTTTTGAAAGAGCCAAGCCGAGCACAGTGCGAATGGTAGCCGGCATGACCACCGGACTAAATGTCTCACAACAATCAACCCCAACCTGCTGAGTCTTACCATCACCTACAAGACGAGTCTTATGCCTCGCAAACGAACCGTCAGAATTATCTTTATGAGCAAAAATAAACATAGATCGAATAATATTAACACCAGATGGACGGGGTACCAACTCCCACGTATTATTATCAATAAGAGCATTATATTCAGCGGTCATGACAATCTTCTAATTTAGGTCATTTAAAGCAGACACAGGATTCCGAGGTAAGAGTGATTTAAGAATATTAAAATTTAAATTAAAATGTCTTTTTGATTTAAAAATATCCTGTTGATCTCGGGTGACTGGACCATGATTCGGGGCTGGAATGGGTGAATTTTGAAAAATTTCGAGAGACGTGACGGGCTGGCCAGCAGACCCATGCCTGCTGGCCCAAAATTGGAAACAGTGGACACGAAATCGCGACTGGGCCTGGATGGCCCAAACCCGGTTCGCCCAGCCGATTTACACTGGGTCGATTTGATGCGTGGGGTGGGACCAGCGGGTAGTGGGCCCGCTGGAGAAGTTTTGGTGCGGGACATATCCGAAAAATAGTGAATAATATATGGGGATATATCATCATTCAAAAAAATTATACGAACTAGACACGGGATTATCTACCTTAGAAAATGGAAATTGTGACTCATCAAAAATAATATGAACACTAATAATGATTCGTTTGGATGATAAATCAAAGTATTTATAACCACGATGATTTGACGGATAACTGTGAGCACGATTTTGACCCGACTTTTCAACAAAACCCGGAGAATTTGTGAAGGACGTCATCAGGACTGCGGGACTAGCCCCGATAACCACTTTTTTAGCCAAGCCGACTTCTTCTAAGGCAAGCATGAAGCATGCTTGATATAACTTCGGGAGAGGATTACTCTGACGAATAATAGTTCCAACGCCACTATAGGTCTTGGATAGGCCGACAACCATCTGCAAAACAAGACGATCATCATTAACGGGTGCACCAACGTTGCGGAGTTGGTCCGCCAACTCTTTCAACCTTTTGCAATAAACTGAAACGTTTGGAAAATTTTTCATGTTGACGTGAGAAAATTTCTGCTCAAGTGTAACAGCTTTGGAGTTCTGATTATCTTGGAATATGTCACGCGGTCTGTCCGAAGCAGCCTTTGCCGTAGCGACTGACTCAATAATCGTTTGCAACAGGTAAGTAAAGATAGTTGAGTAAATCCACTGATGCGAGTGTGCGTGAATCTTGAACAGTTCGGCCCACGTCGCATATAGGACGTTTTCTATTTCAAGAATAAGAGGGATGTGATTCTTGATGTTAGAAATTGTAAGGATAAGATGGAACATGTTCTTTGATGTAGACATATTGATAGAACAATATGTGATTGAGGGATTTGGGAGAAAGAATTTTGAAGAGAATGTACTGTTTTTGGCCGAGAAAGTGGCACAAAAACAGAGAGGTATTTTTGAGAGAAGCGGAAGCAAGGAAGGAAAAAAATACCTAAACTTTTGATACCATGAAAGAAATAATCTCTTGATTATTCTTATTGATGAAAGGTGTATATATACAAGTTACAATAGGAAAATCTTTTTCCTATTCTACATCTAAATCCCTATTCTATATGGAGACTAATCATACAATTATGATAAGACTACAAGACTAATTAATATACAAATTTATTATACAAAATATATCATAACTAAATCCTACACGTGTATATATATTTAACATAGAGAAATATTCCCTCGCCTGGTTTCCATATTATATGCTCTTCCACATTTTCTCTAATATCATATAGTACTCTCCATGATTGAGACTGGCCAGCATGTCTCTTTGTAACTGTAGGTTGAGAGTTTCTACAAAACTTTGCCAACACTCTGCTTTGAGCTTATTAAATTAAACTCATTTATTTTCTCCGGAGTATTATCATGTACCAGCACCCCTTCCAATTCAGCAATTATCTTCTCCGGCTGTTTTGGTTCGTTATATATGTCCCCAAATGTCTGTCTAGAACACACGCTTAGGGTCTGTTTGACCAAACTTCTGAAAATGTATTTATGTTTCTCAGAAGTAGTTATACAGAAACTGTTTCTGGAGAATCAGTTAGGGTGTTTGACATATAATTATAGAAGTCCTTCTGAGAAACAGTTTCTTGTTTGACCAACATTTATGCAAATTTACTAGAATATTCTTTTTAATAGATTTAAAACTATTTAAAATATTATTTTTTATCATATGTTTCTAAAAATTAGTATATCTTTACAATTTAATAATTTTTTCTAAAATTATTTAATTGCAACATTTAATCAAAAAATAATATTATATTGTACATAAGAAATGTAACGAAATAGTCAATGACTCAAATATGTCCAAACCTACCCCGCCCTACCCACACCTACCCCACCACATCCTCTAATTTCTATGTCATATTTTTTTTACTTTTATAAAAAATATGAATTTTTTTCTTCCCCCTTACCCCCACCCTACCCCCAACCCCACCCCTTGCTCTACCCCATCCTCTAATTTTTATTTCATATTTTTTGTTACTCTTATAAAAAATGATTGAAAATATGAAATTTTTTCTTATCCCCGCCCTACCCCCCCACCCCCACCCCATTGCCCTACCCCATCCTCAAATTTCTATTTCATATTTTTTGTTACTTTTATAAAAAAAAAAATATTAAAAAATATGATTTTTTTCTTACTCCCACCCCACCCCATTGCCTTACCCATCCTCAGATTTCTATTTCATATTTTTTGTTACTTTTATAAAAAAAAAATATTAAAAAATATGAATTTTTTTCTTATCCCTCTGCCCTACATCCTACCCCACCCCCATTGCTTTACCCCATCCTCAAATTTCTATTTCATATTTTTGTTACTTTTATAAAAGAAAATATGAATTTTTTTCTTGCCTCCCGCCCTACCCCTACCCCCCACCCCACCCCCTATCCCTATTTCCAAATTTCTATTTTATATGGGAATATTATATGAGATTAAAAGGAATTTTGTGGGAAAAAATGGTAAATTGTTGATATAGTTAATTGTGTTGAGGTAGTTAATTAGTTGTTAGATGAGTTAGTTACTACCTTACTTAATTCATCCTTAAGTTTCATTTCTTTACACTTTAGTCTTCTAGCCTCACTATATAAGTGGGATACTTTGTATTCATTTGCACCACAGAAAATAGGTACAGAAGCTCACGTTTGAGCACCAAAAATATATTTCTCCCTCTTTCTATTTCTGCTCTTATCATTCTCTGATTTTTCCTTTTGTTCATCCAGATTAAATACATAAATTTAACATGGTATCAAAGCCTTGTTGGATCTAATTCATTCAACTATAAGGTTATTGCAATCCAGTGGAGAAATCAGACAGTTCGAACAAAAATTGATTGAGGAAAATCGCAGCTAGTGATTGAGGAAAATTTTGATAGTATTACTGCTGTTGTTTTGCCGAGTTCTGTACTTCACCTCTAGACATGGCTAAAGAACTACAGCTGCAAAATAGAAGGGAAGGTGCCGATATATCAAAGTACAGGGGATTATTAGGTACTGTTGGTATTGTTGCTACAATTGCTAAGGAGGAAGGTTTATTAGCTCTGTAGAAAGACATTATACCTTGCTTACATCGCCAATGTATATATGGAGACCTCAGGATTGGGTTATATGAGCCTATCAAGGAGTTCTTTGTAGGCAGCTATTATGTTGGAGATGTTTCCTTATTCAGTAAAGTTTCACGCTTCTTATTATCGCTGCTTTATTTAAAATTATTTTACTTGCCTTGTCGGCTAAAGAACAAGGCTGGAACAATAGATCGATTGAAGGATCGAGGAGTTCTTAGCGACAAATTGACTGAGAACTGAGGGATGCTTCGTCGAAAACAATATGGATTGAGTTGAAGCTCAATTCAAAAAGTATTTCACAGGTCGATCAATTGTTAGATTGCCTGTTTTCGTATGAGTAGCTCAGGATAGGATAATAGAGGAATTTCTAGCCGAATTTGGACTAGAAATTGAGGGAGACTCTAAGGCATGTCCGAGCTTATTATAGAGCTATAGGAGAATCGAGGGATTCTCTAGTCCGAGTGAGACTAGAGAACGAGGGGTTCTTCATAGCATTGATATAGGAGAATCGAGGAATTTTCTAGTCCGAGTGAGACTAGAGAACTAGAGGTTCTTCATTATTGATGTGGGAGTTGAAGCTCCTGCTTGATGCAGTTGTCTTGTTGTTTTACCAATTTGTTATTGCTACATATTGCAGCTCATGATAGTTGCTGGAATTTGCTAATTGCTCACATTGTTGGTGTTGATATTGCTGTTGTTGTCACTCCTACTGTCGAACCAGCTGATGTTGCTACCGTAGTGGAAGGACATGGAGATAATGCAGCAGTTGTTTTAGCTGTTACTGATGCTGCTTCTACAGTTGTTAATGTATCTAAATCTTCTACTCTTGCGGTTATAGCCACTGATAATTGAGATGTTGTAGATGTTTGTGGTTTTGCAGTTGCTGCTGGGTTATTATATGATACTGTAGAAGACACAGATGTAGTTATTTTTGAAAGAATAGAGAAGGAATTTGATGCAACAGTTCGCTGTAGACTAAGTGTGCTGCTCACTGTGCTAAGGAAAATTTGCTGGTATGTTGCTCACTATGCTAAGGAAAGGTGTGCCACAAATGTGGCAGTATTGAAGTTGTTGGGGTTCTTCGTTGATGCCGCAAGTGTGGCAGTATTGAAGCTACTGCTATTTTTTTTTGCTAAAACTACTGCGATTGAAACTGAAGTTGTTGTAGTGTATCAGCAACATAATGTTAGGCACATAAGGAGTGCCTTTCAAGTGTAGCACCCAAGAACAGAAGTCAAACTTGGGTTGGAAGCCTTCCTTAAAGGCTGGTAAGAGTAAGAGTAAGACTAAGGCTAACAATCTTCTGCAGACCAGTAGTTGCCTTGGAGCCGAGACACTGATAAATTACTGAAGAATTACTCACGAAGCCATGAGATCAAGAAATCAATCACTGTTGGAGTCATTAGTCTACCAAATGCTGGTAAAAATAGCCTGATTAATAGTTTGAAGAGATCTCACGTAGCCAATGTAGGTGCTACTCCAGGATTAACGAGAGATCATTGCAAGAAATGCAGTTAGATAAGAATGTTAAATTGTTGGACTGCCATGAGGTTATGATGCCTAGGTATGCATTTGAGGATGATGTATTTATTGCGCTTCGAAATTGCAAGAGGATAGAGAAGTTAGACGACCCAATTGATCTTGTGAAAAAGATTCTCAAACTTTGTCCAGAAAGAATGTTGGTAATATACAAGGTTCATACTTTTGATTCAGTGGATGACTTTCTTCAGAAAGTTGCTATGGTTGTTGATGATGCACCAGATGGTGATGCAGATTCTACCAGTATTGTTATTGTTGCATGCTTGTTAAGTAGAATGTTTTGCTATTACTTTCAAGCTAGACTGAAACCTCTGTTTTCAGTGCCTAGCTTGAGGGGAGTGTTGAGATAGTTAATTGTGTTGAGGTAGTTAATTAGTTGTTAGATGAGTTAGTTACTACCTTACTTAATTCATCCTTGTAAGTTTCATTTCTTTACACTTTAGTCTTCTAGCCTCACTATATAAGTGGGATACTTTGTATTCATTTGCACCACAGAAAATAGGTACAGAAGCTCACGTTTGAGCACCAAAAATATATTTCTCCCTCTTTCTATTTCTGCTCTTATCATTCTCTGATTTTTCCTTCTGTTCATCCAGATTAAATACATAAATTTAACATAAATGAGTTAAAAAAAAAAACCAATGAATGACCAAAAAGGGCTTCTTCAGAAGCACCAAATTGGTGTTTCTGCTTCTCTTTCCATCTAGAAACACTTTTTGACTTCTGGAAAAAGTGTTTCTACTTCTGAAAAGAGGGTGTTTGGCCAAAGAAATGTTTATGAGAAACAGAAATACTTCTAAAAGCTTGGCCAAACAACACCTTAGTCTGCTACAAACTATTTTCATCTTTTGATGTAGTACCCACATGGGATTACCAATGACATATGCTCTCCAAGCCTCTCACTCATGGTAATGAGAAGTTGGTGGTGACTGGTGAGGGTCCGTTGTGGCTCTTCTCCTGATCCTATATTTAGACTCGATATCTATTTATTTATTATATATCAATACTACTAGACGATCGTATTAATTTTCCAAGTGATCAACCACATCGTGACTGGTATTCACATCAAGGCAAGAAGATTCAGATTGCAAACAATCTAATAATATTAAAATACAAACTCTCTCATACATAATATTTTATTATTGAATGACTTCGACTTCTTTCTTGAACATTATCATAGATCATATTTATCATCCAGGCTTCACCATTTTAGCATTGAGAATTCACAAAATTAATAGGGTGCATTCAACCTAAAAATATAATTAAATCAAATAACAACAATAACAAACCCAGTGGAATTCCACAAGTATGGTCTGAAAGGGTAGTGTGTACACAGATTTTATCCTTATCTTTTCTTAGATAGAATATTTGTGATGGATCCTCAGCTCAAAAAACGGATAAGAGGAGATAATAGTGATAAGCAGAAACAATAACAAGATAAATACGGTAGCCAAGGCTAAAGAAACAACATGTAATTATTAATAATCTAAGGATAAGAAAATGCAAGAATAAAACAAATATGCTTAGAAAAGATAAAACTAAATCTGTTAATTGTAGGGAAATCGATCAAGGAGGAAGAGAGATGAGCTTTGTGGAAGCTTTTCTAGATCTTATTATGAAAAACATCAAAATGAGACAATGAGTACAATTTCCTATTTAAGCTAATGGAAGAAAGCACTGTAAAAGAAAGTAAATGAAATAAGGAAAATAACTGGGCCCTACTTCACTAACTAACATAACTAGTCAATGTATCCGCTAGCGAGGGGTTAAGAACAAATTCTTCAATCCTAACTTGGAAAGAAGGTAAGTATGTTGTCCCGGTAACAAAGCCTTAGTCAATGTATCCGCTGGCTGCTCATCAGAATCGACCCCTTCTCTTTGGTTATATCCCTTAGCTACAAGTCTAGCCTTGAATCTCCCCACCTCTCCAGTAGCCTTATACTTAATCTTAAACACCCATTTGCAGCCAATGACTTTCTTGTTGTGAGGCAAATCAACTATCTCCCAAGTTTTATTGTCATCTAGGACCTGAATTTCTGAATTCATGGCTTTCACCCACCTTGGATCCTTGGCTGCCTTATGAAACGACTGTGGCTCATGTTCTGCTGAAATTTTGGCCAAGAAGCTGTGATACTGATCAGACACCCCAGTGTAGTCTACTGCCTTTGACATTGGATAAGCACAACCTGCTGTCCCTGAATGCAAAAAAATCATTTAACCAAATTGGAGTTCTCCTTATTCTGTTAGACTTTCTAACACCTTCAGCAGCTCCATCAGTATCCAAAATGCCCATATTGTTCACATCAGCATCCAGAATATCCATGTTATTGTCAGCATTAATGGCAGCATGTGATGGCATCTCTACTGTCACAACATCTGCATCTACTGGCCCATCTTCAGGAATTTGTACATGAGACATAGTTCTCACATTCTCCACAGGGATATATTGTGAAGTAACCTGCACATTATCAACTGATTACTTTCATAGCATGGGGACAGGGCTGAGTCTCCATTCTCCTTGAATTGTTGGTAGGGAAATATATCTTCATGGAAAGTCACATCTCTGCTGATAAATACTGTCTCACTGGACAAATCTAGCAGCTTATAACCTTTCTTGTTTACTGCATAACCAAGCAATACAGCCTTGATAACCCTGCGCTCAAACTTGTCCTTCCTCACCAAATTTGATGCATAACATATACATCCTATCACCTTCAAATGTGAGAGTGATGGTGTCCTTTTGAACAATTTTTCATAAGGGGAAATGTTCCCTAATATAACAGAAGGTGTCCTGTTAATAACATATACAACAGTCTCAATACACTCACTCCAGAATTTATCTGGCAAATGGCCTTGCAATTTAATTGCCCTAGCAATCTTCAATATGTGCCTATGTTTTCTTTCTACTACTCCATTTTGTTGTGGAGTATAGGGGCATGACTTCTGATGTATGATCCCTAATCTATTGAAGAGATCTAGACAAGTAGAATTGACAAACACTGTCTCATTATCTGTCCTAACACCCTTAACAGCCATACCAAACTGAGTTCTTATCTGTATAAACATATTTTTAAGTACAGTCACTACATCAGATTTAAGATGCATCAAGAAGACCCATGTCCACCTAGTACAATCATCTACCACAGTAAGGAAATATCGCATGTTATTATAAGATGACACTTTATATGGTCCCCATACATCAAGGTGTAAAAGTTGAAAAAATACTTCTGCCCTTCTCAGACTATCAGGGAAGGGCTTTCTTGCTTGCCTAGCTAATGGACAAATATCACAATGCCTTATTGAGAAATTCGACTTAAGTCCAAATGCAGTAATTTTCCTAAGCATACTTAATGGGACATGCCCCATTCTTTTGTGGCAGAGTTCAGCCTCCAGCTCATCCTTAGAGATCACAGTCGACACATGAGCATGTGCCCTTATTGCCTCTTTGTAGTTTCTAAATGATTCCAGTATGTACAGCCCATCAACCACTTTACCAATCTCCTTGACCTTCCCAGTAAATATATCCTACAGGAGAAAGAAATCAGGGTAGAATCTTGCACTACAATTCAACTCCCTGGTTAACTTTTAAACAGAGAGCAGATTAAACTTAAAGGTAGGGACACACAACACATGCTCAATAAGGTCTCCATTCTTTAATATACAACTGCCAGCTTGTGTAATTTCAACCACAACACCTGTATGGAGTTGTACCTGCCCTGCATTATCCTTATCTTTTCTTTCAATCATGTTCTTATCACTAACCATATGGTTAGTTGCTCCCGTATCTACTATCCAGTCTGAGTTGATGGTATCCCTATGTTCATGAGGCATAAGGTTACCTGTCATGTGAGCCTTGGCTACTGCCTTCCCATTGCTTCCTTCCTGCTGATCCAGCACCTGCAACACCAGCTCATATCTGTCTGGTGGACACTGAGACAATCTGCTTTGGATAAGGTCATGTTGCTCCTTAGACAATTGCCTTATGTCCCTGTTGTGTTCATGATCAACAACTGCATCAACTTGAGTACCCATCACTGCAACATTCACCTTCATTTTCTTTTTAAAATCTGCTGAATATCCAACCAACCTATAATACTTTTCTGCAATGTGGCATTGTTTCTTGCAGTAATCACAGAACAACAGTAACATGCGACAATTCTCTCTAGTGTGCCCTTTCATCTTACAATAATCACAAAAGTTAGACTGATTTGGCTTCCTTTATTGGTACTGTGTGAACTTGCTATACATAGCCACAGATTCTGGTGAGTCGATGCCTCCAAATCTTCCAGTAATGGATTTCTGACTGTCATCTTGCGCAATCATAGCATATGCTTGATTGGCACTAGGTGTAGGTGATAACAACAAAATGTGGCTTCGTGCTTGATTATAACCATCATTTAATCCCATCAAAAACTCTAACAACCTTTGATTAACAAGGTGATCAACATAGGACCAATGACTATCACACTCACAAGTATGTGGAGGGATAATGAAATCAATCTCATCCCACAAATCATTCATTCGTGAATAATAACTGGCCACTGGAGACACTCCCTGCTACAGCATACTCAGTTTCTTCTTCAATTGATACACTCGAGACAAGTTGATTTTGTCGAATCGCTCTTTTAGATCCCTCCAAATAGCTAAAGCAGTAGATCGATACAAAATGCCACTCAGTAAATCTCGACTAACATTTTTCATGATCCACGACATCACCATTGCATTACAACGATCCCACTGCTTCATCGAGTTTCCTTCATACATATCTCTTCTCACTGTACCATCAATAAATTCGATCTTATTTTTCGTCAACAAGTTTAGCTTCATCGCGCGACTCCATAATGTATAATTTTCCATTCCCGTCAGCTGTATCTCACATGCACAACTCCGGGAGTATCAGATGAGCTAAAAAATAATGGATTATTGTGATCTACTATGTTTGAACACAGATTCAAAATTTCCTCAGTAACAACTGGTATATTTTGTGAAGTATCCTCCATTGTAATCAACTATCAACAAAATTCAACCAACAAATTGATACTAATGACAACTACAATTGATCGATCGATCTTCAGAATCTCAAATTCCACAGATCGAACTTCAGAATGTCAATTTTTTTTAAGGAAAACATCAATATCGTATATGAACTGAACCAAAAGTTTGATTTTCACCTATCAATTGTAATATGTATGCTATAAACTGTGTTGCATGCGTCAGATTGTTCTCGAATTGAATCGCGAACAGAATCTCGATCTTCAATTTCCAGAATCGATCTTCAATTAGATCAATTGCCTGCTTCGATTTTCAACAACAATCGTTAGCTAGCTCTGATACCATGTTAATTGTAGGGAAATTGATCAAGGAGGAAGAGAGATGAGCTTTGTGGAAGCTTTCTGGATCTTATTATGAAAAGCATCAAAATGAGACAATGAGTACAAGTTCCTATTTAAGCTAATGGAAGAAAGCACTGTAAATGAAAGTAAATGAAATAAAGAAAATAATTGAGCCCCACTTCACTAACTAACATAACTAACAACTGGCTAATTAACCCTTAACTAGACTATTATGCATAACTTCAACAAAATCAGCTTTGTTAAATTATACGAATAAAGGGGCAATCGCATTATACACATTTGTCAATGAAGAATATCTTCAAATATAATTTCCGCGATGTATGAACAAAAACAACTATTGACCTTTTCACTACACAATTCTAAATTTTATTTCAACTAATGTGTCGAGAGGTTCAACGTCAAATAATGATATATAAGAGCGTTATCCAACTCTATAAATATGAAAGTGAAATAAAGGATAAACATAACATGCAGAATTGTGTTAGATATATAATTTACGGATATTGTTTGTTGATTGTGCGCAAAACAATTGATTGAAGAAGAAGAATTGAGAATTGAGATTGTTATACCCCGTAGTTCTGACCCTACGTATGAGAGTGTACGAAAGCATGTAAGACTTAAAATTTTCAAAGGATAGGTTGACGGATTGTTCCGGACGGGTTTTAGTCAACTTTGAGGCGGGTTATGACCCGGTACATTGAGAGTTCCTAAGTGTTTCAAAGGCCTAGGGCGTAGTTCGTTGAGTCTAGATTCCAACGCAACCAACCGTTCATCGATAGGACATCAGAGTAGGAAGTTATGAGAATTACAAGTTCGGTCGCAATGACGTAAATGTTTCGACAAAGCGACAGGCCGCGACGCCGGATGCAGGGCCGCGGCGCCGAAAGTACTGAGGGGTCGCTGAAGTTTCAGCCGCGCGCCGGAAGCAGGCCGCGCCCGAAGATCTGAGGTCCGCAGATTGCGCGCCGCGACACCGGAAACAGGGCCGCGCGCCGAGGCGGATTCGCGAAAAACTTAGGAAAAGTCGATTTTTCTTTAAAGGGCACGAGTGGGGACAAGTGTCCCCATCTGATTTTTACATGCAATATATTGACCAAGTCTTAAAGACTTGGTCATTTGTCATCTCTCTCTTTGAAAAACCTCTTCCTTCTCTCTAAATATTTCAAGCTCCTCCTTCTCTCTAAAAATCCCAAGAGACATTCTAGCCTTAGGAAAAATCTGAAAAAAAATAAAAGCAAGAAGGAAGCTTGTGGCTAGCTTGTGAAGGTTGTTGTGGTGGTGTTCTTGGAATAGAAGCTAGCAAATTGTTGGATAAATTTGGCTAAAGCTCTAAGGTAATGATTCTCCCTCTATTATTAGTTTTTAGTGTTGCATATTAAGAAGAAAGTACTTGTGGTAGTAAATAATGCTATTAGAGTCATTGCATGCAAGAAATGTGGATTGGGTATGAAGGATTTGGCTAAAGAGATATTATGAGCATGTTGTAGCCTAAAAACTACTTTAGAATTGTTAAGTGAATTGTTGTAACTTGTGGGGCAGAATTTTACACACCCAAGATTAGGTGTGTAATCCCATTTGTGTTGGTTTGGATGTTGGGCCTTAATGAGGCGTTTGAGTGTTGAAAATCGGCCTTTGAAAAGGTGGCAAAGTGAGTAGAAACAAAGGAAATGCTGCCCAATTTTCCTTAGGAATTGATAACTTGAATTTGGAATTTCTACATTGAAATTAGAGGTTAATAAACGCACTATGGTTATTATAGGTTGACATATTACTTGCGGTAGTTGGACTTAGCAAGTGGATTGACCGAAGAGGTATGTAGAGCTTTCCTATCTCTTGAGCATGAGTAGTTGTATCTATGTAGTACGGTATACGTACAAGATTTGATAATCTACACTTGTTTTAAAGTATATGATGCTTGTTTCATTTCAAAAGTATAAGTCCTTTGGATTTAAGGAAAATGTATTTGACAAAGGTATAACGCTAATATAATGACTTTATGGGAAGTTGGTTATATTAGTTTTTGGAAAGGTTCAAAAAGAATGGTTTACTCTAATTAAAACAAGTACGGGTAAAGGATTTGAAACTAAGAAAGGTGAATTGATTTTTAGGCATTGGTTGCCTAAGGTTTTAAAGGAAATGAAGTCACTTGACTTAGAAGCTTATTATATTTCTAAAAGGAAATGTGACTTGTTTTGAAAAGAAATTGTAACTTGATACTATGGTGATTAGTATCTTGGAATTTTTGTATAAAAGGAGTTATTTCTTAAAAGGTTAGAAGTACATGGTACTTGGGTTAAATTCCCGGATTTCTATTAAAAGACATGTTAGTGCCTTAGGTATACTAAAATGAGAGGATATATGTTAATAATGTTAATAAGAAGTTAGAGGATTTCTTAACTTGCTTATGTTATGATAAGCGCTTATGTTATGATATGATAGGCCGGTAGCGCTTATGTTATGTATGATAGCATTGTGCTAGGTGATATGTTCTACGTGGCACCCAGTGTTATTCTTGTTATTTCCTTTGACATACCGACACGATGGATGATCCACGTATGCGTTCATTAGGATGGTTTATGTTGGCATACCGACACGCCAGCGCCCACGTACGCAGATTCTTGTTATTTCCTTTCGACATACCGACACGATGGATGGTCCACTGTATGCGTCCATTAGGATGGATTACTACTTATGCCATGAATTTGCTACCCATGATGCGAGCGACGCCAGACTACGCGGATCCGGTCCACGGGATCCACGCGGTGAAATAGTCCCACGCGAGTACGGCGATGGTACTCACGCAGTCCACATGATCCACGCGGTGAAATAGTCCCACGCGGTGAAATAGTCCCACGCGGCGCGGATGGCCTTATGCGGATCCACGTGATTCACGCGGTGAAACAATCCGCGAGTAGGATTGCTTAATGATACTACGCGAGAGATCCTGTTTTGATCACGAGCCTCCTATTTTTATGCGAGATTATACTTATACTTGTTACTCATCATAGTAAGACACGGTCAACATAATTTGATTTTTATCTATAACTTCAATGTATTTTGGACTTATGTTATTACTACGATTTTCCGCTTTCGTACGCACGTACATGTTATCGACCTCCGGGCCGCGTTCATGCCGCAGTCGAGATACGTGGCTTGCTGGTCCGCACTCTAGGATCACCGCTCATTTCTGAAAGCTCCATCCCTCCGGAGGCTTTGTCTTTTTGGTATGATTCCCTGAGGTTATAGACTTTTGTACATTCAGGGGGTATGGCGGGGCCCTGTCCCGCCACAGTTGTTATTCCTAGAGGTCTGTAGTCACGTTTGTGGTTTGGGCTGTAAGAACCAGTTGTACTGTTTCACATTCGATTAAGTTATTTTATGAATAGCGCTTGTCGGCTTGCTAGAGATGTTTACCTTATACAGATTTTGTATTATGTATGTTCCGCTGCTATTCTCTGATGTGTCCCTGACAGGGTGCCCCGATAGGGCACCAGTCGCGGCCCCGGGGTTGGGTCGTGACAGAGATGAAGAGGAAGAGGGGAAAGAAATGGAAGAGAGAGGGGAAAAATGGAGATATTTGTGGAGTCTTTTCTTATTATTGCTTAATGAACATTACAAAGGGACCCTTATATTTATAGTGTTGGACTAACAACTAAGCTAACAACTTTAACTACTTAATAACCACATAACAAACTCTTAACAAACTTAACAAACTCAATATCTAACTCAATATTTTTCAACACACCCCTCAAGCTAGGCCCTGAAAACAGAGTTTTCAGTACTAGCTTGGAAATAATAACAAAACACTCTACTAACAAGCAGCATCATCCCACTGTATGACCATGAATTGATGGGATTTTCTTCTCTGCCAGATGATAAATGATGTCTTTCTCAAGGTCGTTTGCCACTTGATTCAGGAAATCTACAGTAAGCATATGTAAGCAGGCATTGTTTCCTGGTTTACTGCACTAGAGAGTGAAAGATCCAACTCACTATACTCAATCACAACAAGTGGTCCACCTTTACATTGACGGACAAACACACCAACCTTCTCTTGTGGATAGGCCTTACGTACAACTTTTGCAGCAGCAGACACACCTTTATTAATGAAATTTCCCAAAAAGGTACGATCTGCCACTCGAACCAAGCATTGTCAACTCCATAGCTGGAGACTTTGCTACCCTGTATGGGGTCTCCATGATAAATATTCCATCCTTTGAAACACAAGGTATGATACCTTGTTGGAAAGAAAAAATGACTTGGTCTGCTTCAAGGACAAAATACTTGTGACTTTCAAAGTATTTGCGCGTGACTTCATCAGTGAATGGACTGGTCATGATGTACCACTGTATCGGAACAATGCCAACACCTTCATTTGCAGTTATAACTGCTAATCTTTGAATACATAAAATTCTCTCAACTTGAAGATGGAAAAGTGACTTCCCAGATGGAAGTCCAATATTGAAACATCCTTTGGGGTCTGAACTACCAAGTCGAGTCCCCTGTCCAACAGACAAAATCAGCACACCCAATTTGCCTTCCAAAGAAAAATAATAGCAGATAATAGTAACATCGATACCGCAATGTACTTCAAGATTATCGCTTGCGTTAACATCGGTAGTCGCAGCAGCCTTCAAGATTACCGCTCCCGCTGCCACCAACAACAACAACACATGAGCAATATTACCAGCAGTTACAATATTAACATTAAACAGCATGAGCTTCAACTCCCACAACAGCAGCACTTTCAGTAACTGCTACACTAGCAGCAACAACGAAGAACCCCTCGTTCTCTAGTCACACGTCGGACTAGAGAATCCCTCGATTCTCCTTATGCAACCACTCGTTATCTAGTCACACGTCGGACTAGAGAATCCTTCGATTCTCCCTATGCAATCTCTTAGAATAAGTCTAGCAGCAGCAAAGAAGAACCCCTCGTTCTCTAGTCATGCTCGGACTAGAGAATTCCTCTATTCTCCATATGCAAGCTCTTAGAATAAGCTCAGATATGCAGTGGAGTCTCCCTCAATTTCTAGTCCAATTCTGGCTAGAAATTCCTTGATTCTCATGTCCTGAGCTAAACAAATGAAATCTCATTCTGTAAATTGAGCTTCTGCTCAATCCATATTGCTTCTGACGAAGTATCCCTCAGTTCTCAGTCGATTTGCAGCTGAAAACTCCTCGATCATTCCATCAATCTACTGTTTATGCAACTCAAATATGCAATTCAATAATTTTACGCTAATTGAATTCAACTGATGTAAAATTCAATTGTTTGTGATGTATCTACTGATGTCTTCTCCATTATTCGAAACACGAATAAAAAACACAGATAAAAAATCTCCTTGATCAAAGTCGACGCTTTGACTCTCTGCCAATCAAATCTGGTACTTGATAGGTTTAACAACAACAAAACCTAACAGATGTTTGTAACAATTTGCAAAGGAGATCACATTAATAGTAATCGACAACCTTTCGAAGATACAACAATCTGATCAGTTTTATGAATTTCACCAACACAGTGCGAATTTACCAACACAATCACTACCACACCAATGTGATACCAATTTACTAACACAAATTCAATCTCTACAGTACAAATTCAACCTTATCAACACAAAAACGATTCACCAACACAGAACTAAAAGACAAAACGAAATCGAGACTAGAAATCTTCGATCCGAGCAGTTAACCCTAATTCGGACGGAAAATGAAAAAAATGACTCAGCGAATTAATGCGGAAGAATAGAAGCGAGAAAGGCTTTGATACCATGTTAATGTGGTGTTTGGCCAAGCTTCTGGAAGTGTCTTTGGCCAAACACCCTATTTCCAGAAGTAGAAACATTTTTTTCAGAAGCCAAAAAGTGTTTCTAGATGGGAAGAGAAGCAGAAACACCAATTTGGTGCTTCTGGAGAAGTCCTCTTTGCTCATTCATTGAATTTTTTGGACCCATTTACCATTTTCTTTTCACAAAATTTCTTTTAATCTCATATAATATCCCCATATAAAATAGAAATTTGGGAATAGGGGTAGGATGAGGGTAAGAAAAAATTCATTTTTTTAATAAAAGTAACAAAAAATATGAAATAGAAATTTGATGATTGGTAGGGCAATGTGGTGGGGTGGGGTGGAGGGGTAAGAAAAAAATTCATTTTTTTAATAAAAGTAACAAAAAATATGAAATAGAAATTTGAGGATGGGTAGGGCAATGGGGTGGGGTGGGGGGTAGGGCGGGGGGTAAAAAAAATTAATATATTTTAAATATTTTTTTTTTTATAAAAGTAACAAAAAATATGAAATAGAAATTTGAGGATGAGGTGGGCGGGGGGGGGGTGGGTGGGTAGGGTGTGGGTAGGTTTGAACATATTTGAGTCATTGACTATCATATTGTCGTTACATTTCTTATGTACAATATAATATTATTTTTTGATTAAATATTGCAATTAAATAATTTAAAAAAAAATTATTAAATTGTAAAGATATACTAATTTTTAGAAACATATGATAGAAAAGAATATTTTAAATAGTTTTAAATCTATTAAAAAGAATATTCTAGTAAATTTGCATAAATGTTGGCCAAACAGGAAACTGTTTCTGTTTCTTAGAAGCACTTCTATAATTATAGGCCAAATACCCTAACTGATTCTCCAGAAACAGTTTCTGTAGAACTACTTCTGAGAAAGAGAAAAACATTTCCAGAAGCTTGACCAAACAGACTCTAAATATATAATTTACGAATATTGCTTGTTGATTGAGCGCAGAACAATTTATTGCAAAAGAAGAATTGGAAATTGAGATGAAGAGGAAGAGGGAAAATAAATGGGAGAGAGAGGGAAAGAAGGGAGATATTTGTTGAGTCTTTTCTTATTATTGCTTAATGAACATTACAAAGGAACCCTTATATTTATAGTGCTGGACTTAACAACTAAGCTAACAACTTTAACTACTTAATAACCACCTAACAAACTCTTAACAAACTTAACAAACTCAATATCTAACTCAATATATTTCAACAAATTGAAAAGAAAATAATCGATTGCAAAAGCATTTAACATACTTGATTGAGAAAATACATCTTTTATTAATAATATGGTTGGATAATACAATAGTCCCCAAGCTTTACATGCAAGATGTAAAGAAGCTAAGGAACAAACTCACTTTTAATGTAATGGATAAATGCTATACTCTTGTTTTAAGTATCATTTTTATCCGGTCCCACAAAAAATAGAACTACAAAAGTACATAAATAACACCTTGATCACTTTCTTAGTCCATGCAATATATTGATCAATTAGTGACCACCACCAATGCCTCCACCACCTCCAAATCCGCCACCACCTCCACCAACATCTCCACCTGCACCACCACCAAAGCCTCCTCCGGCTCCACCTCCTACACCTCCACCACCACCAATACCACCACCTCCACCACCACCAAAGCCTCCACCTCCACCTCCGCCTAGACCACCTCCAGCACCTCCACCTGCACCGAAACCACCTCCAGCACCTCCACCTATTCCTCCTCCACCGCCAGCTCCACCACCGCCTCCAAGTCCACCACCTCCACCAAGTCCTCCTCCACCACCTCCACCTAGTCCTCCTCCAGCTCCACCACCACCTCCTAGACCTCCACCATGACCTAAACCACCGCCTGCACCACCTCCTAGACCTCCACCATGACCTAGTCCACCACCTCCTCCTAATCCACCCCCACCACCAAGACCACCTCCACCACCTAGACCACCACCTGCACCACCACCTCCTCCTAATCCACCTCCACCACCTAGACCACCACCTGCACCACCACCTCCTCCTAATCCACCTCCACCACCAAGACCGCCTCCACCTCCGAAGCCACCACCAGCACCACCACCTATACCATGTCCACCACGTCCAAAACGTTTCCCAAACTTCGGACGTCTATGTCCAAAAAGGTGTTTCTCATCTCCAACTCCATTAACATCAGCAAACACCACACAATCAACAAACAATACAAGTAAAAGAAAATACCCAACAGAACGAGTTGATAATCCCATAATTATGTTACTTCAACTTTAAACCCTGGACATGCAAGAACGAATACTATCTTAGCCACTTATATAGTAGAAAAAATACTAATCTTTTTGCACCAAATCACATGGTAGGTCCAGTTAAAACTCAACTGTCATCTTCTTTTAATTAAATGCATGCTGCTTTATGATTGAGCAATGGATTAAATTCTTCCAACTGCCCTCCTACAATACACGGACACAGACTTACAAAGTCACAAATACGGCACAATTGTCGTTACTGCCTTGGTTCTGTGAAATTTGACTTTAAGGGTGTCTCATTTAATTCTTGATTCATCCTCATTAATGGTGTTTAGTTGAATCCCCGCGTAGATCAATTAGCGGTCAGTTCAAGTTAGTTTGCACATACCTCGATTATTACAGTTATATATTGGTCATGTGCATTAGTATTCGATAATATCTATAAGTAAAATTTAATTAGATAAAAATAAATCACTCATAATTTTTGTCTCGATTAATATTTAGACATCTCCTATAACTTTAACTCACTTTACTGACTCAACAACTTGTTTGGGATTAATGTTAATTATATGTTTTATTATATCGTATTTATTGTTACTTTAAATAGAATATTTAGTTTGATTGTTACAAATTTAATTGTTTGTATCGTATTGTCAAATTTATTGTTATATAATTATGAAAAATATCATTTTATGAAACGATCAATTTAGTGTGATCTCATCATTTACTTCCTTATTTTTCTTACCTGTCTTTACTTATTATTTGATAATTCTATTTTATATATCTTTTACCTTACTTTTATTTTATAATAATAACTCTATCCATGCCCAACTTTTTCTTTGTAATATTGTAGTTTACTCTTTAGATATAGCTAGTATGTGGCTTTGTGAAACAACTAGAACCGAAAAAATCTATCCAAACATTATATCATCAAAACAATACAGTATAATAAGATATAATAATTATCAAATGATACTTAATAATCATCCTAACAAGCTGTTAGACCACTAGTCCATCAACTTGATTCCTTTATCCGTTTAGGCCATTCATTCTTAATGGGTTGCTTTTTATTATTCAACGAGCTAGCTATAATTTATTGGGTCTTCTGAATATCATTAATGGATCAACCAAACAATTTCCTGCCAACAGTTTATAATTTCACTTTCTCTTCCTCTCTATAGTCAATATAGAAAGGTACTGGTTACCCTTCGGGGTAGCCAAGTTGGTGTAACAGTAAAGCGCGGGACCGCAAGGTCACGAGTTCGAGCCCCCTGCATAAACCTTCTTGGTTGAGCCTGTCACACATGGTTTGTCAAGTGTGGTTAATCGGCTGACGTGATTTGCAGGCTATTGCGTCAGTCCGAGGTTTACCCTGGGCGCACTCGAAAGAGTAGCGGCTGCGGGTTCCCTAGTAAAAAAAAAGAATGTTGTCTTCAATGTTGGGTCAACATATGAGGCAACATTGTGATAAAACAGTATAAAACTTTGTAGAGTAAATGCAGCGGAAAAAGTAAAGAGACACAAAGTTTATATTTTCAAGGGTATATATAAATATATCCCTTGATGGTCGATGACCAAAATAATTGTATAAATTATATACAATTACAAATGAATTTCTTTTTACAAATTGAGCGTTACAAACGAAAAAGAAATTACAAACAAATGAAGTCGCGGATGACTTCGCCTAAAGTTACAAAGTCTAAAAGATAAAAGACAACATTTTCATTACAATCGCTTGAACAATAAGCTTAATCTAGAATAAAGATAGCAATTGTAATGTGGGACAAGATGTTGTTAAAACAACTTTAGGCTAAAATGTTGATCCAGTTTCCTAAGGTAAAATCTGAGAGCTCTCTTGGAAATTCCTCTTCTGAATTGTTTGGATTGATTGGATGATCGATACACTGAGTTCCCCTCTATTTATAGTGTGGAACTTCCCTTGAAATACTCATTGATGGTTGCGGAGGTTGAGCAAAAGATGACAACAGCTTGGACCGAGTCTTCCTCCTAAAAATCCTCAACGAAATGGACTTGGTCATACGCTGCTCTCCACGCTTTGATTGCGTCTTTTACCACGTTTTAAACACAACATTCTTGTAAGCTTGCCTAGGTCATTTTTACTCGCAGTAACATCAACTGCTTCGGCCGGAAGAAATGCAAAACTAGTACAGAGATGTTGGCAGAAATGTTGTCGCAACATCGCAGGCAACATTCTTGTCTACACAAGAGATGTTGTCCTGAGAGTTTTCAGATGTTGCCACAACATCCATCCAACATCAACAATCTCTCCCTTTTTGCCTTTCTTCACAAAACTCCATGCAAACCAAAAATGACTAGGATACTGAATCTTGATGTAGTCCTCGATAATATAACAAACAGTAAGATCAGTGTCGTGCTCCCCCTTAATCTACAGTTACAAAATTTCAAGCAATGTGGTATCGATGTTGTTGATTAGTTAGGTGTTACGTTCTGTTACTCATTACTTACAGCAGACGTGCAGTAAATATTCATAACATACCATAACATGTAACCATATATAGCATTAACCAAAAATATCCCAAAATTAATTACAAAACCAAAAATAAGATCCAAATGTCTGTAAAGCCAGGTTATCAACAAAATGATTGTTCAAATAGTAACCAGTAGCATCAATAATCAGCACACTGCATCACCATCATCATCATCTTCACTGCATCACCACCATCATCTTCACCATCATCATCATTCTAGCAGTCTTTCAGCTCTTCTCCCCCTGCTTGCTTGTCCCAGCACCATCTCCCCCTCTCTGTTTACTTTTTCCCTCAGCAGTAACAACATCGGCATCCTCATCACTCTCTCCCCTTTTTTGTGAAGAAAGCATGTCCTCATAGTAGCTCTTTGCACGCACAAGCTCCAAAATTTGTCTATCAAACTCAGCAATGTGCTTCCTTAGCCAGGCTTTGGACATAGGGACAATACTCTTGATGTTGCCAGGAATGTCGGCAACATCCTGTGTTTGTTCAGTGACAACATGCTGCGATGTTTCAGTGTCCCAATTTTTTTCCTACCAGGGAAGGTCTATAACCATGTCCCTGTTGTTTACTACTGCTCGTTGTATTGGATAAACATCTAGGGGTTTACTCAGTATTTCCCCTTTCGGAGTTTTGAAGCCTTGGTTAAGTAGTATTTGAAAAATGAGGGACGGATATGGAAGGGCAGAGTTAGATTGTTTTTCAGCCAGGTTTATGACATGGTTGAAAATCAGCGTTTCAAGATCAACTCTGTGATTTCTTCCAATCTCATATAGTAGGGTTGCTTGGTCAAGGGTAATAATAGTTTCATTAAAAGAGGGCAACCAATTATATATGGCAATTATGTGTAGGGTGGCAAACAGTGATGTGAGCTTCGATACTGGACTGCGAGGAGCCCAAGTGGTGATCAAATTTCCAGTGAGATATTTGATCATCCCATTCAGGTCTTCAGCAGTAGGGGTAGTTTCAGAGGTTCTATCAATATGAGGAATTTCTAGAGTGACATTTATGATCTCATACGTAAATTCATATACCTTGTTGTAAAGGTAAACTCTCTCAAATTTCTTTGAGGTCGTGTCCCTTACAAGGTGTGTCAAATTAGCGTAAAATACCCTAACAACCTTTTCACAATAAGGATTCTTTCCAGTTACAGAACTAAGAACCCTACGACTGCTTAAAAATTCAATTAAACCATATTCCAAAAATGACGACATATCTATTACCTTTTCTCCTCTAATGCCTCTATTCTTAAACCAGTTTCATCTACTTGAGCATGTTTTACTGTGGAACAAAGAAGAGTAAGGCATTACCTCAGAATCTGATTCGGGTTTTAGATTTGTCTGTTCTGGTGGTGTGCATTCTAGTGTTGCCTCGGATGTTGGGGAAACATAGTCAGGATCAATGTCTTATTTCTCCTCTGCTGCCTTCGATATTGAGGCAACATTTGAACCGAAGTTCCAGTATGTCCTTCGCACCCTTTTTGGCATGAAGTTTCTTAGAGGAGTGTCGTCAGAAATTTCCTCTTCTCCTTCCTTCTCAGCTTCGGCAGTTGGAGTGGTGGCTGAAGGTGTTGGAGTTCTAGGGAGACTCTCGGTACTGAAGTCAGAGTCAGTGCTGGTGGAAGTGGTGGAATCAACAGGGAAAGTCGACTCTTCAACAGGGAAAGTCGATTCCACTCTGATCCTTTTAGCAGTTTGCTCTTCACTGAATCTGCTTTCAAAAACTCTCTTCGACCTTCTTGTCGGCATTGTTGACTTTGATCCTCTTGACGCAAGATTTATAAAATCAGATGTTGTATCAACATCTATAAGGTTCTCTGAATCTCCAGGGTAACACACATTTAATGGTTCGTCGGAACCCAACAAAATCATCGCTAAACTTGCGTCCTCCTCAGAAGGCTTTAGTTCAATGATGGCTTCATAATGTTTATACATTTTGTTGATATTCGGTGGGCTTGTTGACATTGGAGAGTAATCTTTGGATTTTGAAGATTTGAAAGATTTGGGGGATTTGGACATGAGAGAAGGTTTTGAGGAAGGTGGTGTGTTGGAGACGTTTTGGGTTTGAAAACTGAATGTGATGTTTGGGATTCCATTTGATGGTTCGATTGGCGGCTGATGTGACAAGGCAGAAACAAAAATGGGGGTTTTCATCATGACAAACTTTAATTTACACTCAAACTCTTTTTCTTAAATTTTGGTAGTGTAAAATATTTGAACTCTTCACATACCTAAAATAAATGATTTTATATGGCAGAGGACATCATTAAAAATTTAAAAAGAAACGGTCCTCCAGTTTTTGGATTTTCGTTATTTAAAGAGACGTGTTACATACTACAACCCAAAAAAAAATAAGAAAAACAAAATTGAACAATGTACTGGAACACGATGTTGGCAACATTTCAAAGTTCAACAAGCATTTTGAGACTCCAAGGATTTTCTGATTTGGCAAATGGTTTTCCGTATATGTTCCCTATGAGACTGATCGCTGGACAAATGTGACATTTTACCATTGTCCTTAATCAACTTAGTTGAACACATATGGATAAAAAAAATTAAGGAATTTTCAACCTTCTTGAAGCACATGGTACTCCTATAGAATAGGAACGGTATCAAACTTAGAGCTTTGCTCTTTTTGTAAAAAACCAAATATTTGTAGAGGCTTCGCCTTCTTATGATACTCCCCTTTTTATGATATACATAAATATATCATCGCAGAGATCAATATCGCATTCAAAGCTTGTCATTGTGAAGTCATGCTTGATTCTTTTGAAAAACATTGCAACATTACTACAACACATATCTTGTACATTGACTTAAACAGTAAATGTTACCCAGAATGTTATGACAACATTTCAGACAACATCTACCTAGCCTGTCTTATTTTCAGAGAAAACAGAGACCATGAGATTTTTTCAAGCTAGAAAATCTCTCATGATCTAGGGGTTTGGTAAAAATATCAGCTAGTTGAGAAAAAGTATCAATATGTTCGATTTGAACTAGCTATTTTGTCACTAAGTCTCTTAAAAAATGATGTCTTATGTCTATGTGTTTTGTACGTGAATGCTGAACAGGATTTTTGAAAATATTAATAGCACTCAGATTATCACAGTACAAAATCATGGAGTTATTAGAAATTCCATAGTCATCAAGCATATGTCGTAACCAAATTAGTTGAGCACAATAACATCCGGCTGCCACATATTCGGATTCGGCAGTCGAGAGTGACACAAAATTTTGTTTACGACTGTACCATGAGACTAGATTGTTGCCAAGATAAAAACAACCACCACTAGTGTTTTTCCTATTGTCACGACCCGAACTCATGGGCCGTGACTGGTGCCCTACTTGGACACCCTTATACGAACATGTTACATATAATCACACTGATACTAATGACAATGTAGAAATCTGTAAACCATATCAAAATAGGCAACCCGACGAGGCTGCCACTATATACAGAAATATCCAAAACGAATTACAACGATAAGGCTGACCAGAACACGTCTATAATCCAGACACGACCAACCCACATATGACCACAGACCTCTAAAGTATAACAGTGAATTATGATGGGACAGGGCCCCGTCGTACCCCTGACTAGCACGAATATGCATAAGTCTATATCATAAGATCCGTACAAATGGCTAGGCTTCGGAACAATGGAGCTCTCCAAATAGCTGAGCAGAATCCTAGACTAGAGGACCACTAAACTGAGTATCTGTACCTGCGGGCATGAAACGCAGCCCCCCGAAGAAAAGGGGGTCAGTACGAAATAATGTACTGAGTATATAAAACATGAAGTATTGTAAAGAACATCATAACCAGACAAAAGATAGCACGAGACAAATATAATAATCAAGATATCACTGCACATGTGCCTTATGAAATGAGAGTCAAAACATGTCCATATAAAATAAGTCATATCCGTGGATGCCTGTCCACATAAATCATACCCGGCCCTCTGGTGAGGGTCTTGGGGAACATATAATGTGTACACATAGTCATGTCTGTGGATGCATGTCCACATATATCATATTCGCGGATGCCTGTCCGCATATCTCATATCCGTGGATGCTTGTCCATATATAAATCATCATATATATACATACCGGGCCCTCTAGTGAGGGACACGGTGAACAATGCAAGGAACTGCGCACGAACATTTCCGGCCCGGGACTCGGTGAAATGATATAAACACATTAGCACAAGTAGATTATCATGAGCAACCATATGCAATGTAAATTATCATCTGACTCTCAATAGAATAAATAGAATAAACCATCACTGTAAAATCAAAGGCAACTATCATATCAAGTATCACTAGGAATTATGATTCAATGGAATTACGTACATCCGTCGTACGCTCCTTTTATGTAAATCATGCCAAAAAAGAAAGAAGGGATAGTTTCACTTACCTTATTTTTGAATTAACCAACTCAATAATTAAAGTTCGTCTCAATTAGCACTTCAACCTATAACAATAATTACATGTCCGTAAACTCTATGATTACTAGTATACTTTATATGTATCGAATGATGACTCTCTTGTTACATAAATTGGGCAGCACTTCCCCTACTTATACACACATCCACAACTCACAAACAAGGTCAACAACATCAATAATAAGACACGTCTCAAGGTCATAACCAAATCAGTCTCATATACTCCATAAACGTCATCGTTATACATTATTTCCCTTTACATTCATGGACTACAATAACCACAACAACCAAGGTGATTAATACACATATTTCTCACGTTTCCAGCCCCTTTAACCATATTAAAACAGCCCCTAAAAGCAGTCAATATTCCAACAACAACGAGATATATTCCAACAACAACGAGAGTGAAAATTTCAACCTTTTTATACCTTAATTCCTTTAGGACATATGTTAGCAACTACCACAATGTACATGCATATTCATAACTAAATTTTCAGCATTTTAACTAAACAAAACAACCCCTAAATTCGACACCACAATACTCACGATTTCGGGAAGGTCTCGGCCCACACAACATAATACCATAGTTCTTCTCATAGTTCCTTAAAATCCAATTCATGTTTCAATACTTTCATATAACCAATTACAACTTTAAATATCAAGGTTTCCTTCAATTTTAACATGCAACCAATGACAATTATAACAACAACAACAACAATCAAACTCAATGTATACAAAACAGTCCCAAATTGGTAATCACAAATCCAACAACAACCACATGCATTTTCTTACTTCCAATTTCTCTTAACACAAGTTCATCTCTTAACTACAACATCATTTAACTTCCAAATACTCTATTAAAAGAAGAATTTTACCTTAACTTAAGCCAAAACAGTCCCTAAATTGCGTCTACACCCACTGCTATAATGTGCACCATTTCTTCAACTTCCAATGACATGCATGCATCCTTTACAAGTTTGAAACTATCTTACTAACATGTTTTTCTTTCAAATAGCCCATCTTCCAAATCTAGACTTTCTGGATAGATTCGGTCCAGTCACATTACCGAAACAGTGGTGGTGGTGAGTTTACCATGGCTTAGATATTAGTAGAAGAACTTACTCTTGGAAGGGGAGTTGATTTGGTCTTTAACTAAGCTATGGAGATCAAGAAAATTTTGTTTTGGAGGAGGAGAGAAGATGAAGGATAAGGGAGAGGGATTTTCGAGCAAGAGGGAGAAAATGAGAGGAGTCTTGGATATATGGGCTAAAAAAGTCTTGCATGTGGTGTGCTTTTGCCACTTGGAGGGCACAAGGTGCCACTTGTCTTGCCCACTAGTCCCCACTATCATCCTTTCTACTAAATTTAATCCCACACTTAGTTAAAAAAATCCTAAATTTTTTTGATAAGCCCTCATGTTCTTGATGACAACATTTTATTTTACACGACATAGTCCTTAACCCCATTGGGAAAATTCAACCACTAGTATTAATTATCCTCGTCGCATTTGTTGTATCCAAAATTATTCCGTATTAGCATATGTAATTATACTTTTCTTCCAACACTCGAATCTTATTTTCTTAATTAGGTTCTCAATCATTGTCTTAAAAATTACGAGGTGTAACATCATCCCCCCTTAGAAACATTCGTCCTCGAATGTTTGTAATAGGTCTCATGCTATAAAAATTTCGTTATAGTCTCCTTTATAACTATATCTACCAACCTATATTCAGCAAACACATAGATGCCACTCAGGGCCACAATATATCACATATATTATTCACCAATCAATATAATCAAGTAAGGAATTTCACTAACTTGAACTAATTCTAGGCAACTAACGTAACCTCATACTTACAGTACCTAAGCTTTGTAATAATGCAATACTAGGTAGTCTTCTACAATGCTATTGTCACACTAATCCATCTGAACAGGAAATAGATTTTCGTGGATTAATTCAGATTATTATCTAGAACTGGAAGCACACATCAATCTATGTTTACTAAATAGACTCAAGTTCAGGCCAGTTATATGTACAAATCTACATATAAAATACACATATAGTGACACCTTGTAAATTCTAATATTCAGTAATCTGGTGTGAAGCTATCATTATTTAGTCAACTGCTTAAACAGGAAGTTAATAGGTTAATGAATTATTGCCTAGGTCTGTAGTACATCTTATACATTCTTTAGTCTCAAAGAGTAGGCAACGAAAATGAAGAGTTCTGACATCTAGTTTAGAGTCATATAAGCATTCATAGTTATTAGAGCAATAACCAAATTAGTACAAATAATCATGCCTCAATTGTTTTATTGTCCTGTGACTGGTTTAAATCAAGTCCCCAAGTTTCTTATATCTTCATAGTCTTATAATTAGTGTTTGAACCATCTAACAGAAAATGAGGTTTAGACAACATAGGGATTTAGACCAAAACAAACAAGCATACCAATGGCACAAGGCAACTTTCCTAATATATGTACATAAGATGATAGATACAACTCCTAAGTTTCTCCCACATCCCTGTTAAGGTTACGTCTATAGCATATCTAATCCCTGCCCCTCATTTAATCTCAACAGATACACAAAACAAATATCATATAGGAAAACCAAAACAGTCAACCAACATGCTCTATACCAGAATTCAAATCTCTAAATTAGGGTAACACATTTAAATAGGAAACTGCAAGAACCATACCATCCACAAATAAACCAAGTATTAAAACTAGGTTGGTCACCTCCCAGGAACTCATGTGATATTTAAACCAAGGTATTACCAGAAACATACCACAAATCACCTACCAAATATCATGCTATCACAGACATATAGATTACTCTGCCCTGTTCTTACTTGAGTCTAGTTTACAGGTATTATATGATTAAAGGAAATACTTAAAGTGGTCTAAGGGTCATGCATATTTATTAACATTATAACCAAGGATTCAGACCATATCCAGTTGGCCAAGTATCATTTCATATGCTCTTGAGTAGTTATTGAAACTTAGTCAAGTCATACATCACTAGAAACATGCATAGGAGTAATTGTATAGATCTCTACATATCCCAGACACCTTATACATGACTTAAATCATATGGTTAATGGCTAAGGTACATCAGCCTCCAAGCCTCAAAATTGTCTAAGAAAATGTAACTCATTTCAACTTAAAATGCAGCACAACCTAAGGATACACCTCTCCTATATTATGCTAACATTCTTAACACATACACAAAATCTGCACTTTAAACTACAAGCTCAACTTGTATAGGTCAAACATATACATGTTACTATTCATGTTTCAAAATACCATTTCTATTAGTCTATACCTTCAGAATGTATCTAGCAGTAACAAACATCCTTAAGGCCTAGCAACATATCTTAGACTGACCACAGAAGCTATAACAGAAAAGAAGAGGATAATATGAATAAATAAGCTAAAACAAATTATTGTACCTACAACATGTGATTCAAGGGAGTTATTATTGGTAACATAATAGGAAGGAAATACTGAGTATTAACTAAAATGTAGGAACACAGACTAAACTCAATTTAGATCAGCAGTGATACACCTATTCATCATAATGCACTTAAACATGGTCTAAATGATTCTTTACACACTTTCAGCTCATGTATTCAGATTCAACAACTCATTTAGCTACCTCACAGCCCATAAATTCCCATGATGTTCACTGGATTTATGAATATTTAAGACTGATACAACATATCTCTGCAGCACATAAACAAATTTTAAGGAACGTTGGAACATATTAACTAGACTCATCAGCATATTGAAAATTTGTTATTAACATGCTTTTGGCACAGTTGTTCACAAAAAGGAGGATGGGCACACTACAAGTATACACACTAAACATTCTTAGTTTCATGCACTCCAGGGATACAAGTAGACATGTAGATAAATCCCAATTCATGCAAGACCACCAACTAAAGGTCAAGCTTTCAGATAAGATCAAATTATGGAAATGCATTACACGCGTATGAGATTTACTTCATTTTAATCATCCTAGACACTCAGATGCCTTAGTTAATCTCTGGGTGAGCAAGTTGAGACACAAGAGTAGACAAGAATAATCAATTTTTTATCAAACAGTATACATATAGCAAGTGGGGTTAACCTATCACAGGAGTAGACATTTATGTCATAATTCCCATTCAATACACTGATGTGGTAACAAATAGTTCAACATGGCTTTGAATCAGAGAAAACAGTCATGACACAAATGCATAATATTCTTTACTAAGTATGGGATTCAAAGTATACAAATAATGGATAATGCAGGGACTGTTAGCTACTGTGCTCCTTAATCGTATGGTCCAGATCATGGCATGAATTTTATGCAGACTGGACCTGATCCAAATAGGCAGGGAAATATTCATACAAGATTTAAGGATTGCCTGCATACATTTCCTCATGCTAACATTTTAAGCTAGTGTACCTAACCAAGCAAGTTTCAATTTATCATTCCAGACACCATTCAGTCAATCCAAACAATCACATATGCTTGCAGTCCTCTGAAGTTAACAATATCTAGGTATGAAATTAACTGACACTGGATATGTCAGTTTATATTATCATAATATTTTATATCAACTTAAATCAGTTTCATCTAATTAAACAAGCTCCCAAATTATCATATTAATATTATTTCAAGCATATACAGTCTGCATACCAATTAATACAAATACTTTTATCCACGTCTGGTTGTGCAGGCTCCCGATATTGTCTTGGGAATTCGAAGTATATATAGTAGCGTACTGGACTCCATCTACATAAGTAGAAGCATTCAAGAATCACTTGACAGTTCTTATTTCCATTTTCCGATGATCATGCAGAGCATGACATATTAAAAGGTAAACAACTTGGCATGTCATTTCAGTTCACACATACACTTGATATTTCAATAAATTCAATCCTATAAATATTATATAAGATTAACTCTGGACCTCAACCTAGTATCCAAAGGTATAACAAGATCAACAAGCAACTAGTAAACGTTTGAAAACCAATACTCTTACCATATCGTACTCTTAATATCAAAGAGAGAAAATGCCAATAACTAATCACAACTAATATCCCTCACATCACTTTTAAGTCATATAAAAATAGATTTACATCTTCATAACATTTAACAGTACAATAACCTTACCATTCCCTATGCATAGTCCATTATTTCTTGACTATTCCAACATATAGCCATGTGGCAGATACCAAATTCCATGAATCAACAGAGCAAGCTTAAGATAGTTTTTAACAAGAAACATTTAGATAATATCCATAACTCACAATCATCACATAGGCTATCCTTTATCAATTTCCATCATAAATAACATCATATAACCTCAAACATATCAATCTACATAACTCATTCTCTTCTAGTTTTTTTATTTTATTTTATTATTATCATATCAGACGATATAAGACAAGTTTTGTTAAATAGGACAACTAATCTTGTTCTTAATCGGTGGCGCTTATTTTAGGTAGATAATATGACTAAACAACTTACAGATAGCCAAACGAGTTTCCAAAACAATACATTGGTCATCACATTAAATTAATAACTCATCCATGCTAAAACCAACTTCAATCAAACATGTCAATCCATTAAATCAAATCTAGACACTTCATACATAATTAATATCTTTAAATTAGAAACATTAAGTATTAAATTAACTAAGTAGCCTATACACGACCAGACAAATATGAAATTAACCTGTTTTGTTCTATTTCAACTGTACAGATTATTCTAAATCAGCATGAAACATTTATCAGTTATCTAAAAACAGGCATATCCTCATTGTGATATTTATGTTTTACCTAAACAGATTGAATTATACCTTATAAGTATAAAGTGTTGACCAAACACATTAATCTACAAATTCATTCCTTTACTTTAACATAGGCAAAAACCATAAAAGGATCCCACTCATATTTGCTTAGATACAATTCAGTCAAGTAAACCAACACTTAAGTCTAGACATGTATATCCTTGAACAATCCCATACACCACATACTTTAACCAAGCTCAAACGTCAAATATCATATTCAAGAAGGCCTTGGATATCTAAGGTCTCAACAGTTACTTCATATTCTAAGATTCTCAATTATTTCGCTTCCCAAGCTTACATTATCTTCCCAAATTATTAACACATGATTCTTTAAGAGTTCATCACAATCTCAGACAGTGCATCACCTCCTAATTATTCCAAATTAGCACATATATGATACTTTGATGTGGATTCATTAAACTGTTACAGACCTTCCAAACAATTATTAAGGCTTAAACAACTCTTGATAACCCATAATCACTTCAGATAACACACACATGACCCTAATAAATATGTTCGTATAGATGCACACCATCATCACACCAACTATACAACAATCTTACCAACCTATGTACAAAGTCCATATATTCCCTTCTGGGCCGCTGTCGCTTCCTTTGGAGACATAGCTGAAAACGCAATAATTCGTTAGCGAGGAATTTCCCTAATAACACAGCTCTATCGCATGATCTACGAGATGAAAAAATAGATGACATCCTAAATGTCCGGCAACCTCCTGCGTATAAGTATGGTGCACAATATACCCATACGCAAGACTCTACTAAACATGGTCTGTAAACATTCCGGGGACGAACTGCTCTGATACCATATTTGTCATGACCCAAACCCATGGGCCGCGACTGGTACCCTACTTGGACACCATTATACAAACATGTTACATATAATCACACTGATACTAATGACAATATAGAAATTTGTAAACCATATCAAAATAGGCAAGCCGATGAGGCTGCCACTATATACAGGAATATCCAAAACGAAATACAATGATAAGGCTGACCAGAACACGTCTATAATCCACACACTACCAACCCATATATGACCACATATCTCTAAGAGTATAACAGTGAATTATGACGGGACAAGGCCCCGTCGTACCCTTGACTAGCACGAATATGCATAAGTCTATATCATAAGATCCGTACAAATGGCTAGGCTCCGGAACAATAGAACTCTCCAAATAGCTGAGCAGAATCCTAGACTGGAGGACCACCAAACTGAGTATCGGTATCTGCGGGCATGAAATGTACTGAGTATATAAAATATGAAGTACTGTAAAGAACATCATAACTGGCCAAAAGATAACATGAGACAAATATAATAATCAAGATATCACTGCACCAGTGCCTTATGAAATGAGAGTCAAAACATGTCCATATAAAATAAGTCATATCCGTGGATGTCTGTCCACATAAATCATACCCGGCCCTCTAGTGAGGGTCTCGGTGAACATATAATGTGTACACATAGTCATGTCCGTGGATGTCTCTCCACATATATCATATCCGCGGATACCTGTCTGCATATCTCATATCCGTGGATGTCTGTCCACATATAAATCATCATATATATACATATCGGACCCTTTAGTGAGGGACACAGTGAACAATGCAAGGAACTGCGCACGAATATTTCCGGCATGGGACTCGGTGAAATGATATAAACACATTAGCACGAGTAGATTATAATGAACAACCATATGCAATGTAAATCATCATCTGACTCTCAATAGAATAAATCATCACTGTAAAATCAAAGACAACTATCATATCAAGTATCACTAGGAATTATGATTCAATGGAATTACGTACGTCCGTCGTACGCTGCTTTTATGTAAATCATGCCAAAAAAGAAAGAAGAGATAGTTTCACATACCTTATTGTCGAATTAACCAACTCAATAATTAAAGTTCGTCTCAATTAGCAATTCAACCTATAACAATAATAACATGTCCGTAAACTCTATGATTACTAGTATACTTTATATGTATCGAATGATGACTCTCTTTTTACATAAATTGGGCAGCACTTCCCCTACTTATACACACATCCAACTCACAAACAAGGTCAACAACATCAATAATAAGACATGTCTCAAGGTCATAACCAAATCAGTCTCATATAATCCATAAACGTCATTGTTATACATTTTTTCCCTTTACATTCATGGACTACAATAACCACAACAACCAAGGTGATTAATACACCTATTTCTCAAGTTAATCCAGCCCATTTAACCATATTAAAACTGCCCCTAAAAGCAGTCCATATTCCAACAACAACGAGAGATATTCCAACAACAACGAGAGTGAAATGTTCAACCTTTTTATACCTTAATTACTTTAGGACATATGTTAGTGTCACGACCCGACCTCGGATCCGTGACTGGTGCCTTACCCCGGGCACCCTTGTGATACAACATCAGAGAAAACCAGCGGAAATAAACTCACAAACAAGAACCATATAAGAATATAAAACAGGCTAACCCAAAGTGGCTACCTCTAAATATAATAAAACGAACAGTTACATCCTTACACCCCAATTCATGACAGGACTACAAGCCTCTAAGAAGGTATAACACTATGACGGGACAGGGCCCCGCCATACCCCATGAATGTACAAAAGTCTACAACCTCAGGGAATCGTACCAAAAGACGAGGCCTCCGGAGAAATGGAGCCTTCCGAGAACCGAACCGTGATCCTAAGAGTGCGGATCGACAGCTATGAACCTCAACTGCGGCATGAACGCGGCCCGAGAGGTCGATTGACATGTACCAAATATGCGGCGGAAAATCGTAATAATATCATAAGTCAAAATATAAGCTGGAGTTATAGGCGAAAATCGGTTTACTTTGCGCGTGCCTTACTAACAATGAGAGTAACAAATGTATATATATATCTTTGCGTAAAAATAGGAAGCTCATGATCAAAGCAGGTACCTACTTTGTAGTATCATTAAGCAATCCTACTCGGGACTATTTCACCGCATAGGTCTGTGGACCCGCGTGAGGTCATCCGCCTCGTCGTGAGACTATTTCACCCGCATGGGGTGTGGACCCGCATGAGTACCATCGCCGTACTCGCGTGGGACTATTTCACCGCGTGGATCACGTGGACCGGATCCGCGTAGTACAAACGCGCACTCGCGTCATGGGTAGCAAATCCATGGCATAAGTAGTAAACCATCCTATTGGAGCATACCCGGTGGGCCACGTCGATGTCGGTATGTCCAAAGGAAATAACAAGAATAACTCGGGGTTTACCCGTAATAATATATATATAACATAGCTCATCCGGCTATCATACATAACAGAAGCACTACCGGCCTATCATATCATAACATAAGCACTACCGGCCTATCATATCATAACATAAGCACTACCGCTTATCATATCATAACATAAGCACTCTACCTACTATCATATCATAACATAAGCACTACCGGCCTATCATATCATAACATAAGCAAGTTAAGAAATCCCCTAACTTCTTATTAACATTATTAATATATCCTCTCATTTTAGTATACCTAAGGCACCAACATGTCTTTTAATAGAAAATCCGGAAATTTAACCCAAGTACCATGTACTTCTAACCTTTTAAGAAATAACTCATTTTTATACAAAAATTCCAAGATACTAATCACCATAGTATCAAGTTACAATTTCTTTTCAAAACAAGTCACATTTCCTTTTAGAAATATAATAAGCTTCTAAATCAAGTGGCTTCATTTCCTTTAAAACCTTAGGCAACCAATGCCTAAAAATCAATTCACCTTTCTTAGTTTCAAATCCTTTACCCATACTTGTTTTAATTAGAGTAAACCTTTCTTTGTGAACCTCTCAAAAACTAATATAACCAACTTCCCATAAAGTCATTATATTAGCGTTATTCCTTTGTCAAATACATTTTCCCTAAATCCAAGGGACTTATACTTTTAAAATGAAACAAGTACCAATATACTTTAAAACAAGTGAAAGATATCGAATCTTGTACGTCTACCGTACTACATAGATACAACTACTCATGCTCAAGAGATAGGAAAGTTCCACATACCTCTTCGGTTAATCCACTTGCTAAGTCCGAAATACCGCACGTAATATGTCAACCTATAATGACCATAATACATTTATTAACCCCTAATTTCAATGTAGAAATTCCAAATTCAAGTTACTAATTCCTAAGGAAAATTGGGCAGCATTTCCTTTGTTTCTACATACTTTGCCACCTTTTTCAAGGTCGAAATCAATAACCAAACGCCACATTTAAGGCCCAACAATCCAATATTTCAAAGGGGATTACACAACCAATCTTAGGTGTGTAAAATTCTGCCCCAATAGGTAAAACAATATACTTAACAATTCTAAAGTGGTTTGTAGGCTACAACATGCTCATAATATCTCTTTAACCAATCCTTCATATCCAAACCATTTTTCTTACATGCAATGATTCTAAGAGCATTCTTTACCACTACAAATTCCTTATTCTTCACATGCAACACCAATAACTAGCTACAAGAGAAGAAATGTTACCTTTGGAGCTTTAGCCAAAATTATTCCAACAATTTGCTAGCCTCCTTTTCAAGAATACCACTACAACAACCTCCACAAACTTACAATTAACTTTCCTTCTTAACACCCTTTTCAGATTTTTCTTAAGCTTGGAGTTTCTCTTGATTTTCTAGAGAGAAAGGAGAGCTTTTTAGCTTAGAGAGAGAGAGAGATGAAAGATGAAAAGATGACCAAGTCTTCAAGACTTGGTCAATATAAGGCATGCAACATTTCAGATGGGGGGGGGGGGGATACTTGTCACCCACCCATGGCCTATTTTAAAACAAAACAATGCAGAAATTTCCACTAACTCTCGCAGATCCGCTGCCGGCGCGGCTGCGATCGGCCAGCGGCCAGACTCTGCGGACTCGGAACTTTAGCGCGCGGCCTGATTTAGCGCCATGGCGTGAATTCCCGCCTTGGCGCGCGCCCGCCTCTGCGCGTACGCGAGGCCTCGACCGGTTTTACGATTTCGAGTCCTAACTCTTTCCTCATGGCCCCATACGCACGGCCTGAACCACGGGGTATAACAGTTAGCAACTACCACAATGTACATGCATATTCATAACTAAATTTTCAGCATTTTAACTAAACAAAAAATACCTAAATTCGACACCATAATACTCACGATTTCGGGAAGGTCTCGGCCCACACAACATAATACCATAGTTCTTCTCATAGTTCCTTAAAATCCAATTCATGTTTCAATACTTTCATATAACCAATTACAACTTTAAATATCAAGGTTTCCTTCAATTTTAACATGCAACCAATGACAATGATAACAACAATAACAATCAAACTCAATGTCTACAAAACAGTCCCAAATCGGTAATCACAAATCCAACAGCAACCACATGCATTTTCTTACTTCCAATTTCTCTTAACACAAATTCATCTCTTAACTACAACATCATTTAACTTCCAAATACTCTATTAAAAGAAGAATTTTACCTTAACTTAAGCCAAAACAGTCCCTAAATTGCGTCTACACCCACTGCTCCAATGTGCACCATTTCTTCAACTTTCAATGACATGCATGCATCCTTTACAAGTTTGAAACTATCTTACTAACATATTTTTCTTCCAAATAGCTCATCTTCCAAAACTAAACTTTCTGGACAGATTCGGTCCAGTCACATTGCCGAAACAGTGGTAAGTTTACCATGACTTAGAAATTAGTAGAAGAACTTACTCTTGGAAGGGGAGTTGATTTGGTCTTTAACTAAGCTATGGAGAGCAAGAAAATTTTGTTTTGGAGGAGGAGAGAAGATGAAGGATAAGGGAGAGGGATTTTCGAGCAAGAGGGAGAAAATGAGAGGAGTCTTGGATATATGGGCTGAAAAAGTCTTGCATGTGGTGTGCTTTTGCCACTTGGAGGGCACAAGGTGCCACTTGTCTTGCCCACTAGTCCCCACTATCATCCTTTCTACTAAATTTAATCCCACACTTAGTTAAAAAAATCCTAAATTTTTTGATAAGCCCTCATGTTCTTGATGACAACATTTTATTTTACACGACATAGTCCTTAACCCCATTGGGAAAATTCAACCACTAGTATTAATTATCCTCGTCGCATTTGTTGTATCCAAAATTATTCCGTATTAGCATATGTAATTATACTTTTCTTCCAACACTCGAATCTTATTTTCTTAATTACGTTCTCAATCATTGTCTTAAAAATTACGAGGTGTAACACCTATCGTCGACATCACTGGTCCAATCTGAGTCAGTAAACCCTATTAGATTAGGATTAATGTCTCTAGAATACCAAATTCTCAAGTCACTTATACCGGCAATATATCTGTCACGCCCTTTTTCGACCGCAACATATTTAACTCCTGCTTAGAAATGTTTAGTAAATAAAAATAAAAAAAATAAAAAAAGATGCTAAAAGAGTGTAAAAGGTGCTAAAGGGTTCGCGGAGTCGCCACCTAATTAGTTTGGTGAATTAGGACACCTAAATGTCAACTAGGTAAAGTCAACACTAACTGCATTTAATGGTCTGCTGAACTATGTGAGATTCTGGGCAAGGGTTCTTTATTAATTTAGAGTGAAGAGGTTAGGCATCCTCTAAGATCTGCTAACTTGCGGTTGTCCGAAACCTAGGTTATTATTATGTTAAAGAAAATGCATGTTTAAAATAGGTCTAGCATGTAAAAGGTCTAATTTTGCAAATGCTAATAAGAGTACGAAAAATAACTTTTCCTATATGAATACTAATAAGAATTTTTTTCTTGTGTTAGGAAATCGGTAGCAAATAATACTTCAACTACATTAAGAGTTATGCAAGCGAAAATTATTAGGTTGTTTAATGTAACTTAAGAAATGTATGGCAAACCTAGAATATTTAACTTAAGGAGGAAGTAAATCTATAATGTCAAACTACTTACTAATCTGATGATTCAAGGTCTAACTATTCTAAGTGTTATGCTAATTAATATAGCGTTAGACAACTAATTTACAATAAATAAATGGGGGCGGGATAGAAATCAAATAATAGACTCAAGGGATGGCGATGCTATTCGCCGATTTCTTGGAATTTCTTACGAGGATAGAGAGATGTAGTAGATGTAGATGCGAGTCTTCAACTGATAAGAGGCGTGATGAGTCTCGTACCGATACTCTTCATTTGTTGTAGCTCGTGATGAGTCTCGCCATGAGGCTCTTCATTCGGCTCTGATGAATTTCATGTAAAAAATATAAGAAAAAATAAGAATTAGTACATGTCCATAATTTAACAACCCATCAGATAAGTATTTGGCAAAAATCAACTCATAGGAATTATGCTTTACTGTAATTGAGCAACCGATATCGGTACATAGCAAATGTAACGAGAAACAGACAAAATGGGCTTAAACAGAAATTCATATGCCCAAACAAGTAGTGCAGGGGCGAGAATGCAAGCTTATGAATCTTGGCCAAAAAATTATGATTATGTGGAGGCTACATGATAATTTATACTATATGGGCTGAGCCAAACGACATATCCAAAACATGAATATTACAAAGACATATTCAAGCATACATTTAGTCTATCTATACTGGGCAGGCATACCAGTTTATTAGAATAAATGCCCTGATTCAGATTCAAATTCAGAACGAGCCTACAATATCGATGCACCTGACAGAAAGTACATGGCCTCAACAGACCCAAATATTGAGTATTTCATATCCAGAGATGTGCAAACCCAGGTTCAGGATTTCAGATATGCAAAGTGTGATATATACAGAGATATTCAGAGTTGGACAAAGTCAAACTTATCATTTGCAAACAGTGGCAGAAACCTAACTGTAACTGTGAGACCTCAAGATGGATAGGTTCATCGGACCTAACATTTCTAGACTCAATATGGACATCACAGGGGACTAAAGGGCTACTGGGTCCTGGACACAGTGCTAAAGCAGTCTTATGAGAACAATTTATATCATCGTAAAACTAGCAAAAGGGCAGCAAATCCTATTAGGCTTGGCATAGGAATACATGTACATATATTAAAGCAGAGTTTAGATTGAATTACTTTGCTAGCATGCAACAAATGTATGGGATTAACATTAGGGCCTTAAAACAGTAAGGGTACATTCAAACCTAGACAAGTGACCTATCCCCAATAAAACATCAGTCAACTACTGTTTTGACTCACTTGTCGCCCTAGGTAAACTTTTAAACAAATCTTAGACAACTTTTGGGCATTCAAACATGTATAACATGGCATTTCGAGATTGTCTATCCAGTTATCATCTGACTACTTGCCTTTACAGCCAATTTAGACAGATTTCAGTGACATCGAGTGTGTTACATGGATTCATGCTAACTAGACATAGAACATACAACTTAGAGAAAACAGATATTCATAGCTTCAATTATCCAGGTTCTTTTATGAGTACGAATAGACTATTTCCAGATTGGTATCATAACATGTAAAGGGTTGTTTTGCTATGTAGCAGGAATATGGCTTTACGATGAACACATCCGAATCATGTACTTCATCTAGCATATCGTCATCCCTCAGCCGAGTGCATAAATAATGATCTGAGGACCCCTAGAACATCCTTACTGAGAATGGATAGCAAACAGGGTGCGCATATAAAAGGAACAACATATGAGAAACACAACCAGGTCTTTAACAACATGTTGTCGCATCCCAATCACACAGTTATAACTAAGCAGGTTATATACTAATCTGATTGGTTCGGACGACATGTAACATCCATCAAACATGCTTCATAAAATAACTTGACATGTGTAAATAGCTATTAAATTAAACCCAACACATTTAATAAGCACATCATCAACATATAAATCACAAAGTATAAAACGTATGGAGAATCGAAGGGCGATGAGTTTACCTTCTCCGGACAGCGAACCGAGACAGCGTATCAAGTCGTCGATTCACTCGGAGAATGCGATTACAAAGGGCTGAGGTTTCGGTTATTGATGTTTAGACTACTGTTTCTTCAATGCCTACCGAGGTTGAAGGCTGCTAAATGCATGTGTAAGAATAGGTTTCGATTATTGTTGTTTGAAGATAAAAGTCGATGCCCATTCCTTTTTTGGATGCTCAAGGTTGCCCCCTTTGCTGTGTAAATCGTTTCATTTATAGTCACCATTTAGGATTTCAATTTATGGTAAATCTTTTGGTACTAATTTGTTACGATTTTAGTGCCATTTAGGTATTGATTTGGTTCGATTTTATGGTAAGAGTAGGGGTGTCAATTTGTAGTGATATGATAGTTGATTCGTGAGGATCTTGGGAGGGATTTTAGGGATGGAAATTTCGTTTGGTTATGGCAAGTTGACGAAGCGGAAGGGTTTAGGGTTCGTTTGTTAGATCTTGTTTTAGATTTGTTTTTAGGCGATGGGGATGAAGTAAAGGTTTGCTGGGCTGAGGTTTAGGTCGCGGGTTGAATAAAAGAAAAAGGGTATTGAGCTAGTTAGTTCGGTAGATTTTAGGTATTAATTTTAATTGTTTATTAAATGGGGTTTAAGTTATTATTAAATTATTTTAAATGACTTTAGGTGCTTTATTAGTTTTAGCTTGGGTTTAAATTATAAAGAACGTTTTAAAATAATACATGCGGATGTGCTATTTAATTAATGCTTGATGTTTTTATAATGCGATGTCGTTATTAAAATCTTATTTATTATGCATACTTTATCATTATTTAAAATTATTATGCGATGTTAAGTTAATTTGATGGAGGTTTAAATTGCAAATAATAATTATGAAATTGCTTTGGGTATTAATAAATGCGGATGTGATATTTAAGGATGCTTAGGACATTTATATAAATGTGGTGCCATTATTAAATTGCTCATTTATGTATATATTAATGTTTTATTGTTGCATTTTATTATTAAAATTATTTTGAAAAGTTAGTGTAATTTTATAGTTAATGATTGGACGAGAGGGTCAAAATTGGGTGTCAACAACTTGTCTTAAAAATTACGAGGTGTAACACATATCGTCGATATCATCGGCCCAATCCGAGTCAGTATACTCTATTAGATTAGGATTAGTGTCTCTAGAATACCAAATTCTCAAGTCACTTGTACCGGAAATTTATCGTATGATACGTTTCACGGCATTAAGATGAGATAGATACCTTGGGACTGTCTTGGAACCTGGCGCAAACACACGCTAAACATGATATCAGGGCGACTGACAGTAAGGTATAAGAGACTACCTATCATAGATCGGTACAATGTTGGGTCAACATCTTGTCCAATATCGTCTTTACATACCTGCTGCGTAGAGCCCATTGGAGTCTTCATGAGTTTAGCGTTTTCCAGACCAAACTTCCTAACAAGATTCTTGGCATACTTGCTATGGGATATAAAAATCCATTCTTCAACATGTTTAATCTGCAAGCCTAAGAAGAATGTTAGTTCTCCAATCATGCTCATTTCAAATGTTGTCGACATCGCTTCGACAAATGACTTCAAGAAGGATTCTTTAGTCGAGCCAAAGACAATATCAGCAACATAGATTTGAGCTATGATTACATATACTCCGTGTCTTTTTATGAATAAAATTTTGTCATCTTCTCCACAGATAAAACTAAAATCAATAAGAAAGTTAGTTAAATGATCATACCAAGCACGTGGTGCCTGTTTTAGACCATACAAAAATTTCTTGAGCTTGTATACATGTTGTGGATGGTGAGGATCTTCAAATCCCTTGGGTTGTTCAACATACACTTCTTTGTCCAAGTATCCATTGAGAAAGACACATTTAACGTCTATTTGGTGCAAGGTAATTTTCAAGTAACAAGCAATAGCAAAAAGCAATCTTATTGACTCAATTTTCAACTTGTGTATAGCCTTGAGCAACAAATCGAGCTTTGTTCCTCACAATCTTCCCTAACTCATCTGATTTATTTTTTAATATCCACTTGGTCCTAATAACATTAGTGTTGTTGAGTTGTGGTACCAAATTCTAAACCTCATTTCGGGTAAATTGCTCAAGCTCATCTTGCATAACTTGTATCCAAAAATTATCTTTCAATGCTTCCCCAATATTCTTAGGTTCAATGTAGATGTAAAACAAGAAAGACTAACATGTTGGTATATGGTGGACATACACACATACCTTACCATTTCTCGATAGTTTACTGGTTTTTTCTCTCTTGTTCGCCTCTGCTCAAAAACTCCCTCTATCACTTGGTCGGGCGGATGGTTCCTTCTAATACTCGATGGAGGGTCTCTTCTCACTTGATCATTCAGCTCAGTAGTAGACTCCTCCTAGACATCTTCCTCTGTGTTCTCTCTTTGAGGTTCAGATGTGTCATCTGATGTTGGGACAACATCTGGGACAACATCTGTTGCTTCAGTGAATTGCTCCTCTTCAACTGAATGTTGTCCGTCATGTTGGACAACATTGTGAGAGACTCGGGTCTGCTTTTCCTTCAAACAATCTTCACACAGTGTTTTATCTTTTGAATCCAGTTTGGGAATGCCTTTGACAGCTTCAAACGAGATCAGTTTCTCCAAGGTGTCGTAGTTGACATGTCCCAACTTCTGGTGCCAAAGTGTCAAGTCACCTACATTTGCGGAGTTGCAAAACTCTTGTCTACCTACTAGATAGCAGTTATCTCCGGTTCGGGTTCCTGACATGACACATTTGTTTGCAGAATCTGTAACTTTGCATCCAAGTTTGTTGAATTTAACCTCTAGATCGTCATCACATAGTTGGCTTATGCTAAGGAGATTAGCAACTAAACCTTCTATATGAAGCACATTCTTCAAGGCTGGTACATTTGGAACATTAAGAGTTTTTCTACCAATAATCTTACTCTTACTTCCTCCTCCGAAGGTCATGTATCCTCTATTGAATGCTCCATACTCATTCAAGAGACTTTTGATACCTGTCATATGACGTGAGCAACCACTATCAAAGTACCAAAAATCTGTAATATTGGTACGCAAGACGGTTATGCATACATTACATTTCAGATTCAGTTTGGGTACCCACTCATTTTCAAACCTTTTCTTCCTTCTGCTCTCAAGCTTGTTACTTTGAATGTTGTCAGTGATGTTGGGCAACATTGGTGACAACATTTTAGGCAATAAGCTGAGTGCAGAGTTTTGAAGTTTGTAGTAGTAGGGCATAAGATGTCCTGACTTTTTACAGAAGCTACATACAAACTTCGATCCAATCATAGTGCTCTGAGAGTTACAAGCATTTTCTTTGACAAATTTCATCCTCTCAGTTTGACTATGGATCCTGGAAGTATTGGTTTTTCTAGGATATTGGTAACCAAGCCCAGTCCTTGTGGGATTGCTGAAGTTCAGTATTTCATCCAGTTTAGAGGTTCTCATGTTTAGCCTTTGAAACGTGGTCTCAGTTGTGTTCAATTGTGCACGAATCTTACCAAGCTCAAGATCCTTCTTTGTAAGTGTCACCTCTAACCGGTTGATTGTGCCTTTCAAATTGCAATTCTAAAGATCCAATAATTTGCTTTTGAGTCTAGTTGCTCGGATTTAGTGATTAAGGCCTTACAAAGATTTTGCAATTCCTTTATCGGTTTCGTTTTTGGAGTCAACTAGATCCACATTTGCAGCCTCAGTTGAAGATGCAGACATTCCAGATGTGCATTCCAGATGTTGTGTCAACTTGTCTACCTCTCTGATGATGCAGACATTCCAGATGTGGAGTCCGATATTGTTCCTGATGTTGTGTCAACATCGTCAACAACATCTTCATCGTCGGACAGTGAGTATTCAAACATGGCTGCAAGCATTGCCTGTGGCTGTTCTTCTTCTTGATCTTCTTCTACCTCTTCATTCTCATCATCACTGAGGGTTACCCACATGACCTTACCAATTTTCCTAAGGGTGTTTGCACACTCATTAGCGTAGTGTCCCAAACCTGAGCATGCATGACACTGCACTCCCTCGAGTTGTTTGGGATTGTAATTGGTACCGTCAGAGTTGGATTTCCTCAGTGGATTGCAATTTCTCTGCTCAGAAGGTGATCTAGCTAGCTGCTTATTGAAGAGAGGGTGCTGATGCTTATTATAATTGGATTTGTTATGGTCAGTGTTGATCTTTCTCACCATTGAATTGAATCTACGAGTGAGTAAGGCAACAGTTGCATCGCTTCCCAGTTCCTCCAGGTTTTCTTCCTCGTTTTCCATATCAGATTCTGAGGTTTGTCCTTGGAGTTCCAAAGTCTTATCTTAATATAGATCTCTGTGTCTCTTCATGTTCATCTCATATGTTTGAAAGATGCTCATTAAAGCGTTAAGATCCATAGTAGCAAGATTACGGGCGTCTTTAATGTCACGACCCGACCACAGACCCGTGACTGGTGTCTTACCCCGGGCACCCTTGTGATACAACATCAGAGAAAACCAGCGGAAAATAAACTCAAAACAAGAACCCATATAGAAAATAAACAGGCTAACCAAAAATGGCTACCTCTAATATAACAAAGGTGACGATTACATCCTTATGTTCTGAGCTATAACGGGACTACAGCCTCAGGAATGAGTAAACACTATGGCGGGACAGGTCCCGTCATGCCCTGAATGTACCAATATCTACAACAAGGAGAACTGCACTAAAAGTCGAGCCTCGGAGAAATGGAGCTCCCGACACGAGCAAGATCCTAAGAATGAGGATCCACCGCTCTTACCACCTGGCGTGAACGCGGCCCAGGAAGGGGTCGATTACCTGATATGTACCAAGTATGTAAAGCGGAAAATCGTAATAATATCATAAGTTTAAAATAAAGCGAGTCATGGAAGAGAGTCAAAAATACGATTACATTGTGCCTTACTAACAATGAGAGTAACAAGTATAAACTTTCTTTGCGTGAAAATAGGAGGCTCGTGATCAAAAGCGGTCTCGCGGTAGTATCATTAAGCAATCCTACTCGCGGGACTATTTCACCCGTAGGTCCTGTGGACCCGCGTAAGGTCATCACCTCGCATGGGACTATTTCACCCGCGTGGGACTATTTCACCCGCATGAGGTCATCCGCCTCGCATGGGACTATTTCACCCGCATGAGACTATTTCACCCGCATGGACCCAGTGGGCCCGCATGAGTACAAGCGCCACACTCGCATCATGGGTAGCAAATCCATGGCATAAATAGTAATAATAATAATAATACATAAATCAGCACAACTGACTATCATACATAACATAAGCGCTATCGGCTTATCATAACGTAAGCAAGTTAAGAATATCTCCTAACTTCTTAATAACATTTCTAGTACATCCTCTCATTTTAGTTACTTAAGGCACTACATGTCATTTTAAAAGAAAATCCGGGAATTTAACCCAAGTACCACGTTCCTTAAACATTTTAAGAAAATGACTCCTTTTTATGTAGAACTCCCAAGATACTAATAACCGTAGTATCAAGTCACGACAACTTTTCAAAACAAGTTACGTTTACCTTTAAAAAATACAATAGGATTCTAAAATCAAGTGACTTCATCTCTTTTAAAACCTTAGGCAATTAATGCCTTAAAAACAATTTGCCTTCCACAAATTCAAATCCTTTATCCATACTTATTTTACTTGGAGTAAACCTTTCCTTATTAACCTTTCATAAAGCCAATACAACCAACTTCCCATAAAGTTGTTATATTATCATTATACACTAGCCAAACACATCTCCCTATATCCAAGAGACTTATACTTTTAAACGAAACAAGTATCATATACTTAAAACAAGTGAAGAATGTCAAATCTTGTACGTCTACCGTACTACATGTCTGACTACTCATGCTCGAGAGATAAGAAAACTCCACATACCTCTTGGTCGATCCAATCCACTAAGTCCAAAATACCGCACGTAATATGACAACCTATAATGACCATAATATGTTTATTAACTTCTAGTTTCAATGTAGACATTCCAAGTGCAAAGCCACTAAATTCTATGGAAAATTGGGCAGCATTTCCTTTGTTTCTACATACTTTGCCACCTTTTTCAAGGCCGAATTCAACATCCAAATGCCACATTTAAGGCCCAACAATCCAAACATTTCAAAGGGGATTACACTCCTAAACTTGGGTGTGTAAAATTCTGCCCCATAAGGTACAACAACCAACTTAACAAGTTTAAGGTAGTTTTTTTAGGCTACAACATGTTCACATAACCTTTTTATCCAATTCTTTCATATTCAAACCATATTTCTTACATGCAATGAATCTAAGAGCATTATTTACTACTACAAGTTCCTTCTTCTTCACATGCAACACCAATAACTAGCTAAAAGAGAAGAATTGTTACCTTAGAGCTTTAGCCAAAATTATTCCAACAACTTTGCTAGCCTACTTTCCAAGAACACCACCACAACAACTCCTACAAGCTAGCCACAAGCTTCCTACTTGCCACACTTTTTCAGATTTTCCTCAAGCTTTTATTTCCTCTTGGAATTCTAGAGATAAGGGAGAGCTTTAGCTTTAGAGAGAGATGAGAGTTTGAAGAATGACCAAGTCTTCAAGACTTGGTCAATAAGTAGTGCATGCAAAATCAGATGGGGATCTTGTCACCCAGCGTAGCCTCTTTAAAATAAAGCGATGAAGAATGTCCACTCGACCGCAAAACCCGTCTCGCGCGCGGCCACGCTTCCGTGGCCGCGCTGACTTCAGCGAACCCTCGGATCAATAGCGTCGCGGCCCACTGCGCGCGGCCAGAGGCTCTGGCCAAAAACACGCCGCCCAGCATGCACTGAACTTGTAACTCCCATAACTTTCTACTCCGATGTCCTATCGACGAACGGTTGGTTGCATTGGAAACTAGACTCAACGAACTACGCACTAGGTCTATGAAACACCTAGGAACCCTAAATGTAACGGGTCACAACCCGCCCCAAAGTTGACTAAAAACCCGTCCGAAACAATCCGTCAACCTAACTTTTGAAAAAATTTAAGTCTTACTCCCTTTCGTACGCTCCCATACGCATGGCCAGAACTACGGGGTATAACATTTAATAGCACAAATCTTAGTATTAAATCTTTCAGGAAGAGATCTGAGAGTTTTATCCACAAGTTGTGTGTTGGTTAAAGGTGACCCAAGCACTTGACACTAATTAGCAATGTCAATCTACTTTTCAAAATAGGATTTTATGTCATCAGACTCATCCATCCTTAAGGGTTCGTATTGACTCAAGATCATGCGAAGCTTTGTACGTCGAACACTTGAGGTTCCCTCACAATGGGTTTGAAAGGTTTCCCAAGCATCCTTGGCCATTGTGCAATTCTGAATAAGCTTGAACATATAGATGTCTACCCATCCAAATATCGCATTTAGAGCCTTTTCATTAAAGCTTGTCGTGTTGATTTCTTCCTGGGTCCATTCAGACTCGGGTTTAGTGAGTACATCACCATCCTCGTCTGTTGGGTACTTGGGGATTACATAACCTTCGAAAACTGATCTCCAGGCTCGAACATCAATGGATTTGATGTGCGAACGCAATCGAATTTTCCAGTAGGCGTAGTTAGATATGTCAAGTATTGAAAGTCTACTAACGTTTTGTAAAGCTGAGTCCATAGACGTAATATTCAGAATCAAACACTTATTGTATTAAGTAAAGACTCTGATACCACTTGTTGGGTCTCGGGACTACGGATTAGTAAAAAGCGTAAGATTAAAATCACAAAAAACTAGAACAACAAAAACAGTCACTGGATGTTGCCTTCAATGTTGGGTCAACATCTGAGGCAACATTGTGATAAAATAGTATAAACCTTTATAGAGTAAATGCAGCGGAAAAAGTAAAGAGACACAATACTTATGTTTTCAAGGGTATATATAAATATATCCCTTGATGGTCGATGACCAAAAGAATTGTATAAATTATATACAATTACAAATGAATTTCTTTTTACAAATTGGGTGTTACAAACAAAAAAAAAAAATTACAAACAAAAATGAAGTCGCAGATGACTTCGCCTAAAGTTACAAAGTCTAAAAGATAAAAGACAACATCTTCATTACAATCACTTGAACAATAAGCCTAATCTAGAATAAAGATAACAATTGTAATGTGGGACAAGATGTTAAAACAACTTTAGGCTAAAATGTTGATCCAGTTTTGTAAGATAAAATCTGAGAGCTCTCTTGGAGATTCTTCTTCTGAATTGTTTGGATTGACTGGATGATCGATACACTGAAGTTCTCCTCTATTTATAGTGTGGAACTTTCCTTGAAATCCTCACTGATGGTTACGGAGGTTGAGCAAAAGATGGCAGCAGCTTGGACCGAGTCTTCCTCCTGAAAATCCTCAACGAACTGGACTTGGTCATACACTGCTTTCTCTCCACGCTTTGACTGCGTCTTTCACCACGTTTTAAACACAGCATTCTTGTAAGCTTGCCTAGGTCATTGTTACTCGCAGTAACATCAACTGTTTCGGCCGGAAGAATAGGCAAAACTAGTATAGAGATGTTGGTTGAAATATTGTCGCAACATCGCAGGCAACATTTTTGTCTACACAAGAGATGTTGTCCTGAAAGTTTCCAAATGTTGCCACAACATTCATCCAACATCAACAATATATCTTCATAATTAATTAGAGATTCCAAATTCAAGTTCTGCTAATGAACTTGCTTTTGGAAAAGATTGGAGCTCTTTATCCCCACAATGAGACTTTTTCACGTGAATCTTGACTGCCTCTGCTGATGCTTTGAAAAAGTCTATTATGACAATGTTCAGTTTTGAGTTTGCCATGAAAGACTTGGGACCCTTGAGCTATTTTTTGGGAATTGCAGTCACTCGTCATGCAGGCGGATTGTTCTTAACACAGGGGAAGTATGCAGCAGAGATCATTGAGAGGGCTGGGATGTCATCTTGTAAGTCCGCTTCTACTCCAGTTGATACTAAACCCAGTGAGTCTTTATGGCGCTTTCCGTATGAGATCAGGCCATTATCGTAGTCTTGCAGGCGCCCTTCAGTATCCTACGTTCACAAGATCAGACATTACATATGCAGTCCAGCAGGTGTGTTTGTTTATGCATGATCCTAGAGTTGAGCATATGAATGCGCTCAAACGCATCCTTAGGTACATTCAGGGAACACTTGATTATGGTTTGCATTTGTATCCTTCATCGACGTCTACACTTGTCTCATATACAGATGCTGATTGGGGTGGTTGTCCTGACACCAGACGGTCTACGTCTGGCTATTGTATGTTTTTGGGTAATAACTTGGTCTCGTAGTGCGCGGCGTCAATCTACGCTTTCACGCGTTCAAGTCACGGTAAGTATCGAGGGGTAGCCAATGTGATTTCCGAGTCATGTTGGTTACGAAATCTACTTTTAGAGTTTCATTGTCCTATTGAGAAAGCTACCTTGGTGTATTGTGATAATATAAGTGTCATCTACCTTTCTGGTAATCCAGTTCAGCACCAGCGCACTAAACACATAGAGATGGATATTCACTTTGTTCGAGAGAAGGTAGCTAAAGGACAAGTACGCGTCTGTCATGTACCTTCCAGATATCAGATTGCAGACATCTTTACAAAGGGTCTTTCCTCGGTCCTTATTGAAGATTTTAGAGACAGTCTCAGCGTACGAAGACCGTCCGCTATGACTGCGGGGGTGTGTTAAAGTGTATATAGGACCCTTTGGGTTCCCTTTGTATATTTGGTGAATATTAGACTTAGGTTTGTACCTTAATTAGTAGTGTAATATTACCATAATTGTAAAGTTAGTATTCTTATAAAATAGGGATTCCTAGGTAGAATAGGAAAAGGATCTTCCTTGTAACTTGTATATATATGTCTTTCATTAATAAAAATAATTAAGAGATTAGGCGTTAAGTTAACCAGATACCTGGGTAGGAAGTGGAAAAACAATAAGGAGAGTATTAATTTCATGTAGAATAAACTTTTTCCACTACTGTATAATAATAACATCACAAAATTACTTTTTTTCTTTTAAACCATCTACCTAGGCTTTCACCTTAATGGTGATGAGGGTTTGGCATAGGACCCCTACCATGTATATTAATATCCAAAAAGAGAATACATAAAGGAGGGGACATAAAACCTTACCTCCTTACATATTAGATGTGTATCAGGTGATCCCAATACTGTAGACTTTTAGAGATTCCAAAAAATAGAGTTTGCAGGTCTATGACCATTCTTGAATGAGAGACTATCTAGTGTGAATTTAATTACAGCACTAAATAATATTTCAGAAATGCATTGCATATTAACACAAAAAGATAGTAATTAGGGAAATCAAGATCCCTTCAACTGATTTAAAAGTCCCAGGCAGCAACTTTCTTAACTTGTATCATCATCATTTGGTTCATGTCCTTCGATTGTGATTGGAGTTTTTTCAATAGCTTAATCCTGAAACTTGGCATGTCTATTTGATCCATTCTCATAGCTTCGCTATCGCTAGTATTATTGGATAATTTCATATTGTTAGAGAAGTACTGAACTTTGTAATGTTGAAGGTTGCTTCCATATTTCGCCAATGAATCTGCCACAAAGTTGGCCTCTCTATAGCAATGCATGCTTGATGTTGACTTGATTTTTTTTTTTTGGGTAAATAAATAATATATTATTAGAAATCGGGAAGTACAATCGATCATTGAGGGTTCTCAAGCCTCAATGTAAAGCACGAAAATACAATACAAGAAAATAAAATAAACGCAATACAAATAAACTCAATCTTGGAGGGTTGAAATACTCTTCCACTTCTCAAACTTGCTGCTTGGCTTTGGTCTTAATAAAATTCTTCCTTGAAGTAACCTCTTGCCATCCATCATTATCTGCACAAAGTGGTTCCTGAATGTACACACTCGGCGAATTCTCAACACTCGTAGCACTTCTAAAGGACCCCAGGACGAAAAGAGTGTTAGACCCCCCTCGTGCTGCCTCGGCAAAGGTCCTGACTTGATTAAAATCCCTATTTTCCACCCCTGTTGCGTTGGGAACATCATGTGCATCCCGCAAACGGTGTTCATCAAATTGATTCTCACCCGAAGCTCGATCAAGATTCGAAGCTGCATCGACCCTTCCGGGCATAGAGGGCATACTCGTATCCTCGCCATTCTGAGGCAAAACATTCGAATTTTGAGGTAGGGAAATCTCCATAGGCTTCACTTGTTTCTCCAACTTCTTACACTTTAAATGGCTATGCCCAAATGTTTGACAAAGAAAACAAAAATCCGGATAATGCTCATATTCCACTTTTTGAACATACATAATATTACTCGGTAGTTTTACTCTAAATTCGTGGTAGCTCCTCGCTAACATCGACTTGATCAATACTCGTGCATAGTTCATTTTGGACCTCTCTTTAGTAAAGCGATGCGTATATAGAGGCATTCCAACACGCGATGCAATTTTACTCAAACCGGTTTCACTCCCGAACCGATAAGGGGATGTCACGTAGCACGCTGACGGGATTTTCATAAAAAGATCATCTGAAAGTATCGCGTCCTTATCAACTAGTTTTAACATCAATGTTTTGCCGAAAGTCATATAGGGGCCACCATGAAACACCTTAATGTGATCGTCCTCCGACATGAAACAGAAGACAATCCATCTACGTCCATAGGGAATGATTCGACACTTCACATCCCAGCCCTTAACAATTGAATTCAGTGCCTCACGTCCCGGGAAAGGGCCCGTGAAACATCCAATAAGACAATAGCCCCAAGTTTCAACAAATGGAACTTCATCATTCACATCAAGTTCTACAATATCTCCTTCTTGTTCAATAAATTGTAATTTCATACCCTTTGCTTCCAAACGTGACTCCGCAAATACCCCCGCATAAGTCTTTTTCCTTGGAATAGGCTTATCCGTAGGTGCATTGTTTACAACTTCGGGTGAAGTGAAGGGTTGAGGATCCATAGGTACATTGTTGATTCCCGCAATTGAAGTCAAATAACGTGCACCATTGGGATTTGGTGTCACAGAATTCTTTTGTTGTAATAATGCACTATCATTTAATGTATTAGAGTTCCTAGGACTCTTGTTCTTGTCAACAGGTTCCCTATCAAGTTTCAAGTCCCTTAAATGAGATGTCTCTTCATTCCTACGTCAATTAAATTAAATCGAGTTACTAGGCCTCTTTTGGAGAAAACTCCTCGGCTTCCGCGTCATTTGCCTTACCAAGATACATGGGACTTGGGTAACCGGATGCGTGACCGTTGAATGAGGCGTGCGTTTGGCTTCCGTGATTGAATCGCAAATTACTAAATCTCTTTTGAATAAAAATCCCTTCGGCCGCAACCTTTGCATTTCCAAGGCCCATGGAATTGAAGCATTCTCGGACTCAACAACCGTTGTCACGGTGACCCATGGACTTCGCCCGACCCATGCCCGCTTGCTGACCCGGTCGGCCGGGACCGTCCACGTGACCCGGCTTTCTCCTCGGCGTCCATGGTATGCGCCGGAAAAAACCCTTGATTCGAAACCATAGGCCGGTGTCCCGTAGGTTGCATCCAACCGCTGACCACCATCACGACCCACCGTCCGGGACCGCTCCATACCGTTTCGACGAGATCCCCGCGAGACCCGTTTTCCCCCGATGTCGAGGTTCTGCAGGAACACACACGGTCGGCACCAGAAAGTTGGAAGACTCATTGAATTGCATCTTCGACCCATGACCACCATCATGACCCTCTTGCAATCCATAACCACCCTCCTGACCTGCTTTCGACCCGACTTCACCCGCCTGACCCGATTTCCCCACAATGTTCATAGTTGCTATCGGGACACCACTGGAAGTTGCCACCACCGGATATGTACTCGGAAAATTCATACCTTGAACCATCAAACTAATCTCTTTCTTTCTCTTGGACGTAATCTTTATATTCTTCCTCATGGCAAGAAGGAAGATGACTCACACTAGGACCAAAAATTATGGTGGATAGCAAGTACGCCGTCATCCTTAACTAGAGGTCTTGAATTTTAAAAATAGATCCACTTTAATGAAAATATTTTATCCCTCAAAGAAGGACTTGTATGAATCTGAATCATTCGGGCCTCAAAACAGATATTAACTCTTAGAAGAGAAGTTGATGAATGACGTATGAGTTTTCATATTACGGTAATCATATTTAAGAATTCACCAAAATTTCACAGAAAAAAAAAATTCATCAATGTGGGACTCTTAACACTTTCAACTATTATTATATTACTAGATCCGCCTCTACCTAGGAAAATCATTAAGTGTATATGTTTGATAAATAGCGAACAAACAAAATTAGCATATAAAGGAATTTTATGAATCAGGATAACGGATCTGATATGGTTTTTGGTTAATTAAAATAAGTTTGATTTAATGTTTTTTGTATTTTGATTTAATGTTTTTTGTATTTTGACTTAAAGAAATCAGGTGACTGAAGAGATTAATAGTTTATTCACCTATTTCTAATAATTTAATGGCGGTTTAAACTTTAAACAATGAACTTAGGGGTGGCACGTGACTCGGAGAATGTTAGATATCACGTAAGCAGATAGCTTACGTGGCTGACCAGGTGGTATATGGGACCCACTCTGCTTACCTGTCTTCAAGGAACTGATAGTTCCAGACAGCTAGGACTTGGCACCCATTTAGAGCAGCGAATACTTTTTTCCTTTTTCTATATTAAATACAGTAATTTATTTTTTCTTTTCACTCATTCTCTAGAAAATTGAGCATGGGTGGGATTAGCAGTTCTCTATATTTTCTTCAATCTTAGAAAATAGGCATTAGCAGGAATATATAGAAGGAAATTAGTTTACAGCTCTTTCAGATCACATTAAGTAAATTTTGATTCATATATATTGCGGTGTATTGTTATCAACTCACATAATCGAATCTATCAGTAACAAGATTAATTTCTGCACGCCACTAAATGACGGTATTTTAACGCTTGAGTTTTTGTGATACAAAAACTATAGCTCAATCTAGCTTAAGGGTAAAGCGTGAACTACACCCCTTGAGAGTCTTCTATTTGACTAACATACTCCTCTTGATCTCCCCATGTCTTCATATCAAAGCTGGAAATGATTGACTTTCAGATTAAAATATTAGCGCATTAGATAGTACTTCTTCCCATTTGTCCTTTTTATGATCTTATCTACTTGAAATATTTATCATAAGTGCGGAGAAGATACTCAGATGAACAAATGAAAGGGCACTGAAAGATCTTCGATTAAAGTTTCGCTAATCGATGTTATTGAACCAAATAACTTTTTATGAAATTAAATACTGACAGTATCAAATCAAAATATTTAAAAATCGTATCAAATTACTAACAAATACCCTAATTTGACCTATGCCGTAAAAATAAAAAGAATTCAGCAATGAACCATAAGATAAATGAATTATAGTCTGGTTAAGTTAAATTCTGATTCATAAACCAAAATGGAAAAAAACAATAACACGTCTTTTTAATTAAACAATAATACTGAATATTTTCTCTTTGGACAAGTGGCATCTTCAAAATACAAATGCAAAGAATGTGTTTTCCTTCATTTTCCTTTCCCTTATTACGGTTGGGCCTTCAAAGCATATTTTGGGCTTGACCTTGGGCTTTTCACACCCATGACCTGCTTCCAACTGATGGGCTTTGAAACTTTGGGTTCATACTTTTCCTTCTGGGATTTCCACAAATGCATTGACATTCATAGCCATAAAAGTTACCAAAGCAAGAAAACAAGCCACTACCATCATCAGTGTGCCTTCTCGTGTGTCGGCCCGTCGAATGATAGCTACTCGACGCCATCCCACGGTCGTATAGTGGTGGCAACTCGGTCCGCCACCTCTCGAGCTTCGACCGGAGCCCTTCGACGCTTTCGTCTAAACTCCAACCATCCAAAACTGAGCTATTTTCCTCTTCCAATGGGTATTTCTTTTCAGCCATAGCAGCAGCCACTTCAGAGGGTGAAGGCCCAACTTCTGAATCAGACAACATTGAATGGGCCTTAAATGGGCCTCCAAACACAAACTTCCCATTATGTCCTGGCCCAAGTCCTTTTGGGCCTCCATATTCAAATCCACCATTTCTTGTCATGGGCTTCCCAATTACTGTTGTTTGTTTCTCTTTTGGCAATTCCCCAATAACCCCCAAGCCTTTGGGCTTTATCGTAACTGATTTTTCATTAACAGCCTTAGTTGTTGGTGAGTCAGTGCCATTAGTCTTCTTTTCATTTGTGGGCTTATCTTTGTCCCCAAGTTCTAACTCTATAAGCTTGAGCTTGGGCTTGTCATATTTGGGCTTGGGCCTGTTTATAAGACTTGATGACTCTTTGCTAACAATTGAATCACTCAATACTGACCCAGACTTACCTTTTTTATCTTTATTTTTTGGTTTTTCCCTTAGCTCTGCCCCACTTATAACTGAACTTGCTTTCCCTTTTTTCTTCATCATGTGTTTTGGTGGTTCAAATGAAATACTAAGTATTGAACTCTCTTTTTCTACAGCCACAGCCTTCTTTTTTGGGGGAACTGCAACTAATGAACTATTAGCCATTGAGACAATATCGAACGTGACACGTTCGCTACGTTCACTCCTTGTCCGGCGCAGTATAGGTTTTAATGCGGCGAAATTGTTGTTGGTGTTATTGTTATAGCCCTTGTTATTTTGAGTGTCTATTTTTTCGTTGTAGTTGGGAAGATCTGCATCATCGTCCATTAAATCGCGATATCCAACTGCTGACATACTCAATTGTCTGTACAATGGCATGCTTCTCATAGTGCCACCAAGTAATGTCACGCCAATGTTCAATATTCCTTGAGGACGCCCTGATGGACGACGTATCTATACCCAAAAAAAGACAATCCACCTTTAGATGCTAATTTCACACATATTTAATCGACAAAATCTCGTGAATCATTGGTGAATGATCATCATTTCCAAATAATAGAATGCAGCATATACTGTTAAATCAAATCATTAATTGTTTTTGTTTTTTGAAAAAAAAAAGAAGGAAGCTTTATGCGCCTAAATTCGTACATACATATAACATATGCAACTTTCCAGAGTATTAAGCTATTTGCATATACATCAAAGCACATCATGAGGACAAAACTAATGATTCTGGTGACAAATATATAAAACTTAATTGGAAAAGGGCGTAATTAAAGGAATTAAAAAAGAAGGAAGATTGAATGATAGAGATGGAACAATAGAGCACAATTTACATTCCACAATTTCATATATAAAATTTGTTTTTTTGAAACATATAAAGGAGATCAAATAAAAGAAGAAGATTGAATAGGTGCATGCATGCAACTTCTCGCATGCACGTAAACAAATATTCACAAAAACTCGAAATCAAAGAGACGAAATATTAGAAAGAATCAAACCTGAAGTGCAACAAATCGCATGCCAATATGGTGTTGATGTTGCAGCCTAGTAGGAGGAGGGATTAGATTTCCGACAAGAACACGAACGGAGCCGACGAGTGAATCCCGGAACCAATGCACCGAAAAAATGTCAATTTGAACGGCAGAAGTATCCTGCCGGAGAAATTCCTCATCTACCCGAAAAACAAACTTATCGTTCCACGTGGGGTTGTTATCACCCTCGGCATCAACCCCCGTGGTAAGTTTTCGGGTAGGGTGAACCCACGCGGACGCGTAGCTTTTCATTTTCCTGGACACGGGTTCCAAATCTTGGGCGGAGATGATGTTTACCTCCAATAATTGGAACGGTTTCAAGACTCCCATTTTGGGAGGCATTTCGAAACGGTGATGGCTAGTGATGATGGAATTAAAAATTATATTTCCGCTCGCCGCCCGTTGTTGATAGGACGACGAGGGGAAAATATGGCATTAACGTGGAAGAAGATCTCGAGGGAAATTGTGGAAGGAGAGGAAGGTGATTTTTCGATTGGACATTAAAGAAAAAAAAGCGAATAGTAGTAATTGAATTCAAAGTCTTTTTTTGACCATTAAGGTAATTAACACATTTGGATGATTTGTAATCCCTTAATTTAAATGCTGTCTAGTCAATAATCGTAGACCTTTAGTTTTAATTTTAGACGAAAATCTTGTCATATATGAAAAAAGTATCAGAAATAAAATTCAGTTTGAGCATTGGGGTACTGCACGCGTATTTTAGGAACCAAGTTTGATGCCTAATTTGTTTTCTCTGCATCAGTCATCCTCTTTTAAACTCTTATTTTCATTGAGCTCAAAATGATATTCTTCACATTGTATCATATTATATGCTTTTGACCAATATGTTATGATTTTTTTCGACAGACTTCACAATGTTAAAAGTATTATTGGTACACCTTATAATCTTATACTCCATCTTAATTTATGTAAAGCTATTTGACTAAGCATCACGTTTGAGAAATATCCAAGATTTTGTGAAACATGTGATCTGAAAAAAGTCATAGGAGTTTATGCGGTTTCAAGCTAAGGATAAAATGAGAAGTTAGAAATTAAATTTTTACTATTAAATATAAAAAAATATCATTCATTTTTGGACGGATTAAAATAAAAGAATGTGTTAGAAGTTATTAATGCAACAAGTAGTGTTTAGATTCATGATTAGTGGATAATGGTTATGTTAGTTAGCATGTGGGACCATATTCATAATGGGGCCACAAGTTTATTTCTCATTTCCGATGCAGCACCTTTCTTTCTTTTTTTTCTCTATTGTATAAATAAGTGCTAAACACAACACTTTCATTTTTGAGCTTTCATAATAATATCTCCCAGAAAAGCTTCCACAATTTGCCTCTCAATTCATAACCGACATTGAACAGATTACTGTGTATCTCACATGCAATGAGAACACAATGACTATTATCACTAACAACATCTAGATTGTATCAATTAACATGATATCAAAGCCCTAGGAAGAAGATCGGGGATATTGAATCAATCGAGAGTTGCAACATCTGAGATTTCTAAGATTCAGCAATTCAAATTGAAATCGCGACATCGAGAATAGCAGAGATAGAGAATAGCACAATATCTGAGATTTTGCGATTCAAATTGAAATCGCGAGATCGAGAGTAACACAATTGAAGATCGAGATCCTGAGTTGAAGTTTTCGATCTATTTGAGTTTCAAATCGAGTTATCGATTAAATCTGTCTATTGATGTTGTTGAGGAAGGATCAATCTATTACTATTGTTGTAGTTATCGATTAAATCTGTGTTGATTAATTTTGCTGGATGGAGAGTATTTCGCAGAGTGTACCAGTTGCTACAACCGAGACTTCGAATGTAGACTCGAACATAATGGATCATAATCATCCATTATATTTGGGCTCATCAGATACTCCTAGAGTTGTACATGTTGATATACAGTTAACAGGAATGGAAAACTACATGTAATACCTTATTTTAATCGGAGTCGAAACGGGAGTACTACGTATGGTTGATTCCTAATTGTTTAAGGAGTCACCAGCTAATTATTTTAAAAATGAATTAGGACATCTATTCTAGCAAAAATCTGTTTAAAATAACTCCAATTAATGATCTACGAAACTTAGTGAAATTCTGGGTAAGAATTCTTTATTATCCTAAAGGGAATGAGTTAGGCATCCTCTAAGATCCGCTAACTCGCGGTTGTCCGGTCAAACTTAGGTTAATTATTGTATTAAAAATGCATGTTTTGAAAGCATTGAATTAAGAAAGGATGTTGCCAATAATTACTTGAGAGATTATATATTTATTGAGAAATTAGCATAAGGTTTGTTTCAACAATGCATGAAAAGTAATTTGTTTGAAAATTATATGTTGTATAAAATTAAAGTTTTATGAAAATATGCACTTGTAAGGCATTATTAAAAATGCATGTTTTAGAGATGAAAAATAATATGTTTTAAGCTACCTTCCCCTTTAATCTATTAGTCTTAATTATTCTAAGTATCCTAAGTCTATCTATTCTACACATTTCAATATTTGGTAAGAGATCACATATCATAACAAGAAAATAAAATGAATGGCGGAATTAAAGAATAAGGATAAGGAGTGACATAGGGCGGATGACATTGTCATTCGGCCTATTTGGTTTTGGAATTCCGAAGTCGGGGAATGCAAAGGACACGGATGAGGATCTTCATTTTTGTTGTAGTCATGTTGAGTCTCATACCAAGGCTCTTCACATGCTCCCGGTGCATTTCATGTAAAAGAAAGAAAATGAAAAGGATTAGTAGATGCTCCAAACTTATCAACAATGTGAGTAAATAAAATGCTCATATAATCTTAAAACATGTAGATGATTCAATTTTGTTCAACTATATCAGCCCAAACCTTAAATAGCAAGCTCAAAGATAATGGATGTTTATGGATTGATAATAATGTGCTAGAAAATAAGTTGTCTGACCAAAATAAGGAAAGGTCCTTTCAGTTTCATATATATTAAAGCATTTGAGTACTTAGCAACAATTAGTAGAAAATAGTCAAAAGTAAAAATAGAGCCAAAACTTTCTTCAAGTGCAGACCAAAAGTAGGATTAATGTTTTGACAGGATTAAGTTAACAAAATTCCAAGAGAAGATCCAAAACACTAATTTGTTCTTTTAGATAAAAATAGCTAAGAATTTTATTCACAAAAAGAAAGATGAAATTGTTTTGAATTCCCTGAACAAAAGCTCGAAACACACTCTTTATTAAGAGGTTAGTGATATACGAGAACAGTAAAAATCACACAAACATATATATATATATATATATATATTATTGAAACTGTCGACATTATGTAATAAAAAAAATTAACTTAATGATCCTATTCCATAATCTTGTTACCACAGTATGGGACACAAAAGGTTGTATTTTTCAGACCACAGCCAACAATATATAAATCCAACAGTTCATAAAAATGTCCCAAATCAATTTATATAAATCATACACATTCAGATTCTAACATAAATGATAATTATAACACTTTACTGCAGCATATTTAACGCAAACAAACAGAATAATATATAGTAAAATAAGTAAAGAAGATGGATTGTGCGGACTTTTTTTGGATGCAGCGAACTGAGGCGTGGGCTTCGAACCCACCCGACGTCGCAACTTACCAGATCGAAGAGAGCTTTTGAAACTTGTATTTTTAGAAGATTGAGTAGAATATGGAAAATATTTGCCAGTGTGGAAGAGCCTTCAGCGGCGGTTCCAGAGTGTCTGAATAGAATAAAAACTGAGACTGTATTTTTTAAGGTTTTGAAAGGGGTAGGGCGGCTCTCCAGATCTTTCAAATAAGCTTCCATGTGTTGTATTTATAGGAGGAACTTTGCTAGGGTTAGAATTTGAGCGGGATTTGATTTGGAATTTGAAATTGGTCCACCCAAAATTGTTCAACAATGTGAACGTTTAGATGAGAGGCATCATGTGATTCATTGCACGAAATGGAATATACAAAAAATTGTCTTTCACGTGACAGGGCTGATTTTGCATTGAAAGAGAAAGGGTAAATAGGTGGATTCTGATTTTGGGGAAGAGTAAGCAGAGGGACGCTATTCCTTTTTGGTGTTAACGACCTCTGGTATGGCGAAATGTGTTTGGAGCTTTGCTGGAAATGGAGAGGTGTGAAAGAGATGGGTGCAGTGGCTATCCTTTACATTGTTTTGGGCAAAAACGTTTTGTTCTTTTAGGTATTATAAAAATGGGCTGGTCTTGTATTATTTGGTGGAACTTAGGGACATTGGGCTAGAGCCTAGAGGGATGGACGAAATGGGCTTCAGAGTTTTGGGGGAGGGGGCTAGAATTTTAATGATTTGGGTAGAGTTTAAGGTGTTTTATTTTAATAATTAATTATGGTATGAAGATGATTTAAAAAAAATATAAATTGTAAGACTAAAATACCAATATGATAATAAATGATACAATAATATTTAGAAAATGTTTTAGCGCTTAATATAAAATTCAGTGTCATAGAATATTTAGTACGTAAATTATGATTGTGATAAAAATGTCATGATAGTAATGCGAATGAAGATAATAATAACAATAACGGATATGAATTGTTTTGAGAATATTAAATTCTTTATTTATGCATGTATATGTATGTATTTATTAAAATTAAAGTTGTTTTGCGGTGTTTAAAAAAATAATTTAATTTTGGATGAATAATAGGAAGAAATGGACAAAATTGGGTGTCAACACTACACATTGTGGAGTCGCGCAATAAAATTGAATCTGTTAACGAAGAATCAGATTGGTTTTATTGACGGCACAGTGAAGAGAGACATGTATGATGGAAATCTAATGAGGCAGTGGGATCGTTGCAACGCAATGGTATTTTCATGAATAATGAAGAATGTTAGTAAGGATTTGTTGAGTGGAATTTTGTATAGATCCACTGCTTTTGCAGTTTGGAGAGATTTGAAGGAGCGATTTGACAAGATTAACTTGTCTCGATTATATCAATTGAAGAAGGAGTTTGCTATGCTCCAACAAGGAGTGTCACTTGTGGCAAGTTATTATTCGAGAATGAAAGATTTATGGGATGAAATTGATTCAATTATTCCTCCACCTGCTTGCGACTGTGACAGTCCTCGAGCATATATTGATCATCTTGCTAATCAAAGATTATTGGATTTTTTATGGGATTAAATGATGGTTATAATCAGGCACGAAGCCACATTTTACTGTTATCACCTACACCTAGTGTCAATCAAGCATATGATATGGTTGCACAAGATGAAAGCGAGAAGGCTATTACTGTAAGATTTGGAGCATCTGATTTAGGTGAATTTATGGCCATGTATGGTACGACAAACCAGAGCAGACAAAGGAAACCCAATCAGTACAATCAAGGTGGATTATGTGATCATTGTCAAATGAAAGGCCACACCAGAGAAATCTGTTACAGGTTAATGTACTGTGATCACTACATCCAAGTTATAAATGTTACAGGGTTGTAGGATATCCAGCAGACTACAAGGGAAAGAAGAAAGTGAATGTGGCAGTGATGGGAAATCAGACTGGTGTGGGTGACAGTTCTTATTGGCATGGTGATGCGGTGGTCGTGAATCTGATGAAACGCATGAGGCACTGTCGAACAACATGAATATCTTCAGAGTAGATTGGCTTCGTGCACTCTAGACAGATATGAGAAAGCATTGCAGGTACTTGAGTCACAGGAGGAAGGCAATAGCAAGGCACCAGTAGCCAAAACTCATATGGCAGGTAATCTTGCATATCCTAAACATAGAGCTAATATCAATGAAGAAGGGATAGTTGACTCAGGGGCAACTGATCATATGGTCAGTAATAAGAACCTGATTGAGAAGGAAGATAAAGATAATGCAGGCCAGGTACAATTGCCCACTGGTGATGTTGCTGAAATTACACAAACAGAAAGTTGTAGGCTAAAGAATGGTGATGTTATTGAACATGTGTTATGTGTTCCCACTTTTAAATTTAACTTACTGTCAGTGTCAAAGCTAACTAGGGAATTGAATTGTTGTGCAAGGTTTTTCCCTGATTTCTTTGTACTGCAGGATCTGTATACTGGGAAGGTCAAGGAGACTGGTAGAGAGGTTGATGGGTTGTACATATTGGAGTCAGGAAGGAGTTATAGGGAAGCAATAAAAGCACATGTTGCATCAGCAGCAGCTGTTGTGTCTAGAGATGAGCTAGAGGCTGAGCTATGGCATAAAAGAATGGGCCATGTGCCATTCAACATGCTTAGAAAACTTACTGTGTTTAGAAACAAGTCAAATTTTTCAATAAAACACTGTGATATGTGTCCATTAGCTAGACAGGCAAGGAAGTCTTTTCCTGATAGCAATAACAAAACTGATTTTGCCTTTCAACTTTTACATCTAGATGTATGGGGACCCTATAAAGTGTCATCTTATAATAATATGAGATATTTTCTCACTGTGGTTGATGATTACAGTAGATGGACATGGGTTTTCCTGATGCATATTAAATCTGATGTGATAACCATTCTTAAGAGCCTGTTTGTGATGATCAGAAACCAATTTGGTCTTGTCACGACCCGTCCTGATGGGCCGCGATCCAGTGCCCTACCTGGACACCCTTATACCCATCTGTCACATATAATTACACGGATATTAAGGATAATGTAAACATCGGTAATAAACATGTCTGTCGAGGAGTCACAGTTAATTCATATAAAAAATAGGCAAGCCGACGAGGCCGCCATTGTACATAGAGATATCCAAAATGGCTCACAACCGTACACATATACAAAAACGCATCTACCACCCACAACTGTATACAAACTCTAAGAATAGATAATAAAATATGACGGGATAGGGCCCATCGTGCCCCTAAATATGCATAAGTCCGAAAATAAGGTTCTGTACCAAAATGACTAAGCTCTGAATCAATGGAGCTCTCGAGCAGTGAGCAGAATCTGAGACGAGGATCACCAACCGAGTACATATACTGCGGCGTGAGCGCACCAGGAAAAGGGTCGATCTGAAATAATGTAATGAGTATGTAAAACATGAAGTATTATAAAGAAGATCATAACTGACCAAAAGATGTCAGGAGACAAATATAATAATCCAAATATCAATACAATTGTGCCATATAAAATGAGAGTCAATTGTGTCTTATAAAATGAGAGTCATGTATAAGCCATATAATATATCGTGCCCGGCCCAATGTGGGACTCGGTAAAATGAAATCATATTCGTGGATAGGGTGTTCACGGTCGAGCAGGGCCGAACGGAATGGGCCGAGCAGGAATCGAAATTTTACGGGCCGAGGGCCGGAAAATTCGATCGATCGATTTTGGGACCGGTTGGACCATTTTTTTTTTGTTGTTGTTAAATGCGATTTATAAATTATAAATTTTTAAGAATGTGTTCGTTTATCAATCTCATTAAATATGTTTGTTTTTTTCCTTAACATTCAATAAACTTTATTTCATTAATATGACTAACTTAAATAAAATCACCAAATGTACTTGGTTCGAACTACTGAACTACTCATTAATTAAAGTTACACACCACATTTATATTTTGTATTTTCTATTTGAAATTTGGACATTCCTGAAACTAGGGTGCTGAGTTAAAAGCAGGACCAAGGCAGAAGGCGAATTGCAGTTACTCGGACCGAATGGACCGAATGATTTGCCCAGTCCCCAGACACCACCCACGGGCCACGGCCACCCGGCCGACCCACCACCCACCTACCCACCCCACCGGACGTATTGACATATCTAATATATGTTGTAAATTGATCAAACTTTATACGGTCATAACTTTGCGCTCGGACGTTCGTTTTACCTAAAAAAAAATTATTTCGCGTATTTTTTCGATACGGAGGTGGGCAAACAGCATAAGCAGTTTGATTCCGCCGATTTCTCCAAAAACGTCCATCTTGCCCCTCAATTTCTCTTTTTCCCCAAATTGTTACGTTTTTCCCATTTTCAAATCTAAATATCTCGCGATGTACAATAGATTTCAACGTAAAAATTTCGTGGCACCGCGTCCGAGAATGTCAATTTCAATATTGGAAATTCAATGTTTTAAAAAAAACTGGGCCCCGGAACCCGACCCGAAATTATATAATATTATATATTAGAAATTTAGAAAATTAGGAATTATATAATTCAATATTTATTATAAATTATACATATTATATATATTAGGAAATTCAATTTATATAAAAAAAAAACGAGATATTCCCCGATTTATAAAAAAAAAAAATCGGAATTCAACGTTCCAATTTCCTGGAAATTCAATTTATAAAAAAAAAAAACCGGTCCATTCCGGTCCGGAACGGAAAATTCGGTTTTACGGAGCAGGAAGCGGAATCCACCATTTGTGGTAGAGGCCGGGCCGAATCCGTCGATCCGGACCGATCCGGTCCATTTCGGTCCGGTTTTCCGGTCCGGTCCTGTTTTGTACACCCCTATTCGTGGATGTCTGTCCACATATACTGCCCGACCCTATAGTGAAGGACGTGGTGAACACATAGTCAAATCCGTGGATGTCTGTCCACATATATCATATTTGCGGATGCATGTCCGCATATCATACTGCCCGACCCTCTAGTGAGGGACGCGGTGAACATATAAGGAACTGTGCACGAAACTTCTCGGCCCGGTACGCGGTGAAATGATGTAATCTCATCAAGCACGAATAGATTATCATGATTTAAATCATCATTTGACTCTCAATGGGATAAATAAAAGGCACTATCATATCATGCATCATTTTAAATCATCATTTGAAAAATCAAAGACACTATCATATCATGTATCATTAGGAATTATGATTCATTAGAACTATGTATGTCCGCCGTACACTCATTTATGTAAATCATGCCAAAAAGAAAAAAGGATAGTTTCACATACCTTATTGTCGAACTAACCAACTCACTAATTAAAGTACGTCTCATCTAGCACTTCAACCTATAATAATAGTAACATGTCCGTAAACTCTTGCTTATTAGTGTAAGTTATATACCAAATGATGACTCTCTTTTTTATAGAAATTTGGGCATCACCTCCCCTATTTATATGCGCATCCACAACTTACAAACAAAGCCAATAATACCAATAGCAAGATGCAACTTAAAGATATAACCTAAACAATCTCAAATACTCCATATACGCCATCATAATACATTTCTTTTCTTTACGATCATGGAAGACAACAACTACAACAACCAAGGTGATTAATACACATATTTCTCTTGTTAATTCAGCCCTTAAACCATATTAAAAACAACCTTTAAAAATAGTCCATCAACTCTAGCAACAACAACAAGAGTGCAAGTCTTATAGTTTGCAACATAACACATTTTTACACTTTAATTCCTTTAAGACATGTATTAGTAATTACCACAACGTATATACATGTTCATAACTTATATTTCCAGCATCATAACTTGACAAGAATAGCCCCAAATACATCACAACAATACCAACAATGTCCACGACTTCATACATGTCTCGGCCACAACAACATAATTCTCTAACTATTCTCTTAACTCCTTAAAATCTAATTTCATGTTTCAATACTTTCATATAACCAAATACAACTTTAAATGTCAAGGTTTTCTTCAATTTCAACATGCAATTAGTGATAATGATAACAACAATAATCAAATCCAATGTATACAAAAACAACCCCCAAAAATCGGTAATAACCTTTTCAATCGGCTCAACAACCTCAACAACAATCACATGCAATCTCTTATTTCTAATTCCTCTTTAACATGAGTTTATCTCTTAGCTACAACATCATTTAACTCCAATAACTCAAATAATAAGAAGAAATCTTACCTTGATTTTTTGCCCAAAATAGTCCTTTTATTTCGGTCACTTCCCCATTTCCTTTTGCACCATGTTTCACCATTTCTTCAACTTATATTGACATGCATGTATTCTACAAGTTTAATCCATAATTCTTACATGTTTTCCTTCCAAATAATTCATCTCGAATGCTAACGTTTTTTGAGCTTGTTTCTCGACCATCAATGTCGATTTCACCACTGTTTTGTGGAGTTTCTATGGTTTAGAACTTGTAGAAGAATTTAATCTTGAAAGGGAGAGTTTGATCTTTTCTTTGGCTATGGAGTTGGAGGAAAAATCTGTTTGGAGGAGAGAAGGTGGAGTGTTTGAAGGGGGAGAGGTTCTCGAAAACAAGGGGGAGGGAAATGAGTGGAACCTAGGTAAATGTAAGCATGCAAAATCTGAAAATTATGGCTAAAAAACGTGAAAGGGGGGTGCTAGTTCCCATAATTGTCCACTAATTCCCACTTATTAAATAATCAATCTCCCACACTTAGTCAATCTTATAAAATCTGAAAATTCAAAATGTTCAACCAACATAATCAATTCCCATCGTCACATTCGTAGTATTCAAAAATTATTTCGGGATCATATCATTTGTATACTAATTTCCGTATTAGCATATGTAAATATACTTTGCATCCAATATTCGAATCTTATTTTCTTAATTACGTTCTCAAATTACTTCCCTAAGATTACGAGGTGTAACATCCTTCCGTCCTTAGAAACATTCGTCCTCGAATGTTCATAATAAGTCTTATGCTGTAAAAGTTTCGGCATAGTTCCCCTCTATAACTATACCTACCAATCTTATATTCAGCAAACCAGAGATGCCTCACAAGGCCACAATATATCACATATATCATTCACCAATCAAAATAATCAAGTGAGGAATTGAATTACCTGCAGGTATAGGGAACAAGAGAGGATACTTCTTCTTCATTTCATCTTCAGATTCCCAAGTTATCTCTTCTCTATTATTGTTTTGCCATAACACTTTGACGGAAGACACATCCTTAGTACGTAATCTTCTAACATGACAATCAAGTATAGCTATGGGACTCTCCTCATAAGTTAACTCCTCTGTCACCTGGACATCATCTACCGGGAATACTCTAGAAGGATCACCAATACACTTACGCAACATCGACACATGAAAAACTGAATGTACCGCTTCCAAATCAGATGGTAGATCCAACTCATAGGCAACCTTGCATATCGTACGAATAATCTGGTAAGGTCCAATGTATCTTGGGCTAAGCTTCCCCTTCTTACCGAATCTCATCACACCCTTCGTGGGTGACACCTTCAGGAATACCCAATCACCAACCTGAAACTCTAAGTATCGACGTCGATTATCTGTATATGACTTTTGTCGACTCTGGACTGCTAATAATCTCTCCTGAATAAGCTCCACCTTAACCACAACTTGCTGAATCATATCTGGGCCAACTAACTTAGTCTCGCCTACATCAAACCAGCCAATAGGTGACCTGCACTTCTGCCCATATAAGGCCTCATACGGTGCCATCTGGATACTAGAATGGTAACTGTTATTATAGGCAAACTCAATGAGTGGTACATGATCATCCCAGCTACCTCTGAAGTCAATAATACAGGCTCTCAACATATCCTCTAGTGTCTAAATAGTACGTTCAGCCTGCCCATCAGTCTGAGGATGAAATGTTGTGCTAAGACTCACATGTGTCCCCAATTCCTTCTGGAACGATCTCTAAAAGTTAGCTATAAACTGAGTTCTTCTGTCCGATATAATAGATATGAGAACCCCGTGAAGTCTCACTATCTCCCTGATGTACAATCTTGTATAGTCTTCAGCTGAATAAGTAGTCTTGACTGGAAGAAAATGAGCTGATTTCGTCAGCCTATCCACAATAACCCATATAGAGTCACACTTCCGCTGGGTGCGAGGCAAGAATGTAATGAAGTCTATATTAATCACTTCTCATTTCCAAGTTGGGATCTCCATCTCTATGATAAACCACGCACTTCGATGCTCGACCTTAACACTGACAATTCGCATCGAGCAACAAACTCCTCTATGTCCCTTTTCATGTCATCCCACCAATACAAGCATCTGAGGTCATGATACATCTTCGTTGACCCTGGATGAATAGAATAACAGGCATTATGTGCCTCTCCTATAACCTTCGTCGTAGCCCTGCAACATCCGGTACACACAATCTACCTTCATACCGTAGCACTCCATCAGGTGCAACCTCACATAGAGTCTTTCCCTTTCGAAGAGTTGTATCTCTATACTGTGCCAGAACAGGATCCTCATACTGATGTCTATTTACCTCTTCTGTGATAGAGGACTCAACAACTTCTCGAACAAGAACTTCACTGTCTCTAGAATCGGTCAACCGGACTCTAAGGCTCGCTAGCTGGTATATCTCACGAACCATCTTCTTTCTTTCCGGTTGCACATCTATCAATCTACCCATAGATTTACGACTAAGGGCATCTGCTACAACATTTGCTTTCCCGGGATGGTATAAAATATCAACATCATAGTCTTTCAGTAACTCTAGTCACCGTCTCTGTCGCAAATTCAGCTCTTTATGCTTAAAGATATATTGAAGACTCTTATGATCCGTATAAATATCAACATGAACTCCATATAAATAATGTCTCCATATCTTCAAGGCATGATCACTGCTGCTAACTTCAAATCATGAGTAGGATAATTCTTCTCGTGCTTCCTTAGCTGTCGGGAGGCATAAGATATAACCATGTCATGTTGCATCAACACACAACCTATTCCTACGCCTGAAGCATCACAATAAATGACATAACCATTTAGTCCCTCAGGAAGAGCTAGAATTGGAGTCGTAGTCAACTTGTCTTTCAACAACTGGAAGTTGTGCTCACAAGCATCAGTCCACTGGAACTTAGCTGTCTTCTGAGTTAGCCTTGTTAAAGGCATTGAAATCGAGGCAAACTTCTCCACAAACCTCATGTAATATCCTGCTAGCGCCAGAAAACTGCGTACCTTAGTAGGTGTCGTAGGTCTGGGCCAAGTCTTTAATGCCTCAATCTCTGCGTATCTACCCGAATACCATCAGCTCCGATAATATGCCCCAAGAATGCCACTTAAGTCAACCAGAATTCACACTTAGAAAACTTGGCATACAACTGCTGGTGCTGGAGTACCCTAAGTACTGTCCTCAAATGGTCTGCATGCTCCTCTTCTGAACTTTGAATAAATCAGGATATCATCAATGAATACAATAACAAACATATCCAGGAATTGCTTGAACACTCGGTTTATCAAATCCATAAACATTGCTGGAGCATTGGTCAGCCCAAAAGACATCACTCTAAACTCATAATGTCTGTATCGGGTCCTGAATGATGTCTTCAAAATATCTGTCTCCCTTACCCGCACCTGATGGTAACCTGACCGCAAGTCTATCTTTGAAAAACACTTAGCACCCTGCAACTTGTCAAATAAATCATCAATCCTGGGGAGGGATACCTGTTCTTTATGGTTCCCTTATTCAACTGCCTATAATCAATGCACATCCGCAGCGATCCATTTTTCTTCCTCACAAATAATACCGGTGCTCCCAAGGTGATGTACTAGGTCTAATGAAGCCTTTTTCCAACAAGTCCCTCAGTTGCTCCTTCAATTCCTTCAACTCTACAAGTGTCATTCTATAGGGAGGAATAGATATAGGTTGGGTACCTGGAAATACATCTATAGTGAACTCTATCTCCCGTTCTAGAGGAAGACCTGGAAGATCATCTGGGAATACATCTGGAAATTCACTAACTACCGGAACTGACTGAAGAGCCGGTACCTCTGATTCGGTATCATGCACCCGAACCAAATGATAAATATAACATTTCCTAACCATCTTCCTTGCCTTGAGGTATGAAATAAACCTACCCCCTCGGCGATGTTGTATTCCCCTTCTATTCTATAATTGGCTCGCCTGGAAACTAAAATTGAACTACCTTTTCTCTACAATCGACATTAGCATGACAAGAAGTCAACCAATTCATACCCATAATAACATCAAAGTCAGTCATGTCTAATTCTATCAAATTTGTTATGGTATGACGACCGTATATAACCACTGAACAATGTTTATATGCTCGCTTAGCTATGACAGAATCTTCTACCGGTGTAGCTACCTCAAATGGCTCTATCAACTCAGGTTCTATTTCGATTCTACTATCAACAAGGGGAGATATATAGGATAATGTGGAACCTGAATTTATCAATGCATATACGTCTCGGAAAAAAATCGATAATATACCTGTAACCACATTTGGTGACGCCTCCTGATCATGTCTACTAGCCAAAGTATATATGAGGTTTGAATGACCGCTAGCACTGAAAACTCTGCCACGACCTCTACCACGGCCTGCTGACATATGATCACCCTGCCCTCCGGGGCGCATAGCTATAGAAGAAGATGAACCAGCAACTGATCCGGTAGGCTGAGCCATACCACCTCTATAAAGACATTCTCTCATCATATGGCCTTGACGGCCGTAAGAAAAACAAGCACTTGTATCAAAATGGCATATCCCTGAATGGGACCTACCACACCGAGAACACCGAGGCAAAGGTGGTCTCGACTGACTAGAACCCATGTTCGCCTGTGAACCTGCAGCTCTGGAGCTCGACCCGACTCACCGAATACCCGTGCGGTCAAATCTCCTACACATGGCGTGGAGGTGCACTCTGTGCTGGCTGGGAAGAATATTTGATATGTTGTTGAGGTTGTCCACCTCGAGACTCACTCGAATACCCAGTCAACCTAGCCCTCTTATGCTGGCCTCTATCGTGATCCCTGTCCGGCTGACGTCCCCTATGTCGGTCTTCTACCCCCTCTGCATATGCCTGTATCCGGGCAATATCCATACCTGGCTGAAGAGCCACTGCCATACAACCATCAATCAAATAGCGGTCTAGTCCCAACACATAACGATACACTCTATCCGCCATATCAGCCACAATAGTAGGCGCATATCTAGCCAATGAATCAAACTTGAGACTATACTCCCGAATGCTCCTGCCACCCTGGCTCAACTGTAAGAATCTATCGACTCTGGCTCGTCTCATCTCTGGAGGTAAGAAGTGGCCAAGGAAGGCCTCCGAAAACTCATCCCATACTACTGGAGGAGCATCATCGCCCCTAGATAACTCCCAAGACTCATTCCAATTAATCGCTACATCCCACATCCGATATGAAGCCAACTCAACAGACTCAGTATCCGAAGCCTTGATAACCCTTAATGTACGCTGCATCTGTCGGATAAACTCCTGCGGGTCATCCTCGAGCTTTGACCCAAAAAACTCTGGAGGATTACAACTCAAGAAGTCACGAACCCTCAAACTATCTGATTTAGAGTCAACTCCTAGTCCCTGCTGCGAGTCTACCCTGCCACTAGTCAGTCGGCAAGTCAATGCATCTCATGGCCCTATCCTTCGCCCTGGTTGAGGAGTGGAGGCTCGATTCGGGCCTCGAAACTAGTGGTGATCGCCTGCAATCGGGGCCTGCGGAGGTGGCGATGTAGAACTCTGGGAGTGCCTCGGGCATAGGCGGGTGCAGGCCTAGTAACTCTCCGTGTCTGACTAGTAGCTCCTGCTACTGATTTGCCCTTCTTGGCAGTTGTCGCTTTCTTCGGAGGCATAACTGTAAACACATTAATTCGTTAGATAGGGAAATTATCCTAATAACACAGCTCTATCGCACGATCTTAGAGTAAGAAGAAAAGATAACATGCTAAATTTCCGACAACCTCCTGCGTATAAGTATGGTGCACAACATACCCAGACACAATACTCTAGACACGGTATGTAGACATTTCGAGGACGAACTGCTCTCATACCACTAAATGCCATGACCGACCCGACGGTCCGCGACCCGGTGCCCTACCTGGGCACCCTTATACCCACCTATCACATATAATCACACGGATACTAAGGATAATGTAAACATAGGTAATAAACCTGTCTGCCGAGGAGTCACAGCTAATTCATATAACAAAATAGGTAAGCCGACGAGGCCGCCATTGTACATAGAGATATCAAAAACGGCTCACAACCGTACACATATACAAAAACACATCTACCACCCACAACTATCTACAGACCTCTAAGAATACGATAATGAAATATGACGGGACAGAGCCCCGTAGTGCCCCTAAATATGCATAAGTCCGAAAATAAGGTTCTGTACCAAAATGACTAAGCTCCGAACCAATGGAGCTCTCCGAACAGCTGTACAGGAATCCTAGATCGGAGGATCACCAAACTGAGTACCTGTACCTGCGGGCATGAACGCAGCCCCCCGAGGAAAAGGGGGTCAGTACGAAATAATGTACTGAGTATGTAAAACATGAAGTATTGTAAAGAAGATCATAACTGGCCAAAAGATGTCAGGAGACAAATATATTAATCCAAATATCAATACAATTGTGTCTTATGAAATGAGAGTCAACTGTGCCTTATAAAATGAGAGTCATGTATAAGCCATATAATATATCGTACCCGACCCAATGTGGGACTCGGTAAAATGAAATCATATCTGTGGATGTCTGTCCACATATACTGTCCGACCCTCTAGTGAAGGACGCGATGAACACATAGTCAAATTTGTGGATGTCTGTCCACATATATCATATCTGTGGATGTCTGTCCGCATATCATACTGCCCGGTCCTCTAGTGAAGGACGCGATGAACATATAAGGAACTGTGCACGAAACTTCCCGGCCCGGGACGCGGTGAAATGATATAATCTCATCAAGCACGAATAGATTATCATGAGCAACTATATGCAATTTAAATCATCATTTGACTCTCAATAGGATAAACAAAAGGCACTATCATATCATGTATCATTTTAAATTATCATTTGAAAAATCAAAGGCACTATCATATCATGTATCATTAGGAATTAGGATTCATTAGAACTATGTACGTCCGTCGTATACTCATTTATGTAAATCATGCCAAAAAGAAGAAATGATAGTTTCACATACCTTATTGTCGAACTAACCAACTTACTAATTAAAGTACGTCTCGTCTAGCACTTCAACCTTATAATAATAGTAACATGTTCGTCAACTCTATGCTTATTAGTGTAAGTTATATACCAAATGATGACTCTATTCTCTATAGAAATTTGGACAGCACCTCCCCTATTTATATGCACATCCACAACTTACAAACAAAGCCAACAATACCAATAGCAAGATGCAACTTAAAGATATAACCAAAACAATCCCAAATACTCCATATACGCCATCATAATACATTCCTTTTCTTTACGTTCATGGAAGACAACAACCAAGGTGATTAATACACCTATTTCTCTTGTTAATTCAGCCCTTAATCCATATTAAAACAACCTTTAAAAACAGTCCATCAACTCTAGCAACAACAACAAGAGTGCAAGTCTTATAGTTTGCAACATAACACATTTCTACACTTTAATTCCTTTAAGACATGTATTAGTAATTACCACAACGTATATACATGTTCATAACTTATATTTCCAGCATCATAACTTGACTAGAACAGCCCCAAATACATCACAACAATACCAACAATGTCCACGACTTCATACATGTCTCGGCCATAACAACATAATTCTCTAACTCTTCTCTTAACTCCTTAAAATCCAATTTTATGTCTCAATACTTTCATATAACCAAATACAACTTTAAATATCAAGGTTTCCTTCAATTTCAACATGCAATTAGTGATAATGATAACAACAACAACAACAATCAAATCCAATGTATACAAAAACAACTCTAAAAAATCGGCAATAACCTTTTCAATCGGCTCAACAACCTCAACAACAATCACATGCAATCTTTTATTTTCAATTCCTCTTTAACATGAGTTTATCTCTTAGCTACAACATCATTTAACTCCAATAACTCAAATAATAATAAGAAATCTTACCTTAATTTTTGCCCAAAACAATCCTTATATTTCGATCACTGCCCCATTTCCTTTTGCTCCATTTTTCACAGTTTCTTCAACTTATATTGACATGCATGTATTCTATATGTTTAATCCATCATTCTTACATGTTTTCCTTCCAAATAATTCATCTCGAATGCTAACGTTTCTGGAGCTTGTTTCTCGGACAGCAATGTCGATTTCACCACTGTTTTGTAGAGTTTCTATGGCTTAGAACTTGTAGAAGAATTTAATCTTGAAAGGGGGAGTTAGCTTGGTGTTTTGGAGGAAAAATCTGTTTGGAGGAGAGAATGTAGAGTGTTTGAAGGGGGGAGGTTCTCGAAAACAAGGGGGAGGGAAATGAGTGGAACCTAGGTGAATCTAAGCATGCAAAATATGAAAATCATGGCTAAAAAAAACGTGAAAGGGGGGTGCTAGTTCCCACAATTGTCCACTAATTCCCACTTATTAAATAATCAATCTCCCACACTTAGTCAATCTTATAAAATCTGAAAATTCGAAATGTTCAACCAACATAATCAATTCCCATCGTCACATTCGTAGTATTCAAAAATTATTTCAGGATCATATTGTAACACCCCATTTTAAACCGGAGTCGAAAACGGGATTCTAGCGAACCCTGCTTAATACAAAGTGTTAGAAAATAAATAAAAGTGTTAAATGTTAAAAGAATACTAAAATTTAAAAGGATTGCTAGGAGTCGCCACCTAATTAATTTGGGTGAATTAGGACACCTAAATGTTAACTAGTTTAAAGTAAACATTAACTCCATTTAATGGTCTGCTAAACTTGATGAGATTCTGGGTAAGGGTTCTTTATTATCCTAAAGGGAAGGGATTAGGCACCCTAAAGGATCCGCTAACTTGCGGTTATCCGTTCAAACCTAGGGTAAATTATCATGTATGTTTAAAATAAAATATTATAAGGATTTCACAAAAGGGTGCATTTCGACAAAGATTTATAAGACTATTTTTTCATAAAAATACATGTAAGCTATGCAAAGATGACTTATCGGCTAAATGCATTTATTTACTAAAATAAATCTTAATTGGTATAGCATAATATGCAAAATGCTTAGGGTGATTTTCAGTAAAAGAAATAAAGTTGTTTAAAATATAAAGTTGGTTTCAAATAGGAGAAAATATGCATAACTTGAGATGTACATATGTTTCTGTCTTTTCCCCTTTTTTTTTCTTTTAAACAAAATAGCAATGCAAAATTAGTTATGGAAAAATATGTATTTGTAACTAAACTTAGCATGATAATGAAAACACAAAATGGTTTATTCCTTAAGAGTTTAGGAAACTGGGTTAGGAATATCGTCGCGAATAATATCACAGCTATGTGAATAATTATGTGAATTAAATGGTTTAGCAATAACTACTAAATAACGTGAGGCAGGTCTAAAGCGATTACCTTAAGAAAATTTCTAACGTCAAACCATTTCTAATGGGGTCAAAGTTTAACTAAGTATACTAATGTTAGTGTAAAGTTAGATAATTAATTACACAAATAAAGGGGCGGGGTAGAAAATTTAAAGAGAATTCGAAGACACGATGGTATATCGTTCCGCCTGTGATTTGGAATTTCTGATGCGGATAGAGAATGCACATAGATGCGGATGAATGCAGATCTTTAGTTGATCAAAGCGCGACGAGTCTCGCGATGAAACTCTTCGTTTGGCTCCGGTGCATTTCATGTAAAACAAATAAAAGATAAGGATTAGCAACCAAACTTTGACAATATATGCATAGGAAAAGAGGTAAATAACCAATCCAACACAGTTCATCTTTTCAAGCCTTTTAAAAGTAAATATTTCCAACAATCTTAATCTGAGCCCACTTTTAAACGTCCCCAAAACAATTTAGTACCAATTTAATATGTTTTAGGCTTCTATGAAGCGATCTATTCACAACAATAAAACGAGACCCCATTTTAATTTTAAACAGACCAGAATCTGATCTTGAACAAACTAAACATGAAGAACCTAGTGATAACAACCTACACCCAGCAGATTTTAATAAATGGTCTCACACTGGCACATGCTTTTAATCATGGCAGCTAACAGTCACACAAAGAAAATGGGCAAGGGTAAACATGTATGACAAACCATGGTAAGCAAAATACTGGAGCCAACAGCTCTTGACAAATAATTGGTTTGGTAAGACACACATAAACCGGATAGCGGTGGCGAGAGATAGATAGGCATACAATCGATTTAGGACAAGTCAAGTATATATATGTCCAGACCATTCAATGGACTGACATGGCAAGCCAAATGACTAAAGAGGTACTGCATATCATCAGGGGTGTATTTCAGCACTTAGACAGACAAATACAGTTTAACGGTTAATTCAGGATGTGAAGATGAGCAGCTGATCATTTAGAGTAACATTTTAAAAGGTGCAGAGCTATCTGGCCTAACTAAATGCACATTCAATCACTATGTTGTATACTAAACATGCAATTCTGACATCACCTTTAGACATACCAGAGATTAGTACATTCATATAGTTTCAAGCAGTGCAGAAATCACGACCATATGATTCATGCGAAGTAAAATAGTGTATCTTTCATTTCTTCAAAGCAGACATACAATAGGATATACACAAGAGGGCAGAACACATTCAAAGGTATGCAGGCCGGTCGGCAAGATAAAACATGGCTCAACCTTGATCGTTTCTGTCTGAATAAGTCAATTAACCCAGATTCTAACATATCTTGCCATTCTAATCTAGACAAGGTTTCGGTAACTCAATAAGTCATCTACCGCATAGTCAAACAATGTGGGATCTCAGGAATTAATACACGACTCATGCAAGCTTTGGCATATCCTCAACAACTCATTTTATTTAGACATTCGAACCGATACCAGTAATACACAAACCGATCGGAGAGTATAAGGATCGAACGATGGTCTATTACAAAATACTGATTTATAATCCCTCACCCCCCCAATGGATATGGAAAATCAGGAACACACATGGGTAACTTAAACAGCAAAATAAACCCTCAACATTCAGACGAACCACATAACAAACAAAATCTTTAGTTTATCAACCTCACAGTCCTCAAACATCATCTTCAACGTCTAACACATTTTCAACACCACTCGCGCGAAATACATAATCGACCGAAACTAAGAGGGAGTTGATTTTACCTTCTCCGGGCAGCGAATCGGGGCAGCGTGTCAAGTCGTCGATTCACTCGGAAATGGCTATGCGAATGAAAAATGATGGCTTGGGTCTTTCGACTGTTCACGGGTGTTCTTGGTCAGTGTTTTACTGCCAAAATGTCACCTTTTGAAGGAAGAGGTTTCAGACTGTGTAAGGGTTTTTGCCTGCCAGGATCCGATGCCATTGCATGTATGGACTAGCTCCTTTTATAGCCCTTCCCTGGGTTCTAATTTTGGTCGGCTTATAAAGGCTGATTTTGTGGACGATTTTAGGAAAGATTTGGTATGCTTTATTATGGTAAACTTGAAAACGATTTGGGAGATTTTGAGGAATCGGAAGATTCGTGGTGATTTCGAAGTTCTTAAGGTAAGTTATTCTTATGGGAAGATTGTAGCTGTCTTTGTTGGCTATTTCTTCGCGATTCGCGGCGGGATTGACGGGCTGAGGGAGATGAAGGCAGCGGCGGCTTTCCCTAAGTTTTCTAGGTTTAGGTCTGTTCTGGGGGCTGCGTTTTGGACGATGGGATGAGTTGAGAGAAGGTCTGCGGGTATAAGGGCGTGTGGGCTTGCGTATAAAGGAGAAACGAAATAAGGGGTGTTGGGCTGATCGTGGGCGGAGTAAAGAAAAGCGGGCACAGGCGATATAAGGGTTAGTTGAATGCGTTTGGGTAGAGTTTAGGTATTGGGTATTAATTCTAGGTATTAGTTAGTTTTAGGCTTAGTTAATTAGTGATAAACCAATTTAATAAATTGTGCTTAAATTATTTAGGTGTTCTATTAGCCTAAGTTTGAGTTTTAAAATTATTACAAAAATAAAGACGGGCGTGCTATTAAATTAATGCTTAATACTTTAGAATGCGGTACTATGACTTAAAATCTTATTTATTGCATTATTTATTATTCTTTAAGCTAAAATTAAATTATCTTAATATGACTCTAGGTGCTTTATTAATCTAATTGTTATAGTAATAAATGCGGGCGTGGGACTCTAAGTGCTTAACATTCTACGTAAGGCGCGGCGCCATTACTAAATTGTTTATTTATGCCTGTATTAATGTTTTATTGCTGCATTTTATTATAAAAAATCATAAAAAATTATTTTACAAAACTAGTGTAATTTGATAGTTAATGACTGGACAGGAGGGTCAAAATTGGGTGTCAACACATATCCTTTGTATACTAATTTTCGTATTAGCATATGTAAATATACTTTGCATCCAATATTCGAATCTTATTTTCTTAATTACGTTCTCAAATTATTGCCCTAAGATTACGAGGTGTAACAGGTCTGAAAGTAAAAGGGGTTAGGATAGATAATGAGACAGAGTTCCTCAATTATGTCTGCTCTATTCTATTTGATCAGTTAGAGATTATACACCAGAAGTCTTGTCCTTACTCTCCACAGCAAAATGGAGTAGTGGAGAGAAAACATAGACATATATTGAAAATAGCAAGGGCCATCAAGATACAAAGTCACTTGTCAGTCAGATTCTGGGGTGACTGTGTTGAAACTGCAGTACATGTGATCAATAGAGTTCCCACTGTTGTATTGGGAAATATTTCACCATATGAGAAGCTATTTAAAAAGGTGTCATCACTTACTCATCTAAAGGTGGTTGGTTGTCTTTGCTATGCTTTCAACTTGGTGAGGAAAGACAAGTTTGAGCCAAGGGCCATCAAGGTTGTACTACTTGGCTATGCAGTAAATAGAAAAGGTTACAAGTTATTAGATCTGATTAATGAGACTGTGTTCATTAGCAGAGATGTCACATTCCATGAGAATATATTTCCTTAACAACAGATTAAGGAGATTGGAGTTTCAGATATTTCCCAACATTTTAACTTTGACCTGTGTGCTGATGATGAACAGGTGATACCACATGCTGTCTCAGTGGAAAGTGTGCATATTGATACTCATACAAATGTTCCTGTCCATATAGAAGAGCCAGCAGTTGTAGATGCAGGTTCAAATAATGGTGTTCCAGATTCTCATGGTGAATCTAAAAATGAGGATACATTGTCTGGAAATGCAGTTGAGGATGAAGATACAACAGCTATCAGAAGAAGATCCACCAAAGAGATGCGGACTCCAATATGATTGAAGGATTTCATGCATCCAGTCAATCAAGCTGGATGTGCATATCCAATGTTAGATGTGGTGAATTATATTGGTCTGTCTGTTCAATATCATGGGTTCCTGGTTAAAATCTCAGCAGAGCATGACCCACATACATTTTATGAAGCAGCCAAAGACCAAAGGTGGGTTGAGGCTATGCAGTCAGAGATTAAGGCTCTAGAAGACAATAACACTTGGGAAATAGTGGATATGCCTAAGAACAAGAAACCCATTGGATGCAAATGGGTGTTCAAAATCAAATACAAAGCCACTGGGGACGTAGAGAGGTTTAGAGCAAGGCTTGTAGCTAAGGAATATAGCCAGAAAGAAGGAGTCGATTACCATGAAACCTTATCACCTGTGGTTAAGATAGTGACTGTTAGAAGTGTTATCTCTGTGGCAGTTACTAAAGGATGGATAATTCAGCAAATGGATGTGCTTAATGCATCTTTGAAGGGGGATATCAATGAAGAGGTGTATATGAACTTGACACAAGGGATTGAACATAAACAATGGAAGGTGTGTCGATTGCTTAAGTCATTGTATGGGCTTAAACAAGCCTCTCGACAGTGGAATATTAAATTAATAACTGCTTTAGTTTCCTCTGGTTTTGTTCAAAGTAAAATTGATTACTCTTTGCTTATCAGAAGGGATGGAGACAAGATAGCTATGGTGTTAATATATGTCGATGACCTTCTCCTGACTGGGAATGATCAGGGGATTATTAATGAGACAAAGGCTATCTTAGAGCATCACTTCAAGATTAAGGATCTTGGTGAACTCATATACTTCATAGGTTTTGAGTTTGCCAGGAACAAAGAAGGGATAGTAATGCATCAACGAAAGTATTCTTTGGAGATCATTGAGGATATGGGTTTAACAGGCTCTAAACTTGTTACTTCACCTATGGAGGCTAATGTGAAGTTCACTTCTGATGATTACGATACTCACATTCAGAAAATGATGCCTGAGAAAGTTGGCAATGCAGATGAGCTACTGAAGAATCCAGCAGCATACCAGAGGTTGATTAAGGCTGCTTTACTTGACTAATACCAGGCCAGACATTGCATTTCCAGTGCAGTGCCTGAGTCAATTTATGCAAGCTCCAAATCAGTCACATATGCTTGCGGCAGAGAGATGGTGAGATATGTAAAGCATGCTCCAGGTATGAGAGTGTTCATAGCAGCAGAGGGGAGTAATGTCTTGTCTGCATATTGTGACGCAGACTGGGCATCGTGTCCAAATACTAGGAGATCAGTCTCAGAATACTTAGTCTATTTTGGATCTTCTCTCATCTCTTGAAAGTCCAAGAAACAACAAACAGTCTCTCGCAGCTCCGCTGAATCTGAATATCGAAGTGTTGCAGCAGTGGTGGCTGAGATTGTCTGGATTACTGGACTATTTTCAGAATTGGATGTCCCTTTGCAGCTACCCATCTCAGTTTCTTGTGATAGTAAGTCGACAATTCAGATTGCTAACAATCCTGTCTTCCACGAGAGGACCAAGCATATTGAAATCGATTATCATTTCATTCGGGGGAAAATCCAACCAGGCCTGATCTCCACCAGACACGTTGCATCTAATGATCATCCTGCCGATATGCTTACTAAAGCTCTTTTGCCAGGACACCATTCTCATCTTCTTTCCAAGCTAGGGATGAAGAACCTATTCTTAACCCCTAGCTTGAGGGGGGTGTTGAAGTTATTAATGCAGCAAGTAGTATTTAGATTGATGATTAGTGGATAATGGTTATGTTAGTTAGCATGTGGGATCATATTCATATTGGGGCCACAAGTTTATTTCTCATTCCGGATGCAACACCTTTCTTTCTTTCTTTTCTCTATTATATAAATAAGTGCTAACACAACACTTTCATTTTTGAGCTTTCATAATAATATCTCTCAGAAAAGCTTTCATAATTTGCCTCTCAATTAATAACCGACATTGAACAGATTACTGTGTATCTCACATGCAATGAGAACACAGTGACTATTATCACTAACAACATCTAGATTGTGTCAATTAACAGAATGTCATATAAATTGAGATATCGGGGGAGAATGTAATTTCTTTTTCTTCTCAATTTTCAATTTGTCACTTTAATCGCACATACAATAATTTCTCCCGATCGAATATGTTTTAACCAGGACAGTCAGAACGGTATAACAGCTAAAGCCACCGTTTTAGGCCCAAGTTTTGGAAAGCCCCCAAAATTTTACTCTCCATATTACTTTCATAGATAATTTATGATATTATCAATACTAAAATCAGTTTTAAACTGGTATATTCTAAGGGACCTAATTTTAAACTCCAATTAAAAAAATTTAAGACTTCAATCAAATCATGTTCAAATAGCTACTTAGCGACATAAATTTGAGATGATTTAGATAATTGAAATTTCAAAAAATATTGCTTTAATATTGAATTTTCCTTAAAATATTATTAAATTTAGACGATCAGAGTTGGAGAATACCAATATATGTAGAATTTTAAGTAGTCAATGATGGTCAACGTATGTGCAAGATGGTTCAAATGCATATTATAAAATATTTATTTAAAAATAAGAAAAATAAATACATTTTAAGCCTCTTATTAACATTTCGCTTTAGGCCACATAATTAGTTGAGCCGCCCTTGATTTTAACAGAAATGTTGGACTTTAATTAAGAGCTTAAAACTTAAAAATATGCACGGCCATATTGTTCATGAATATATTGCCTTTGAAATTCAATAATGTGAACGTTGGAAATTAGGCAGATGCCGGAAATATTGGTTGGTAGTGTTCAATTAAAAAGGAACAAAAAAGTAAATTACATGGATCTATTCCTATCTTTTTATGTCAATTTTGGTGACTCAAGATAACTCTTTTCTATCATTTTTGGGATGGAAGAGAGTAGGTCATACAAAGAACCAAACACCCAATAAAAAATAATTTCAACATTACATACTAATTCATATACTACTAATCTTGTTATCTTTAGTACAATATTTAGCTTTTAATACTTTTCTTCTCTTTGATATTTTCATCGTAGTTTTTTCACTTCTGTATTTATCGAAACTGCTTTGAAAAATGCTTTTTTAAGTCGAGCGTATTTCGAAAATAGTCTCTCTACTCCCATAAACGGTAGGGATATAAGACCGGTCTAGGTATACCTCATCCTTCCTAGACCATAGTTTTTTTTGGGTTAACTGAATATTTATTGCTAATATTAGGGAAGTACAGAAGTAGTAGATTCTAAGCCATTATCCATGATAGGGATTACATGAAGGATTTCTAAATTAGCTAGCTTCTTACATGAAGATAAAGTAACTATTTTACTAGTGATATGTCCCTCCTGATCTGCTTGTGTTACTGATTTTGCAGCATCCGGTGGTGATAGAGTACTACATAGTTGATTACATATAGAGAGCTTGGAACCTAATTTTTCTAGAACTTGTTAGTTATAAACCGGATTGTAGGTAACGAAAACGGGATTAAAGTGTAATCGAAAGGTTAAACTAACAGAACGTTGAGTCGAGAGATGACTCTCTGTCTTTAAGATACGTATAAATACTTTTATGGTATTGGGAAATAGTATCCCAAGATAAAACAACAACTAATCAATTGTACAACGAAAATACAATTGATCCTAGCGAAGAAGATGAATAAGAACAGATTGCTGAAGAAAGAGAGCGGAAAATGATTTCTGCTTACTTTCTGTATTATCGTTTTTTGTGTGTATGTTCTTGACGATGAACAAGACAGAAAGATAAACTAGTTTGAGTTCTGTGTTCTGCCTGTGCCTTTCTGTTCCGTAGTCTCTATTTTATTTGAACTAAGTGTTCAATTTATTGGATTAGAAAAGGGAGGTCAAAAGTCATAGGGAGGCAATTAAGTCTTGTAATTGTTGGCCTTTATTGCTTTTGAAACGTTTATAACGTTTTGAGCAATTGAGTCTTGTAATTGTTGGCCTTTATTGCCTTTGAAATGTTTGTAACGTTTTGAGCAATTAAGTCTTGTAATTGTTGGCTTTTATTGCTTTCGAAACGTTTGTAATGTTTTGAGATTAAGCTGCCAACTGTTACGTCTATTGGTTTCATATCTGTTGTAACGTTTGTAATTGTTGTAACATTCTGAAACCTTCAAGGACCAGAATGTAAATAGTTAACATTACATGGATCAAAAGGGAAGTTTCGGAAGACATCAATGGCCTTAGCCCCGAATCCAAGTTCACATAGGTCTTCCCCCTTTCAACACACGGGTTACCCCTTGGGGCCCCAAATCCTTACTCAAACTTAGAGTTTATATATTACATAAACTCTTCATCTTTTACCAATGAGGGAGATTTGTCATTTTGGCCAAAAACACTCCATATTTTCATGTCTCAAACATCTTACTTTGTGTACCAATATCTCTTTCATTTCTTAATGAAATTTGACGACACTTAGCACTAACATCATCTACTCACTTAGTAGATTAGGCATGTGCGAAGAAACGACGTTTCTGACATGCGGGGCACACGTGTTTAAGTCATTAAAGACGGGATAAACTCAATCCCTCATTAGTAAAATTTCCAGCAATCCCCTCTTGAAAGAGAATTGGTACACACAGGGTTCCAAAGTTCAACAATCTTTCAGCGGAAAGATATTGCATCAGGATAGGTAGCTTTTAGCTTTGAACCTTCCTTAGTTGATTACCATCGGATTTACTTACTGTGCGGTGAACGTGATGTCTTGAACCGTCAGTGTTTAGTGCAAACCAAGACTGATACCAACATAATAACTCTCCTTATTCATCATCTTCTTATTGTTTTATTCGTTGTGGCCATGGACAACTCTTGGATTCTTAAGTGCGTACAATTGAAGCGGCATATATTCACACTTAAATAGGCGATCTCCTATAAGGTATATTTCTCTACCCCACTCGCAAGTGTTAGGAATCATTAAAAGTTTCAGAAACTTATCCTTTACACATCATGCATGTAGCACTTAGTGACTATCGCGGGAACAACTTTGGAGTTATCTTTATTTAAAGAATGATAATCCGAAGTGCTCTTACTTTAAGTGAAGCGATAAACTGAACCTCTATAGCTTAGTTTACCATTGAACCAAATTCCTGGGATCTCCAGTCAGTAAGGTTGGGTTACCACCATAAAGATTCTTATTGTATGGATTTTAAGTCCATTTCCCTAGGCAAGCAGAATATTTGATCTTTGTGTAAGTCTTTAGTTAAAGAATCCGCTAAGTTATTCTTTGATTTGACGTGATCAATGGAAATGACATGATCAACTGCCTAACGGTCTTATGTCTCCGACGAATATGTCTAGACTTGTCGTAAACAACAACAACATACCCAGTGAAATCCCGCAATGTGGGTCTGGGGAGAGTAAAGTGTACGCAGACCGTACCTCTACCTTGAAAGGTAGGGAGATTGTTTCCGAAACACCCTGGGCTCAAGAGAAATCATGACAAAAAGAAATGTGATTATTTATTCAGTAGGGGTTTTACACATGCATCTATCTCTCGGTACCCTGCCTTGAGCAAGCCTGAAATGTTAATTTTTCAATTTATCTGATAAAAATAGAAATGTGATTATTTATTCTTTCATGTCCAAGAAGCTGTTTGTCTCCATTTTAATCTTGGAGAGTTGTTGTTGTACATGGACAAGTTGTATCAAGAAATGAGATTCTAGTTAGTACTGTAGATTATATCAGCTGATCATTATGTTTGTAGTTTATGAACTCTTTATTAAAAAAATGAGTGTTATTATAAACCACAACAGTTAAAATTTCTGCATATGATTTGTTAAGCTATTTATGTATTGCCTTTGCTTATTGAGTGTCCGGGCAATGACTTTTATTTTATGAAGGTTAATATATTTTCCTTAAATCTACCTACCACTGCTGAAAATCCCAAGTCCATGATGATTATTATTGATTACTAGGAAAAAGATCATACATAGTCATCTTGTGAGTCTATAATAAGTTTTGGATATCTATGATTCTGTACTTTATGTTTCTAACAACGCAAACCGACACTGATGGGTGTGTGATTAACATTCATTCTTCTAATAGTTTTAGAAATTTAACCCAACTAAATGGTCAGCTCACTTCTTGTCTGATCAGTTTGACTTATTCTATGAGCAAGCTAGCCTAGAAATATATTGATGACATAGTACACCTACATGAGATACCATCATCCATAGAATGGAATAGAGATCCATGGTTGGCTTCAACCTTGTGGCAAAACCTACCTAAAGCTTTGGGTAGAAAAGTGAATCCTATTACAACCTTCCATCCTTAGACAGATGACCAATCTAAGAGCCACAATGCTGAGGTAATCCCTTCGATTGTTGGGATAGACATCTAACCCCCCCCCCCCCAAGGCCCCAACCCAATCCGTTAAAGGCCAGAAGAATAAAATTTTCCGCGCCTTATTTACCAAGCTAAGGACTAGAGGAGCATGTTAGGAAAAAATCATTTAAAAAAATAAAATTCTTCATTCTTGGGAAGAGGATGCAGATAGGAATAGGACAAGCACCTTTCACTTTCCGTCCATATATGGTGCTAATATGGTTGGGATGATTTTGAGTTAACTTGTTCAGGTCCATTTTACTATCCTCACCAATAAACTTACTAAAAGAAAGATCAGTTTTTCTTATAATTGTGATGTTCGGACTACCTTACATGCACATCGACTAATTACACGGAATATCTGTTGTCTCCCACCACCAGCACCAGCAGCACAAGTACAGGGTAACTTTGTCAATGAGAAGAATCACCAAATGAAAGCAAGTTCTAATTGCTGAGCATATCCTGGTTTTTAATGTTAAAGGATCAGTTCATTCTGCTACTTTCCAAAATGGACAACGAATACAAAATGAATATGAAAAATGCATCACTAACCAAGAATAGTATCTATACATTACTTCCATATTATCCAAAGTTGGTTGTACATGTGTTTCCCAGATTGTCCCTACTACAATGGAACTATATTGAACAAAAAACCACTGAAGTTACACTTGAAAGAACAATAAATCTCTATCAACCTCTTTCTCCAGCCTCCAAGATCAAATGAACCGACGGTTGCAGCAGGAAATATGGGTCTAGTGTTTTGCTTTAACACCAGCAAGTGAGCCTAACTCTCTGACTGATCCTCCCCAGGCAGCCCGAATATTCTTAAATTTCGATCCATGGATCCAACAGCTATGTACTTCGCATCTGGACCGAATTTCAGACATGTTGCTTTACCTGCATGAGACAAATAGCAGACTCAATAATGATCTAATTAAACATACACGTAAACATCAAAAGCATATGTAGGGAAAAAGAGCAGAGCAGAGACAACTTACCTGTGCCTGACAAGTCGGGGAGGATTTTGACGGAATTCCAATCGGACTTTACACTTGCAACTTGATAAACTCTGATTCAGCACAACATTATGTTGGTTATAGTTCTAACTTCTAATGGTTCAATAGAAAGCTCTAAACAGAATTCAGCATTTAAATACATAATGTGATAGAAAATAGTCATAATCAAAGTAACAATGACAATGACGACTACACTTAATCCCATACTAGTTGGGGTCATAACCAAAGTACAATGACCAAAAATGCTCATTGATGTTTTTCATTTTGGAGGGTTAAAGGTCCTCGGAATCCAGTAAGGGGCTAAGGTTATGCTAAAGGAAAAATACAAGTTAAGCAAAATCAGGACACTTGAACAACAGATGTTCTAAGAGGGTAATACACCTTCCTTATCTAAGACCCAGAACGGGAATTTCATACAGAAGTCTTACCTTATATCTGAGCCTCCTAATGCAAGATAACTTCCACTGTGGTCAAATTCCACTGCAAAGTACAAGAGAAGCAGCAGTTGATTTTCAAAATGCGTAAAAAATTCCCATAGAAGATAAATTTACCTCGGAAAATGTTAAAACTGCATTAATGAAAGACAAATTTAAGATGTCGCTGGTACAATAATCAATTTTAAAAGGAAGTTTGACAGTTAAACCATAAGATTATGGCATTAAGCAGCAACAGAAAGGATAAAGATTGAAGCCTACACAAAAGGAAATGGCCCATATATAATGTGATTTCTAAAGATAGTATATTCATACATATTATAGTTCATCTATAACACAAGAAACTTGTCCTTGAAACTGCTCACTGCGGACTATACAGTAAGATTTTGCTAAACCACTTAGCATTGCCCTTCTGATTAACACAAGTCTTCTAAGATATTTTTCGTGTAAAACTCCAGTAAATGCAGTTGGTGCTATACCTGATTGAGTAGCTGTATCTTCATCATAAGGAGAAAAGGTTCTGAAGTTTCTCAATTTCCGTAAATCCCAGAGTTTAACACCATCTTGAGCTGCAGTCTGAGAAAAAAAAAAGGAAACCCACTAGTTAAAATACTAACATAAAACTCTCTAATGCTAGTTAAAGAATTGTCAACAAAGGTTCATTCAGTAATAGTATACTCACGGCTAAGAAATAACCATTTTCTGAGAAGGAAATTGAAGTTACTGCTCCAACATGGCCATCAAACCTTGCAACATTTGCCTATATAGCGAGCACCAAAGGGGAATCCCAAGGAAAGAAAGGACAAAGAACACTAAGAACACAGAGATAAAAGAAGAGGAATCACATCAGTAACTTATGGAGCTCTTCAGGAACACACACCTGGCTTTTTACATCCCATATCTTGACCTGAGCCACCGAAGTCCCAGCTCCAATGATCAGACCATCAGGGTGAAAAGCTGCAGATGTATAGCCCTCAGATTCTGAAGCATCTGCTACCTGCATTAGAACTTTAGAGCTGACGACTCCAGAAATAAAATTGTATCTGGAAATGAGACACGGAGCAAGATACCTGAGCAAGGCATGAACCGGAACCAAGATCATAAAAGCACCATGTGCCATCAAGAGAAGCAGACACAAAGTACTTATGGGTTGCATGGACGGTGACAGCCTGAACCTGAATTTATTGGTAGATGCATTACAGTTAAAATTCACTATAGTTAATAGAGAGCTAAAATTTCAGACATGGTACCATTCTTATGAGTCAGTAATATTCATACCTCTGAAGAACTCGTATAATATAAAAGAATAAAAGAAGGCAGGGAACAAGGTATCACCAATTTCCATGCAAAATAAATCTCTTATTTTTCCTACAAGCATGTGGAATTGCGTTGAAGAGTTTTTCTTCCTTTTGACCCACCCAAGTTCGTATTCTAAGGTGGAAAATTGCAATTTGGCTACTTCCCCAAACCCCACTTGTGGGATCTGGGGATGTTGTTATTGTTGTTGGTTACTTCTGGTAAATAGATAATGACATCTACAGCCAGATAAGGGCAACTGCCAGAGCAAACAGAAATACCCTTCCAAGTAATCATTAATCTTTTTTTTTCTATAAACTACTAGTAACTGATTTGATGTTGTGAGAAAAATCATGGTGTACAACAACAATTACGCCTCAATCCTAAGCAAGTTGGGGTTAGTTACATGACTCCCCACTGTACATGTTGCTCCATTTAAACTCATCAGACCAATAAAAATAAAAATAAAGCGTACTGGAAGTTCTCTATATTTACTATATCTCTGGCAGGAGTGCAGGACTAAAAGACTCCTAGAAACAAGTATAATTTTTTTATTTCATTGTACCTATTTTTCGCTAATTCAGCATGATTTCAAGAGATTGTAGGTCATTCGAGACAATTTCCTTCCATTTGATTTTTGGTCTATCCCGTGTGACCTTTACAAATTACACAATATATCTACACCATCAGGGATTTTGCGGGAGCGGCAAATATGTACCAAAAACAACAAACAAGGCCTCAATTCTACCACTTCAAATGCTCTCATATTTCTCTATCTCCAATATACTCACCGGAAGTCCAAAGATATGTTGGTGGTCCGCCTTACTCCCACAATCCCCACAACCACAACCCTGGTCACTAATCACTTATCAAGTAAGAGGAACTCCCCTCCAATCCACCTTCTCCCTCTTGGAAGACCACCTCATTGCCTCCTTCAAATGGAAATTGGATCATAAACATTGAATTTCCCATCACTAAGACTTTCAATCCTGACTTGATCAGCCATATGCTTCAATGACCCACAAAGTTATAACATCTTGATCCCATTTTTCTTCCAAGAACGCCTACCAGATAGTTTCCACAATACAATTTTTCTTTTATTTATGTTCCATAGATCACCTGAACCAGGGCTTGCATTCGTCATCTGCTTTCTAAAATCCACTATCGATTACAAAATGCAGGCCAAGCAGCCATATCTTTCTACGACTTCACGTTTTTTCGAGCTGAGAAGCAGTCCTCTATAGAAGAAGAAATTGTTGTCCACTACTCAAATATTGCCAATAGATAGGAAAAAATCTGGAATCACAACGCTAAAATCGCCTAGTCCCTTCAACCTCCAATGATAACAGAGTGCAGGAAATGTCTTAAAACTCACAGAAAAATACCGAACAACAACACTAGTCAGGCCAAGGAGTCCACTCCCATAGATTAGCTTCCTCATCAAAAGCTCATTGTCGTGTGAGGATCGACTTGTGGATAATACCACCTTCTGACTTGCATGTTTGGGTGCGCTTGACTCCAGCAGTGACTTGGCTCCTTGGGTTTTACTCGCTTGGATGTTCCAACTTCGAAGATGCAGTAGGCATTCGAAAAAGGTCGCCTGAAGTAGCTATCTTCTCTCTCCTCTCTCTCTAGGGAAAGAAATGCCCTGCTCATTTGTTCATACTGCTTCCCCACAAATATTAATGGCGAAATATAGACAACATTATGTCCAACTACAACTAAGCATCAGTCCAGTGGAATGACTTCCATCCCAATCTTTCACCACTTAGGCATGGATCTCTTCCAAATGATGTTCCTGCCTAGGTAAGAAACATTTAAAGGCAAAAACCTAATGCGGTGGACGAATATCAAAACTACCAACCGAAAGGTGCATTCTAAGTTTGAGAGACCAAGCAAAAGTATGTCTTCCATTTTTTTAATGAAGGCAAAAGAATGTTTTCCAATTCTTTGTAAGGGCAAAAGAACACTTTCCATAATCCACCTTAATTAGTACAAATCCAGTAGGATAACTTGTAGCACTTTGTTCCTAAAGTATTTAAGAGGCCAAACAACATCATAACTTTCACTATTAATAAATGAGATATTAAGATGAAGTACCTCAGCATTGTGGTCCTTCAAAGTAAGCCTACAGTCATAATTTCCATTTTCAGAGCTTTGCCACAAACGAACTGTCTGCAATAGTCAACTGCAGAAGTTTAATAGAATATGGAAGGCTGGAATAAAATATGGAGCAGTTATGCAATTGAACTACAAGATATATCCTTCTTTTTTACAGTTTGTTTTACTTAGTTGGGCTAACAAACCCATCTAAATTGATAAGTAACATCTGAGACTAAGTTGTTCTCTCGTTTCATATATACCACTTTCCAACCCTAACTCAACCAGATCTTAACCTCGAATTGAAGGGACAAAGGAATCATTAAAGAACACGTCTGACCAGCATGCCCTTTATCTTTATTAAGCGTTCTGTTCTTTACTGCATATCAAATACTCCCTCCGTTCCAATTTATGTGATGGTGTTTGACTGGGCGCGGAGTTTAAGAAAGAACGAAAGACTTCTGAAACTTGTGATCTAACATGCCATAGATATTTTTTTGGCTATAAATCATTTTATTAAGAATACAATGGGAATGTAAAAATTAGATTATTTCTAAATATATACATAAAAAGATGTCATTCTTTTTAGGACAGACTAGAAAGAAACGTGTCAAATAAAATGGGACAAAGGGAGTAGTTAAATTTGTTGCAAAGCAAACAGTCACCAAATATGTCAGATTTAAAGAGAATCTGTACTTTAACATTTAAATCTTGGATACAATGTATTTCTATATCCTTCGCAAGTAAACCGACCTTTCATTAATTCCAAACAATTATTACCACTCCGTCCCACCAGATTGTAGGAAGCATTGAGAGAAGTAAATGTTCTCCAAGACAAACAATAGTTGATTTTTCAATGAAAACAAGATCATGACAATTGAATCCAGAAAACAACACACGGGAAATATACAAGTCAATTGCAACTTCGGATCAAAGAGAATCAATCAGGTTTACCTTATCTGCAGAGCCAGTAACTACTAGTTCACCCTCAGCAGCAAATCTGACACTGGTAACCTGCAAAGAAAGAATATGAGCCACAAATTCTTTCCCAGGTAAGGTTAATAAATAAATAAGTATTTATCAGGATATCAGAGAAGGAGAGTATCATGAATCAGAAATTCTTTCTAGGAAAAAAAGATAATGAAATATGTAAAAAGATAACAGACCCTCTTTGAGTGACCACTTAGTGTCGATACAATCTGTCCTGAAGGTCGATCAAAGACCACAGCATTTGAATCAACTCCACCAGTAGCAATGATATCCTGATACAAAGTATAAAACAAATTGAGCTACCAATATTAAGTTTGGTGATAAATCTTCTACATGCAAAGAAGACATAACCTCTAACGCAGATAACAAAGGTGCACATTGAATGTCTAATAAGTGACAGTATTTGACACCAATCAAGTGTGAGTGTATGTTTTTGCAAAGTACAATGTATATATTTAAATTTGATCACGATAAATATTTAATGTGAAGATTCAACAACAGGGAACATCCTCGAAAATATGCATAAGTTCTAGCACTAGACTTAACCCAGCCACTGAAAATAATATAGTACAGTTTACCAGTAAAGTACTTTGCTCACTCAACACAATGGTTTTGGTTGAAAGAATCCAAGAAGTAATCTTAAGATCCACATCTTTGGTCCTAATAAAAGGTTAGTGACCTGTGATTAAGCAGGAATACAACAATAATATTGGCTTTCAAGATATCATTAGCTTTTCTACATCATACTTACTATTTACATCACTCTAAGAGGGATATGTGGAGTCTATCAGATAGCGCACCTCTACAAAAGAGTAGCCATTGTTTGAGAATGTACAGAAGGGTAATAGCTTCGCAAGTTGGACAATAAACGTAAGTATTTTCCCGATTAGTACATTTCCACTTTTGTAGAAAACAGGAAAATGCAATCATAATCAAATTGATCAGTAGCTTGGTCTTGTGTATGAACAAGGATGTTAAAGGAATAGCCATATGAACAAGAATGGAGAAGGAATCATTAAAAATAGTCCAGATAAAGATGGAGCCCATACCTTAGGATAATAGATATCCAGAGACAAAATTCCTGGTTTGTTGGTTTTGTGAAGAGGATAACTATTCAGTTGGGTATATCTCTGGACATCATCCACAGGAGCCAATGTTGCAGGTATCTAGATGGCAAATGAAAGTTGTATAATGATTATGCATTCAGACAGGGGAAAGGCTAAATAGCTCATGTAACAGTGACTTTGAAATGTTCAGATATTCATTTGAAAAGAGGAAAGCATACAAGCAAGAACATGAAGTAGGAACGGGAAAAGAATATCATAACAACATCCATCCTGTTTATAGAGTTTTTGTCATCACAGATATTACCTGTCGCCTTTTCCTTTGTTGTGAAAGAGCAGCATTACAATCCTGAAGCTCTTTAATAACATCGCCTGATATTCCTGGGCGAATTTTCTTACCGCTAGGACCCATCTCCTCTTCCTCCGCAGCTATTGGTACAAGTTGATAACACAAATCAGAAAGATGGAAAGAAAAGATGGCGTATTACAGACCTAAAAGTTTAAAAAATCAAGGACCTCTTTTCCCGTTGCTTAGAGCAGCACCATTAGGTGCTATTGTAATTGCTGCCATGGGTACTTCTCTTTCAGCCTGTGCAAGCAATGCTCTTGCCTCATCCCTTTCCTTTTTCAGCCTAGCAATTACACGGCATGCAGCATCATGCTGCAAAGACAGGGCAGATATCTCCAGCAAAGAATGCATGACATTTTTTTATAAAGATCAGAGAAGACGAGATAAGACATGCAACACATAAACGGCAAACAAGTAGGCAACAGAGGAATATGAAAGAAAGGGAAAGGAAAGCTTGGATCAATCATCCCCGATTACAATCATATAATATGAGAAAGAAAAAATTTGAACTACAAAAGAATTTTTAAAAAATGAAAAATATGATTGAGTTTTTTTTGTGCTACAGCTATAAAATATTCACCATTCTCAAGAAAATCATTTAATTCATTCGTGATGATATGCTCAAAGATATGCTATCCATGAACTCCTATCAAGCCAAACAACCTCTTTAAACAAACAAGACTTCTTTATTTACAAAAAGGAATATAAGAAAAGGAGCTAAAATTCTTAAACTTGTCTCAATGTTTTGAAAGATGTTCTATATTACCTGATATAGAGCATGACTCAGCTCTTGCCTTGCAGTATGTAATTGCTGTTCCAAAGCAAAATTGGATAGCATCAAACCGTCCCACTCCTACAAGACAAAAATAAACCTAAGACTTTAGACCCATCAATCTAAAACATAAAGAGTTTTATATAACTATATAGCAACTAAAAAGGAATCTAATATTACAGGTACGCATTTGAGTCCAACTACCACGGGGTAACCTGAACAGAGAATTGTGTATGGAATACATGAAATTAGACTGTGCAGGGTATACAATTTTTGTATCTGATAATACATACGTGCTAACGGAAGTCAACTAAGAAGATAAAAAGATATAACAACCAAACACTAAATAAAGAACAGCAAAGGACATCAAATTAGAAGAATGAGTACCTAAAGCACACATAAAGCAACTGAGTTCAGTCAAACGGTTACAAATAAACACTGCACCACATTTCAAGCTGCTGAGTTCAGTTCCATAAATCAGTCTTGAAGCCTTTATTTAAAACCTTCAAGAACTGAATTTGTTTTGGCAAATTTTATGTTTTTGATAACAACAATCAGATTTTTCCGAGATTCTCTCTCTTCTTCTTTTGATAAGTATATCAAGGATCTCTTTCTCCTCTAAACAATTGCAGATACATCACCTTTAGAAGGAACATTAATGAATGGGAACTTGACAGCTATTTTAAGCTTATCGCAATTGCTTAACAGCTCTCCTCCTCTAAATCAAAACCAGACACTCACATGTAAAGAAACTTCCAAGGGTATCTTTACCATTAAAAGCTGTTATGCATTGTTTGCAGACCCAGCCACCATCCCTCAGCGGTTATGCAAGAATAAGGACCCATACGAAGTGAAATGGCTTTCTAGGTTAGTAGCTAATGAGGCTTGTCTTACCCTAAACAAGCTACACATAGGGTAACAAATGCTGCATTTGCAAGGACAAAGAGGAGGACATTAATCATTTGTTTCTTCACTGCAAGTACACAAACAATTTTGGCATTTTGCTTTCAATTTATATCATGGGTCTAAAGTGGTGCATTCTGTTTCTACCTTTCAGTTTCTTCAAAGTTGACATAGAAAGGATCTACTCAATGCCTCGTTTACTTACAGGAGCACTATTCTAGCTGCTACTTGGTGAGCCATTTGGAAGGAAAGGAACATAGATTTAGACTTTCTTAGCTCATTAGATAACTTGTAGTGGCACCACTATGTTGGTTGGCATTCCCTTTTTGCTGGTAGTTCCAATATGATACACATTATCTATCAAAAATAGATTGATCTGATACTAGGCCTCACCTCAATGCTTTTTTATTTATTTATGTTGCAAATAATGCATAGAAAACGAATGCAGAAAATCTAGGATCAGAAATACATACTATCTGAAACATTCCCAACATTCCAGGAATACTGGCGGCCTGCACAGGTCGGGGCTTCACTATCTGCAAAAGGTTCCAATTAAAGGAAGCTCCACTGTGAAAGTCCATTTGACATCATATGGCACAGAACTTCAGAATTGATGTCAAATACTACAAGAGAATCATGCTAATAAATTTCAAAATGATTTGTACCTTGCCAGTTTTAACTTGAACAATGTCATCCATTGTCAGTGGCTCTCCAGTGACCGGACATTTACCATAATCCTATACAAACAAAAAAAGTACAGAAGGAACAGCACCATGCAAACATGAGAAAATGCAAAATAATTTTCCTCATAAATCAAATGTATTTATTAATGTTACCCCAAGTTGGCGTTGTTGTACAAATTTACATCATACAAGCACGACTTAAACCTCCCAAAAATCTAAAAGATCATCTATACATGTCAGAATTTCGTGTATGCACCAAAAATAAGGTAGGCAAAAGAGAATCTTACACGCATCAATGAACTCTTGGTCCCTCTAAGAAAATGATTTCCCTCTACATAATCCCCCCCCCCCCCCACACACACACACACACAAAAAGAAACAAATGCAGTATTTACCTAGAAATCATAAGATAACATTAAATTTTTAAATAAAAAATTATGTGTAGACATGAAAAATCTTATGGGATTAAGTCCATAGAAAATTTGAAAAATTTCCAACAATCAAATTGAAAATTAAGCATGTAAGTGCATTAAACTCTCTGTTCAGTTTTTCCTCTGGAAAGAAGCTGACTTGGCACAAATCAATGATAGGAAACATCACATCAAGCTAGCTATCAACATAACCCCAGGTGAGTAATATTAGTTCAGGAGGAGGGGCAGAGATGGAAGTTCGAGGAGATAGAGACCACCAACTCCAAATTGTGCTAAATAATGGGTAGAAGTGTAGTTTACATAATAAGAATTTTGGGGTCTAAATTTCTTTACTACAATCAATCATCATATTAAATTTAAGGACCTGTCTTACACTAGCTGGGATCGGCTATATGAGTCTTCTATTATTCATTCCTCTCTACTCATGCCCATTCCATTCTTTTATTAAACAATTCTTCTTTACTAAGCACTTATAAAACCCTCCATTAATATATATTACTCCCTCCAGTTCATAATAAGTGTCCACTTAGCCTTTTTATTTTGGTTCAAAATAAGTGTCCACTTACATAATCAAGAAGGAGTTAATCATTTTCTTCCAATTTACCCTAATTAGATAAGTGATTTTTTATATAATCAAGAAACTACACTAATTACGTACTAGTAGTATTAATTAAGGATAGTTTAGTCACGATGCCTATTTTTTCTAGGAATTAGCATTTTCTCAAGGGGTGTGCAAAAGGCTAAGAGACCACTTATTTTGAACCGGAGGGAGTATCAGAATGTACCAAACATGAATATATTACTTATGCGCGGGAATCTAATACATGAATAACTTAGCTCCTAACCAGCTACCAAACGACCCTTAGTACGACTTTAAAAAAAATGATTTACTTTACCTTGAATTATGGAGAAGAGGCAAAACAGTTTCCATAAAAACAACATATACAACATATACATAAGTGAATTTCATATTTATTTTCCACTAACCAAACGAACATGAGGCAATAAGTAAGAAATTCACAAATTTTCAGGAAAACATTTTCCTCCATACCAAACACACCCTTACTGGAAAAACAATTACCTTACACAACTAAACGAAAGTATACAACAAACTAACCGAGATGTGTCTTTCGATTAATCGCTTCTCGAAAAGAAGTCCGGATTTCGCTGACACTACCGGCTCTTCCGGTACCTCACCGGAAACTGTACGGACAATTGAAAAACATAGAGAAACATATCAGAGACAAACAGCAATAATTACATATAAAAGGGATTGAATTGAGAGTTACTTGAACAGTTCATTGTTGAAATTGTAGTCCTAGGGTTTAGGGCTTAGAGAGCTCTCCTTGATGAACAGTGAGAGCAATGAGGAAGAGGGGAAAAAATCAATTTTTGAGGGGTTTTGTATGATTGTAAAAGTAGAATTGATACCCGACCCGAAGTAAAACGGACAGATAATGACCCGCTTCCTCTTATAACTATACTGTAGGATGGCACTTCGTTACAATTTTGTGGATTCCGCACTCACGTATAGGTATAACTTTGACGGGTAATAGGCGGTTATGGATATAACTTTGGCTGAGAGTAGGCGGGTATGGTTAGGTGATTGATTTGCAGTCATACCCGCCTGACCCACCCCGCATCCAACGGCCGTTCCAAATCCATCGGCCCGCCTTATACCCGCCAATTATAATTTTATTTGTACAATTTTATATTTATCTAAAACCTAAATAATTTGACATATATAATTTTAGCAGCCCATAATTCTAGTAGTATTAGATATTCTCATGTATTTGCAGGTTGATAAAATGACAAATGAATTGATTATAAATATGGCTGGCGGGTACTGACGTGTGGCAGATATCCTCTTCAATGGTGGAGCGAATGTGGAATTAGGAATATACCCGCCTAGGCGGGTATGGATGTTGAAAATGTATCTGCTACGGGTGACGGGTAGGGATGTTGAAAATGTATCCGTCTCAAATGGCGGGTAGGTGACGAATATAAAATTTTCTGACGGGGGAGGAGTACCTTCACCCGCCCCACCCCAATTGTCATCCCTCTCGAGGCTATAGTTTAAGAGGAAATAACGAAAATGGTCTGTTATGTTTGGAGGTAGATTCAAAATGGTCCATTAAAGATATTGTTAGAGCAGTTTTGATACTCTAAGTTTGACAAGAGTTATTACTTTGGTATCTAGGAACTGTGAAGTTAACCAGAAACACCAAAAAATATCGTGAAATCCATGAAAAAGGCAAAAATTGCACCAGTGCCGTCTTTCAACCCGTGCGAGGTGTGCTACCGCACAGGGCCCCGAAAAATAAAAAAATTTAGGGCCTCTTTTTTCATTTTTTATTAAGTAGTATTAGCCAGAATTTACTGTAAGACTCATAATTCGCAGTTCTTAGCCTAATTAAGAGTCAACTTTTATAAATTAAAACAGGGCCCCCAAAGTGTTTTAAATGGCCCTGAATTGCACTATACCTTAGAAATAGATTAAAATAATAGAAAGGGGAAAAATTACACCTCCAAGAGACCACTTTTGAAGGAGATTAAACAACCTAATACCAAAGTGTCCAACAAAAGCAAGGAATGACAAAGGCATTCAATAAAATTTGGGTTAAAGCAGGCTTAGTCTAGAATGAATATGCAGTCATTTCATATTAGAATTTCATGGTCTTGTTTGCTCAATGTAAGCTGATGCTGAATGATCAGTGGAATATATTTTCCAAACTTTAAAACAGAATATATCTTGGGTTCTAACTTAGCTGATCAGAATATAGATTTTATATATACTTTAGTTTGGTGTTATTGCCAAAAGAAGTAGAAGGCTAGATGTACCTAGCTAGAGAATGTGTGCTTTCTAATTATAGTTTAATCATGAATAACACCAAGTGCATTATTTTACCATATTTGCTATACATTTGCCCCAGCATTAGCCAACCAGAAGAATATTTTTTGAGCCGTCTTTTGCTTATTACTACTTGGTTCTATCTTGTTTTACTCATTCTGATCTTAATTGGAGAAAATGGGAAAATGAGAGGTATGGTGTGTAGCATTTGTTCTGCCCCCCCCCCCCCCCCTTTTATTTAGGCATTGGTATTTTTGAAATATGTACTAATTTGACTAATTCAAATCGTATCGGGTAGGCTCATTAAGAGGTAAAATGCTTCGTACAAGACACATTTTTCATTTTTTTCTTTAGGTAACGGTATTCGAAAATATGTACTACTGAACTAATTCGAATTGCGTCAGGCAACCTCGTTAGAGGTAAAATGCTCCTGTTAAGACGATTTCATTTTCAAAATTCAAATCCGAAATTTCTAATTTATAAGGATGATGAAAATGTTTTGATCGTATATCCTACCACAATCTGAAGTTTCATTCTTATTCGTTTATGGTTCATAAAGGGTAATTTTGATACAAAGTTATCTAGTTGCATAATATAACTTGTTGTAATTATAAGTTATTGAATATGGTTTAAGAGAAACTTTTAGTTTAATAGCTAAGGTGACTCAAAATTATTCACAGGACTTATATTTCATCAATGTCCTTTCTGCGCTTTAGGCTTTTCAGGACCTCGGATCCAATTAGCCCTCAATCTCATAAACTTCAACATAGATGAATAGATGTCATACGACCGTTAGCTATTAATTATTTCGTATATTGCAGGACCGTTAGCAACATAATCCTTGTATTTGGTACACCTAGTGATTTCGAGTTTAACAAACATAATACATAAACGGATCTAGCTCCTCTCCGTTACCCTTTCTCTTCATTTCGTCAAGTACATATCTAAATAAGAAACACGTGTCTTATTTAACTTTTAAAGGTCAAGATTATATTACATTAACAAATATTGCAACCATAGTTAAGTGAATAACTTTTGGAAAACTACTTTCCAACTTTGGTAAGAAAAATATAATCCCACTAATTTTGATACTCATTAGTATTATTAATTTCATCTTATATCTTACTCATATTTAAATGTTGACTGTACGACATTTAAGCTGAGGTTCGAACAAAAAGAAATCTTTTCTTTTTCAAAAATATTCTTTTATCTTCTCTTTTGTGAAATAAAAGAAAACATTGTTCTAAAGCCAAAATATTTTCGAAGACTGTTGGAAATATTTATTAAACGTGAAATAAAGTAAATTCTATTAATTATGATATGAACAATTGAGAGCTCGCACATAGGAAACCTTGTTTCCACACACGTGCACACATAGTGTCAATGATCAAAATTTCTTTAATGGAAGAGATATTGGTACGTATACGAATTGTTTGAGACGTAAGGTAATATATGGTTATTGGTCAAATGACGAATGATTTCACGTTGGTAAATGAAGGAAGAGATGTATAATGTGTAAAGATGAAATGAATCAGAAATCACCGCGAAATCGAGAAGGGCCGCGGCTCCTCCAAATAAGGGTCGCGCGCCTCGGCGGCCGCGCCTCCAAATAAGGTCGCGGCGCTCGGCGGCCGCGGCTCTGACGTTCAATTCCAGAACTCACCGAATTGAAGCGCCGCGCGCCTCGGGCGGCGGCTCGACTGATGCAGCCTTCGGTGAGTTATCGAATCGGCGGTCGCGACTCTCTCCGCGGTCGCGGCCTCGATCGCTTTCAACGTTGGAGGTGAATTAAAAACTGATTCTTGGGCTGACTTTGGAGTATTTTCTTGCGATATTTCTATATGCTTACGCAAGTGTACGTATCGTTCCAAGTAATATAGTATGTAAGACCGAATATCGTCCATAGAGACTGGTTTATTAAGTACCGATTATCTATCCTATGGTATCTATTTGGTTGACGTTCTTTAGTTTGAGGATTATAACTAAAAATTATAACTAATTGCAGGAAATAAACTAAATATGATTATACTTTGGGTTATAACAGTTATGAAGGAAATAGGGTTTCAATCTCCTCAACTATTCACTCTTTCACGTGTTAATGCAATGCTAATGATTCTTCTTCTTATTAAGATAGCAGGTTAACTAATCTGTCATTATATTCCGGTTAGGACATACAAGAGCTCAACCTTGTGCAGAAAAATTCTATATTTCTATGATAAGTTTTACCACACAAGAGGATTATGAACAATAACATTTAAATACTACACAAGTATCGGGGTTATTCAAATCTCACTTTTCAGACTTTTGATTCGAAATCATATAAGTGATGACAATTAGTAGCTAGTAAATTATCAAGAAATCATAACAATATTGAATAGATCTTAATATGTCAAAGAAGAAATCAATAATCAATGTATTAACTATATGAAAGAGCTTCAAGAAGATTCGATGGAAACTCTACTAAATTAATTAGCTCTTAAACATTGTCATGTCAAGAACTAAATTACAATCCAACATAAACTGAAATAAAGTAAAGGAAATAAAAAGAACTTGAACAAGAGTCTCCAATTGTAGCCTCCTTTTTGCCTCCCCAAAAGTATGATTTGTGATATGGTATATGGTATGAAATAAGGTCAGGGTTTAGAGGTTTTATAGCTGGGAAGAGTTGCCTTTCGGACCATAAAAACTCTGTCCAATTCGGTCCAGGATTCTAAAATTTTCGCGTCGGCACCGCGGTTCTGCTGCCTGGCACCGCGGTGCCTTCGACGGTGATTTTTCGTCCCAGCTACTGGAAATTTTATGCCGCGGTTTTTTACTTTTCTATCACGGTTCCTTAGCACCGCGGTGCCTACCTTTTTTGGCCCGATTCCGCTTGATTCTCCAACTCTGAGCAACTTCTGCAAATTAGCCTTGTAGACCCCATCCGGTTTACAGTGTAATTTTGTCCGAATTTCGTCTGATTTCTTCTCTTCTTTCCGGGATTTCTTAGGTTTCATTTCTTGGCATTTTATTGTGCAACTTCATCCTCAAAAGTAGTATTCTCTCCTTTATAACCGATGTGACACAAAAGAAAGAAAAACAAACCTAATACTATACTAAACACAACGAAAAGAGTAAAATACTTAACTAAAAAGGACTCAAAAGTGTATACAAAATACACTTAACATATTTACTCTCCATTATTTTGCTCATGAATTCAGTCATTACTTGGCTGAATTGTAACTCCAAATTCAAGGCATTCATGGCCATTACTTAGCCATTTTGAGGGTCATCATCTACACACTATAAAATGAGACACAGGGCTCATTTGAAAACACATTTGACATCTTACACTCAACAATTCTCTGAAATTGTCTTCCTCTCTTGCAATCACAAAACACTCAAAGATATTTCTTCCAAAGAAAACACTTGAGTCCCCTTTGCTCATTTGTTTGATTGCTGTTTTATCTTGGGAGATAAGTTGTCATTACAACCGTTGAAAGGATATACGGGGCAATATTATCTTAAGGATAGATCAAGAATTTGGTCGACTCAGCAAACCCTCATACTTGATCATTTCCAGATTTCTAACAAATAGTTGTTGTTGTTATATTCTCGTTCTACATATTACTACTCACAAGCTTAAGATAATATTGGCTATTTCAACAACAACATGACTGGACAAGATCAATTCAACACTGAAAATTCCACCGATGCTCAAGGCAATCCCATTGCCTTCAATCCCACTACTCAAGGCATTAACGATGCCTTCAACTCCACTGTTTTTGGCACTCCTAGTGTCACTACCGAACATGACATTTCTAATGCCTTCCCAACTACTGTTTTGGCACGTCAAGTGTCACTGCCACTATTTTTGGTACGTCAAGTGCCACCGCCACTGCCATTGGCACAACCAATGCCTCCATTGCTGCTCCGGGCACTTATAGTGCCTTTGCTCCTACCCAAGGCATCAACAACAACTATACTCTTGTTGGAGGCATTCACAATGCCTTTGCAACTCTTCAAGGGGGCGCTACTACCCCAACACCTGCTGATTTTCACCATGAACGTCCTAAAAAGTTCATGGGTGCTCACTTTAAGAGATGGCAGCAAAAAATGTTGTTTTTCCTGACGGTTATGAGAATGTCACGTTTCCTAACCGAAGATCCTCCACTAGTTGTGTGAAGTCCCAAATTTGTTACAATAACAATAAACATTATTGTGTCTATGTGATTATGTTATGACCTTATTCACATTCGAGGACGAATGTTGCTTAAGGAGGAGAGAATGTAAAATCCGGAAAAAAATAATAATAATATATAGTTGTGGTTGAGTTAATAAATAAATAAATATATATATATATATATATATATATATATATATATATATATAAGAAAACAATGAATAAATTGCATGGGATAGAGTTAGTGTTAAAGTTGGATAAATAGATAGATAAAATGAAAGTAAGAAAACAAAAAGAAAACAAAAGAAAACAAAATTTGTTACAATAACAATAAACATTATTGTGTCTATGTGATTATGTTACGACCTTATTCACATTCGAGAATGAATGTTGCTTAAGGAGGAGAGAATGTAAAATCCTGAAAAAATAATAATAATATATAGTTGTGGTTGAGTTAATAAATAAATAAATATATATATATATATATATATATATAAATAAATAAATATATATATATATATATATATATATATATATCTTGATTTATTTATATATATATATATATATATATATATATATATATATATATAAGAAAACAATGAATAAATTGCGTGGGATAGAGTTAGTGTTAAAGTTGGATAAATAGATAGATAAAATGAAAATAAGAAAACAAAAAAAAACAAAAGCAAACAAAAAAAAAACAAAAAAGCAAAAAAAACCATGCAGAATGTTATGCACGTTTTTCCCTTCCCTTTACCCCTCCCTTCCCTTTTCACCTCCCTCCACTCTTGGCTTTCCTCCCATAAGTTATACAAGACCCTTACTTATACATTATACTTGGCACAAACAAAGGACTAGCACAAAGAATAGAAAATCGTAAAAATAAGTGACAAGAAGAAACAAACTGAAAGTTTTCAAGAGGCAAGAATAATAAAAACAAATACTAGGGAGCAAGGGTGGTTGTAGCAACCGAACCACAATCTTTTTCACACTTACAAGGTGAGTTTTCTCACTCAGAAATTCTTGGTAACATCCTTTATTTTTAGTTCAATACATGTTAGAATAAGAATTGAGTGTTGAAAAGAAATATTGAACTTTTGATTGTTTAGATAACTAGTTGCGTCATGAACTTTACGAACTGTTCTCACTGAGTTATAATTGTTAGAATTTAATGAAATTCGGAGGAATTATACACCTCTCTAATATGATCATATAGAACCAAAAATGAGGTAAAATGGACGTACGGTTTGAAAGTTATCATAGTTCAAAGTTCCTGCCTTAGATTTGGTCGAAATTCGGAAAGGCATAATTACTGACTATTTTTATTGATTTTTACTTATTAGAATTATATGAAAATTTACATGGTTGTAAATCTCTCTGTTACGGATAGATATATATAAAGATTTATTAAAACGGACTTACGAGTTGAGAGTTATTGTAGTTTGAAGTTGCTGCCTCGGATTCGTCGGAATCCAGAAGGGCAGGACGTTGAAACGTAAAACTGTACTAATATGTGGGGAATATGAAAATTGTTGCTAAATGAAAGTTCTAGATCTCTTTGTTGTGGACATTTTGAGACCTTACGGGGGTCTATCCGACTTACGGATTGAGAGTTATCACTGTTTAAAGTTTCTGCCTCGGATCTATCGAGATCCAGGGAGGGCAGCGAATAAAAGTGTAAAACTGTACCAAATGGTACAGAATATGAAAGGATGGTTCACATGGAGACGTGTATCTCTCTGTTCTCGTCGTTTTGAGATTTTATGGGGCTTGAACGGGTTTACAGATTAGGAGTTATGATTATTCTAAGATTGGGTGTTGTTTAATAAATATTCTGCCGAAATAAATTTCATGTGGCTGTTTTGAGGATAAATTTGTGTTAGTTACCCAAAGTAGTTTTAAATGAAATTTGGTACAGTGAAAGATCCCCGTCTTACCTTAGTTTCCGCTTGAGAAACACCTGAGTTGGAGTTATGGTTAAAAAGTTATAATCGTTACAAGTATGAATGACAGAATGTTAGAAAAGAGAATAGTATTTATTTGATCTTCTGAAAAATATGAAAAGTGAATACGTGTTCACATAGATATATAAATATATAATGGATCGGGTTGCACGCCGCAACAAAATGTAAAGTGAATACGCGTTCACAAATACGTAAACATAATGGATCGGGTTGCACGCCGCAACAAAACGTAAAGTGAATATATGTTCACAAATACGTAAATATAATGGATCGGGTTGCACGCCGCAACAAAACGTAAAGTGAATACACATTCACAAATACGTAAACATAATGGATCAGGTTGCACGCCGCAACAAAACGTAAAGTGAATACGTGTTCACAAATACGTAAATATAATGGATCGGGTTGCACGCCGCAACAAATATGAAAGATGAATACATGTTCACCTATATATAAATATGAAAAGTGAACACAAATATATAAATGTAATAAACATGTGGAAATGCAGGGGAATGTCTTAACGTATAATACGAGATAAAATGAAGTGTTAGTTAAACCGAGAATTTCCTATGAGGAGTTGTTGCATATTTAAAGATGTTGTAACCTGATATGTTTTTGCAATATGCTTATTACGTTATAATGTGATTGCACTTGGAATATTGTGGTGTTACTTTGAATTGCAGTGGTGTTCTCACTCATTACGGTGGTAGAGTGACTTTATTTAACATGTTTCAGGAAAGGGTGATAGAGGAAAGGCTCCACGTCAAGGCTAGCGATCGTCCCGCAGCCTCTTTTCATACCAAGTCCATTGTTTCGGGCTTGGTACTCGTCAGGTTCAGAATGTCAGTTCCAATGTCTCGGGATATGCCCGTGTGGAATGATCTCCCTTCCAACTTAGAATAATCTTTGTCAGTATGTCTATGTAGAAACAATATTTGCACGAGCATGGGCTCGCGTTATGTTTTTTTCATATAAAGTCATAAACATATTTCTTTATTGTTATTTTTATTAATCGTTCCGTATTTGAATATAAGTTCAAATTTCTAAATAAAGAGAATTAAATGGTGCTCCTGGTGGGAAATTATTGTCCAGGTGTCATCACGCCCTAAGTAAAGACTTATGAAAATTTGGGGCGTGACAAGTTGGGGGGAAGACGTGGACCCTCAGTCAAATAATTTGGCGGAAGGGGGCCAAGGTAACCATGTCGCTGACGACATGAGGATGGTTCGCGAAGCATGGAAACATAGTGATTTCATGTGTAGGAACTATATTCTAAATAATTTGTCCGATCCACTATACACGGTTTATTGCACCGTTGAAACTGCCAAGCAGTTATGGGACAAACTTCAGAAAAAGTACAACACCCAAGATGCGGGTAGTAAGAAGTTCATCATTGAGAAGTTCCTGAAATTTCAAATGGTGGACAACAAAAGTGTGACATCCCAAGTCCAGGAATTTCAAATGATTCTACATCACCTGGATTTGGAAGGATTAAAGTCCAATGAACAATTCTTGGTTGGGGCATTAATCGAGAAGTTGCCTCCCTCGTGGACTGTCACGACCCGACCCCAGATCCGTGACCGGTGCCTTAACCCGGGCACCCTTGTGACACAACATCAGAGAAAACCAGCGGAACATAAACTCATAATAAACAACCATAATTATATAAATAGTCTAGCCCAAAATGGTTACCCCAAAAGTACATAAAACCGAACAGTTACATCCTTAAACAAACCAAGTTATGACAAGACTACAGGCCTCTAAGAAGGAGTAACACTATGACGGGACAGGGCCCCGTCATGCCCCTGAATGTACAAAACATCAACAACACCAGGGAGAACTATACCAAAAGTCGAGCCTCCGAAGAAATGGAGCTCCTGACACCTGAGTAAAAGATCCTAGGAATGAGGATCTACCACCTGCTTTCCCTTACCTGCGGCATGAACGCAGCCCCCGAGGAAGGGGGTCAGTACACAACGTACCAAGTATGTAAAACTGGAAAATACAGTAGTAATATCATAAGTCAAAAATAAGCTAGTCATAGATAAAAATCAATTTCTCAGACCGTGCCTTACTAACAATGAGAGTAACAAGTATAAAACTTATAGCATAAAAATAGGAGGCTCACGATCAAAACAGGGTACCTCGCCCGTAGTATCATTAAGCAATCCTACTCCTGGGACTATTTCACCCGCATGGGTCCTGTGGATCCGCATGAGGTCATCCGCCTCGTCATGGGACTATTTCACCCGCATGAGACTATTTCACCCGCATGGATCCTGTGGACCCGCATGAGTACCATCGCCGTACTCGCATGGGACTATTTCACCCGCATGGATCCTGTGGTCCGGATCCGCATGAGTGCAAGCGCCGCACTCGCATCATGGGTAGCAAATCAATGGCATAAATAATAACCCGGGGTTTACCCCGTAATAATATAGATATATAACATAGCTCATCCGGCTATCATACATAACATAAGCACTACCGGCCTATCATATCATACATAAGCACTACCGGCCTATCATATCACAACATAAGCACTACCGGCCTATCATAACATAAGCAAGTTAAGAAATCCCCTAACTTCTTATTAACATTATTAATATATCCTCTCATTTTAGTATCCTAAGGCACTAACATGTCTTTTAATAGAAAATCCGGGAATTCAACCCAAGTACCATGTACTTCTAACTTTTTAAGAAATAATTCTTTTTATAAAAACTCCAAGATATTAATCACCATAGTATCAAGTTACGATTTCTTTCAAGACAAGTCACATTTCCTTTTAGAAATATAATAGGCTTCTAAATCAATTGACTTCATTTCCTTTAAAACCTTAGGCAACCAATGCCTAAAAATCAATTCACCTTTCTTAGTTTCAAATTCTTTATCCGTACTTGTTTTAATTAGAGTAAACCTTTCTTTGTGAACCTTTCAAGAAAACTAATATAACCAACTTCCTATAAAGTCATTATATTAGCGTTATCCCTTTGTCAAATACATTTTCCCTAAATCCAAGGGACTTATACTTTTGAAATGACACAAGTAGCATATACTTTTAAAACAAGTGAAAGATATCAAATCTTGTACGTCTACCGTACTACATAGGTACAACTACTCATGCTCAAGAGATAGGAAAGTTCCACATACCTCTTTGGTCAATCCACTTGCTAAGCTCAACTACCGCAAGTAATATTTCAACCTATAATAATCATGATACGTTTGTTAACCTCTAATCTCAAAGTAGAACAATCCAAGTTCAAAGTCACTAAATTCTATGGAAAATTGGGCAACATTTCCTTTGTTTCTACTCACTTTGCCACCTTTCTCAAGGCCGAATTTATCATCCAAACACCACATTTAAGGCTCAACAATCCAACATTTCAAAGGGGATTACACACCTAAACTTGGGTGTGTAAAATTCTGCCCCATAAGGTACAACAATTCTCTTAACAATTCTAAGGTAGTTTTTTTGCTACAACATGCTCATAATATCTTCTTAACCAATTCTTGCATATCCAAACCACATGTCTTGCATGCAATGACTCTAAGAGCATTATTTACTACCACAAGTTCTTTCTTCTTAACATGCAACACTAGAAACTAATTCTAAAGGAAGAAATGTTACCTTAAAGTTTTAGCCAAACTTATTCCAAATATTTTGCTAGCTTCCTTGCCAAGAACACCACCACAACAACACCAACAAGCTAGCCACAAGCTTCCTTCTTGTTCTTAACTTTTCAGATTTTTCCTAAGGCTAGAATTTCCTTTGGAAATGTAGAGAGAAGGAGGAGCTAATTTTTAGAGAGAGGGAGAGGTTTGAAAGATGACCAAGTCTTCAAGACTTGGTCAATATAAGGCATGCAAGAAAAATCAGCTGGGGGGGGGGGACACTTGTCACCCTCTCATGGCCTTTTTAAAAGAGAAATCAGACTTTCCTAAGTTTTTCCGCCCAAAATCCAGACGGCGCTGCCCGCCTCGGCCAGCGCTGAAACCTCCGCAGCCTCTCTGAACTTTCAGCGCTGCGCCGGCCCGCACCGCGACATCGCAACTTCAGCGACCTTCGATTTCTGCGCCGCGCCTCGCATCCGCGCCACTCGCCGCTTTGTCCAAACACATTTCGTCCGATCACGACCGAACTCAGAATCTCATAACTTTCTACTCCGACGCCCTATCGATGAATGGTTGGTTGCGTTAGAATCTAGACTCACGAACTACGCCAGGCCTTTGAAACACTTAGGAACTCTCAATGTACCGGTCATAACCCGCCAAAGTTGACTAAAACCCGTCCGAACAATCCACAACCTATCCTTAGAAAATTTTAAGTCTTACATGCTTTCAGACGCTCTCATACGTAGGGTCGAACTACTGGTATAACATTCTCCCTTAGAAACATTCGTCCCGAATGTTCCTTCTAGGCTTACTCAAATCACAACATCGACATAGACCTCTTAACTATTCTTTTGCAAAAAAAGAAGCTCCACGAGCCACAACATACCAAGCGTAAATGCTAAATCAAAACTAACAAGCGTAAAAGTGGGTTACCCGGAGGTATAGGAAATAGGTGAGGTACTTCTTCATCATGTCGCCCTCTGCTCCCATGTCATTTCCTCCTGCTCGTTCCGCCATAAGACTGACGGAAGCCACGCTCTTCGTCCAAGTCGTCTAACTCGACGATCGAGTATCGCTACGGACTCTCTCATACGATAACTCCTCCGCTACTTGGACATCATGAACCGGTGCACTCTAGATGGATCTCCAATACATTTCCGCAACATGGACACATGGAAAATCGATGTACCGCCTCCAAATCGGACGGCAGATCTAACTCATAGTAACCCCGCCTACCCTACGGACAATCTGATACGGCCCAATGTACCTTGGGCTAAGCTTCCCCTTCTTTCCAAATCTCATCACGCCCTTCATGGGCGATACCTTTAGAAAAACCCAATCATCTATCTCAAATTCCAAGTGTCGACGCCGATGATCTGCATACAACTTCTGCCGACTCTGAGCTGCCAACAACCGCTCCTGGATAAGCTTCACCTTATCCACTGCCTGCTGAACTAAGTCTGGCCCGACTAACTGAACTTCTCCCACCTCGAACCAGCCTATCGGTGACCTGCACTTCCTCCCGTATAAGGCCTCATAAGTCAAAAATAAGCCAGAGTCATAGATAAAAATCAATTTCCTTGCATTGTGCCTTACTAACAATGAGAGTAACAATTATAAAACTTATAGCATAAAAATAGAAGGCTCACGATCAAAACAGGGTACCTCGCCCGTAGTATCATTAAGCAATCCTACTCCTGGACTATTTCACCCGCATGGGTCCTGTGGACCCGCATGAGGTCATCCGCCTCGTCATGGGACTATTTCACCCGCATGGATCCTGTGGACCCGCATGAGTACCATCGCCGTAGTCGCATGGGACTATTTCACCCGCATGGATCCTGTGGTCCGGATCCGCATGAGTGCAAGCGCCGCACTCGCATCATGGGTAGCAAATCCATGGCATAAATAATAATTCGGGGTTTACCCCGTAATAATATAGATATATAACATAGCTCATCCGGCTATCATACATAACATAAGCACTACCGGCCTATCATATCACAACATAAGCACTACCGGCCTATCATAACATAAGCAAGTTAAGAAATCCCCTAACTTCTTATTAACATTATTAATATATCCTCTCATTTTAGTATCCTAAGGCACTAACATGTCTTTTAATAGAAAATCCGGGAATTCAACCCAAGTACCATGTACTTCTAACTTTTTAAGAAATAATTCTTTTTATAAAAACTCCAAGATACTAATCACCATAGTATCAAGTTACGATTTCTTTCAAGACAAGTCACATTTCCTTTTAGAAATATAATAGGCTTCTAAATCAATTGATTTCATTTCCTTTAAAATCTTAGGCAACCAATGCCTAAAAATCAATTCACCTTTCTTAGTTTCAAATCCTTTACCCGTACTTGTTTTAATTAGAGTAAACCTTTCTTTGTGAACCTTTCAAGAAAACTAATATAACCAACTTCCCATAAAGTCATTATATTAGCGTTATCCCTTTGTCAAATACATTTTCCCTAAATCCAAGGGACTTATACTTTTGAAATGACACAAGTAGCATATACTTTTAAAACAAGTGAAAGATATCAAATCTTAGACGCTCACCGTACTACATATGTACAACTACTCATGCTCAAGAGATAGGAAAGTTCCACATACCTCTTTGGTCAATACACTTGCTAAGCTCAACTACCGCAAGTAATATTTCAACCTATAATAATCATGATACGTTTGTTAACCTCTAATCTCAAAGTAGAACAATCCAAGTTCAAAGTCACTAAATTCTATGGAAAATCGCAAGATTTCCTTTGTTTCTACTCACTTTGCCACCTTTCTCAAGGCCGAATTTATCATCCAAACACCACATTTAAGGCTCAACAATCCAACATTTCAAAGGGGATTACACACCTAAACTTGGGTGTGTAAAATTCTGCCCCATAAGGTACAACAATTCTCTTAACAATTCTAAGGTAGTTTTTTGGCTACAACATGCTCATAATATCTTCTTAACCAATTCTTGCATATTCAAACCACATTTCTTGCATGCAATGACTCTAAGAGCATTATTTACTACCACAAGTTCTTTCTTCTTAACATGCAACACTAGAAACTAATTCTAAAGGAAGAAATGTTACCTTAAAGTTTTAGCCAAACTTATTCCAAATATTTTGCTAGCTTCCTTGCCAAGAACACCACCACAACAACACCAACAAGCTAGCCACAAGCTTCCTTCTTGTTCTTAACTTTTCAGATTTTTCCTAAGGCTAGAATTTCCTTTGGAAATGTAGAGAGAAGGAGGAGCTAATTTTTAGAGAGAGGGAGAGGTTTGAAAGATGACCAAGTATTCAAGACTTGGTCAATATAAGGCATGCAAGAAAAATCAGATGGGGGGGACACTTGTCACCCTCCCATGGCCTTTTTAAAAGAGAAATCGACTTTCCTAAGTTTTTCCGCCTAAAATCGCCTCGCGCCTGGCGCCTCCATGGCTACTGAAACCTCCGCTCTCGAACTTTCAGCGCGCGCTGCCCTGGCGCCACTGCAACTTCAGCGACTTCAAGATTTCGGCGCCGCGCCTCGCATCCGGCGCGCGCCTCGCCGCTTTGTCCAAACACATTTCTGTCCGATCACGACCGAACTTGTAACTCTCATAACTTTCTACTCCGACGTCCTATCGACGAATGGTTGATTGCGTTGGAATCTAGACTCCACGAACTACGCCCTAGGCCTTTGAAACACTTAGGAACTCTCAATGTACCGGGTCATAACCCGCCTCAAAGTTGACTAAAACCCGTCCGGAACAATCCGTCAACCTATCCTTAGAAAATTTTAAGTCTTACATGCTTTCGTACGCTCTCATACGTAGGGTCAGAACTACGGGGTATAACATGGACTGAGTTTATGAACTATCTAAAACTCAAAACGAAGGATATGACCCTAGATGAACTTATTGTCAAACTCCAGATTCAGGAAGACAATAAGAAGGTTATGCCAAAGGGAAAACAACCCGCTGAGGCTAAGGCAAACCTGACGGAAGTCAAAGGGAACTCAAGCAAGAAGCGGAAGTTCCAGAAGGAAGGCAAGCCCCAAACAACTGAAAAGTTCAAGGGAAATTGTAACCATCGTGGTATAGTTGGTCACATGGTCAAATACTGCTGCAAGCTCAAACGTGAGAATAAGGCCAAAGGCACGGCCAAGGCTAACATCGTTGAAGACACGCTCGTCAACGATATGATTGAAGAGTTCTCAGCGGTAGTTCTTGAAGCTAACCTCGTTGAGAATCCGGTGCAATGGTGGCTAGACACGGGTGCTACCCACCACATTTTTTCCAATAAATATGCCTTCTCCACAAATACACCAGTCACAGATAAGAAATTGTTCATGGACAACAATTCTTCTTCAGAGGTGCTGGGGGTAGGAAAGGTGACCCTAAAGATGGCGTCCGGAAATGAGCTGATTCTGAAGGAAGTGATGCATGTCCCAGAAATTCGAAGAAATTTAATTTCTGGACATCTGTTAGTAAATGCTGGTTTTAGGCTAGTGTTAGAGGCTAACAAGTTTGTAATCACTAAAAATGGAACTTTTGTAGGAAGGGGCTTCGTCTGTGAAGGTCTCTTTAAGTTCAATGATGCACCTGTAATGCCTTCTGTTTCAACTATCAATAAAATTGCACCTTCTACTTACTTGATTGAGTCATCTAATCTATGACATCATAGATTAGGACATGTAAACTATCAATCTATACAAAGATTGGTAAAGCTGGAATAATTGTCGTCTATTGACATAAACCCTCAACGTAAGTGTGAGGTGTGCATAGAGGCAAAACTTTCCAAGAGTCCTTTTAGATCCGTCGAAGGGATACCGCTCCTCTAGAACTTATACACACTGATATATGTGATTTAAAGTTCGCTCAAACTAGAGGGGGAACAAGTACTTGTGACTTTCATAGATGATGGCACAACGTTTTGTTACCTTTACTTACTAAAAAGTAAATATGAAACCTTTGAAGCATTCAAACGCTACAAAGTAGAAGTTGAGAATCAATTAGGCGGACAGATTAAAACTATCTGTAGCGATAGAGGGGGAGAATATGTAGCGTTTTTTGAAGAACTTTGTACTCAATCGGGTATAGTTCATCAAACAATGACTCCTTACTCACCTCAATCAAACGGGGTTGCTGAACGCAAGAACCAAACACTAAAGGAAATGATGAATGCTCTACTCATCAATTCGGGCCTCCCTCAAACCATGTGGGGAGAAACTGTCCTTACCGCAAACAAGATTCTTAACAGAGTCCCACACAAGGGTAAAGACAAGACTTCATACGAGCTATGGAAAGGAAAGAAACCTACCTACAAGTATTTGAAGGTATGAGGTTGTCTGGCCAAGGTAAAAGTACCTATGCCAAAGCAGGTCAAAATTGGACCTAAGACTGTGGATTGCATATTCATCGGATATGCCAATAACAGTAGTGATTATCGCTTCATAGTGCACAAGTCGGATCATCCGAACATTTATGAAGATACGATCATGGAATCAAGGAATACATGGTTCTTTGAAGACATATTTCCACATAAGGAAAATAACATAACCTCTCGCAAATAAAGTTATGAGCAAACCTCTGATGAACTAGGAGTCACTGACTATCTAGATCGAAACGGTTCAGATCTAGTAAATTCTGAAGTAGCTGATGATCCGGAATTTAGTATTCCAGATTCTCAGGACTTGGAAGATTCAGAAATGGAACCAAGGCAAAGCAAAAGGGCATGAAAGGACAAGTCTTTCGGTTCAGACTTTGTAGCTTATTTGGTTCAGGATGAACCACAGACAATCGCCGAAGCATTGTCAACTCCAGAAGCACCACTCTGGAAGGAAGCTTTAGAAAGTGAGATAGAATCCATTCTGCATAACCACACCTGGGAGTTGGCAGAACTTCCAACATGACACAAACCGTTGGGTTGTAAGTGTATCCTTAAACGGAAGTTAAAGGCAGATGGTTCTATCGACAAGTACAAAGTTAGGTTAGTAGTCAAGGGTTATAGCCAAAAGGAGGGCCTTGATTATTTCAACACCTACGCTCCGGTGTCAAGAATGACATCCATACGTATGTTCATAGCTATCGCTGCCTTGTGGGATCTTGAAATACATCAAATGGATGTTAAGACTGTCTTCCTAAATGGTGATTAGGAAGAAGAAATATATATGGATCAACCTGAGGGGTATGTGGTTCCAGGACAAAAGACAAAAGTATGTCGGCTTGTTAAATCATTGTACGGGCTGAAATAAGCCCCTAAATAATGGCACGAGAAATTTGATAGTACTCTACTATCAAAAGGATACGCCATTAATGGAGGTGACAAATGTGTCTACATGAAAGGAAATTTCAAATCCTTCGTCATGATATGTCTATATGTAGATGACTTGTTGATCACTAGAAGCAGTCATGGAATAATCCTGGAGACTAAGAATATGTTAAAACAGTGTTTTGACATGAAAGATATGAGCATTGCAGATGTCATCTTAGGGATCAAGATCTCTAAGACATCTAATGGACTGGTTGTTGACACCCAATTTTGACCTTCCCGTCCAGCCGTTAACTATAAAATTACACTAATTTTGTAAAATAATTTTTTAGGATTTTTATAATGAAATGCAGCGATAGAACATAAAAACAGGCATAAATAAATAATTTAATAATGACATCGCGTCTTACGAGTCCCGCGCCCGCATTTATTAATTTTAAGTTCTATCAAACGATTCTTAATTAATAATAAATACATAAAATAAATAATCTAGCAAAGACGAATAGCATAGCCGCATTTATGCAAAACAATCTCGTAACCATTGTAGCACCTGAAGTCATATTAGGATAATTTAATTTTAGCTTAAAGAATAATAAATAATGCATAATAGTAAGATTTTAAATAATAGCGCCGCATTCTAAAATATTAAAGCATTAATTAAATGACACGCCCGCATTTATTATAACAATTAGATTGATAAGGCACCTAAATAATTTAATCACATTTGTTAATTAATTAATAATACACTTACCTAGAATTAACTAGCTAATTAATTAACTAGCCTAAAACTAATTTAATCCCTAACTCTACCCAGCCCAAACCGTGACCCGCAGGCCCGCGCCCTTCCCCTTATTTCAGCAGCCCAATACCCCTTTTCAGCCCATTACCCTCATCGACAAGAACAAAGCAGAAAAAGAGTAGAAGCCAAAACCTAAAAGAAAAAATTGCAATCGCCGCCCCCGCTCCCAACACCCGTGCCGGGATTCTCGCCGGAGAATCCGGCGAATCACCTTCCTTACCCATGCAAACGAACCAGCTACACACTGTCCTTACCATAATCCATTCAAATCACACCTAAAATCGCACTAAAATCTTTTCGAAATCGAGCCAAATCAGCACCTATTTTGGTAAACAATCACTCGAATCAGCTTTGAAAACCTTACCAAATCAAAACCCGAATTTGGAACTATATATACATAACAAGTTAGGCATGCAGAAGCAGGTTCTGGCTATCGGGCAAAGGGGGGAGCAATAGGGCAGAGCATAGGAGAAGAAATTCAGAGCGGAGTCGGGGGCAACTACATAGCAATTTAGGGCATTCGAAAATAGAGAGGAATACAGAGCTGGGTCAGGGGGGGAATAGCATCGAAACGAGGCGATAAAAATCGAGAGCTCGTGAGTCGACCGTAAATCAACATCCTTTTAAGCACCCCCTTTTAGCATTTTCTGCAATCCCTTTATTATTCCGCATCTTTAAATCCGCATTAGCAAGCCTTCCGAGCGGACCGACGACTTGATACGCTGCCCCGGGTCGCTGCCCGGAGAAGGTAAATTCATCACTTTTCTCAGCTTTTCTGTTAATTTACGTTATTACAATCTGTATGATGTCTATTGATTGAGAAAAATGTTGGTAAAATATTGTTCGTTATTTAGGTATGATAAGGTAATGTGAAACATGTTTGGTGGGTTTATGAATACTATAATGCTCCTTGACTATATTTGCAAATGTTATAATACTTATACCCATATGGAAATGGCTTATTGGTATTCGTGATATATGCGATAATTTGTGTAATTTGTAATTAGATCCTGCTTTGTAATTGCTCTCTGTGTCCAGTTAGTAAAAATCCATATCACCTAAATCGTGTTTAGAGTTGATTCGGTACATGTCTATGTCGTTACTGGTCTCCTGGTTATAAATATCAAATGATGGTAATATCCAGTTCTGGGATCTCTCTCGGTCTGTTTATGTGACTTAAGAGCAATAAGAGGTACATCGACTTAAAATATTTACTGGCATGTTTAAAATCTGCATAAGGTGAAACCAGAATAGTCAATATGACCTTATACATATTGGTTAGTTATGAATAGGATTAAGGGTAAACCAAGTAGTATGGAGGCATGTCATGTTTTGATGAGGTCCTATGTCTGATTCGAAAGGTTCTGGTGACTATCGGATGAATATGTAGGTGTCACATGGCGTGATCTGTATGTTTTGTGCAGCCTAAATATCATTCATCATGTCTAAAATTACATATTTTGAGAGAGTAATTGGGCTACTGCCCTATACAGTATATCTATTGGATCGATTGCATTTGTCCCATCTGTTTGAGTGTCGAAGCAAGCATACAACAACATGTTTGGTTTCAGATTTTCTTGTACCTTACCATGTTCAATTCTACATGTCAACATGCTAAGTGTAATAACTGGACCAACACATTGTGGTTTCGTATGTTTTTGAGATAGTACTCTCGGAAGGTTAGTCATCATATCTGATAGTCCTCGCTACTGATTTTTAGCTAATTGTGCATCTATCCGTATCCATTCCTTTCCCTTCTAAAAATGCGAAATGTTTACCTTGGTAATCACTGTTGCTTTGAGTAACATCTGTGGGAGAATACGCCATGGGTCTGTTATATATGTTATCGAATTCTCTTTATATGCCAACCTGCTTGCCTCTAAAAAAAAATGAAGTGATCTATTGTGTGTTTAAGATTTTGTGCCTACTTACTCCTTGATAAAATTTTGGGGATATGCTCTAATCCTTATCTTCTTTTCTTTTGCATGGCATGCATCGGAGCTAAACGAAAAGTCTCATTGCGAGACTCATCACAAAGCTACAGCAAATGATGACCTACACTATGTGCATCTTCATCTCCGCCTCGAAAATTCCAAGCCACCGGCGAATGACATCGCCATTCCCTCGAGTCACCTTTATTGTTTTCTATTCCCGCCCCCATTTATTTGTTGTGAATTAATTGTTCTAACATTACATTACTAGCGGAATCTTTAGGATGTTTAAGCTTTGCGTTGCCATTAAGAGGTAGTTTGACGCTAGAAATTTGCTTCCTCTAACTTAATCATTTTAAGCTCGCCATGCATAGTTTAAGATATACTAAACTACTTGATAATTTTAGTCTGCATAATCACTAGGTAGCCAAGATATCATTTTCCTAGCGTGAGAAACTCATCTTCTTATAAATGTTTATTAACATTCATATCAGAAAATGCATTCTGTTTTTCCTTGCATAAAAGACATTTTTGCATCCTATTTTATAAACACCTAATTTTGTCATAATGATTTGCATATATTATGCTAAGCAGTACGGGTACATTATAGAATAAATTTTCTAATTACTTTATAAATGCATGTTTCAACTAAACCAACTTTATATATTTTTGGCGCTGTATTTTATATTAGTAATAATACATTTTATATTCTAAATACTCTTCATTCAAATACCTTTCGCAACATGCATTGCATTCTTGGCATAATAATTAACCCTAGGTTTGGCAGGACAACCGCAAGTTAGCGGATCTTAGAGGGTGCCTAACCCCTTCCCTCTAGATTAATAAAGAACCCTTACCCAGAATCTCATTAAATTTAGCAGACCATAAAAATGGAGTTAGTGTTGACTTTAACCTAGTTGACATTTAGGTGTCCTAATTCACCCAATTAATTAGGTGGCGACTCCGCGAACCCTTAGCATTTTAAGCGCCCTTTTAGCATTCTAGCACCTTTTTATATCCTAACATCCCTTTTTTGTATTTAGCATTTATTTATTTTATTTTCTAACCTTTGTTTTTATTAAGCAGGAGTCTAGTTTTTTTAAAAAAGTCGCGGTCGAAAAAGAGCGCGACAGAAATGGCGACTCCACTGGGGAATTTAGGTTCTTAACCACAACAGACCTAGGGTTATTATTTGGCAATTATTTTTTGCATTTAATTTTTTTGTGTGTTGTATTTTGTTTTATTTTAATTGCTACCTGCTTTACTGCTTTCCTTAAAATGGCATTCCGCTCATATTTCTTCCATTCTGGAAAATTCACACAATCACACACTCACGCGCTGGTGTGCTTCGCGCACCCGCAAATTTCTTCAAATACCCAAATTTTAAGAGAGTTGGCGCCTGCGCGGAGTTAGATCGGTTCGTCTGATCAGCCGCGTAGCCTTCTCACTCGAGTTGTCCGCTCGGGAACCTTGCGTCTAGAAAAGCCAAATCTTAGAAACTTAAGATAGAGCTATACCACCCTTATTTTAGGGCATGCATGCATTTACCTTAGGTGGGTCAATCCTTGGCATTGACACCACAATTAGGAAGACACCAAACTTGTCGACGGGTTTCTCAACCCAACGACCAACCAGCATATTATGTGTAGCGTGACAATGATAGACAAATCCAAACCTAATCATGTCATGCTGAAATTGGGAAAAGTGCACCGTCATTTGGTCGCCATTTCCAACGAAAGCATTACAGTTGGGCGACTTGGACAAATCCGTCATAACCTCGCATATCTGGCGTTTAGGCCCACCTCTGGCATTAAAAGAGGTCCCAAACATGTTAGAACACGCACTTGATTTACAATTTGCTTATTAGTATATATTGTCTGCAACTTTTTGCATATTATACTAACTTGGTTTGCTTCATTTGTTAAAGGTTTATTTTTAGCTTATCCCCCAAAAGGTTGATTCGCGTTGATTAGTAGAAGCACAATCATCCAATAAATGACTAATCCAGAAGCACCGGGACGAAACAACTTAGGACTCATCCCCGTTCATGTAGAGGATGCAGAGGCGTCAGAAAGGAGAAACACCAATGATCAACACCTCGCCAAACTATTGCAGCAAATGGAAATCATGCAAGCCGAAATAGAAAGGCTCCGAGATATCACAAACATGTCTATTAGCTTAAATGCACCACTCCCAGAGCAAGGGACAAATGCAATCGTGTCACAAGCCCTTGAGCCTCCACTTCTCCAAAGCTCCCCGCAGAGGCCGCAACATACCAGCTCACACCAAAATGTCACTCGCCCGGTCAATTTGCAAACCGACCTCCAAAATGATCCGTTCACTATATACACATCTCAACCTCCACCTACTTATATCTCCCCACTCAACCCAAATTGCCAAGCCACCCAATACGAGCAGATGGCACACAAACAATATGAGGATTAGCACATCCGATCGAAAGCCAACCATTTATCAGGCATGCATCCTCTCAAGAGACAGATCAATACAAGGAAATGGAGCGCGCACTGAGCCAGAAATGATGAAAATGTGGCAAAAGAAATTGTAGCTTGAAAGAGGCATTCAAAAGCATTCAGATGAACAAGGGGGAGGAAGGTTTAGAATATGAAAACTTATGTATGCACTCGACGTTGAATTACCCGGGTACAAGGTGCCCAAATTTGACATGTTCGATGGAAAGGGAATCCTCGAGCTCATCTAAGGTCATATTGTGATAAATTGATGGAGTTGGTAAAAATCAAGCAATCATCATGAAGCTATTCATCGTGAGTCTAAACGGCGAGGCGCTGGATCGTACACATGCCAAGACCTCGAAAATGGGGCGGTTGGAATGCCATGACACAAGATTTCATGGATGATTCAGTTCAACATCGACACTGGCCCCGACAGATTTTATCTTATGAAACTTGAAAAGAAATCCACGAAACTTTCGTGAATACGCCCGAGGTGGCGGTCGAAGCAAAAGGTCCAACCTCCAATGGCGTAGCGAAATGACCACTTGTTCGTGCGATCGTTAAGGACGCGACATATTATGAAAGAATGATCGTGTAATTGGGCGAAGTTTTGCGGTCGTAAGAATGGCGACCGTGGAAGAAGGCATTAAGACAGCAGATTACAAACTCCGACCTACAGCAACCAGCGAGCGGCGCCAAATTCCATCGAGGTACCTCCTGCAGGAAGAGACGATCACCTCTATCACGGTCATTCGGGAGCATAGGCGAACAACATCCGAGATATCAAAGCCCACCGCCTTTCTTACCAAAACACTCAAAATCCACGATATATTATCAAGATCGCTACCCCATATCCTGTTTACCATACTCAACCAGCATATCCAAAATACTCACCACAATCACGAACTCGCATTCCAAACGGACCCAAACCCCGCATAGATGCTGAGAGAAAGCCAACAAAAACCTATACACCTTTAGCCGAACCCATAGCCCAAGTGTATGAGAAGTTGAAAGCCGCAAGAATACTCCATCCATTCCTAAATACTCCTGTGCCTACTTCCCGAGGGCACGATAAGACTAAACATTGTGCATACCACTCCGGTGCAGAGGGACACGACATCGAAAATTGTTATACACTCAAGGACAGAGTAGAAGAGTTAATCGAAGGAGTCATTCGGCTGAAAGATGCTCCTCTCAATGCAAACAATAACTTTCTTCCGGGTTATGAAGATGACCATGTGAACATGATAGCTAAAAATGAAGAAGACAGTCTGGAAGGGACTATTACGCCAGCCCGTAAAGGAAAGAAAGTTGAATCATCGACCAACCGCCAGAGAAAAGGAAGTGCTCCTTGCCGGAGATTGTTTAACCATTGAATAAGTCATTCGTCTAGTTGTGTGCTGCAAGAGATGATCCTGCCGAAGACCCAGCCGTTGAAGACACAAAGCAAGAAGAAATGGACTCGTGCCCCTGCCTCGGCTCGCCGAGTCCTGAAATAATTAGTTTAATGCGTTTTGCCTTTATATGTAATAATTGGAACTACGTTTGACCTGATTCCCTTGGTGGATACGTGGCGCCGCCTCGCCGTCCCACATCTAGAAATTTTAATTTTTACCCAAAATTCGCTTGTAATGAACTACGCCATGACCGATTCCTCACGGGATACGTGGCGCCTAAACCGGCTTCGGTCACACCATTAGGAAACTTTCCTTTGTCACGAAATAACAAGAATACACATAGTATACAAGCAACTCCATCGAGACCCATTTTAAGGCCAAACGCCCTTTGCATATTCAAAACTGGGACAAGGTAGGAAACCAGGCAGGGGTTATGAGTCCAAACAAGACAGACATCCGAACATCAAGAGTCCAAGGTCAACGCGAATCAACCGCCCCCCCAAAACTCACAAAACTTTCTTTGAGCGCAGGTCCTTCATATTAGCGGAAGCAAAATACAGCCAAAGCAGAAAGAAGCAGCAAAAGCAGAAAAGACATCGACAATCAGCAGTCAAAGCTCAAAGTTCCGCAACAAAGCCTAGCGCATCAGCTCAGGCACAAAGTCAAATTCTCAGCACCCACAACATCTCAGCATTCACATATCAGGGACGACATCTCTACCCATAAAATTGCACTTCTCATATATAATTATCATTTTGTTTAAACAAGTATACACTAACGTTTCTCAAGAAGCTTGCAGGAGCATTTATTCTACAGGAGCAGCAGCAACGCGTCCCGGCAACGACGTTATCAGCGCAGCAGGTCTACGCAAACAACGACGTTATCAGCACAAAGAGTTCACGAATGACGCCAAGAAGAACACGCCCGGACAACGACGTTCAAAGACAAACAAGACTACGCAATGACGCCAACAGCAACACGTCCAGGCAACGACGTTATCAGCACAGCAAGTCCGAAAACGACGCCATCATCAGCATATCACATCTACACAAGGAAGATTTTCTCTGTTCTCAAAATTGCATTTTTTCTCATTCATGCTTTATTATTCTGTCTTAGCAAACACAAACTCTTTCTTGAGCTTTAGTCTACAGGAGCAGCAGCAACAAGTCCGAAAACGACGTCAAGTCCGAAAACGACGCCAGGTCCAAAACGACGCCAAGATCGAAAACGACGTCAAGTCTGAAAACGACGCCAAGTCCGAAAACGACGCCAAGTCATAAAACGACGCCAAGTCCGAAAACGACGCCAAGTCCGAAAACGACGCCAATTCCGAAAACGACGCCAATTCCGAAAACGACGCCAAGTCCGAAAACGACGCCAAGTCCGAAAACGACGCCAAGTCCGAAAACGACGCCAAGTCCGAAAACGACGCCAAGTCCGAAAACGACGCCAAGTCCGAAAACGACGCCAAGTCCGAAAACGACGACAAGTCAGCATATCACATCTACGCAGGGACGATTTCTCTGTTCTCAAAATTGCATTTTTCTCATTTATTATTCTGTCTTAGCAGTTATGCACTAAACTCTTTCTTGAGCTTTAGTCTACAGGGACAGTTGCAGCAAGGACAACATATCCGCATTCACAATCGCAACACAATGGCGAAATCACAACATTTGCAGCATCGCATCAACACAGCAGGCATCACATTTTTGCAGGATAACATTTTCTACTCACAATTGCATTGCTTAAAAATTATGCATCATCATTTTTGCCTTAACAGTTATGCACTAACCGTTTGTTCAAGTCTTAGCATGCAGGAGCAGGAGCACAACGTGGATTTTCTCTTACAGCGAACCGGGGCAATTTGTTGGGGGGCCAACCTTCCCAACGAATGGCAGAAGCGGCCTCAAGCGTCGGACCACTCGCTCCACACCACCATAGAACCCAGCACCATAAGCCATAGCGGTACACCTCAGGTTCAAGCCAGTTATTTTCTTTTACTTTTTGCACCATAGCCCAGTGTCACCATAACTCGACGCTGGGACAAATTTTGAGTCCGCGTTAGCCCACCTTGGTGTTTCGACCATAGCCCAGTGTCATCATAACTCGACACTGGGACAGCTTTGAGTCCGCGTTAGCCCGCCTTGGTGTTTCGACCATGGTAACCCAGTGTCGTCATAACTCGACACTGGGACAGATTTTGATTTTTTGCGTCAGCCTTGTCTACCGGCCCAACATTTTTGCAATTCTGAAGATCGAGACAAAATTGGCTATGAGTCAACGTCTTTGTCCGAAGATTCTTCCATCATCTCCATACAAAGAGGGACAGCTGTTGACACCCAATTTTGACCCTCCCGTCCAGCCGTTAACTATAAAATTACACTAATTTTGTAAAATAATTTTTTAGGATTTTTATAATGAAATGCAGCGATAGAACATAAAAACAGGCATAAATAAATAATTTAATAATGGCATCGCGTCTTACGAGTCCCGCGCCCGCATTTATTAATTTTAAGTTCTATCAAACGATTCTTAATTAATAATAAATACATAAAATAAATAATCTAGCAAAGACGAATAGCATAGCCGCATTTATGCAAAACAATCTCGTAACCATCAGTAGCACTCAAGTCATATTAGGATAATTTAATTTTAGCTTAAAGAATAATAAATAATGCATAATAGTAAGATTTTAAATAATAGCGCCGCATTCTAAAATATTAAAGCATTAATTAAATGACACGCCCGCATTTATTATAACAATTAGATTGATAAGGCACCTAAATAATTTAATCACATTTGTTAATTAATTAATAATACACTTACCTAGAATTAACTAGCTAATTAATTAACTAGCCTAAAACTAATTTAATCCCTAACTCTACCCAGCCCAAACCGTGACCCGCAGGCCCGCGCCCTTCCCCTTATTTCAGCAGCCCAATACCCCTTTTCAGCCCATTACCCTCATCGATGCTAACAAAGCGAAAAAGAGTGAAGCCAAAACCTAAAAGAAAAATTGCAATCGCCGCCCCGCCCCAACACCCGCAGGATTCTCACGAGAATCCGGCGAATCACCTTCCTTACCCATGCAAACGAACCAGCTACACACTGTCCTTACCATAATCCATTCAAATCACACCTAAAATCGCACTAAAATCTTTTCGAAATCGAGCCAAATCAGCACCTATTTTGGTAAACAATCACTCGAATCAGCTTTGAAAACCTTACCAAATCAAAACCCGAATTTGGAACTATATATACATAACAAGTTAGGCATGCAGAAGCAAGTTCTGGCTATCGGGCAAAGGGGGGGAGCAATAGGGCAGAGCATAGGAGAAGAAATTCAGAGCGGAGTCGGGGGCAACTACATAGCAATTTAGGGCATTCGAAAATAGAGAGGAATACAGAGCTGGGTCAGGGGGGGAATAGCATCGAAACGAGGCAGTCGAAAAATCAGAGCTGTGAGTCGACCGTAAATCAACATCCTTTAAGCACCCCTTTAGCATTTTCTGCAATCCCTTTATTATTCCGCATCTTTAAATCCGCATTAGCAAGCCTTCGAGCGGAAAGACGACTTGATACGCTGTCGCTGCCCGGAGAAGGTAAATTCATCACTTTTCTCAGCTTTTCTGTTAATTTACGTTATTACAATCTGTATGATGTCTACTGATTGAGAAAAATGTTGGTAAAATATTGTTCGTTATTTAGGTATGATAAGGTAATGTGAAACATGTTTGGTGGGTTTATGAATACTATAATGCTCCTTGACTATATTTGCAAATGTTATAATACTTATACCTATATGGAAATGGCTTATTGGTATTCGTGATATATGCGAGAATTGGTGTAATTAGAAATTAGATCCTGTTTTGTAATTGCTCTCTGTGTCCAGTTAGTAAAAATCCATATCACCTAAATCGTGTTTAGAGTTGATTCGGTACATGTCTATGTCGTTACTGGTCTCCTGGTTATAAATATCAAATGATGGTAATATCCAGTTCTGGATCTCTCTGATCTGCTTATGTGACTTAAGAGCAATAAGAGGTACATCGACTTAAAATATTCTTGGCATGTTTAAAATCTGCATAAGGTGAAACTGAATAGTCAATATGACCTTATACATATTGGTTAGTTATGAATAGGATTAAGGGTAAACCAAGTAGTATGGAGGCGTGTCATGTTTTGATGAGGTCACATGCGATTCGAAAGGTTACGGTGACTATCGGATGAATATGTAGGTGTCACGTGGCGTGATCTGTATGTTTTGTCGACTAAATATCATTCATCATGTCTAAAATTACATATTTTGAGAGAGTAATTGGGCTCTTGCCTATACAAAGATATCTATTGGATCGATTGCATTTGTCCCATCTGTTTGAGTGTCGAAACGCATACAACAACATGTTTGGTTTCAGATTTTCTTGTACCTTACCATGTTCAATTCTACATGTCAACATGCTAAGTGTAATAACTGGACCAACACATTGTGGTTTCGTATGTTTTTGAGATAGTACTCTCGGAAGGTTAGTCATCATATCTGATAGTCCTCGCTACTGATTTTTAGCTAATTGTGCATCTATCCGTATCCATTCCTTTCCCTTCTAAAAATGCGAAATGTTTACCTTGGTAATCATCGTTGCTTTGAGTAACATCTGTGGGAGAATACTCATTGGGTCTGTTATATATGTTATCGAATTCTCTTTATATGCCAACCTGCTTGCCTCTAAAAAAAAATGAAGTGATCTATTGTGTGTTTAAGATTTTGTGCCTGCTTACTCCTTGATAAAATTTTGGGGATATGCTCTAATCCTTATCTTCTTTTCTTTTGCATGGCATGCATCGGAGCTAAACGAAAAGTCTCATTGCGAGACTCATCACAAAGCTACAGCAAATGATGACCTACACTATGTGCATCTTCATCTCCGCCTCGAAAATTCCAAGCCACCGGCGAATGACATCGCCATTCCCTCGAGTCACCTTTATTGTTTTCTATTCCCGCCCCCATTTATTTGTTGTGAATTAATTGTTCTAACATTACATTACTAGCGGAATCTTTAGGATGTTTAAGCTTTGCGTTGCCATTAAGAGGTAGTTTGACGCTAGAAATTTGCTTCCTCTAACTTAATCATTTTAAGCTCGCCATGCATAGTTTAAGATATACTAAACTACTTGATAATTTTAGTCTGCATAATCACTAGGTAGCCAAGATATCATTTTCCTAGCGTGAGAAACTCATCTTCTTATAAATGTTTATTAACATTCATATCAGAAAATGCATTCTGTTTTCCCTTGCATAAAAGACATTTTTGCATCCTATTTTATAAACACCTAATTTTGTCATAATGATTTGCATATATTATGCTAAGCAGTACGGGTACATTATAGAATAAATTTTCTAATTACTTTATAAATGCATGTTTCAACTAAACCAACTTTATATATTTTTGGCGCTGTATTTTATATTAGTAATAATACATTTTATATTCTAAATACTCTTCATTCAAATACCTTTCGCAACATGCATTGCATTCTTGGCATAATAATTAACCCTAGGTTTGGCAGGACAACCGCAAGTTAGCGGATCTTAGAGGGTTCCTAACCCCTTCCCTCTAGATTAATAAAGAACCCTTACCCAGAATCTCATTAAATTTAGCAGACCATAAAAATGGAGTTAGTGTTGACTTTAACCTAGTTGACATTTAGGTGTCCTAATTCACCCAATTAATTAGGTGGCGACTCCGCGAACCCTTAGCATTTTAAGCGCCCTTTTAGCATTCTAGCACCTTTTTATATCCTAACATCCCTTTTTTGTATTTAGCATTTATTTATTTTATTTTCTAACCTTTGTTTTTATTAAGCAGGAGTCTAGTTTTTTTTAAAAAGTCGCGGTCGAAAAAGGGCGCGACACTGGTCTTATCTCAATCTCACTACATCGAGAATGTACTGAAGAAATTTGGGATGTTCGACAGTTCACCGGTATCAACATCATTGGATATAAGTCAAAAGCTTGACAAATATCTGGGTAAGCCCGTACGCCAGGAGCGATATATGCAGGTGATTGGTAGTCTGATGTATATCACAAACTGAACTCGACCTGATATCGCTCATGCAGTCAATAAATTGGCTAGGTTCACTCGAAATCCAAGTGAGGATCACTGGAAAGCGTTGAACAGGATACTACGGTTTCTAAAGTTCACGATACATTTCGGGTTACACTATTCAAGATATCCAGCGGTACAACGATGAAAACTGGATATCTGATAGCGACGACATCAAGTCCACCAGCGGATATATTTTTACAATCGGTGGTGGAACTGTGTCTTGGAAATCCTCTAGGCAAACTCTTATTGCCCGATCCAAGATGAAGTCGGAATTTATCGCTTTAGATAAAGCGGGAGAGGAAGCTGAGTGGCTTCATGATTTTCTAGAGGATGTCCCATGTTGGGATAAACCCGTGTCTTCTGTAATGATCCATTGCGATAGTCAGTCGGCTCTAGGAAGGGCATGAAGTTGAATATACAATGGTAAGTTTCGTCATATTCGACGGAGACATGAGTCCGTTAGGCAGTTGATCACCTCGGGTATTATTTCCATTGATTACATAAAATCTAAGGAAAATATCGCAGATCCCTTGACGAAGGGAATACCCAAAGATCAGTTGTTCTGCCTGTCTAGGGGAATGGGCTTAAAACCCAAACAACAAGAACCGATATAGTAGACACCCAACCTTACAGACTGGAGATCCCAGGAATAAAGTTCAATGGGAAAACTAAACTGTAAAGGTTCCGTGAGCACTTTGGTGGAAGCAACAACACTTCGGATAATGTGTATTTCTTAAGAAACATAATCCAAGACCGTTCCCGTGCTAGACAAAAAGTGCTACCTGTAAGAGGGGTAAATGATAAGTTTCCAAACCTTTAATGATCCTCAAAAGTTGAGGTTAGGTTGGTGAAATTTTTAATGGTTCCTAACGCTTGTGTAGCGGGGTATTACAGGATACCTTGTAGGAAACCACCTATGTAAGTGCGAGGACAGGCCGCCTCAAAATGAACGCACTTAAGAATCCAAGGATGTCCACGACCCACGATGGACAAAACACTAGAAAGATTGAGTAGGAACGGTGTTGTGTTGGTACCATTGTCTTGACATATACTAAACACTGACGGTTCAAGACATCACGTTCACCACGCAGTAAATATGTCCGATGGTATTCTACTATGGAAGGTTCAAAGCTCCGGCTACCTCCCCGGATGCAACATCGTTCCGCCAAGTGATTGCTAGAAAGACGCGTATGCGTGCGCCAAAATCTCTTCCAAAGAGGATTGTTGGAAATATTTATTAAGCGTGAAATAAAGTAAATCCTATTAATCATGAATCAAACAATTGGGGCCTGCACGTAGGAAACCTTGTTTCACACACGCACGTACGTGCCAAAGATCAAAATTTCCTTAATGGAAGAGATATTGAGTGCGTATCTGAATTGTTTGAGACGTAAGGTAATAGACGGTTATTGGCCAAATGACGAATGATTTCACGTTGGTAAATGAAGGAAGAAGTGTATAATGTGTAAAGATGAAATGAATCAGAAATCACCACGAAACCGAGAAGGGCTGCGACTCCTCAATTGTTTCAATCCGTTGGAGGTGAATTAAAAACTGATTCTTGGGCTGACTTTGGAGTATTTACTCTCCATTATTTTTCTCATGAATTCAGTCATTACTTGGCTGAATTGTAACTCCAAATTCAAGGCATTAACATGACATTCATTGCCATTACTTAGTCATTTGGAGGGTCATCATCTACACACTATAAAATGAGACATAAAGCTCATTTGAAAACACACTTGACATCTTACACTCAACAATTCTCTGAAATTGTCTTCCTCTCTTGCAATCACAAAATACCCAAAGATCTTTCTTCCAAAGCAAACACTTGAGTTCCCTTTGCTCATTTGTTTGATTGCTGTTTTATCTTGGGAGATACGTTGTCATTACAACCGTTGAAAGGATATACGAGGCAATATTATCTTAAGGATAAATCAAGAATTTGATCGACTCAGCAAGCCCTCATACTTGATCATTTTCAGATTTCTAACAAATAGTTGTTGTTATTATATTCTCATTCTACGCATTACTACTCACAAAGACTAGTGTTTATCAGAACAAACAAGCACGTTGTTAGGTTCATCTTCTACAATTTTAATATTTGAATATAAAAATATAATATGAAATTAATTATATTAACGGTTACCAAATTTGGAGAGTAGTTTTCCAAAATTATTCACTTTATAATTATGTTTAAGATGCTGGTTAATGTAATATAATCTTGGCCTTTGAAAATTAAATAGGACACATGTCTTTCATCTAGATGTGTACTTGAAGAAATGGAGAGAGAGGAGTCAAATCCTAAACAGACACTCAACTTGGTCTTTAAGGTGTCTCATGGTCATGGAGACCCAATACTTACATAACATATAAATTTTAGAGATGGCTATTCAATTGAGAGATTGTTTTTTTTTTCTTTGCAATTAAACTAACTTTATTTGAATCACCAAGTAATATTTACAAAACAGGCAAGCATCCTCCCTTCTCATTTAGCACCTAGCAAGAACCAGAACTCCTAACTGTCACTCTACAATAACTACAACGAATTTATGACCTCAAACAACTTCCTATTTGTCCTAAAATCTAATGCATACTCCAGTCTTCACAGCATGTAGTATGGTCTCCCGAGCTCGACTTTTACTCGAAATTTTTCTCTCGTTCCTTTCAATCAATCCAGCTTTCAATTAAGGTCCTCTAGTCTTCAGCTTTCGTGTTTGCTTGTTCACCCATGACCATTCCAACTCCCATGTCTGAATCACATGTTGAGCATACACCCATTTGAGGAAATCCTACCATATATCCCTTGTAAAAGGGCACTAGCTCGAAATATAAATGCTGTACAGTTTCCTCCACATTCTGACAGAAAGAGCATTTTCCATCTTATCCCAGCTCATAGTGAAGACTGAGTTAAGTGTCTAGATCTATTTTCTCAAAGTTGAAATGTATAGTTGCTATCTGAGGCTAATTAACGGATGACATATCGTAAACATAAGGGACAAATTCGAACATTTTTCCTATTATATATATATCACAAACGGGTTAGACAGTCATTTTCACAAATGATATTCCAAAAGCCCCTTTTTTCTTTTTACAGTACATAAAACCGATAGTCGTGGAATAATGAGCTGTCTTATTTGTTACTGTAAATTCTCTATACAAAGATTTGGATACATTTGGTTGGTACTAGCTAGGAAATGTCTCTGACTGCAAAATACTTAAGAATAAAGTTGGGTGCAAAAGCTTCATATAGCATTTTGATATCAATAGAATTCATAGGTATAGAAAATGGCTCTATCAAAATAAGAATAATTAACTTCCTTTAACAGTTACTATCGAGGATTGTGACATCCTTTCATTTTAATTAAAGGTTTCATGTTTGAATCATAAAAAAACATTTCTTGCTTTCCTTTTTAATAGGTTTTACATGACGTGAATTTGAAATAATTAGGGCTCTAAAATAAATATTAGACACCGATATAAATAAAACAATAAACTTTCTTTTAATGGTCATGTATTACTAATTCCACTTCTTGGTAAAACATGAATAATAATATAATGTTGTTTTTTAACTACGATTGAAGGAAATTTACTGATCTGACTAGTTCAAATTTGTGTTGGATAGATCTATTAAAAGAGTAAAAGGATCGCTGCTAAATTATTGCCTTCGTTCCATATTATACGGTGTTTTTAGTTTAGAAAAACCTCTTAAAAAATTTATTTACCTCGAGAAAGTAAAGATGTTTCACTAAATTACCCTTAATATAATTAGTAGTATCTATTTAATATGATTTCCTTATTATGTAAAAATTTCAGTTATATAAATAAAGGTAAATTTAAAAAAGAAAGAATAATATCTTCTTAAAAGAGCAGCCCGCCTGATACACAAAAGATCCCGTATTAACTAGGTCCAGGAACAGGCTACACCAAATGAATGTAATGTCGACAGTCTACACTAATACAAATATTTACCAGTTACTTCTATGGCTAGAATGTTATAATCCTTACAATATGAATGAGAAGGAGTATTTTCTACCAAAATGTCTCAATTCTAAAGTTTCAAACCTGAAAACATATGATTATCATCTCATAATAACATTTTTTGTTGACGAAGGAACCCGCCGTCGCTATTCTTTCGAGTTTCGAGTGCGCATAGGGTAAACCCGGTGTGCAATAGTCTGCCAACCACGCGCTAATTAACCACAGCAGCTTGTGGCAGTGTGTAACCAATGCAAAGAAGGTATCTGCAAGATCTCATCATAAGACTGGGTCATAGTAATATTGTCATGTGTTGATCCTAGGGAACCTACTAAAAACCCAACTTAGGTCAAGACATGTACAATTACTTGACAAAAAAGTCATCAAATTGCAAACCTTCACGTGTCATAATACCATGAAATGTTCCACAAACTGACTGGCCCGCCATCAACCTAGTTGTAACTCCATTGTACGGTTAGACATGTACTTATATAACTAACGGAAAGAAATAATCTATTGATTATTCTCATTAATAAAAAAATAATAAAAAATATATATAAAATTATAATTTTTCATAATAGAAAACTTATTCCTATTCTAATTTCAACTCTATTCTAATAATACAAATAATTATAGTAAGTGTACAATGTAATATTTATAATAAAATAATGCCTAAATTGCTACACTATACGCGGACAAAACCAATACCAAATATACAATGTATATTTGGTATTTTTAACACTAACCTCTCTTTCTATTTTATCACCACATACCTCCCCTACAAACGCCCCAAATCTCTCTATTTTCTAACTTATCTCTCTCTTTCTCTCCTATTTTGTTGCATGGAAATCTCTCTTCCATTGGTTCACAACTTGCATTTTGTTAAGGTAAGATGAAAAATGGCAATCATAGTTTCATTGAAACAATGTTTTTCATTGTTCTCTGCCTAGACCTTTGATCAGTTCATGGGGTCGATTTATAATCACAAAAATACAACTTTTTCAAAACAAAAAATATTAAAAATTGAATCTTTCCACAAGAACAAGAAGAACAATGTTCAAGAACATGGTCAATCTTCAAGAACATCAGCTTTCCGTTGTACATATCTTATTTTATTACACTTCTTTTTCTTAATCAGCTCCCTTTTTTTTATGAGTTAATTTGAGATCTAGAATTAAATTTATTAGATTGTTTTCTTGTTTTCTTTCTCAAGTTTCCAATCTCAAATTATTAATTTGAGATTCTTATTTTCTTAAAGTTAATTAATTAAAACTAGTAGTATGTAGATCACCCCTAGCATTGTTAGTGCTTCTTCTAAATTGATTTCTATTTTTGGAATTATAATGGAATATTTAGCTTTTCAAGAGTATTTCTTAAAATTTTCCTACAATGTAAAATGATTCTTGAACTTTATTGCAGAAGAGCACTATAAATGCATATGCTAATGGGATATTAGTGCTATACTAAAGTTCTCATTGCTTGTCTAAATTTGGAGTATCAAATTGCCATGAACTTCCATATTCTTTGCTTTTTTTTTCTATTCAATTCGTGTTTTCATTTGCATACTTTCTTTGGATCCCACAGGTCACATGGAGCACAAATACATGTATTTATTCATGTTTGATAATCTACGTCTTTTAGATCGACCTTTTAGAAAGGGAAGGTGTTAGACATCTTTTGATGTTTTGTTATATTGGAAATAGCACAACGTTCATGCAATTTAGACGGGAATAGACAATCGATTACTAGCTAAAATACATAAGAGTTTGATTCTATTCTGTCATGAAAAAGGTAGAAGAAAGATGTTGTAAAATTTGTCCTTTTTGCTATAGAAAGTGAGATGTAAAATTGTGATAGAGACTTAATTTTTTATTTTATTTTTGCAGGAAGAGATGTCAAGCCCCCTTAGTGATCAAATTCTGAATTTCTGCGAGTCTGAATTTTTCCCAAATGTACAGAATTCAGAAGTTGCTTCTAGCTCAAACTGTTGCAGCTATGAAGAACAAAGTTCACATTCAAACAATATTGAAATCAAGTTCAATAACACTATCGAAAAGAATGAAGAAGGCAACATCACCACATTTACATCTAATATTAGTAGCCCTTCAAGAACCAACAAAAACAATGACAACAACAACAACATTAACAACAACAACAACGATCTCTCGATAATATTTGATACTCAAGAAGATCAAATTGAGAATGATATTTCAGCTTCAATAGAGTTCACACAAGATGCAAACTTCTCAATCCCACACCATTTACTTCAACCTCAACAAGACTTATTCGACATTAATTCTCTCATCAATCAACAAATCAAAATGAACGATGTTTCGGATGGATCCCTGCAGGTTCAACATCATTATCCTCCTGATCAACCTCCTATGACTCCACTTATGGGGCCTCCATTAGGACACATATATGACGATGAATCTTTGTCATCCATGCCTTCTTATATGCGTGTTAATACTTCTTCTTCTCCTTCTTGTCCCCTTCTTGATCCTAATCTCGCAAATTACTTACCTTTAAACTCGAATACCACCATGCATAATGCTGAATCTTCAGCAATACTTGCTGCTGCTGCCACCCCTGGAGGCGGCTTGTTTTTCGGAACAGAATTTCCACCAGTACAAGAATTGTATTTTCAAGGAGATAGTGGTAGATTATTCTGCCCGGATGCCTTGCCAAGAGTTTATAACTGTTCTAACGAGCTTCAGGTAAGTTCAGTTACTTTAATGTGACAAAAAATAGTTTTAAGGACATATTTTTAACTTTCGTTATTGTTATCTTCATTATTGCAAAATAATTTATTCTAAAATTTTAATTGTGAAGGCACTAAGCAATGAGAGTCAACATTTGGCTGGTGGTACTGGCAGTTCTAACCATTTGGCATCAGATATAACAAGTTTGGATGATACTAGTTACAATACTAATGTTGTCAAATGCACGCCGGAGGAGAGGAGGGAGAAGATTCATAGATACCTGAAGAAACGAAACGAAAGGAATTTCAGCAAGAAAATCAAGGTATGTAGTCTAAAATTTCCTTCTTGATCTCCACCCTCAAAACTCAACTAGGGAAAAAGAACAATGAAAGATGTTTTAAGTTTTGTGCATTGACAGTGACACAATGTATATCAAGTCTAATACAGTAACTTGGAAAATAAAGCGAAAACTTGCTATAATCAATTAAATTGCATCTGATAATGTTTGATATGCACATTCTATAGTCTGATTATGGGAGCAAAACTGTGCAGTATGCATGCAGGAAAACACTAGCAGACAGTAGGCCAAGGGTGAGGGGAAGATTTGCTAAGAATGATGAATTTGGAGAGGCTAGTACTAAGATAAATTCTTGTGGTACACATGAAGATGTCACAAATGAAGATGTAAAACTCAATTTTACATATCATCAAGATGCTAATATGATTACTCCTTCAGGACATGAGAATAATGTCAATGTCACTCATAATGGTCGGATTTTCACTTACAATTGCTACTCGTCTAGCAGTCCTTACGACATTTGTCCCCCTCTGTATTGCACAGATGGCCAGTTGCACTAAAGAATTCCCCGGATGAACAAGTACAAACTTACTATTCTCTGTTTTTTTTTTCAAATTTCTTTATAAGCTTTTTACTAATTTGTTTTATGTTTCTTTTTTGGTTGAAGTTTGATCAACACTGCATGTGGTGGTGAGAAAACAAGAACTGGTGAAGTCATATAGGATATCTTTGCATATACCTATTGGTGTAAATAACTTACATAGCAACTGCTTCATCCACCAATCTTGGATTTCATCAGGCAGCTTTTTATACTTGCTTAGTTTTTCAGTAGCAGGGCCCTGTTTCAAATTGAATGTCCCAATAAAGGGAATAATGGGATCATTTCAACATTGAAGTTTAGTAATAATTCAATGGAACTTCACGGTGAAGTCATGTAAATTTTGTAAATCTGTACTAACACAAGTTGAAATCAATGGAACTTCACAGGGAGGACATGTAAATTTTGTAGATCTATACTAACACAAGTTGGAACTTGGTCAAATCTCTTGCATTTTTATTATAGCTTTGATAAGTTGCCAACTTGAAGAAAGTTGTGTTTGTATTTGTTTTAGTCATGTTAAATATATATACACTTCCTTTTACAAAATTTGTGTTCTTGACCACAACAACAAATAGGACAATTCAAAATAATTACAAAAACTCCACATAAAAGGTTCGAACTTGCCCGACACCAATTTTTAATTACGCCGAGGAACTCAAAATTTATGTGTATACAATTTTTTGTATTTATACTCTCCTTGACGGTATGATTTCGTTTAAGGGACTTTAATTGAACCCCTTCACTGATTCTATTACATATATTTTGACCAAGTATATACTTATAAGTATATAAGATTTGAAATACAAAATGTAGAATCTAAAAAATTAAACCAAAATTCAGGACCCACATCTATCTATTGTTATCTGATTAATCTTACATCGTGTCTCAATGTGGTTGATCACCCTCTCAGACCAAACCAATTACTGATCATCGCAATATGACTGATCATCCTCTCGGACCAAATCAATCACTAATCATCGCCTTATAAGCTATATGACTGATTATCCTCTCGGACAAATCAACCACTGATCATCGCCTTATAAGCTATTGCATCACCAAATAGCTAATCAGACTCTCAATGGTGGGTGGAGAAATATTTAATCAAATTACTCTAATAATTCTTTCTGCCTTGGAGTAAAGAAACAGAACTATTTCTGCTACCAGTTGCTATTGGGATACCAATATACCATAGAGCACATGCCTTAGGGACCAAAATGTTGGACAACACAAAAAAACGTAATTACTTTATTATTGTAAAAATAATTATATCAAGATTTGAACACTATAATTTGACCACTTGGACACTTTTTTTGATATACACTTGGGGACACTTTAGCTTATAACTGGATTGATTACAAATGACTAAGGTCACCCCTATTTATACTTGTTTAGGGATGATTCTACACATAATCCTAAAGATCTAGACAATTCTATCATATTCTACAAATATCTAAGGATCTAGAACATCTACACATTTCTTACAAGAATCTAGAGCTTCTAGACATATCTCTAAGTTAGGTATCCAAGATACTTCAATAGGTCATTCTACAACCTTTCCTAAAAGTCTAGGATATTGACTCTAGAATCTTATAGCAATTATTTTCTATGTACTTCTTGAATGTTTACCATATTTCTAGATGATTATATAACTTAATCTAGAATGTTCTACTAATGAGAGAGGCGGTGGTGATTTTAACACTCCCCCTCAACACCCACTCTTCATACTGAGTTGTTCTCTGAGTTTCTGAAATCTTGAAGTGTTAAGTGCTTTTGTGAACAAGTCTGCTATCTGATCTTCACTCTTCACTTGGCGCATCTCTAACTCTTCTTGTAGTACTTTCTCTCTAAGAAAATGGTAATGTGCCTCCACATGCTTTGTTCGAGCATGAAGCACTGAATTTTTTGCTAATCGAATAGCAGACTAATTATCACAATAAAGTGACACCGCATAATCTGTAAGTTGGTGTAGGTCCTTCATCAATTGCATTAACCACGTGCTCTCTTGAGCTTCCATTGCCGCTGCTATATATTTTGCTTCTGTGGTTGACAAGGACATTGTTGGTTGCCTTTTGATATACCAAGATACTACTCCAGATCCAAGCATGAATACATATCCAGTTGTTGATCGACGAGTATCATGATCTCCAGCATAATCAGCATCGCAGTATCCAACTATCTTTACCTCATCGTCTTTCTTATAAAAGAGACCATAGTTAATGGTATCTTTGACGTACCTCAACATTCGTCGCACTGCTTCCAAATGAGGCTTCTTTGATTGTTGCATATATCGGCTCACTACCCTACTGCATATGAGATATCTGATCGAGTTAATGTAAGGTAGATTAGACTACCTACCAGTTGTCGATACATTGCTTCATCTTGCAAGTCCTTCCCTGTATGAGCGCATAACTTGGCATTAGCTTCCATAGGTGTTGAGATGGGCTTGCACTCGAGCATTCCAAACTTTTGTAGCAAGTCTTTCGCATACTTTTGTTGGCAGAGAAATAGATCTTCCCCAGTTCGATCAACTTCTAATCCAATAAAGTGTTTTAATTCTCCAAGCTCCTTCATTTGAAAGCGAATTGACAAGTTCTCTTTTGTTTGACATATTTCTGTTTCATCATCGCCAGTAATAATGAGGTCGTCGACATATACTAGAACAACTGCAATCTTTGATTCCTTCACTTTGATGAATAAGCTTGAATCTGCATGTGCCATGTCATAACCGCTCTCCACTAAGAAATCAACAATCTTGTTATACCATGCACTTGGAGCCTGCTTCAATCCATAGAGCGTCTTCTTCAGTTTACAATCATAATCATGATGCTCTTTATCCTCAAATCCTCTTGGTTGAATCATGTATAACGCCATACGTAGTACTTCCACCTATAATACCAATAACACGTCTATCAACTACATGCCTTCTAACGTAGATTATAGGCTAAGTAAGTTCTCATTTTCTACGAACATTTAGGCAGCACTTCCTTTGTTTCTACGTACTTTGCCACTCGTCTAGCAGTCCTTACGACATTTGTCCCCCTCTGTATTGCACAGATGGCCAGTTGCACTAAAGAATTCCCCGGATGAACAAGTACAAACTTACTATTCTCTGTTTTTTTTTTCAAATTTCTTTATAAGCTTTTTACTAATAAGTTTTATGTTTCTTTTTTGGTTGAAGTTTGATCAACACTGCATGTGGTGGTGAGAAAACAAGAACTGGTGAAGTCATATAAGATATCTTTGCATATACCTATTGGTGTAAATAACTTACATAGCAACTGCTTCATCCACCAATCTTGGATTTCATCAGGCAGCTTTTTATACTTGCTTAGTTTTTCAGTAGCAGGGCCCTGTTTCAAATTGAATGTCCCAATAAAGGGAATAATGGGATCATTTCAACATTGAAGTTTAGTAATAATTCAATGGAACTTCACGGTGAAGTCATGTAAATTTTGTAAATCTGTACTAACACAAGTTGAAATCAATGGAACTTCACAGGGAGGACATGTAAATTTTGTAGATCTATACTAACACAAGTTGGAACTTGGTCAAATCTCTTGCATTTTTATTATAGCTTTGATAAGTTGCCAACTTGAAGAAAGTTGTGTTTGTATTTGTTTTAGTCATGTTAAATATATATACACTTCCTTTTACAAAATTTGTGTTCTTGACCACAACAACAAATAGGACAATTCAAAATAATTACAAAAACTCCACATAAAAGGTTCGAACTTGCCCGACACCAATTTTTAATTACGCCGAGGAACTCAAAATTTATGTGTATACAATTTTTGTATTTATACTCTCCTTGGTATGATTTCGTTTAAGGGACTTTAATTGAACCCCTTCACTGATTCTATTACATATATTTTGACCAAGTATATACTTATAAGTATATAAGATTTGAAATACAAAATGTAGAATCTAAAAAATTAAACCAAAATTCAGGACCCACATCTATCTATTGTTATCTGATTAATCTTACATCGTGTCTCAATGTGGTTGATCACCCTCTCAGACCAAACCAATTACTGATCATCGCAATATGACTGATCATCCTCTCGGACCAAATCAATCACTAATCATCGCCTTATAAGCTATATGACTGATCATCCTCCCGGACAAACCAACCACTGATCATCGTCTTATAAGCTATTGCATCACCAAATAGCTAATCAGACTCTCAATGGTGGGTGGAGAAATATTTTATCAAATTACTCTATTAATTCTTTCTGCCTTGGAGTAAAGAAACAGAACTATTTCTGCTACCAGTTGCTATTGGGATACCAATATACCATAGAGCACATGCCTTAGGGACCAAAATGTTGGACAACACAAAAAAACGTAATTACTTTATTATTGTAAAAATAATTACACCAAGATTTGAACACTATAATTTGACCACTTGAACACTTTTTTTTGATATACACTTGGGGACACTTTAGCTTATAACTGGATTGATTACAAATGACTAAGGTCACTCCTATTTATACTTGTTTAGAGATGATTCTAGACATGGTCCTAAAGATCTAGACAATTCTATCATATTCTACAAATATCTAAGGCTCTAGAACATCTACACACTTCTTACAAGAATTTAGAGCTTCTAGACATATCTCTAAATTAAGTATCCAAGATACTTCAATAGGTCATTCTAGAACCTTTCTTAAAAATCTAGGATATTGACTCTAGAATCTTATAGCAATTATTTTCTATGTACTTCTTGAATCTTTACCATATTTTTAGATGATTATATAACTTAATCTAGAATGTTCTACTAATGAGAGAGGCGGTGGTGATTTTAACACTCCCCCTCAACACCGACTCTTCATACTGAGTTGTTCTCTGAGTTTCTGAAATCTTGAAGTGTTTAGTGCTTTTGTGAACAAGTCTGCTATCTGATCTTCACTCTTCACTTGGCGCATCTCTAACTCTTCTTGTAGTACTTTCTCTCTAAGAAAATGGTAATGTGCCTCCACATGCTTTGTTCGAGTATGAAACACTGAATTTTTTGCTAATCGAATAGCAGACTGATTATCACAATAAAGTGACACTGCATAATCTGTAAGTTGGTGTAGGTCCTTCATCAATTGCATTAACCACGTTCTCTCTTGAGCTGCCATTGCCGCTGCTCTATATTTTTCTTCTGTGGTTGACAAGGACATTGTTGGTTGCATTTTGCTATACCAAGATACTACTCCAGATCCAAGCATGAATACATATCCAGTTATTGATCGACGAGTATCATGATCTCCAAAGATAATCGGCGTCGCGATATCCAACTATCTTTACCTCATCGTCTTTCTTATAAAAGAGACCATAATTAATGGTATCTTTGACGTACCTCAACATTCGTCGCACTGCTTCCAAATGAGGCTTCTTTGATTGTTGCATATATCGGCTCACTACCCTACTGCATATGAGATATCTGATCGAGTTAATGTAAGGTAGATTAGACTACCTACCGATTGTCGATACATTGCTTCATCTTGCAAGTCCTTCCCTGTATGGCGCATAACTTGGCATTAGCTTCCATAGGTGTTGAGATGGGCTTGCACTCGAGCATTCCAAACTTTTGTAGCAAGTCTTTCGCATACTTTTGTTGGCGAGAGAAATAGATCTTCCCGATTCGATCAACTTAATCGATAAAGTGTTTTAATTCTCAAGCTCCTTCATTTGAAAGCGAATTGACAAGTTCTCTTTTGTTTGACATATTTCTGTTTCATCATCGCCCGATAATAATGAGGTCGTCGACATATACTAGAACAACCGCAATCTTTGATTCCTTCACTTTGATGAATAAGCTTGAATCTGCGTGTGCCGTGTCATAACCGCTCTCCACTAAGAAATCAACAATCTTGTTATACCATGCACTTGGAGCCGCTTGATCCATGGCGTCTTCTTGGTTCTGATCATAATCATGATGCTCTTTATCCTCAAATCCTCTTGGTTGAATCATGTATAACGCCATACGTAGTACTTCCACCTATAATACCAATAACACGTCTATCAACTACATGCCTTCTAACGTAGATTATAGGCTAAGTAAGTTCTCATTTTCTACGAAAATTTAGGCAGCACTTCCTTTGTTTCTACGTACTTTACCACCTTTCAAGAAGGCCAAATTTCAACAATAACCAAATCCCGACTAAGGGCACAATCAAAACAACAATCAAAGGGGATTACACGCCAACTTGACGTGTAAAATTCTGCCCTACAATGTATACAAACAGTCTATAAATAGTCCACAATTACATCCACAATAAGGGTAAACTATGAAGCCTTTAACTACCCCTTTTCACCTTCATTTCAAGTTCCAAACACTCACACGTAACCTCTACGAGCTAGTCTTCATCTTACCTTCTTATGGTTCTTCCAAAATGTTCATAAAATTTCTAGGATTTTATAGAATTTTAGGGCAAATCGTGAGCCTCTCTTCCTTGGAATACTAATCACTTGGCTTAAACACTTAATGGAGAGTTAATATTTAATTAACAACTAAACTTGGAGGATTTAGGAATTTTTGTTCTTCTATTTTGCTTGGGGCCGAGAGCTTTAAGGGTAAGAGGAAGAGAGAAATATTGTAAAATGTTCTAAGTGTTATGTCTTGCAACTTGTATACATATATAATCTAATGTCCAAAATCAAGACAAGTGTAGTGGGACCCATGGACACTTGTCCTCTTGTCTCTAAAATATCTTTAAAGTTGGTCATCTTGCAAGACAAGTGGAGGGGTGACACATGTCACCCTCCTATTGGCCGAAAATTCAAATCACAAATATCTAGATATTTTCCTATTCTTATCCAAACGAAGGGCCCCGCGAAATCGTGAAATTTTGACGGGCCCTATTTTATTAGATTCAATCCCTTATAATCATATACTAATCCCATACACCCAATATGAGAATCAAATTCCAGTTTATAAACTTTTTCTTTCACAATTTTTTTTCGAGGTTTCCAAAAAAATAATTTTTCTTTCGTTTCAAAATTCAAATCTTATTTCCTCACGTACGTTCTCATCTCATTCTCTTGGAAATACGGGGTGTAACAATGTACTTCAACAATTTCTCCCCCATCTTCTTTTGCAAATTATCTTCTATTTCCTTGGAATCTGGCAACTCTTTCTTTTGAGATGACCACCATGATGCTGCCTCATCTCATACCACGTTTCTTGATGTATAACACTTTCCAGTTGTTGGGTTTGCAACATTTCCACCCTTTCCTTTGGTTGTCGTATCCCACAAAGATACATCGTGTAACTTTTTTATCAAATTTGCTACGTAGATGACTTGGCACAAACACATAGCACGGACAACCAAATACTCGAAAGTGTTTTACTGCAGGTTTACTACCCCACAGTTTTTCAAAAGGTGAAACGAACCCTAACTTTTGCTTGAGGAAGTCTATTGATGACATGAGTTGCTGTCTTCATACCTTCTGCCCAAAACTTCCTGGAACATTCCTCGAACGTAGCATGCTTCGACATATCTCTGCAAGGTGCCGATTCTTCCTCTCAGCTACTCCATTCTGTTGTGGCGTATTTGCACATGTAAATTGATGGCATATGCGGCATTCTCGTAGGTAATGAGAGAACTCTTCTGATGTATATTCACCACCGTTATTCACCACCATTGTCTGTTCGGAGATATTGGATTTTCTTGTTGAGTTCTCCTTCCGCTATTTCCTTGAACTCTTTAAATTTTGAAAATGTTTCAGATTTTTCTTTTAGAAAGAAAACTCATATGTACTGTATGAAGTCGTCAATGAATGTAACTATGTATTGTATGCCACTGATTGATTGATGATTGCTTGACTCGCCCGAATACGTCAGAATGGACCAGCTCCAATTGTACTTTGGCTTTGAAAGTTGAGTCTGCTGCGCCTTACCATATTGACGCACAAACGATCTCTGTTCTGACCTCGAGTTGAGGAAGACCCTTCAACAGATTTCTTCATCATCATCTTGAGTTTGTGATAACTTACATGTCCAAGTCTTGCATGCCACAAATCAATTGTTTCGTTCTTTCGATTCTTGTTTACATAGGCCGATTCTGCTAAGACTCTAAGCGCCGTCCTCTCATTATCGGTGTTCCAGAGATTTCAAGAAATGATACAAATTCCTCTTCATTCTGTTGTGCTCAGCGAAAGAACCTTGATAGATCTTGACATCTTGAGGTTCGAATACGACATGGTGGCCTGATGCTGTAAGTTGCACCACTGATAGTAAGTTTTTCGTTACCATCCTGGAGCGTTGTTGTTTCTCCGATGTGAGCTATGAGTTTAAGTTGCGCCACTGATAGTAAGTTTTTCGTTACCATCCTGGAGCGTTGTTGTTTCTCCGATGTGAGCTATGAGTTGACGACCACCCTTGTACTTGATCAAGTTCTGTAACTTCTCTTTATCTCCTGTCCGGACGTTGGTAAACACGTACAGTAATCAAGCCAAACAAGAGAAACAAAATGCAAGAAAGAAGCCCTTTTCGTTTCGATTGATAGACTACCAATCAATACAATTTCAACTACCATAGATGACTACCAATCAATACAATTTCAACTACCATAGATTACATATCATGGGAACCAAAAGACCAAATCTACTGTTAACCGAAACTGGGCCACATGCCATTAACATACTTCAGGAACCAAAGAAGTAAACATAGTACTATTAATGTAGTACTTAAAGACTACTGGATTCACTTTATATATATGCTTTACAAAGACCACATACTACACAAGCCCAACTCTGATACACAAACTTAAAAGACATGGCAAATTACAAGTTCAATTCCAGGCTATTGCCCTGCTTATTACATTACAATGCTTTATATACTCTTAAATAGTCTTGCCATCCAGTCTTATATATATATATATTTGGATCTATTCTTCCTTCAGCCATCCTTCAGCTTCCATTTGTATTTTGGCACAATACTGGAACAAACTTCCATCGAAACAGCGCCTTATAGCTTCTTTAGATAGAAAACCATCTTGATCTCTAGCAAGAACATACAGAATTCCCCACTCCAGTTTGCTCGCAATCCTGAAAAATTACACACAAAAAGATTACATGATCAAATCGCTTATTTAATACGCGACAGAGTATTGTAAGTGACAGTGACCTTGCTGCCACGAGGCAGTGAGACTCGAACCTTTGTCACTTCAATTCATAAGGAATATAAAAGCCACTCCTAATGCAATTATCCATAATCAGTAAGCCGGTTGCATAAAACATAAAGCAAGTAAAAGAATATACTCTGCTATAACAGTCTAGGTTATACTGAGTTATACCATCAACGTATATAAGTTGACACTAGCAAGACATGTATCGACGGTCTAAAACAAGAATGTCCAGAAAAGGTTTCAATTTACTAGTGAAAAGACATCAGTACTAGGGCGTTCGAGTTAGAATGATAGTGATAGAGCCTTAAGAGGTTACCAGCCAAAGAAGTCGAACGCCTCCCTGTTGCCTTCAGTCATGTCCCAGAGTTCTCTAAGAGTAAGCTTATCAGGCAGCGTGCGAGCATACTTGCTAAAACTGTTCTCGAAATGCACAGGGAAGAACCTACAGGAGGCAACCAGAGATGGAAAAATTAACTTGACTTCTCGAGGATGTTGAAAAAAATAGCGAGGGAATAGTATACTAGCCTTCCCTCTCTGTCGTAGGTGTGAGTATCACTTCCATGCTTGCACTTATGTATATTATAAATATATATGGGGAGAAACGGAGAAGGAAACCACCCCTGCAGAGTCGCATTGAATGTATATCACTTTAATGAAAGGAGAATATATACATATTATGAATTATTTCTCGGTCCCAAATTAGTTGAGGTCAGTTGGAAAATCTATACAGAGTGAATAACACTAACATAGTATAGCTGTATAGGTTATTAACCAAATAGATAGATGCATTTGGAGGAAACAAAAATGATAAAAGTCCTATTTCTATTAAATTTATGTCAATACAAGACATCTGTAGATCACAAGCACCACCAACATCTATTAGTGTCATTCGATAAACAATTTTCTTCTAATTTTAATAATCTTTTAAGATGACGTGTACCCCAACAGATTAACTTACTGGCAGAGTAGGATAACTCAAAGCAGCATTGATGGCAATGGCAATTATCAGAGATGCTATCATATTGAAACCAATTTGACGAAGTCCTGTTTAAAAATGTAAAGAAAAGCGCAGCATTAAATTTCATCCGATACCATATTTACAATCTTGGAAGTTAATAATCACATCATATGGAATATTTACAATACACCAAGTTCTTCAATTGAACATAATTACTACTAAGTGTTAAGACTGAAAAAACAGATAGTAATACACCCTAGCAATGACAATAATCTTGAATTTCAATGCAGACACAGGGTTATGTAGGGGACTAAATAAATTACCTAGTGGATAAACCTCATAACATTAGAATGTAGCCTTGTGAGACGTACAATTTGTTTTCAGCATATTTAATCTCATTTTATTACCGATCGGCATTAACAATAAATCTATTTTTATAGGAATAACGTAACAGAATATTTACCGGAGTAAGTTTCCCATGGGTAAATAATGCCATTCTCATCCTGGTCAAAGAACGCGACGTGCTGTTGAAGGACGCTCATGCCGTGGTGCCTATGTCCGGGAGTTCCATGGGGGTGCTCCATATCAGGAGCCACCAATCCCCTTGCCAGATCTGCATATACACAATACATAGTATATTTAAACTGTACTGTAATACAAACTTGGAAACAAGTTCTTGCCGAAATGTTACGTGCGTAAAATAGGGGGAGCTTAGGGCACCGGAGTACCTTTTTTGTAATACAATCTTTAAGCAAGAATGACACACCTACACAAACTAGCAAACTTTTTTTAAATTTTTAAAAATAACACTCCACTAATATGTACACGACCCTGTAAGGCTCAGCTGCTCAACTAAGATGAAAAATGTAAGTAGGTACCAACGGTACATATAACGATTCAGGCGAACTTCCATTGATCCCCTCAATCAGTAATTATCTAATCAGGAGCTGATCTACTCCTATGAGGCTACATTTTGATACACAAGTACCTCAGCTAAATAATACTCCTACCTACATCATGGCTTTTGTGTAAATGCTACATTTTGCAGCACTATGGATGCATAATAACAATAAGAAGTATCAAACAGTACTCGGACACTTGCTGCATGGTTAAGCCACTCTAGTTTATCAAAATTTTGAACTTCACTCACAAATAATCTCATGAAATCTGTTTTCGTTTGGTTAATTGAGGTGAGCTTAAGATTCTACCTAACATGTTTAAAATCAAACAAATTCAGAGGGCATTTTGATATATTACTTTAAAATCATAAAATTCAACTCGGTGGGACACCGACCAAAATAAGATAAAATAAAACGGAGTAAGTAAAAAAAAAGAACTTACAAGGCTTTGGAATAGAAGTTTCCAAATCAGTCCTAACTTTCCGTTCAATAGTCACCGGTGCAAGCGGCGCCTCCGGCGACAACGCTGCATTCCGATCGATACCCGTCACCGCCATCGTCGCCATTAATTTATCTCCAAATTCTCAAACTCCCTAGTACTTAAACACTCACAACAAAATACCAATAGCGTGACAAAATTAAAAGACTATAAATGTGAAAAAAGAGAGAGCTCAAGAACTTAGTGGCATATGCATGCGTTAGAGCATTTGGAAATATATAGTACAAGTGGAAATTTGCATGCATGAATCTTTACACCTAGCAAGTGACAGTTGTTTGACTTCTTTTGACACGTACTTTAACACGTGTCATTGATTTTCTGACTAACATATATAATTTGGAAGAAAAAAAAAGAGTGAAATTTTTGGATTAATTCTCTTCTTCTTTTGAAGAACTTGTAACGTTTAGCCTGTGATGTAAGGATTCTTGAATTTACATAACATGATATAATAATGTGATCCTCGAACATAAATGAGTTTCTAGTCACTTACAAAATATTTATAAAATATTTTATGTCTTTTTTTATAGCTTTTTTTATTTTGATATATAAAAAATTTGAAAATATAATTTTCTTAAAATAGCAGCTTTTATAACAAATATAGCATTTAATTTAAGAAGCTAAACATAATACTTATCAAGTTTGAACTTAAATGCTACACCATTAAATTAGGAATTGAATGATAGAATAAATTTTTTATCACTCCTCTCTTTTTCATAAATGAAATTTTCGGAACATTACCTTCTAGGTAGGGGTGTACAAAACCGGACCGGACCGGTGGATTCCGGACCGGACCGGTGGATTCCGGACCGGACCGGTGGATTCCGGACCGGACCGGTGGATTTCGGACCGGTTCGGACCGGTGGATTCCGGTCCGGTCCTCGGTCCGTCAAATGGTGGATTCCGGTTTTCCTCCGGTCCGGGTAAAAACCGGAATTTTCCGGTCCGGAATGGACTGGATTTTTTTTTTTTTAAAAAATAATTAAATTTTTAATATTGAAATTGACATTTTCGGACACATTACCATGAAATTTGAACGTTGAAATCTATTGTATATCGCGAGATATTTAGCTTTGAAAATAGAAAAAACGTAACAATTTGGGGGAAAATTCAAATTGAGCGGGGAAAAAGACGTTTTTCAGAAAATTGGCCTGGCCGCGGTTTGACCACCCAGTGCTCGAAAAAATACGCGAAATAAAAAAAAATAGGTGAAACGAACGTTCGAGCGCAAAGTTATGATCATATATAGTTTGATCAATTTACAACTACTTTACTTTCTTCTCTCCCTACCTATAATTTATGTCGATGCTTCAGGAATGTCCAAATTCCAAATAGAAAATAGAAAATATAAATGTGGTGTGTAACTTTAATTAATGAGTAGTTCAGTAGTTCGTATACGAACCAAGTACATTTGGTGGTTTTCTTTAAGTTAGTCATATTAATGAAATAAAGTATATTGAAGGATAAGGGAAAAAACAAACATATTTAATGAGATTGATAAACGAAGACATTGTTAAAAATTTATAATTTATAAATTGCATTTAACAAAAAAAAAAAACCGGTCCAACCGGTCCTCGGTCCGGAAAATTTCCGGATTCCGGTTCTGGACCGGTGAACACCCCTACTTCTAGGCATTTTTACCTTTTTTTATAAATATTTACGATAATAATTTAATAACATTGTTCAAACGTTTGATAAAATTAAAGTAATTTATCAATTTTGACATCACTCAATATAAGTTAAATTTGTCTATAATGTAAAAGAATGTGTGTCAAAGTGTATAGAAGTGTCATGAGGAGCACCACATTGGATTAGATATAGTTGAAGTTAGTTACAATTAGTTACAAGATTGTTAGACTTGTTAAAGAGTTAGTTGTAATTAGTTGATTGTAATTAAGAAGCTTAGAAGACTCTAGATTAGTTACAAAGATATGTGTATAAATACACTTGGATGTATTGTTGTGAACAATATTACAATTTCATTTTCTATCTCACTCTCTAATCTCACGCCTCTCTTCTCTGAATCTCTCTGCCATCTTCATATTCTGTACATTCTCCTGTCTTCTTTCTCTCTTTTTATATTGCACAAACACATATTAACTCTATATCGATTGTCATGTAAACTCAAGGTTATCCAGTGTAGTATCACTGCTTTCGACATGGTATCAGAGCTCGGCAGTGATCGAGGACAGATTAGATGAATTTCTTTCACATGCAAGAAGAAATTCAGAGGAATTGGATGTCGATCGAAGAGATTCAGATGAATTGGATATCGATCGAAGGGATTGTTGATTGATGGTGTTGATCGAGGGGATTTTCTTTGCATGCACAAAGAAATTCGAGGGATCTGTACATTCTGGTGAGAAATCGGAACGAAATACATAAATCTAAGATCGATAGAGTTATCAATATATCTGTAGAATCTTAATTTCTGTTTGAAGTAAATCTTGTATACTGTTACATTGAGGTTTTGTTGCTGTGCATATCTAGTTGAGGACATTTATAGATTGAGATTGTAACAATTTAAAATGGAGAAGAATTATTGGGGGAAACCGCAGCAGTTACAATAAACATAGATCACAACCATCCATTGTACCTATTCCCATATGATGCTCTTGGATCTCTGTCGGTAGGAGTCACGTTAAATGGGATGGACAACTATACATTATGGAGTAGAGCAATGAAGCTAGCTCTATTGGGGAAGAATAAGATAGGATTCGTGGATGAAACTGTGAAAATAGAGACATATCATGGTGATTTGGAAAGGTTATGGGATAGATGCGATGCCATTGTAGTCTCATGGTTAATGGAAAATGTAAATAGAAATCTGCTGAGTGGAATGATGTTTAACTCTGATGCGCATTCTATTTGGGAGGAGCTAAGAGAAAGGTTCGACAAGATTAACAGCTTAAGAGCCTTTCAATTGCATAAGGAAATCGTTTCCTTAAGACAAGAAACTATGGCAGTTTCAGTTTATTAAACCAAACTGAAAGATCTATGGGATGAATACGACTTAATTGTACCACCACCATCCTGCTGTCCCAAATCAAAGGAGTTCATCAATCACATACACTATCAGATAATGATGTAGTTTCTAATGGGACTGAATGGAAGCTATAACCAAGCTAGGAGTCAAATAATAATGATGCAACAAATACCAAGTCTTAACCAGGTATATGCTATGGTGAATCAGGAGGAGAATCAGAGGATAGTAGCAGGCAATAGTGGGATGTTGCGAGAAATAGCTGAACCATCTGTGATGTTTACAGCTAAGAATGAGACAGGAAGAGGTGCTGATGGAGTTTCAAAGAAGAAGCCATATAATTCAAATGCGCACTGTGATTTCTGTCATGTAAGAGGACATTTCAAGCAAAACTGCAATAAATTGCTGAAGTGTGATTATTTCCACAAGACAGGACATGTGCATGATGATTGTTATAGACTTATTGGGTATCCAGAAAACTTTAAGCCCAAAGCCAAGAAGGCATATGATGTAACAAGAGGAGATGTGTGCTTTGGAGATGAAGGAAATGAGAATGGGTACAAGGGATATCCACATGCTGGAAATTCATATGCAGGAAATCTATTTGCCGCATCACCACTAATGCAACTAACTCCCACTCAGCAGCAGCAACTCATTAACATGCTAAATGAGAAGACAAAAGCAAAAATGATGGCTAACCTGACGGGTAATGGTACATTTGACACTAAAGCTCTAGTGAAATGAATAATAGACTCAAGGGCAACAACCCATATGATTGGTGATCAAAATCACTTACAAAATAAATGTTTGACAGAAAATATAGGCAAGGTGCATCTGCCAACTGGAGAATCTGCTAAGGTGTCACATGTTGGTGACTATGATCTAGGAGGAGGTGATGTTCTCAAAGATGTCATATGTGTGCTGTTGACACCCAATTTTGACCCTCCCGTCTAGTCATTAGCTATAAAATTACACTAATTTTGTAAAATAATTTTTTATGATTTTTTATAATAAAATGCAGCGATAAACATAAATACAGGCATGAATAAACAATTTAATAATGGCATCGCGTCTTACGTAGAGCTTTAATCACTTAGAGTCCCGCGCCCGCATTAATTAATTTCAAGCTCTGTCGTAATTCTTAAATAATTAATAAATACATAAAATAAATAATTTAGCAATGACGTCGTATCAAGTAGCATAGCCGCATTTATTAATACGCAAGAGAATTTCATAATCATTTGTAATCAACTAATATATGCATTTAATAGCGTCGCATTTATAAAAAAAGCTTTAAACAATTCTTTAAATATCATACTTGCATTTAGCATTTAAATAATTTAACCTAAACTCAATTCAATTTAAAAATACAACATCGCAATAATAAATAAATTTAATAACGGCATCACATTATAAAATATTAAGCACAATTTACTAATTTAATTCACCACTAAAATAATTAAACACTTAAAACTCTACCTATTTAAATACCTAATTAAAAGCCTAATTAAACTAACTAATTTAATACTAACCTATTTCTACCCAGCCCACTACCGCCTGGCCCAATCATCCGCGACCAGCTGCGTAGCCAATCTGGCGGGCCCAATCCCTTTTCCTTATCGCAGCCGCGACGGACCTTCACTTCATTTTGTTTTTCATTCCCATCGTCGCCAAACAAACCTAGGCGAAGCCACAGAAACCAAAGACCTAAAACCTTCTACTTTCGTCGCCGCCCGGATTTATCGCCGGAGAATCCGGGCTTTCCTTCACCCACGCACCCTAGCCAGCTTTCCTTACCCATGCACCCACATCCAACGATACCTTACCATATAAACACCTAATCACACCAAATCTCCTTAAAAATCGCACTAAATCAGCACCCAAATCGCACAAAATCAGCCTTTATTGACTTACCAAACTTAGAACCTAGAGTTAGGCTATATAAGAACATGCAAAGGCATCAGTCGGAGGAAGAGGGCAGAAACGGGAGTCAGAAATTGAGACAGTAAGAGGGAGAAGGAGCGTCTGAAAGAGACGATGGACAACATAGAAATTAAGAAGCGAGAGAAGGGGAGAGGCGAGTCGAGTACAATAGGGCATACCCATAGCATCGACACCTTAGCAGCAGTGAGGAACCACATAGCAATTTAGGGCGATCTAACATAGGCGAGCACGATGAGAGCGACAATCAGGAATTCAGTGAGAAACAAGTAGTAAACACAACCAAGAAATCAGCAAGCAAAACCTTCCCCTCTGTTTCGCATCGCAAAGCCCAAAACCCGTCGAGTGGCTCCGACGACTTGATACGCTGCCCCGGCTCGCTGTCCGGAGAAGGTAAAATCCGCTTCTTATCGACTACTTTTTGCAGCTCTGTATTTCTGTATTTTTGTTTCGCTTACTGAATATGTGTTAGTTCGTTCGACTGGCAGTTTCTTTGTTAATGTATGAATAGGATATTGAATGGTTTGCTTCTGATTAATCTAGGTATGGTAATTATGGGAGTATCGTGCTATCGTGTCATATTTAGTAAAGATGAACATGTCTGTTGGCTATTATTCTTATATGTTTTACATGCGTTAGCGTAATGATCATTGGACTTGGGATCTGATGCAAGATCTGAAATAGATGCTAACCCGAGAAAATGTCTATTGTCGATTGTTTAGTGTTTCTTCTTGGTTGCCTGAATTGGATCTTCATGTCTAAATTACCTATTGTGATGTGTGTGGTTGCCTGCTGGGCTCCTTGAAAAAAAAATTGTTTATGTAAATACATGCTATGATAGATCCTAGCCATTCTACATTCATTCTAATGGCATGATATCTTAAAGTGTTAGTATATTTGTAAAATGGCTTGAGATTAGGGTATCTCCTTCCCTTTGAGGCTCTTGCCAAAGGATCAAGTAAAGGTGATCTGAATGGTCCTCAAAGACGAACAAACATCTACACTTTTACGATCAAATTGCACACATATGCGATTCATCTTTTGCGCAGTATTAAATCGCGTCTGTTTTTACGAATCTGTCCATTTGTGACTACTCTAGTATGCTTGTTTCATTCAAGTCATATAAGATGTCCCCAATTCCCTTTCTTCCTGGTGGTATTAGTAGTCGACTAGCATTGTTTGATTCGTTTGTATGCTTATTATGTCTTGTCAGAGGCATAAGAACTTAATCTTTCCTTTGCCTAATCCTATATGTCAATTTAGTTGTATTACTAAAATCTAATAAATGCCTTGAATAATGAGATGAGGTTGTTTTCTCCATTGTTTGTTTTAATATATACACTAGTATATCCCTTCCGACTCTTTTGCCTATTCATATTTGGTCTGTGGTTTGATTCTCGTAAGTAGTATGAACCAACATATGTTCAAATGCTATGTTTTTCCGAAAACCACTTAGTGAAACTCTCTTTGGATCTTAATTTGCTTGAGAAAATATATATACATACATGCCTTTACCTCTAAGTGTTGGAATATACCTATGCTAGATAGCTACATCTCCTAAGTCATTATCGTGCCTATGTGCATTGAGTTTGTCCAAATGGTGCCCATGCTAGCATACTACTCTCTTGAACTAATCTGCACCATGTTAAGTTACAACCTCTGTTGGCATTTTGTATCTGATCCATAATCGTGCCTTCATAAGTAATCAAGTATAGTGTATAACTTAGTATTGAAGCTGCATAGGGGTGAATAAAAGAATTAAATAAGCCCCCTTTAGGTACAAGTGTCTATGCTCTGGATAAGTTACACATATGTGTCTAAATAGTCCAGTATAAGTATGTATTAATTTAAGCATGTGTAATAGAAAGTATATGCATCTTCCAGCACGTTAAATAAAGTCTTACATGCCACCTCTTCATCTGGCAATGTGCATACATGGATACTTGTTACTGGGACCATCAAACTCGGGCCGATTTGTACCTAAAGTCTGAAAATCAGTGTTGGAGTCCACCTTTTTGTTTAGGCCACTGAATACGAACGTGGTCCTACATCTGTTAAATTTATGAAAATATGTGTCATTTTACTTGCATTATTAATATGATTTGGATATATGCTAATCATTATCTTTTCTTTTCACATGAAATGCATTGGAGCAACGAAGAGTCTCATTGCGAGACTCATCGCGACCATCGTCAAATGAAGACCCCACGTCTATGTGCACCGCATCCGCATCAGAAATTTCAAACCACAGGCGGAATGACACCGCCATGCCTTCGAGTCCATTATTAATTCATATCCTTCCCTATTCATTTGTTGTAATTAACTGTCTAACGCTACATTAATTATTAGAACACTTAGAATAATTGAATCTTGAATCAATAAATTAGCAAGTAGTTGGTTACTAGAAATTTGCTTCCCTTTAAGTTAATTGTTTTAGGCTTGACATGCATGTCTAAACTTTTTACCAAATAATATTAAATCTCTTTTGCATTATGCCACATATAAAAAATATTTTTTAAGTAAATGCATACCTTTAATCAATAAATCAACTTTAAAGATAAATGCATACTTTTTTTTCATATGCATTTATAATGCTTTACAAATGCATGCCTTCATTCAAAAGACTAACTTTACAGGTATACAATAAGTCTTATAAATCCTTTTATGTTAGCAAAAAATGTACTCTTTTATAAAATAATTGCATCATCTTTTAAAACATGCATTACACTCTTAGCATAATAATTACCCTAGGTTTGAACGGACAACCGCAAGTTAGCGGATTCTTTAGGGTGCCTAACCCCTTCCCTTTAGGATAATAAAGAACTCTTACCCAGAATCTCATTAAGTTTAGTAGACCATATAAAATGGAGTTAGTGTTGACTTTAACCTAGTTGACATTTAGGTGTCCTAATTCACCCAAACTAATTAGGTGGCGACTCCAGCACTACCTTTAGCATTTAGCACTTTTAAGCGAACCCTTAGCATTCTAGCAACCCCTTTTTAAACCTTTGTACTTTTAGCACCTTTTAGCATTTGTTGCACTTTAGCATCCTTTATTTAAAATTAATATTTTAGCACTCTTTTCAACACTTTAATCTTTTTAAACATTTTAGCACTTTTATTTTTATTTTCTAACACTTTTTATTAAGCAGGAGTTTATTCATAATGTCGCGAGCGGAAAAGGGCGCGACATGTGCCAACATTCAAGTTTAATCTCATGTCAATTTCAAAAGGGACTAGAGAATTAAACTGCAGTGTTAAATTCTTTCCCACATACTGTGTTTTTCAGGATCTCTCATCTGGGAAGGTGAGGGCGATTGGTAATGAAGAAGGAGGGTTGTACATAGTATGCTGGAATAAGCAAAAGAATAAAGAGGACCTGGTAATGAGCATGACAACAGTTTAGCAGGTTGGCATCAATTTGGCACCAGAGGTTATGTCACATACCTATGAGTGTATTAAGGAAGATTTCATATTTCAAAAACAATAAATCTTTTGTCTTGCATGAATGTGAAGTTTGTCCCTTAGCTAGACAAACTAGAGTCCCTTTTTCCATCAGTAATAGTACCAAGAGCTTTTCAGTTGTTGCATATTGATATATGAGGTCTCTATAAAGTTGAAACATATAATGACATGAGATATTTTTTGACAATTGTGGATGATTTTTTTTAGATGAACATGAATTTTTTTAATGAGATTGAGGTCTGATGTCATTACAGTACTCAAAAATTTCTTTGTTGAGGTCTGCACTCAGTTTGAAGTCAAGATACAGAAAATAAGATCTGATAATGAAGCAGAATTTTTCAGTCATAGCTGTAAGGAGTTATTCACACAACATGGTGTGATACATGAAAGTTCATGCCCATACTCACCACAACAGAATGGTGTGGTCGAGAGGAAACACATGCATATACTAGAGACAGCCAGAGCCATAAAATTTCAGGCTGATTTGCCAGACAGATTCTGAAATTTTTGTGTGGAGGGAGCTGTGTATATCATCAACTGGATACCATCTACAGTTATTGGTAACAAACCACCTTATGAGATGTTGTACAACAAAGCACCTTCACTTTCTCATGATAGGTTGTTTGTGTTATGCAATTATTCTGGTAGGACATGATAAGTTTAGCCCTAAAGCAGTAAAAGCTGTGTTTCTCGGCTATGGTGTAGCACAGAAAGGGTACAAGCTGTATGATGTAGAAAATAAGACATTCTTTATGAGTAGAGATGTCATGTAAGATAAACAATATAAAAAGAATAATATATTTGTAAAATTTAAAAATTTAAAAATAAAAAAAATATTTTTTTTTTAAAAGAATTGAATTTAAAATTAAAACAAAAAAAACAATAAGAACATATTTCTTCAACATAAAATTACTCTCTTTTGTAGTAACTAAGTTGGAGATTTGAAATATTTTCTTTCTCTCAACTAACAAATAAGAGAGATAAAATATACTCCAAACAGCTGCTCTATTAGTCTTTTCTATGTTCTGCGAATTTAGATTCTTATGCTAAAGGTTTATGTGCCTAATGTTTAAATAAGGTCTATTTCTCTTCATATCTATGCTGAAAAGAGGGCCAGACATAAGTTTGCAAGAAGAAGAGAAAGATTGAAAAAGAATGGCCGGAAATTCATTTTTCCTGCAGAAATTTCAATTGGTCGTACGCTTAGTTTGAGTGTCTATAAATAAATAACAATAATTTGACTCCATCTGTTTCTTTTTATATGGACTGATTTCTCTCTTTTGTTAATTCATTTCAAAAGAATAACACATTTCTGTCTTTGGTTACTTTTCAATTTTAACATCTTATTTTATCTTTAATAACATGCTCTTATAGTTAAAATTAAGATAGCATGTTGAAAACTACTAGATATTAAGGCTACTTTAGTATATTTTATATATAGTCAAACCTCTCAATAATGTTATTGTTTGTCCATATATATTTTTGATTGTTATAATAAAATGTTGTTATAGAGAACATATAATATAACGTAACATGAAAAATCGGTTCCAGAAAAAAACTTGACCGTTATAATGAAATATTACGAGAATAGTTGTTATACAAAAGTCTAACTGTATTTAGTTTGTGTCTAAAGTCATTGCTTATTTCTTAAATTTTGCACACATTCAAACATCATTTTAAAAAAACCCAGAGGATGTGTGAACTAATGGCAATTATTATAGTACTAATAGAGTGATACAAAATAAATAAATATTCTCTATATATTCTGTAATCAGTATTCTATTGTAATTATGTCAAATAGATATCCTCATTTGATTAGATTACAATTACCTATATATATTGAATCAATGAAAAGACTAATAAGGAGAATTACAATATTCTACTTAAACTTCGACTAACACATGTAAATCTTCGTTCTCCAAAGGGTCAGGTTTCAAAATCCCCTTTTGCTGCAACCTACCCTCCTTGATCAACCCTTTGCCTCGAATTACAATTTTCGCTCCTGTCACCTTTTCCATCATCTTCTGAGTATTCCCTCTTGGATCAATAATCAGTCCAATTAATTTTATAACTATTAGGGTTGGCAATTGGGGCGGGGCAGGGCAAGCTCTTAACGGGCAGGGCAAGCTCTAAAACGGGGTAGGGCAGGGCAAAATTAATTTTGTTAAAAATTATAATGGGGCAGGGCAAGTGGTAAATTTTGTTAAAAATTTCAGTAGCAGTTTGATAATGTAGCTCTAATGAGGACGTATAGATCAGAAACCAATGATGCTATTTTGGATGAAGTGGGGAACTGGAACAGTTCAGAAGTCATCTTCGACCAGTTAAAAGCCTTCAGTAATCATCGTTGTGGAACTACTAAGACGACTTTAACACCTAACATGTTGTTTCCTCTCAAATCATGAATCAGAAGAACCTTGCAGGAATCATCCTTCTCGTCAAGAGCAGCCTTCAGAAGCTTGTACATGGATGAGAAATGGAAATTATCAAAAGATGATCCATGTTGATATAAATGTCCAAACAGGGCAGGGCAAATTTTTTTAAAATGCTAAAAGGGGCAGGGCAGGGTGATCTTAGCAGGTCAATGCTTGCCCCGCCCTAACCTACCTAATTGTCATCCCTAATAACCAGGATACTCCTTCATTGGAATATAAAGCTTCTATGGCCACACGTGCTGAAGAAACAAGAAACCCAATCCCACTATATTTATCAATTGTCTTCCAAATTTCTATATCCAAATCAACTTTCTTACAATAAACATCTTCTAATTAATTAACCCCCATTAATCTCTCTCGCGATACTCCCTAGTGTTTATACGAATTCCCATATTATCATATATAGGTTCAGAAGAGAAGCTCACGGACATGACACAGTATTACTCCCTAGGGTTCTTCAACAACCTCATCTTTCTATCTAACCTACCATCCACGAACATGACACAATATTACTCGTTGCAGCCCAGCATCATGGGCCACCAAGATCAAACCAACTTCTCCACGGCCCAACAGTAGGCCTGCGGTCCCATGACTCATGCCGAACTGAGTCAGGCTTACAACACTATGAATCTTCAACCGCCCGACGACACATGATACATGAATACAAGTGTCACGTCCCACCTCAATTGCGACTCTGGTAATCTCCCTCACCTATTTAATTTGAACAATTCTCAATGTATTTTGGTCGGCAATGTCAATCGCATTAAAATTCAAGGTTGCGGCACCACTCAAACACAACCAACTCACCCACCCTCTACCCTAAAAAATGTCATATATGCTCCTAACATCATTAAAAACTTAATCTCTATTAGAAAAATTATTAGTGACAATTCTGTATCTATTGTGTTTGACCCTTTTGGTTTTTATGTGAAGGACCTACGTACGGGGATAACTCTTACGAGATGTAATAGTGTGGGGAACTATATCCTTTCTCATTCAATTCTGTTGCAAATGTCAATCCACCAACCTCTCTAGCTATAATCTCTCCATCAACTTGCCACAATAGACTCGGGCACCCGAGAGCATCGATTTTTAATTTTCTTAGAAGTCAGAATTTCATTAAATGTAATAAAGGAAAATTTAACCACTCTTGCCCTTTAAGAAAGCATGTTAGACTTCTTTTTCAATCTTTATTAAGTGTAACGTTCTCTCCTTTTGATATTATTCATGCGGATTTATGTACATCTTCTATTACTAGCAAAATGGGTCATATAAATTATTTGGTGTTTTTGTATGTTTTCAATTACTCTCTTTGGGTCTATCCTTTAAAATATAAGTCTTAAGTTTACACAATGTTTCTTGAATTTCAAGCATATGTTAAAACCCAACTTGAAAAGACCATAAAAAACGTTTCAATGACCGTGAGTTTGATAACCTTCCCTTTAAAAAAATTTGGGCGGACCACGCATGGTGTTTCAATTTTCTTGCCCCCATACCTCCCCTAAAAATGGTAAACGGAAAGAATCCTATGCACCATCAATAATAAAATATGCACTATGCTCTTTCATGTTTCCATCCCCCTTTCTTCTGGGTGTACGCCCTACACATAACGGCTTACCTCCTTAATATTTTACCAACACGAACTCTTCAAAATAAAACTTCAACTGAAATTTTCTTCCGTCGGATCCCCTCATATGATCACCTTCGAATTTTTGGTTGTCTATGCTACCCGAATCTCGCCTCCATGGCCCCTCACAAATTAGCACCTAAGACTATACCTTCCATTTTCTTAGGGTTCTCGTCGAACCATAGGGGTACTTATACTATGATTTTCCCACAAATAAAATCATAGTCCCTCGCTATGTCACATTTGAGGAGAACATTTTCCCATTTGCAAACATCCAAAATTTCCAAGTCACTAATTAAGCTTCTTTGATGATTCAGACACTTTCCCTCTCATTAGAAACATAATACACAGTGCTAGTATTTTGGCTAAAAATCCACGCCTCCGTCAGCCATCCCGTCACTGGCCCAGTACCCGTAGACTACCTCTCATTCTGTTGAACACCCCTCACCATATCGGCCCAACCATTCTCGTCGCCGAGCCTACTGCCACACAGCCAAAATTCCCCAACGACATCCCCACAACCCGTGTCGACCAGCCCCTGCCCCCGACAACCCCACTGCCCCCGACTACCCTACTGTCCCTAGTTCTTGTGACCCCAACTACCCCACTGCCACACTTTCTGTCTCCAAAATCATCCCGATTCCGACCCGTCGCATGGAAACTCGTGCCCAGTATGTAATTTTCAAACCAAAAGTCTACTGTCGCACCCAATTTTGAACTCTCAGGCTTGAATGCGCGACGGAATGGTTATCCTCCCCAAAAATGTAAGAAATAAATGTTAAAAATGTTTAAGGGAGTCGCCACCTAATTAATTGGGTGAATTAGGACACCTAAATACTAACTGATTAAAGTCAGCATTAACTCCATTTAAAGGTCTGTGAAACTAAATAAGATTCTGAGTAAGGATTCTTTATTATCCTAAAGGGAAGGGGTAAGGCACCCTAAAGGATCCGCTAACTTGCGGTTGTCCGTTCAAACATAGGTTAATTTATTTGGCTAAGGGATGTATTTTTTTAGAAAAATTATTTTAGGTGAAAAAAGATGTAGCACATATCTAGAAGAAAGTATTTTTTGATAACTAAAGGGATTCTATAAGACTCACGAAATATTAATTATGCAAATCATAGTACATGAAATTGTTTTATTAAGTGATAAATTACATCCTATAGGTATATGTAAGATTAAGACTTTTATACCTAAGGTTAATTATGAAATCATTCTTTATCTGACAAAAGTAAAAAATGACAAATTATCCCTATAAGCATATAGAATTAGTTAGGAAATTGTCTTTGTAAAAAGTATATGAAACGTTGATGATATTAAGAAAAGTAACAAGTTGCTCCTATGTTGCTTATGAAGAAATTATAAGAAAGTCTATTTTTCTTTCTTTCTAGGTAAGGAGTTGTATTTTTTGACTACATGACTAAAGCATAACTGGGATTAATTAATTTATCTTGGATTTAGATTTGTACGACGAATCTAGAATTAACAAAGAGCGAATTCATCTTTATACTACCCTTCCCACATATTCCAAAAGGCTAATAGAGTTAGTTATCCTATTAGTTACAAGTTTAATAAGTATGGCAATAATGAACAAACAAATGAATAAATGCGTGAATAAACAAAGGGGAGAATGAGACTGAAGTTGTTGTAGCGTCTAGGACGGATGGCGACGCCATCTATCTTATGATTGTTTGGAAGCCCTGCGGCGGAAATGCGGTTGATGATATGGAGACCATTTCGAGTCTCATACCGAGACTCTTAATTATTCTCCCGATGCATGCCATGAAAAATAGGAGGAAAATGGTTAGAGTGTCTCGAAATTGTAATGACACAAATAGATAATAAACTTAGATAAGCATAGAGTTATGACGCAAAGGCTAAAACAATATTAGGGAAAGGGTTATAGCAATTTAGAACTGAACATAGGGCACCCGTCAGTATACTACCGTAGCATTAACATGCAGGTTCGTTTTAAGTGTAACATGTACTCTATAACTGAGGACATATACTCAAGATTATCAAGGCAAACCAATCAAATTTCAGACTTGTATAATTCACCCTTACGCTTAACGTTGTGTTGGAACTAAACCTTAAATAGCCAAGAATACAAATCAAGCCTATGGGAAGTCTAAACAAGCTTTGGGACATATGTCATTCTAAGCAACAATTCTATAAGTGCATTTAAAGATCCAGAAACATCATGACATAGCTTAATACATGATAATCCTCTAATATATTTTGATGACAGTTAACATTTGTTTTAAAAATATCCTAAACCAATCGACAGGTCTAAGTAATAACTGGGTTGAGATGAACCAGTTAACTAGCACATGATTTGATCATATAGGCCACAGAACTGCAGATTAAATGGACAAACTTGAAAGGAATTGAATTTACAGATGGACAATGACAACAGGAGCATTAGAGCACATTTATAGATAAAATGCAGCCACAAAAGTAATCCAAAACCAGCAGCAAAGTGGCTAGAAAACAGTCCAAACAGAGGGTCAAAAATCATCCTGCATGGAGAGGTGATCGAATCGTGAGCCATAGTATCTAGCGCACACCCTAACACAGGGGGATAGAAAATCAGTCTAAGCAAGGCTGAAAATCAGACTGACATATGCTAAAAATTGGTCTAAAAATAGCCCAAACAGTGGCCTAGAATAATCAAAATCAATTCCAACAATCCTACGGGATTACCGCAACATTTCGTATTAATCACACACATAAAGGATGACCTTTGAGAACATCTCATGTCATGAGAACTCCTATAGGAAGACTTCTCATGCATTTAACTCAGACTGAAATGCCAACGAGACTACTTGACTAGGCCTAAATCCATACGGATACGACATGATTGCATGTGATATTAAGCTAGCTCATTCAAAAGTACAAACCTTGTTGAATATAACATACGGATGGCTATATGGTCATTTATTCGGGACTAAAATCGAGTATGATGCACATATGCTTCACGTAGGCAATTTTAAACACGATATATGCGATACCACGTAATATAAGTATAAGGCACTCCTGCTCATCATTTAGTATACAATTACGCTTTCTGATGATTTTATTTATCATTCCCACGTAATGTAAACTTTAATTATACCCAAGACAGTGAAACAAAGTATAATGAATATTATGATAGATTATTATACTTGTATAGTTAGCTTATAGTAAATACATTACCATTTTTAGAGAGGAGAACGCGGGGGATTTATTTTACCATTAAAGTGTTTGTTACTTTATCGGGAGGATAACACGACATTGTAAATCGTATATCCTTGATCTTAGTAACATTTTTGATTGGAGGTCGGTCTTAGGTTATTAAAATATAGTAGTGATATTTTAGAAAGCAGTAAAGGATTTGAATCTTTTGAATGCAAGCATATAAATATACAAACACATGTATACATAATTCTTTTGAAATTTGGGTTGACATGTATGTGGGCTTATAGTCTTTCTTATGATCTTTTGGAAAATGAGTAAGAGGTTTGAATCTTGAATGCAGGAACATAATTATACATACATATAAACACATAATCCTTTTAAGTATTGGTTGTTGTTATATGTTGGTTTGATTTTAAAATTCGGGATTAGACCTCGTAATCCCTTTTCTTTCCCGCTAACTATTTGTTAGGAGAAATATTTGTTTAGAGAAAATTACAAGAAACGACATATGTAATGAATTTCGGTTTAACAGTTCCTCATGATTAATATTGATTTTTTCTTTGGATTTAACATGTCAATGCATTCCCGCTAACATCCCGTCGCATACTAGCAGTTCAAACAGAATATTCAAGTCAATGTTTACACAAAGACACAACCAACAAAATGGATCTATGACCCTTATACAATCGTTATGCATTCGATCATTCCCTCAGAAAGTACTATAGAAGCATACGTTCATGCTCAAAACAGAGTTGACGCTACAAAACATCGAAGGCTACTGCTAATGGACCTATCTAGACACAGCGACCAATCCAAGTTGAGCAAGTTTGAACAAAATGTTACAGACACCATCACATAAGACACATAGTATCAATTAGACAATTGAATAAATGAAAGAAAAGGATTTCCAGACCTTTTGTAGACAGCGAACCGAGGCGACGACAAATGTTTTTCTAGAATCGTCGACGGGAAGTTCGCAAAAAGGGAACTGTTTGCAAGAATCAATGACAATAAACTGAAAGCCAGGAAGGGATGCTAGGCTTTGACTGCTAAAGGTAATCTCCGCGATTGATGACTGATCGATGATATGGGTCTCCTGCCTTCTTCTCCCTCTTTTTGAATGACTTTGCATGTAACCATGGCTTCACTTATATAGCCTCCGTTCAGCTCTAATATTGGCAAGCAATTAAAGCGTCGATTTCGTCGATTTTAGTGCGACTTTTGTGTATGATTTTGTATCGATTCTTACTGGACGACTTATGGTAAGGTTCTGATTTTGGTTATGGTAAGATGTCGTTGGCTGTGCTTGCATGGGTAAGGAAGGTAAGTGATCTGGTTAAGGAAGGCGAGATTTTAGGGCGTGTGGGCGAGGAGGCGGCGACGGGATTTTTAGGGTTCTAGGTTTTCTTTTGTTTGGGTATTGTCGACGAAGGGGAGATAAGGGCTGCTGGGTGGGGTTCTGGGCGTAATGGGTTTAGAGGAAATGGGGTGTGGGTCTGGAAATAACGTCGTGGAGTTGAGTCTGGGTTTGGGCGAGCAGTAGTGGTGGGTAGTTAAAGGGTAGTAGTTTAGGGAGTTAGTTTAGGAGTTAGTTTAGGTAAAATTAATTAGTGATAAATCAAATTAATAAATTGTGATTAAATTATCTAATTGTTATAAAATAAATGCGGGTGTGTTATTTAATTAATGCTTAATGCTTCAGAATGCGGCGCTATTATTTAAAAATCTTATTGTTGCATTATTGCGAAGTTAAATTAAAATTAAAATTGAGTCTAGATTAAATTACTTAAATGCTAAATGCGAGTATGATATTTAAGAATCGTTTAAAGCTTTATAAACGCGGTGCTATTAAATGCATATATCAGATTAAAATTGATTTTTAAATTACAAATGATTATGGAATTCTCTTGCGTATCACTAAACGCGACTATGCTACTTGATACGACGTCATTGCTAAATTATTTATTTTATGCCTTTATTACTTACTTAAGAATTACGACAGAGCTTGAAATCAACTAACGCGGACGCGGGACTCTAAGTGCTTGAAACTCTACGTAAGATGCGATGCTATTATTAAATTATTTATTTATGCCTGTATTTAATGTTTTATTGTTGTATTTTATTATAAAAATCCTAAAAAATTATTTTACGAAATTAGTGTAATTTTATAGTTAATGGTCGACGAGGGTCAAAATCGTGTCAACAGATGTCCCTCTTTGTATGGAGACGATGGAAGAATCTTCTGACAAAGACGCTGACTCATAGCCAATTTTGTCTCGATCTTCGTGAGTTGCAAAATGTCATGGTAGACAAGGCCGACGCAAAATCAAACCGCCCCGGTCGAGTTACGACGACATCGACTACCACGGCCAAAACACGCGCGGGCTAACGCAGACTCAAATCGCCCCAAAGGTCGAGTTATGACGACACCGCTACCATGGTCAAAACACCGCGCGCAAGCAAGCGCGACTAAAATTTGTCCTGTCGAAGTTATGCGACACTGGTTACGGTGCAAAAAGTAAAAGAACATAACCGCTTCAACTCGTACCGCTACGGCTTCGCGGCTGGTTCTATGGTGACGCGAGCGAGCGACCGACGCTGAGGCCGCTTCCGCCAATCGTTGGGAAGCGTCGCCCCAACAGATTGCCCCGGTCGTAAGAGAAAATCCACGCCAGGCTCGCTTCCAGCCGCGCTAAGGCTTAAACAGACCTTAGTGCATAAATCGCGGCGCAAAAGTGATGATGTATAATTTTAAAAGTAATGCAACCGCGAGTAGTAAAAGGTTATCTCGCAAAATGCGACGCCTGTGTTGATGCGACGCCGCAAATATCGTGGCTTTCGCCCCGCACGCACGTGCCGCGATAGTGAATGCGCGATATGTCGCCCTTGCTGCAATCGCCTCGCGACTAAAGCTCAAGAAAGAGGTAGGCATAATCGCGCAGATGCGATACGCCACGATAGCGCCATTTGACTTGTTGCGGCCGATAGCGCCGCGTTCGGACGTGTCGCCGGGCGCTGCCGCGCAGACGCACGCCGGCGACGCCGCTGCTCGACACGACGTCGAACACGCCGCTGCTCGGACGTATTGGCCGGGCGCCGCTGCAGACGCACGCCGGCGACGCCGCTCGGACGCGCGCCGCCGGGCGCCGCTGCGCAGACGCACGCCGATGGTGTCGCCGCCGACACACGCCGATAACGCCGCCGCTCGACGTGTTGCCGCCGCCGCTGCTGCGACGCACGCCGGTGGTGTCGCCGCCGACACACGCCGATAACGCCGCCGCTCGACGGCCGCCGCCGGGCGCCGCTGCGCAGACGCACGCCGACGGTGTCGCCGCCGACATACGCCGATAACGCCGCCGCCGACGTGTTGCCGCCGGGCGCCGCTGCAGACGCACGCCACGGTGTCGCGTTCGACATACGCCGATAACGCCGCCGCTCGACGGCCGCCGCCGGCGCGCTGCTGCAGACGCACGCCGGTGTCGCCGCCGACATACGCCGATAACGCCGCCGCTCGACGTGCCGCCGCCGGGCGCCGCTGCAGACGCACGCCACGGTGTCGCCGCCGACATACGCCGATAACGCCGCCGCTCGACGGTTGCCGCCGGGCGCCGCTGGCAGACGCACGCCGACGGTGTCGCCGCTCGACACAACGCGATAACGCCGCCGCTCGGACGGTTGCCGCCGGGCGCCGTTGCGCAGACGCACGCCGATGGTGTCGCCGCCGACACACGCCGATAACGCCGCGTTCGGACGTGTTGCCGCCGGGCGCCGCTGCGTAGACGCACGCCGGCGGTGCCGCTCGACACACGCCGATAACGCTGCCGCTCGACGCGTGGCCGCCTCGTAGAATAAATGCTCCCGCAAGCCGAGCCAGAAAACGCGTTAGTGCATACCGCTTAAACAAAATGATAAGCATATAGATAGGTGCACTTTTACGGGCAGAGATGTCGCCCCCGATACTCCGTATTTAATGCCGAGATATTGTCCTTGCACGATATGCTAGATGTCGCAAACGACGAATTGCCCGACGCTTCGCTGGGCGCGATGCCTGGTCGCAAATTTGACTTTATGCCCACGCCGCGCTAGACTTTGTCGCATGCTTTGAACTTTGGATCGTGGATTGTTGTTGCCCCTTTCGCCGCCGCTTTTTGCCGCTTCCGCCAATACGAAGAAACTTCTCGCCGCATTTTCCGCTATTGCGCTTTCTCGCCTCGCAACATGAAAACTCGCGCCAAAGAAAATTTGTGAGTTTTTGGGGGTCGATTCAGATTCCGACTTTGCCGCTTTGTCCTCGATGTCCGTGACGCTCGCCTGCTTGGATTTGCAACCCCGCTTGACCTCTTTCGAGATGTTTAGTAGTGTTCCAAAAGCATTTTCCAAAATGAAGTGTTTTTACGAGGTATGCACAAAACATCTTTAGAAATAAACATTTATACGACATGCGTAAAAATGTAAAAGCCTCGCCTAATTTGCCGAATACGACATGTATTTCACCAAACGAACATCTTTCGAGTCCTCATATTGCCTTCTTCCCGCGCGCAGTCGCCTCGACATGCGGTCACGCGCGAAACCTAACTTCGTGATGAATTGCTCATATCGCTTTTAGAATAACCCAAACCCTCTCGGTTCGTAGACAAACGGGAGATTCCTAACGCGCGACCGGCCGATTTAGGCCGCCACGATCCCCACGAGGAATCAGGTCATGACGTATTTCATTACAAGCTAAATTGGGCATAATTCTAAAAGAGCGGACCGGCCGATATGGCCGCCACGATCCGCCAAGGGAATCGTGCCACGACGTAGTTCGACATAAGAGCGGCTTTTGATTTGCATGCGAGACCCTATATTGGCTCTATGCATATCCCACCGAGGAATGCAGCTTTTACAATATAAAGGGATTACACGAAAACAAATACTCCTAGACGTAATATCTCTTCATCAGATCTCGCTGATAGCCTTGGGCCATACTCGCCATCCATCTCAAACAAGATTGTGCCCTCCACTTAATACTGGGACCATACGTAGGCCTGCCAATCGTGCGAACTTTCCTTTAGCTTCAATTTGATTCGAAATACGCGCTTTCAAAACCAATTGTCCCGCTTGAATAACCTTGGCCTTACTTCTCGTTAAAAGCTCTAGCCATTCTCGCTTGATATAGCCGCCATGACAGATCAGATTCAACCTTTTTCGCCAATCAACATCAATCGCCATAACGATCTCAGATCCACTCGCCGCCAACTCGCTTCGATGATTCTCAACGATGGTATTTCCACTTCACGGTAGCACGCCTGCTCCATACACCAAAAGATACGCGCCGCCTTAGGTTCGGATTGTGGTGCGATAACCCAAAAGTGCAAAAGGCAAATTCTCGTGCCAATGTTCAGAATTCGATCATCTTGCGCAATATCCTCTCGACGCTTTGCTGGTCGCTTTCATCGCCCATTCATCCGAGGTCGACGAGTGGAATTACGCGAGTGATCTTGAAATTTCCACATATCTCACGATCAAATTATCGCTGAGATTGGTTCCGTTATCGGTTACAATTGATTCGAACCCCAAATCGCAAATGACGTTGTTGCGAACGGTCACTCACCACCTTTTCACATCGACCGCGCGATGACGCTTTCTACCCATTTAGTGAAATAGTCAATCGCTACGGCGATGAACTGCGCCCATTCAAGCAACGTTCGATGGGGCCGATGACATCCATGCCCTGCCGCGAACGCCAAGGAGAACTTGTCACATTAAGCTCACTGAGGCACTCGAATCAAATCTCCATGAACCGCATTGTCGACATTTCTCGCACAAAGCGAATACAACTGCTTCCATCGCCATCCAAAAATAACTCGCCGCAGAATCTTTTCGCCAAAGTGAAGCCGCTCATACGAGGTCCGCACGCCCTCCGCGTATCTCTTCTACTAGCTTGCTCGCTTCTCGAGCATCGACACATCTCAATAAGCCCAGATCCGAGTCCTTCGCACACAATTTCCATTCAAAAAGAAATGATTTGCTAGTCTTCGTGTCTTCTCGACGCTGGTTATGCCTTCGGATATTCTCCCGCTGAGGTACCTTTGATGCCATGGTACCATGGATTGCCGCTCGCTTTCTCGCCTATACGGGAGCAATAAGTCGGCCGCCCAAAGACACTCACCGTGATCGATCGATGTAATTTTGTCCTGATGTCAATCACGAGGATAAGGTTGCCAACGCCAAATAATTCGCTCGATCCTGAACATGCCTAAATTCTACGTGGTCAACCTCTTCAGAATTCCTTCACGCAAACAGTAGGGAAGTATCTTCATATTCTTCGCTGCCCATTCACCTGCACTGATGGATCGCAAGTCCAATCACCTATGACCAAAGCCTTCAGATGTCCATATCTACGCCATTCCGAGCCCCAATACGCAAGCTTCATATTCCGCCATATTGTTGGTGCATGGAAACTGAAGCTTCATGAAACCTGATAACGCCGACTGCTTCAAACCAAAATCGCCCAATGCCGACTTTGAAATTTGCCGCCCATCAAAAACATCCTCCAACCCGTAATCCTCGAGATATCTTCTCCGACAAACAATACCTCTTCATCAGAAAATAGGTCCGGCGGCTTGTACTCTCATCGATCGGGTTCTCAAGAAGATGATCGCCTAATGCTCGCCCTTTTACTTCATGCGTGACGTAGACGATGTCAAACTCGCCAACATAATTTGCCATTTCGCTAGTTTTCCGCGTACGGGCTTCAAGGATATACTTGCGATCCATCCTCGAAATAAGATAAGTAGTGTACGCCGATAGATAATGCCCGAACTTCGGCGACCCAAGTTAATGCGCAAGTACGCTCCAACATAGTATAACGAGCTTCATACGCCGTGAACTTCTTACTCAAATAGTATATGGCCCGCTTCCTTTTTCCTCGTTTCATCGTGTTGCCTCAACACGCATCCAAAGCATTTTCTAACACGCATAAATAGAGTAGCAAAGGTCTCCTTGCTCGAGGTACTAGAATCGCGATTAGAAAGGTATTCTTTGATTCTCGCTAAAAGCCCGCTGCAACTGTTGTCCACTTGTAGTCGCATCCTTTTTCAATAATTTGAATATCGCCGCATATCACTAGAGATCGGCTATGAACTCGCTGATGTAGTTGAGGCGACCAAGGAAACTCATCACGCCCTTTTGCTTTTCTGAGGAGGTAACTTCGATGGCTTTTATTTTCGGCGGTCTAGCTCAATCCTCTCCCGCTCACTATAAACCCAACAGCTCGCGAACGCCAACGCGCACTTTGCGTGATTCAACTTCAAGTTATACCGCCTTAGTCGTTGGAAAAATTTCTTCAAGTTTGCCAACGGTCCTCCGCTTCGCGATTTGATGATGACGCCGCCCACATAGACCTCAATTTCTTTATGAATCATGCCATGGAAGATGGTGGTCATGGCTCTCATGAGGTGGCGCCGCGTTTCGAGACCGAACGGCATAACTCGATAATAGTACACCTTCACGGTAGTGAATGCCGCCTTTTTCGCGCCTCTTCTCGCCATAAGGATCCGACGATGATAGAAAGCAGCCGATTTAACGATCGTAGTTCATGCTTCGCACAATTATCGATGAGTATATGGATGTTTGGAAGAGGAAAGTCATCCTTCTGGCCGGCTCACTGAGGTCTCTCGTAATCCACGCAGACTTCTGACCTTTCCATCTTTCTTCTTTATCGCACGATATTTGCTAACCAAGTAGGATACTTTGCAACTCGAATCACCTTTGCCTCAAACTGTTTAGACACCTCTTCTTTGACCTTCAAACTCATGTCTGGTTTGATCTTTCTCGGCCTTTGTTTTACGGGGAAATGAGATGGCTCAATAGGTAGCTCAGGCGACGACGTTCAGACTAAACCCGCATGTCCTCATATGACCAAGCAAACACATCTGCAATCGCTTCGTGAGCTCAATTAATTCTTCCTTCGTATGACGCTTAGCTGGCGCCGACTCTAGTCTCTTTCACGCTTTCCTCATCGCCTAAGTTTATTAACTCGCTTCTTCCAAATTTGGTTTAGGCCTATTCTCAAAGTTTTCCAAATTTGGCTAAGTTCGATCATGACATTCCTCTTGTTCCTGGTTATGCTCGCTATTTGAACTTTGTTCACGGTCTCATTACATGTCATATTCGCGTTATCAATGTGTTTATTAATATGATCGCTGAAAGAAAAATGCTTAAAGAATTTAATTTTAACACAAACAAAATCTTTTTAAAAAGCTGCAAAAAAAAATGTCTTGGAATTTATGATGAAAGTAAATTGCGAGATTAAAACATATTAAGAATCATAAATGCATGTCTGTTTTCTTTCTAGATACAAAGGTCACACTGCTAGGACTAATCATAAATTCTACCAAGCTTCTGACGGTCGTGACAGGTGCAAGTCCAATTATTCAGTCAGATCCATGCTCGCATCCCAAACGCGAGCTCCTCAGGATCTCCTCGCGATCACGCAACAATCGCCTCATCATCACCTATGAACAGATTCTCGAACCCTACCGCAAGATCATCCGGTCATCTTCTCTCGATCCGACGGTGTAGCTTTGACGAACGATCGACTCGGCGGAATGGGCGCAGTGCGGAACGATCCTTCTTCCGAGGTTCGTGGTCACCAAATCCTTCGTGGCCGGTACCCCAAACCAAAAGTGTCTCTTCCCAAACAACCGATAGGCTCGCGATCCCTTCATACCGACTCCAAGACCTCTCGCCGGCTCGATTCATTTCTTAACATTTCTTGGCCACCATTTTGAGAGAACGTGGCAACAGAATGGCCGGACCTACTTGCTCTCTTGATCTCATTAATATGAAAACCGAACCATCCGATCGCTTCACGCCTTTCTATGACAGTGGATTGCATAATCGCTGTTGATGCTTCCTTTTATCTCCAAATACTACCACTTCACCGTGATTCCATATAAACTTTAGGCACCGATGCAAGGTGGACGGATCGCACCAAATTTCACGGATCCACTCACTTCCTATCAACAAAGTTGTAACATGTAGCAATATCCAATATTTGAAATTCCACAACGAATTCTCGCAGTCCGATCCGCAGCTGAGGTCCATTACGCCTTCGACTTCTATGGACTCCGTCAAACCTTTGACTCGATATGACTTTCACGAATTTTCTTACACCGCCTCCAATTTCAACAAAGGTCGCTACGGGACAAATGTCGATTACCGAGTTTCCATCAATCAAAGATCGTTGAAACAATCTTGTCTCGCGACTGATGGTGATATTCAAGCAAGGTCAGGTTCGACGCCTCACGTAACTCATCATCGTGAAAGGTGATTCTCGCGCCTCTAGTACTGTCCGACCAAAGCCGCCAAGTTCCCGTCATTGCATTCTCCGAACGATGCATCCTCAACACCTCCATCAATGCATCCGTGAGGCGTAATGCATTAACAATGAAAGTAGAGAAATACGCGCCGAGGTCTTCTTTAATCGCTTACGACTAATACTCTTTAGTGGGCATCTTCTCCAAAACTCCTCGACTTCACCTCACACGCTTCTTTGCGGTGCCTCCTCGCTGCCTCTATAGGTGTGTAATACCTCGACCGTTATACCGCAGCGGTGACTTCTATGACCCGCTTCCCACTTTCTCTCGCGATCCATCTTGACGGTGGCCCTTCCCGGCGCTCAACAACTGTGATTGAACCTTTATGTCTCGGCGTTCTTTCCAACTCAAATATCGCTTTTCGAGGATCGTGGCAGGGCGACAAAGCGTATGTTCGACTCTTCCTCACTTCGAACCGACGGATGGTTCCTCCAAATTGTATTCTCATCTAGTGGTTATCAAGTGCACATTGGCGCTGCCGTGGTTTGGCAAGGGATTATCATGCACGTTCAGCGTGATCCTTCACCGATTACTCTTCTTTGATCAACTCTTCGATTTTGTCCCCGAGGTGTAAAGAACTTCCTGTCATGCCCTCGCTATCGAGTGATACGCACAACGCTTATTCTCATCATACCATCTGGGATAGGCTAGAATCCTCCCCGAATTGGTTGGATCAAACCCGCACTCGCAGCCTTCGTATATCCGGTATGGGTTCACCAAATGCGCGGGTTCGACGGTCTTCCTTCAAAATTCGTGATTCGTCCGGGCGCATCGTTCGGCGTTGTTGGCGGGCTTGATGGGCGGGTTGACGCGGCCGATAAACGGTGCTCGGGAAGCGCATATACGGGCCGCGTGGTACCGGGCTCGGGGGTGCAGATAGCGAGGTGAAGTTTCGTCACGTGGTAGTACGGGTTTGATAGCGGGTTCTCGTATGTTATGAATGCTTCGGTTTGCGTTTGTACAAACACGGAAGGGAAACCGCTCTTCTTCCTTGAAGTACTTCGATCGCCCCCGATCAATCGCTTTATCGTTGCTCGCAATGCCGCCGCATTCGTAATCCCGCCGCTTTAATACCTTCTTCACGGTCACCCATTCGACGACCTGCAAAATTTCGCCCACGACGCTTATCATCCGCTTCATAATAGGTCAGATCCTTCAAGGATTGTACAAATAGCGTGGTCATCTCACTCTCACCACGGTGGTTGTACCTTTGTCGCTCAACGCCACCTCACGGCGTACTCCCGAAAGTCTCCGAGATTTCTTTTCCAACTTCATTAAATAACTCGCCCACCCCGGCCGTGTTAAATCCGAACCGCTTCCACAAAGTCTTGGGCCAATGATTCCAACTATGCCATTTACGCGATCCTCGCAGTGTACCAATCTATTGCCTCGCTAAGCTTCGAATGAACAACTTCACGATCACTGGTTCTTCCTACCCCGATTAACTTGTCGCAATATGATCTCGTGTGCACGAGGATTTCTTCCCGCCAAATAAATCGAACTTCGCACCTTATATCCCATCGCGCTCCACATCCGACGCATGCAAAGATCTTCATAATCTAGTCCTTCGTGACCTTTATCCGATCGCATGCCACGAATCGCTTTTTCAGCCGAATCTCTGCCACGCTATCGCCCATTTTGGCTCTGACTTCCTTTCCATTTCTTCGTAATGATCCACTTCAGCGGCGCGGAACAGTAAAAGGTTGGGTTTCGCTGTGTGTTAGCCGTCCGTGGTTTCATTGGGCCGTAGCTGGTATGTGCGGGCATTGGTTGGCTTGGTGATTAGGCCGATGGTGCGGTGAGTAGCGGAGGCGAGGTATACGGGCGCAGGAGGATCATTTTGAAGCGCGAGGTTGATGATCGGGCCGGGCGGCGGGCGATTGGCTCAGAATCGCGCTGTGGGAGTTTGGGGATATGTGCGCGGAGGTCGATCTGGGCGGTTCGCGAATAGGGCCCTTTGCTCGCATGTGGTATTCAAACCGATGGATAGGTTGGTCGATTCCGTAGCCTCTCCATCTCAACTCGCATATCGCAATTGCTGCAGAAATGAGCAATACATTCTTCCCGATCGTGATATTCCTCCTTCAAGTTTCGTTTACCGACAGAATAATTCCCAAACCGCTCGGCCAGACGCCCGAGCCACCATATCGCTATTTCTTGCCTCGATCTCGCGTGTGGATGCTCGACATTGTTGAGTCAACACGAACCGATCTTTCGGGAAGATGATAAATCTTTCTAAAAGACGCAACAAACGGCGTTAGCATAAGAACATAATTTGCAAGTAAGTAGCGTATATACAAAGACATCCAAACGCTTCCTAATATGCAAAAGGGGACCTCTTGTGCCGTAGGTAGGCCTAAACGTCATAAATGCAAAGTCATGTTAGATGCACCCAAGCCATTGTATCGAAATGCCTTTATTGGAAATAAAGTTAATTGAAATGACACTTTATAAGAAAAACAATGAAAATCTCAAACTAAATAACTCTGTTGTCGCTGTGATAGTGAAGCTTAGGTCTTCTTTGGTATAGCCCCTGCCTGTTCCAAGTATTGTACTGCATCGTGCATTAGGGCCCACATGTCTGGGGTGATGACCTTCTCCTTAAGTTGATTATTCTTCATTCTATTGCTTGTGTCCATGTCCTCGAAACCTTGCTCTCCTCTTGGGCTGTAGGTTGGGTTGATGTGATCCTCTTGCAGCCATGTCTGATACTCAGGTGTGTGCCCTGCTTGTTCATCTCCGATGTCTATTTTGTTAATGTCGTCCCATTCTTTCAAAATTTGTCTAGCTCGAGGCACAATAAAGTCTGGTCCAAATGTAACCGAAACTCCCATGTCCGAACGGAGTGGGATTATCTGTTCTTGGCCGAATTGTCGGAGTGCGCGTAGGGGAGCGTACGGTTGCAGACCTTTTAGACCAATAAGCTCAATATAGTACAATTCTTTACCACGTATAAAGGCTCCAGCCTTGTGAGGGAGCAAAGGGTATTTCCACTGGATCTGATCCTGGGTACGGGACGTCAAAAACCTGTGCCAATCTTTGGCGCCGACCGGTGACACAAACCGTTTCGTTCTATCATAGAAGCTGTCGATCTTGTAGGATGCGCTGAAACAAACGTCTGTCATATTTGACCGTTGGTAAAAATGCTCCATGGCCCACATTTGTAAGATAAGATTGCAACCTTCAAAGAAGTTTGTCTGTCCTCTTTTGCATTTCCCAAGAGCTCGAAATATTTCGCGTAATCATAGGAACCAAAGTGGGTTGTATCCGTCAATTCCTCGAAAAGTGATCCGCCCACGTAACATATGCAGTACTTATCTTGCCATACTCGCAGGAAAAATCAAGGTGCAGTAGAGCGGCGATGAATGCAATAGGACGCCTGTTTTGCCAATGGCGTAGAGTGCATGAGAATTCTGTTTTGCATGTCTTGTAAGCGTTATTATGTCCATACCTCTCGTAAAGATAGTCAAGAGACACCCAGTTGTTCTCGAAGCAACGCAACTCCTTAGTATTCTTAAGACCCGTATGCGGAGGAATTTCTTCCCCGATTGGGTCATTGAATAATCTGTCTTCTACCTTGGTAAACTAGGCTGGTGAAATAATGCACTTCTTCCAATGTAGGAGTTATTTCAAAATCCTTGAATTTGAAAATGACCCGGTCTGGATCCCAAAATTGGATTAAAGCTCGGATCAAATGCGGATCTGGCGAAATACCAAATAGTGAGATGAGACACCCCAACTTCTTCCTAATCATCGTCTGACTGCTGATGTCGAAATCCTCCCACCATACTCTTAGCTTATTAGGAACTCCGCTAACCATTCTTATATGATCCATGTTACAAAATGCTGAAAACAATAATAATAAACTTACATTTCCAACTTTGGGCATGTCTTTTGGCTTGGATAAATCTATCATGACTGTGCAACACATAATATGCTGGTTGGTCGTTGGGTTGAGAAACCCATCGATAAGTTTGGTGTCTTCCTAATAGTGGTGTCGATACGAGACCACCCACCTAAGGTAAATGCATGCCTTAAAATAAAGGTGGTATAGCTCTATCTTAAGTTTGCTAAGATTTGGCTTACTAGACGCAAGGTTCCCGAGCGGACTACTCGAGTGAGAAGGCTACGCGACCACCGGTTGGACCGGATTCTCCGCGCAAAATACCAACTCTCTTAAATTTTGGGTGTTTGAAAGAAATTTGCAGGTGCGCAAAGCACACCCGCGTGTTGTGTGTGATAGTGTGAATTTTCCATAAGGGAGGAAGTATGAGCGGAATGCCAGTTCAAGGAAAGCGGTAACAAATAACAGTTAAAACAAATGCAAATATTCATGTATAAAGCAAAATAGTTTAGGCAAAATATAAAGCAAATAAGTGTGAAACACAAAATAAGCAAATTAAGTAAGTTAAGCAAATAAATAAAAACAAATAAATAAATAAAGAAAGGAAAAAAAGAAGCACAATAATTAACCTATGTTTGTTATGGTTAAGAACCTGTCTTTCCCCAGTGGAGTCGCCATGCTGTCGCACCCGATTTTGAACTCTCAGGCTTGAATGCGCGACGGAATGGTTATCCTCCCCAAAAAATGTAAGAAATAAATGTTTAAAAAATGTTTAAGGGAGTCGCCACCTAATTAATTGGGTGAATTAGGACACCTAAATACTAAGCGATTAAAGTCGGATTAACTCCATTTAAAGGTGCGTGAAACTAAATAAGATTCGAGTAAGGATTCTTTATTATCCTAAAGGGAAGGGTAAGGCACCTAAAGGATCCGCTAACTTGCGGTTGTCCGTTCAAACATAGGTTAATTTATTTGGCTAAGGGATGTATTTTTTTTAGAAAAATTATTTTAGGTGAAAAAAGATGTAGCACATATCTAGAAGAAAGTATTTTTTGATAACTAAAGGGATTCTATAAGACTCATAAATATTAATTATGCAAATCATAGTACATGAAATTGTTTTATTAAGTGATAAATTACATCCTATAGGTATATGTAAGATTAAGACTTTTATACCTAAGGTTAATTATGAAATCATTCTTTATCTGACAAAAGTAAAAATGACAAATTATCCTATAAGCATATAGAATTAGTTAGGAAATTGTCTTTGTAAAAGTATATGAAACGTTGATGATATTAAGAAAAGTAACAAGTTGCTCCTATGTTGCTTATGAAGAAATTATAAGAAAGTCTATTTTTCTTTCTTTCTAGGTAAGGAGTTGTATTTTTTGACTACATGACTAAAGCATAACTGGGATTAATTAATTTATCTTGGATTTAGATTTGTATGTGAATCTAGAATTAACAAAGCGAATTCATCTTTATACTACCCTTCCCACATATTCCAAAAGGCTAATAGAGTTAGTTATCCTATTAGTTACAAGTTTAATAAGTATGGCAATAATGAACAAACAAATGAATAAATGCGTGAATAAACAAAGGGGAGAATGAGACTGAAGTTGTTGTAGCGTCTAGGACGGATGGCGACGCCATCTATCTTATGATTGTTTGGAAGCCCTGCGGCGGAAATGCGGTTGATGATATGGAGACCATTTCGAGTCTCATACCGAGACTCTTAATTATTCTCCGATCGTGCCATGAAAAATAGGAGGAAAATGGTTAGAGTGTCTCAAATTGTAATGACACAAATAGATAATAAACTTAGATAAGCATAGAGTTATGACGCAAAGGCTAAAACAATATTAGGGAAAGGGTTATAGCAATTTAGAATCGAACATAGGGCACGTCGAGATACTCACGTAGCATTAACATGCAGGTTCGTTTTAAGTGTAACATGTACTCTATAACTGAGGACATATACTCAAGATTATCAAGGCAAACCAATCAAATTTCAGACTTGTATAATTCACCCTTACGCTTAACGTTGTGTTGGAACTAAACCTTAAATAGCCAAGAATACAAATCAAGCCTATGGGAAGTCTAAACAAGCTTTGGGACATATGTCATTCTAAGCAACAATTCTATAAGTGCATTTAAAGATCCAGAAACATCATGACATAGCTTAATACATGATAATCCTAATATATTTTGATGTGATTAACATTTGTTTTAAAAATATCCTAAACCAATCGATGTGTCTAAGTAATAATCGGGTTGAGATGAACGATTAACTAGCACATGATTTGATCATATAGGCCACGAATCGCAGATTAAATGGACAAACTTGAAAGGAATTGAATTTCTGTATGGACAATGACAACAGAGCATTAGAGCACATTTATAGATAAAATGCACCACAAAAGTAATCCAAAACCAGCAGCAAAGTGGCTAGAAAACAGTCCAAACAGAGGGTCAAAAATCATCCTGCAGGAGAGGTGATCGTAATCGGTAGCCATAGTATCTAGCGGTACCCTAACAAAGGGGGATAGAAAATCAGTCTAAGCAAGGCTGAAAATCAGACTGACATATGCTAAAAATTGGTCTAAAAATAGCCCAAACAGTGGCCTAGAATAATCAAAATCAATTCCAACAATCCTACGGGATTACCGCAACATTTCGTATTAATCACACACATAAAGGATGACCTTTGAGAACATCTCATGTCATGAGAACTCATATAGGAAGACTTCTCATGCATTTAACTCAGACTGAAATGCCAACGAGACTACTTGACTAGGCCTAAATCCATACGGATACGACATGATTGCATGTGATATTAAGCTAGCTCATTCAAAAGTACAAACCTTGTTGAATATAACATACGGATGGCTATATGGCTGTTTATTCTGGGACTAAAATCTGAGTATGATGCACATATGCTTCACGTAGGCAATTTTAAACACGTATATATGCAGTCAGCCACAGAATATAAGTATAAGGCACTCCTGTTCATCATTTAGTATACAATTCTGCTTTACAATGATTTTATTTATCATTCCCACGTAATGTAAACTTTAATTATACCCAAGACAGTGAAACAAAGTATAATGAATATTATGATAGATTATTATACTTGTATAGTTAGCTTACAGTAAATACATTACCATTTTTAGAGAGGAGAACGCGGGGGATTTATTTTACCATTAAAGTGTTTGTTACTTTATCGGGAGGATAACACGACATTGTAAATCGTATATCCTTGATCTTAGTAACATTTTTGATTGGAGGTCGGTCTTAGGTTATTAAAATATAGTAGTGATATTTTAGAAAACAGGTAAAGGATTTGAATCTTTTGAATGCAAGCATATAAATATACAAACACATAGACACATAATTCTTTTGAAATTTGGGTTGACATGTATGTGGGCTTATAGTCTTTCTTATGATCTTTTGGAAAATGAGTAAGAGGTTTGAATCTTGAATGCAGGAACATAATTATACATACATATAAACACATAATCCTTTTAAGTATTGGTTGTTGTTATATGTTGGTTTGATTTTAAAATTCGGGATTAGACCTCGTAATCCCTTTTCTTTCCCGCTAACTATTTGTTAGGAGAAATATTTGTTTAGAAAATTACAAGAAACGACATATGTAATGAATTTCGGTTTAACAGTTCCTCATGATTAATATTGATTTTTCTTTGGATTTAACATGTCAATGCATTCCCGCTAACATCCAGTCGCATACTAGCAGTTTAAACAGAATATTCAAGTCAATGTTTACCTGACAAAGACACAACCAACAAAATGGATCTATGACCCTTATACAATCGTTATGCATTCGATCATTCCCTCAGAAAGTACTATAGAAGCATACGTTCATGCTCAAAACAGAGTTGACGCTACAAAACATCGAAGGCTACTGCTAATGGACCTATCTAGACACAGCGACCAATCCAAGTTGAGCAAGTTTGAACAAAATGTTACAGACACCATCACATAAGACACATAGTATCAATTAGACAATTGAATAAATGAAAGAAAAGGATTTCCAGACCTTTTATAGACAGCGAACCGAGGCGACGACAAATGTTTTTCTAGAATCGTCGACGGGAAGTTCGCAAAAAGGGAACTGTTTGCAAGAATCAATGACAATAAACTGAAAGCCAGGAAGGGATGCTAGGCTTTGACTGCTAAAGGTAATCTCCGCGATTGATGACTGATCGATGATATGGGTCTCCTGCCTTCTTCTCCCTCTTTTTGAATGACTTTGCATGTAACCATGGCTTCACTTATATAGCCTCCGTTCAGCTCTAATATTGGCAAGCAATTAAAGGCTGATTTCGTGCTGATTTTAGTGCGACTTTTGTGTATGATTTTGTATCGATTCTTACTGGACGACTTATGGTAAGGTTCTGATTTTGGTTATGGTAAGATGTCGTTGGCTGTGCTTGCATGGGTAAGGAAGGTAAGTGATCTGGTTAAGGAAGGCGAGATTTTAGGGCGTGTGGGCGAGGAGGCGGCGACGGGATTTTTAGGGTTCTAGGTTTTCTTTTGTCTGGGTATTGTCGACGAAGGGGAGATAAGGGCTGCTGGGTGGGGTTCTGGGCGTAATGGGTTTAGAGGAAATGGGGCGTGGGTGGAAATACGGCGTGGAGTTGAATGCGGGTTTGGGCGAGCGGTAGTGAAATTTGGGTAGTTAAAGGGTAGTAGTTTAGGGAGTTAGTTTAGGGAGTTAGTTTAGGTAAAATTAATTAGTGATAAATCAAATTAATAAATTGTGATTAAATTATCTAATTGTTATAAAATAAATCTTGGTGTGTTATTTAATTAATGCTTAATGCTTGAATGCGCTATTATTTATTTAAAAATCTTATTGTTGCATTATTGCGAAGTTAAATTAAAATTAAAATTGAGTCTAGATTAAATTACTTAAATGCTAAATGCGAGTATGATATTTAAGAATCGTTTAAAGCTTTATAAACGCGGTGCTATTAAATGCATATATCAGATTAAAATTGATTTTTAAATTACAAATGATTATGGAATTCTCTTGCGTATCACTAAACGCGACTATGCTACTTGATACGACGTCATTGCTAAATTATTTATTTTATGCCTTTATTACTTACTTAAGAATTACGACAGAGCTTGAAATCAACTAACGCGGACGCGGGACTCTAAGTGCTTGAAACTCTACGTAAGATGCGATGCCATTATTAAATTATTTATTTATGCCTGTATTTAATGTTTTATTGTTGTATTTTATTATAAAAATCCTAAAAAATTATTTTACGAAATTAGTGTAATTTTATAGTTAATGGCTGGACGGGAGGGTCAAAATTGGGTGTCAACATCTACTTTAACCAAAAAAGCAAAATTAGCCAAGCTTGACCCGAATTGGAATGCGGCCATGCGTGAGGAATTTGATGCACTAATTATACAATGCACTTGGGTTCTTGTCCCAAAACCAGAGGGGGTGAATGTGATTCATTGCATATGGCTATATAGTCACAAATTCAGAGATGATGGTGAGCTTGAACGTCATAAGGCGAGACTTGTGGAAAATGGCACGGGACAGTAAGAGGGAATTGATTGTGGTGAGACCTTCAGTCCAGTGGTTAAATCAGTCACCATCCACACTATTTTGAACATTGTTATGAAAAAGAATTGGTCAATTCATCAGCTTGATGTGAAAAATATGTTCTTATATGGGGATTTGAAAGAAATCGTATACATGCATCAACCACCTGGCTTTGTGCATCCTTTGGCTCCTCAGTATGTCTATCGGCTTCAAAAGTTACTTTATGGCTTGAAACAAGCGCCCAGGGCTTGGTATGACCGCTTTGCCACTTACATCTTGAAGATTGGGTTCATGTGCAGCAAAAGTGATAACTCACCTTTTATTTTTTATCGAGGTAATGGAACTAAATGCCTATTGCTCTATGTGGATGACATTGTCATGACTGCCTCCTCAAATGTGCTGAAAAATGAGATCATTACCATGCTCAAATCCGAATTTGCCATGACAGACTTGGGTAAGTTGAGTTATTTCTTGAGAATTTTGTGACTAGATCCAAGAATGCAATGTTCCTGTGTCAGCGTAAGTATGCTAAAGAGATTATTTACAGGGCTAAAATGGAAAACTACAAGATCATGCACACTCTAGTCGAAGCTTAGCGCTGATGACAGGGATCCGGTGCTTGATCCTTCTCTTTATAGAAGTTTAGCTGGTGCCTTTCAGTATCTTATCTTCACTAGGCCTGATATTGCCAACACCGTTCAACGTGTTTGTTCATGCATGCTCCCAGAGAGCCTCACTTTACCGCTCTTAAATGTATCATCGGTACGTTAAGGGTACTCTTGACTATGAATTACATCTATATCCATCTGCATCGACCAGACTGGTATCTTATACGGACACCGATTGGGGAGGCTGTCCAGACACACGTGGTTTGCAAAATGGCAAGTCACGCTTTTCCGTTCGAGTGCAGAAGAAGAATATAGAGGCGTTGCGAATGTTGTTGCCGAAATTTGTTGGCTCAGAAACCTCCTTCTAGAGCTTTTTGTCCCTTAAGTAAGGCATCTATTGTCTACTGTGATAACATATGTGCAGTCTACTTGTCTCATAACCCGGTTCAGCATCAGCGAACCAAACATATTGAGATGGATATTCACTTTGTTCGTGATATAAAAAAAGCATAGGGAGTAAACTAATACAATTATATTACTAATAGAAGTAGTAACAAGAGACCTAAAGAAAATCATAATTTACAAAAAGAGTTTTTTACCATTGTAAGCTCTTTTCTGATACTATCAAACATGATACTATACAAGACTCAATACCTCAATAGTCTAACACACATCTATACACACAGGTAGAATCTCTTGACTGTACAACCTTGCAAACAGGAGAAACAAGGCCTTCAACTTTCCCAATCTTTTGCTTCAAATTTTCCAAGTTGCTCAAATTAAGCATACATGTCCACCTGCCATGCTTTGTTTAGTCTTACTTGAAATGCATAATAGGCCAACCATCAACATATGCATGACCTGAACAAAGAAACCAAGACCACAAATAGAGAACAAAATAAGGACAAAAAATCAGCTAGAGATCATGCATAATAAGCTACCTCATCATTATCAAAAACATAATAAGCTACCTCATACAGGTATAAACTGAGATGGAGAAATCTGTTTATGGAAAAACCAGAGTTTAATATTTAATTTAGGAGTCGAAGTAATTTTCTATCTGATCATGTAGCTTTTCTATCGAAGTATTAAAGTTGCTGCTATGTGACCAGAAAGGACGGGTTTGAGCCGTGGAAACAGTCTCTTGAGAAATACAGGGTAAGACTGCGTACAATGACCATTGTGGTCCGGCCCTTTTTCCCCGGACCCCGCGCATAGCGGGAGCTAAATGCACCGGACTGCTTTTTTTTTTTTTTTACAGATTTGGATTGCAACTAATGTAAACAGTCATTATTGTTTTTGCGTAGTATACATCAGTTCCATGAAACAAGCATTTGCTGAAATGACTCTGGATAATGGATTAGCTTAAATTTGATAACATGTGACTTCGAATGTGTTAGACATGGCACTGTCTAAAGATTCAGAGGTAGTTTTTTCACTGAAAAAAAGCGAACGGATATTCTAGGAGCAGTATTTCTATTTCAAGCAAACACTACAAAAAAAAAAAGGAATTTGCGATGGACAAACTCCGTAGCAAATCCTATTTGTGGTTGGATTGTCAAAAAGTGCATAGCTAATTCCTGTTCTTTTTGTAAAAAGTGCGTAGCGATGGACTAACCTTCTAGATATTATCTTCCCTGTGAGTTCTTATAGCCTCTTCCATTCCTTTGGTACTGTTGATGGACAAATGGTCTGCATTAATCCGCCAAACGTATGTCCTGCACATGGAAAATAAGTGACACTTGAGAATTCAGTCATCATAAACGTGGTCTTGGTAAAGATATAATTGATGTATATATCAATGTTGAGATAGAGGGGCACAATCTCGACTTAAAGGTATAAGTCAGTTCTTAGAATATGCAATTAAGCATTTAAGAGAAATCGACTGCAGCTAATTTGTAACTTATTACTCCATCCATTTCAATTTGTTTCTTACTTTCCTTTTTAGTCTCGTTAAAAAAGAATGACATTTTCTATATTTAGTAACTATTTACACCTAACAACTTACGTATATATGTGATATATTTAAGACCACAAGATTCAAAGGGCATTTGGTACATCAACACATCTATAGTTTAAGACCGCAAGATATAGAATTCTTTATTTTCCTAAACTTCGTGTCGAGTCAAAATAAGACAAATAAATTGACGCAGAGGGAGTAAGACCGAGTACCTGATAGTAACATTCTGGATTTAATCTTGGGAAACTTATATGTGCCAAAATATTTTCTGAACTGAACTTTGTAAAAGTCTTCCCCTTGAACCTCTTGAAGCCTATTTTGGAAGGTGTCTGGCATGTCTATTATCGTTATCTCCTGTATTTTAGTTAGATATTTCAATCCATCAGGAACCTTCTCCAATTTCTTGCAGTCTTCGATTTCTAAATGAATTAAATTGGGCAGAGCCCCTGTCTCCACCCTCCAGCTTTCTAAATTTGGCAGCCCCTGGAGTTTAAGAATTTTGAGGAGGGGAAACCCTTGTGGAGAACAACACATTTCCTTGCCAATGAATGTGTTTCCACGTAATGACAGAGTATTTAGTTTAGGCAGCTTCTGCAGAATAACCATAGGGTCTTCTTCAAGTCCACTCCTTCTCAAGGTTAAGTTAGTGAGGCTTTGTGAAAAGAAGTGATGTTCTGGTAGCTTACTGATGTGTCCGATTAAATCCAACTTGTGGAGATGGTGACAACCTAGCAGTCGCTTCAGAAGGTTTAAATCTTTTTCTGAATGAAATCTGTAGTAAATGCGGAAGGATGTTTCCCTGAGTCTCCCCGTTTTGAGGGTGAGGTGGTCGATAATCTCTTCCATCTCATCCAACTCCAGTGATAAAACAGCTTCTAATTTCTGAAGTTTCGTTAACTTGAAGAGATCTCTAAAAGGAGAAACTTGTGTATCAAAGTTCTTCAGCATTTCCAACTGGCTTAAAGGACTTAGATCCAACTTGTACGTGTTTTGATGTGAAGGAGGAAGATATAAATTCCTCAAGTTTTGCAGCTTCTGTATAGTATTCGGCAAAGTCAAGTATGAGAAGAAATTCACCCTCAAATCAAGTGTTTGTAGGTACTTAAGACTACCTACAGATGATGGCAGTTTCTGAAAGCGTGAATATCTGAAACTCAGGTATCTTAAGTGCACTAAATTACCAATCGCTCTGTGTAGATTTTCCTCGAAAGAGAACTTCTCGAGATGCAAAACCCTCAACATTGTGAGGTTATTACACAGACTTTGGAATATAGGCAGGGGAAATGCTGTTCCTTCGCGTCCTGTCTGTCTTGGAAAGAACAAAGCTGATCTAACATGCTGAAAGGACTTATCATCAGTAGAGAAATAGTTCTGCAAATCATTGTCTACGGTGATAGAGACTCTGCGTACAGTGCGTGTTGATATTGCTTTAGCTGAAGAAGAGCAGCGCGTTGATTGTTTCAAATGCTGAGGAGAAATTATCTTGAGAAAGTTTTCCTCCTTTGCTTTCGACAAACATGTATCTTGCATGAGATCATGAAGTCGACAAGATTTGATCCTTCCAGTTGTTTCTTCTAGTTCCACCTGAACCATGTACCTTTGAGCTAACTCATGCAAATAACATTCCCCTACCTCCATCATTGCTGTCTCCTCTCCTTGGTTATCTTCCAACGATATAATACCTTCAGCAGCCCATAGCTGATACAACTTTCGCGCAGAAATCTTTTGATCCTCCGGGAAATTGCCCAAGTACAAAAAACACGGCTTAAGCAGATATGGTAAGTCATAATAACTTAAAGCTAGGACACCATGAATTCCTCCATCTTGTTCAAAACTTTCACCACTCATGTGTAAGTTAAGGTTTTGGCTCGTCCTTCTCCACTCATCTACTTTAGGTCTTCTAGCCAAAAGTCCAGCAAGCACAATAATGGCTAAAGGCAAGCCTCCACATTCACTGACCATTTCCTTTCCAAGCCTCTCTAATTCCAAATCAATTTTTAAATCTGCATAAAAACACGAGAGAATTTTCATTTCGCACTAAATAGCAGCATGCTATAAATAACTATGCGAAAGTGAACATATTTTCCCTCTGCTAATGGTTGAGGTCAAATGTGCCATCGCCGTTACTAAAATGGCCAAATTTTCCCTTATTTTCAAATGACAGAAGCTTAGCACCCGGTCACGTGTCCCGCAATTAAGTATTATTTTTGTAAAACATAGGGTAAATTTGAATCTTTTGCATAGTTCAGGGGCAAATTTGACAGTTTTCCGTAATTTTGAGTTTTAAATTTCCTTATTCCTCTTTTCTCTCTCCCCGCGCTACCTCTACCGCAAATTATTCTTTCTTCCTCCTTCCTTCTTGTCTCTCCCCGAAGTTTTGTGTGTTTAGAAAATGGAATAGATGATTAGTTTCTAATCTTATATCCTTTTCTGATTTTCTTTGTTTCTATAGTTGATTGTTGATACTAGGCTTCTTGGACTTTTACATCTATTTGAGAAAATTATTTAAATCAGAGTTCATTGAAATGAAGATAATTACCTGGAGTGTTTACTCTGGGGAATGCTTTCTTATGAAGTAACTTCCAACTCTCCTCAGCATCTAAACATCTTGGTTCAAAGAGGAAACAAGTTGGATCTATGTGTGTACACACGTCCTTCTTGCGCGTTGTGAGCAAAATCTTGCTGCTACTCCCTTTCCCCTTAGGAAAAGCATGTTTTACACTATTCCAGAAATTTGTTGACCAAATATCATCCAACACTATCAGGCATTTTTTACTCTGCTGAATTTTGTAAAGTTTCTTAACGAGCTCTTCGTCCATCATCATGTTAATCTGCTTCCTGTTTTTCGGTTCAAGTTTCGTGAGGATTCCCTGCAGAACATCTCTTGCTTGCCATTGCTTTGATATACTAGCCCAAGCAAAAGCTTGAAAATGATTTTGTACATCACTGTGACGGTATGCCTTTCGCGCAAGTGTTGTTTTGCCTAGACCTCCCATCCCACATATGGCAAAAACTCCATGAAACTCATCATTTTCTTCACTGATCAACTCTTCAACCAACTTATTCACCTCTTCTTCTAATCCGACAAAATCTTCGTCTACAAGATGAGAGTAAGATCTTGTTAGCCATTGGGTTTTCTCCGACGAGGATTCTCCTTGAAATATAGCTCTTATTCCAGTATCCACATAAGTTCTCATGCACCTTTTTATGTTATCAATTCTTGACACAACATCCTTAGTTTCCATCCCTATGTTGTGTAGAGCTATATTCTCTTTCCACATGGACCTGTCCTTTCTCGAATTAATTTCGTGTGTGTATTTCTCAAGAATATTCTCCACATCATAAGCAACCTCCCTAATATCTGCTATCCAGTTCCGAACTGTCTCGTATTCAGGTTTTTTAGCATCTGCATCTTGTAGAAAGCATTGTATTCGGTTTATCTCTGCTCGAATATCTTGGATTTGGTTGCCAACATTTAATAGAAATTTCGCCTCGTTCTTCAGTGTCTCGTATAACATTTGCAGGAGACCAAAGAGAGAACTATCATACATTTTGTTTTGTTTTGAGAAAATTAAGACTATGAAGGGGATTTAGCTATTAAGGTTTCTTGAATTAGAATAGAATAGAGAATCTTTAGTACCTATTCAGTGAATTAATTTTTGCACCAGACAAATTTCCTAGAAAGTTCATAGCTATAGAAAAGTAATTTTAAGATCTTAGACTGTGACAGATTAACTACTTAAACTTGTTGACCATAACACATAAGTTGATTGTAGGCTTTTCTTGATCAAGACTCAAGACTACATATTGTATTTATTAACACAATTGACTTTGGGAATATTTCGTACATTTTGATTCCTCCATAATTATATTTTTTTCCTACTTTGATATAGACAATTGGGTTTACAATGTAGTAGGTGGGTTCGCCTGATCTCATTAACTTTTGCTTCGACCTTTTATGTTGGAAAAAATAATTCAAAATTATAGAAAACCAAATATGATTAGAATTTGCTATTTTAATTCATGTCTAAATAGGATTTATAGTTAGAAATTATATAGGAATATGTTTTTTTGTTTGTTTTAAAATAAATTTCATACTATTATAAATAAGAGTGTTACTAATTATTTTTATAACAAGAGAGAATAAGATAGAACAAGAGATATTGAAGAGATTCATAGAGTTTATAAATAAAATATCTTTCATCAAATTGGTATCAGCTTTTACGATCCTGGTAGAGAATCAAAGAGTTTTCGCTGACGGCGGGCGGCTATAACAAATAAATGTCACTCGACTAGCCAAAGATTATGTTGGCAAACGTGGGTCAATGACATATGCATGAAAAATAATCATGTTGAGAAAGAGTGACAAAAATATCAGGGTTAAAGAGGTGCAAGCTGATATGGCACAAGAGGAAGAACATCTTCTTTAAAAGTGGAAGAAATACAAAAAAATAGATTGAAGGTTAATGAGAAAGTGCATCAATAATTGGAAGGTTTGAGAGAAAGTGTTCCAACAATTGAAGGTTGAAGAGAAAATTCTTCTTAACTGAAGGTTGATGAGAAAGTGCATCAACAAAAATTGGAAGGTTGGAGAGAAAGTGCTCAAACAATTGAAGGTTGAAAAGAAAGTACTTCAACAATTGAAGGTTGGTGAGAAAGTGCATCAATAAATTGGAATGTTGGAGAGAAAGTGCTCCAAAGATTTAAGGTTGAAGAAAAAGTGCTTCAACGATTGAAGGTTGATAAGAAAGTGCATGAACAAATTGGAATGTTGGAGAGAAGTGTTCCAACAATTATAAATGTTGAAAAGAAAGTGCTTCAACAATTGATGGGTTGGAAACAAATGATTCAACAATCGGAAAATGGTGGCAAGTGCATCAAAATTAGATGTATAATTTTGAATTACGGAAGAATATTAAAAACAAATTCAAAATTATAGGAAACCAAATTTGATTAGATTTGATATTTTAACTCACGTCTAAATAGGATTTATAGTCAGAAATTATATAGGAATAGGTTTTTCTGTTTTGTTTTAAAATAGGTTTTATACTATTATAAAAATGGCAAGAGAGAATGAGAGAGAACAAGAGATATTGAAGAGATTCATAGAGATTATAAATAAAATATTTTCTGTCACTTTATATGTATTAAATATCCACTGAATATTGTATAAAATATTTTTTCTGTCACTTTATATGTATTAAATATCCACTGAATATTGTATATTAACTTTATATTATCGTAGGAACTCATAAACTTCACTTATTAAATTCGCCTGCTGACTGTGTCTGCTGTCTAAACGTGTGTTCATTCATGTTGCATCAGTGCTTATGCTTTCATAATTTATTGACTAAAAATTATTTTAACCAATTTTGAAGACGTGCTGGCCATCGGTAATTATATGGAATAGATTTATATAGTGTAACTCTTTTAATATGCAAACTTAATTGGTGGATGTTGATAGACTGACTAGTATATTATTTTCATATTTAATTGAGAAATCCTCTGTTTTTATAGAAGGTAAAGTAAGTGAATTTCTTCTGTCCTACACGAATAGCAGAGAGTCGAAGGTGCTTTAAAAAACCAAGTTAAACATTTTGACTCGAAAATGTTCTCGACTAGTAATTCTGTGATGAAATGTACAATCGAAGGTGCTTTGTGATGTTTATGCTGGTTAGAGTGTCAAATGGACGAGTTGGATTAAGTTTAGACATGCATTGAATTGATAAACAAGTTAACACACTCAAAATTTGCTCTGGCCAAGTTTGAATGAACGATATGATATAACTTAAGCCGCCCAACTCAAAGTTACAAGATAAAAATTTATGTGCATCCGGTTTTATATCAATCCAATAAATATATAATACTTGTCTTAACTTACGCTCTTATTGTTAAATCATAGTTAATAAAAAAAAACTTTAATTTTTACTTTAATCATGATAAAGTAATATGATTTGATGTAGACATTGAGTGCACCCAAGTGTTTACAAAGTCACATTTATTTCTCTGTTCTTCTATAATTTGTCTAAATTTGACACTCTAAATGCTAGTACAGCCAATCTTTCCAACTAGATGACCATATATTGAGGGGCATATTTTCTTGCTTGCTTTATTTTCATGCACAAATTCTCAAGAATAGCCTTGATGTACTGGGGTCTTGATATTTGTTGTTTCATCAATTTCCAGGAAGTTCACTATATTTCGATGATTAAGGAACATGTACCATATTTTTGTAGTTGTTTACCATGTTTCTATTTACTTGTCCAAGTCATGGAAGCGTAACACCCACAGAAGTTCAAAGTTTATAAAAACAAATTAGTATTTTTTTATGAATTGGTACATCATTATTTTCATAGTAAATTACGTACAGTAAAATCTCTATAAATTAATAATCTCGGAACCAAATTTTTTTATTAATTTAGAGAGATATTAATATATCGGTAAATTAATATTTTATTAATTAAAAGAGAGACTTTTTAAATTCAGCAAATTTAATACATATGTATTGAAAATAAATGAATTCATATATGTTTCATTGATTATATTCATGCATCAACCAATTCTTTGTAACTAATTAAATATATTCATGTATAATATCAATTCATTGTATACAATTAACTATTATATTCATGGACGCATGTATCAATTCATTGGAATTACTTAAATAATGTATACATGTTTACATTAATTCGTTGCACTTAAATAACTATTATAGGCAATTAAATATATTCATGCATGATGAATGAAACATATACTATATAAATCTCAATATGAAAATAAAATAATTCATAACATTCAACCATGTCTTCTCATCTAAAAGGCATCGCAAAATCATCCATGAATGATCAAATGCGTAAAACATTATGTGAGTATAAGAGAGACCATCCCACATGCACTCAAAAAGATTTACAAGAGTGGGTTGATGAAAAATATCGTTTGAAAGTTAGTCAATGTACAATATCAAACACTCTCAAGAGATCATCGGAGTACCTTTCAGCCAACTTTGAGAAGGGTGGAGATATTAAGCGACACAAATCGGCGAAATATCCAGATATGGAGAAGGTTCTTTATGAATGGTTTCTTCAGTACCAAGATCGAGTCAACATGATCGGAGAGCTTATTTTGGAGAAAGCAAAGGATATAATGAAGCTTTTGCATCCCCAACACCCTCTTGAACATCAATTTTCTCAAAGTTGGCTTGAAAAAATCAAGGTAAGACATGGTATTAAATCATTTCGTCGTTTTGGAGAAAGCGGTTCGGTTGATATGCAGGACATGAAAATGAAACTGGAGTCTATAAGGGAGAAAATAAACCAATTTCCCATGAAAGATGTTTTTAATTTGGATGAAACAAGTCTGTTTTACAGGTTACAAACTGATTACTCTCTTGCAACCAAGCAACTTGAGGGAAGAAAGCTAGACAAAGAGATGCTTACAATTGTTATTTGTTGCAATGAGGATGGTTCGGAAAAAAATCCTTTATGGATTATTGGAAAATATGCAAAGCCACGTTGCTTCAAAAATATCAACATGAGCAGCATCAATTGTCATTATCGTGCCAACAAGAGGGCATGGATGACTAGTGTGCTTTTTTATGAATATATTCGCTGGTTTGATCACAAAATGAATGACAGAAGAATCTTGTTGATGGTTGACAATTGTTCAGCCCATCCAAAAAATATTAAAGGGTTACGGAATGTTGAGTTAATTTTTTTGCCACCTAACATGACATCAAAGATTCAACCATGTGATGCAGGAATAATTAGAGCTTTCAAGATGCACTATCGTAGGAGATTCTACAAAAACCTACTGGAAGGTCATGAGTTGGGGCTACCTAATCCTGAAAAGATTAATGTTTTAGATGCCATCAATTTTGCAGTCTCTGCTTGGACAACCAATGTTTATCAAGTGTCAATAGCAAATTGCTTTCGGCACTGCAAAATCCGTTAAAATGAAGAAATCTCAAGTGAGACAAACTTTGAAGAAAGCCTACATGAGCTTGAGAATATGGTCAAGGATGTTGGTTATCACAATGAAATGGACGTCAATAAATTGGTGGACTATCCGGGTGAAAATGATGAATATTCAATGGTTCAAAGTTTAGAGGAAATTGTTGCTGATATTATTGAAAATCCTACTAATGATGAAGCTGAAGATGATTCAATACCGTTGGAACCAGTCACGAGAAAGGAGGCTTTGAGCGCGATAACAACTCTTCAATTTTTTTTGTTGCAGCTAGAGAACTCGACACCGGAACTTTTGTCTGCAATTAAAAAAGTTAGGGATTAAATTCCATTAGATTTAAATTTTAAGAAAATCAAGTAACAATAGATTCATATTTTAGCAAATTACCATAATATTTATAATTGTAATATTTATGAATTATTAATTTAGAGTTTTACAAAGACCCAAGTCGAGACCGGAAGATTTTATTATTTTAGAGAGTTTATTAATTTATAGAATATTAATTTATATAGATTTTACTGTATAGTCCTTCCGTTCCCTTTTATTTGATTTTTGCCACTTATTAAGAAACTATTTTAGAACATTAAGGTACATGGATAACCAATCTCCATTAAGAATGCTACTGACTATATTAATCTTTATCTCTTCTAGACAAGGGAGATTTTGATAAAAATAAATTAATATCTTTGTTGTTTCTTAAAAGATCACTTGTTTTGGATCTAATTAAAAAATAAATATAAAGTCACTTAGGTCTCATTTGTTTAAATTTAATGGAGGTCTAAATTTGAATGGTCAGATCTAAGTACTTATTAGGTCTAAACAGATCTTAATCATTAAGATTTTAAACAAACGTCATTAAGAGGTAATTTTTGTATGAATAATTTTTACCACAGTTCTATCTACAACCACCACCCTCCCAACCCCACCCCACCCCTCCTAACACTAACTACCTATGTCATTACAACTACCCCTACCCCTTCATCCCACCACCTACCGCACCTACTCTCCACCCACCACCCCACCCCACGCACCACCCCTCCACCAACACTAACCACCTTTATCATCACAATCACTACCACCTCCACAATCACAACTATTACCACCACCACAATTACTAGCCACTAACACCAATCATCACCATCACCACCACGAGCTAACATAAATGTTTAATCAAATAATATTTTTATTTTATTAAATTTATATTTATTTTCTAATATTTAGCTACTTTTTAATTTAAATTGTATATTTATTATGTTTAAATAAATTCATTATGCACATTTAGATGTTAAAAAAATATTCTTAATCATTCAGTATTTAGATTTAAAGACAACATCTTAATCATTTAAATGTACATTCAGATTCATATATCTTAATCTTAATGAAAATAAATGAGGTCTTGAAAAGGAGCGGAGGGAGTAATATTTAATTAAATCATAAAAAGTAATAGTACAAATAAAAACTAACATAGAAAATTCAACAAAAGAAATTCTAATAGTTATAAATATAATTCAAATATACTATGACAATCGAACTAGACGAGATTTCAAACTCTCTAGTAGGTCGGTCTCTGTGATTCTTGACCAAAATTCGGAAATTAAATGGGTAAATGAAAGGTCGAAGTTTGGAAAAAAATGATATCATGTTTAGAATTAAAATAAAATCAAATAAACAAAGGATTTAACAAATGCAGAAGAGTGCAACTCTATTCAAGACAAATCTATAAAACGACTAACATGATAATGCTGAGAATCAAGAACTAAGACAATGCTACTTCAAACAAAAGAATATGAACTAGTAGTATATACAAATTATCTTGGATAACCGAGAAATTCTCGAGGATCAGTAGTGCACTATTTGAAATCTGATAGATAATAAATTCACTTCATTAAAAAATTTCATTGAAATACCATTTTTTTTTTTTTTTTTTTTTTTGTAAATAATAGATCTTGGGCCTAACTCAACCCCAAAAACTAGCTTGTAGGGTGAGGATTGTCCAAATCCATATAAGGAGTTCATGTTTTCATTCCATATCCGACTTAAGACTCTTAACACTCTCCCGCACGCCCAGATCTTGTTAACTGAAGCGTGAATGATATAATTTGGGGGCACAACATCAGTGAACAAAGAATTAGATGAACATGACTCTGATACCATCCCAAAAGCTAGCTTATAGGGTGAAAATTGTTCAAATCCATATAAAGAGTCCATGTTCTCATTCCATATCCGACTTTTAACTCTTTAACACTTTTATCTACATTAAGTCTGAACCCATACTATTGAACTTCATAAATGCTAGATACTATCCAATTTTCGAGGATAGCGGCACTTTTTTCGAAACTTGATGTTGGGTTATGTTGGTGTTTACGTCGGGTTCGTACACGCAGCGAAATTTGAAAATTTATGTTTCAAACCCGACATAGGCGATCGAACTGTAGTATGATAATTGTTAGTGATATTTCGAATGCTCACGCAAGCGTACACATCATTGACAAGTAATATAGCCTGATAAGACCGAATATCGTCCTCAGAGACTGGTTTCTAATTACCGTTCATCTACTATATGTTATCTATTTGACAATCGATGTTTGAGTTGGGTTTTTGTTTAACTACTAGAATAATTGCAAGAATTACTGAACTATTTAAGTTGTAATCAGTTATGAATGAATTATGGATTTCAAAATCCTCGACTATCCACTATATTCAATCCTTAATGCAACTAGAATGACTTCTTCTTCTACGTTAAGATAGCGGTTAACTAAACTGTCTTATATTCCGGTTAGGACATATAATCACTCAACCCCAGTGCAGAACCCTTCTATATTTCTATGATAGGATTTACTACATAGGAGGATTAAGAACAGTAACCTATAATGCTACACAACTATCGCAAGTATCGGGGTACTGTCGTCCGTGATTTTAACCTATGTCTAGTCAATTACAACATATCCAAATATCTCATCTCGGTTCTTGATTCGAAATCATATATATTATGATAATTAGTGATCAATTAATTATCAAACATTCATACCAATTATTGACTAAATCTTAATCAAGTAAAGAAGAAATCAAACTACTGCATTAATTCATGAATAGAAGTTTCAAGCGATTCATAAGGAAAGCTCTAATAAAGTATTTAGCTCCTAGCCATAGTCACGCTAAGAACTAACACAAAATCCATACATAAACTGAATTAAAAGCGAAAGAAAAGAAATTACTGCGAACTAAGTCTCCAATTGTAGTCTCTCTTGTTGTCTAGTGTTGTGTTATGTTGTAGAATGACCCCCCTCTCATAGCATTAATCCTTAGGGCTTAAATATGTTCCAAATTTCGTGTCATATGGACCAATCTGCCCTTAGCCAATTCTTCTTCGGAACTGAGATTTTTCCGCACCGGCACCGCGGTTCTGCATAACAGCACCACAGTTTTGCATAACGGCACCGCGGTGCCGAAACTCCTGCAGCTTCTCAACAAATATGGCACCGCGGTGCTGAAAATCCTTCGTCCTGATGTGCCAACTTTCGTCTTTTTTGCCTCGGGAGCATCTTTTCTGCCCAATTCTCACTTCTTTTCGCCATTTTGCCTTTTGGAACCGCTAGGACTCAAAAGAAAGAAAAACAAACCTAATACTACTAAACACAACAAAAACGAGTAAATTACTAACTAAAAATGACTCAAAAGGCGTATACAAAATACGCCTAACAATAATGTAATGTAAAACCACAAAGTGTAATATAATTACTTCGACATAAGACTTACATTTTGTAGATAGCAATCCGCGAATCTTCAAGCCTTGTGTAGTCCGAAGGTGCACACGCAAACGTCCCTCGATTTGCAAATTTCTGAAAAACTTTGATGTAATTACTAAGTCAGGAATGCTAGAGATTCTGACAGAGTTTTAGAAGAGATTTACCTCTCTTAGGTTTTATGATGATCCATTATGGTGAAGGTAAACCCTCTATTTATAATTGTAAATAGAGACTTTAGGATTTCCGTGGGCCAAGCCCAGCAGAAAACACACTGAATTAAAATTTGGACTGCCAGAACACGCTCAGACACCGCGGTCCCACTTAAAAGGCATCGCGGTTCTGGCATGTGTTCCTGGAACCGCGGTCCTGTCCCATTCTCTGCCCCATCTTTCCATTTCTAATGTCCCGGCCATTAACCGAACATATATGTATAACCTCCTTCGAATTACATCCTTCAATCGACGGAACATTTGACTTAGTGTTACCCTTCAAGCCTTTACATATCGTCACTAATTACATTAGGATATTCACGGAACTCCTAGACTGCGCCGGAAGACGAACCCAATATGTAAAGTTTAGCTACACAAAATATGTGAACTGAATCTATATGTGAAGATAAAATCCTTTCATTCATGACACACTCAATCAAGCTTAGGATTTGTCAAGTGTCTATCCAAATGGATTGATCATTATAACTCCTCTATATTAGTTGACAACAGGACCATATCACAGACATGTCCATTGCATTGACCAATGACTTAGTCAACCTAATACCATATGAGTACCTGAGTGTTCACTTGAATATATATTCAAGGAATGAATCTTAATCTTGGCTCACATACCACCTTTAATCTACTTCGTAATGCACCCAAAACAAGTCGCGTCTCAACCTATAAGGCATTTGAGCTTATGACAGGATCAAAGTACATTACTCCGTAAACAAGGTGATATTGACATCAAGTCTAAGGACTTCTATCTCCCACATGTCGATGACATTATAGACATATAACAAAACAGTACATCACCAGGGTATACCAATACTTCAATAAGTATTCATGTGTCCATCACGAGTTGCCATAACTCGTAGCAAGTGAGACATACTACATCCCCTAAGGATATGATGCGCACTACACGTGCTCAGACGCGTATCATCGATATCTCAATTTCGATGATCATTAGTCGAGATAATTTAAGAGTTACGTTATAACACTAATTCTCATATCATTAATAAACACGTAAACTCTAGGGATGCATTTATAGAATATTATAAACAATCAACTAATAATTCAACAAATGCAAATGCCACAATATTAATCATCATTAATATAGATACGAATGTGTATAAAGTACATTGTGTCCTAATACAAATTGTCTCTAGGACATGCATATACTTTCAATCTCTCACTTGGCCTAGAGTCAATCACCAACATATCTAATACTCATGTTCTCAAAATGACCATTATGCTTCACCAAGCTTAATGATTTAGTAAATGAGTCCGCTAGATTATTGTCTGTGGTAATATAATCTATCTTGATATCTTTAACTTCCATCATCTCTCTCAGGTTGTGGTACTTTCTTGGTACATGCTTGTTTTTGTTCGTTGATCTTGGTTCCTTTGCATGTGCAATCGCACCAGTGTTGTCACAATAAATAGTTATTGGACAACTAGCACTCGGAACAACCCCAGTTCCTTTAGGAACTCAGAGATCGCGACAGCTTCCTTAGCAGCTTCCGATCCAGCAATGTACTCTGCTTCAATAGTCGAGTCTGCAGTAGTATCCTGTTTGGAACTCTTCCAGCTCACTTCTCCTCCGTTGAAAATGAACGTGTAACCAGACTGAGATTTGAAATCATCAATATATATCTGGAAACTAGCATCAGTATACCCAGTGGCAACCAACTCATTACTTTCACCATAGACTAAGAAGTAATCTTTAGTACGTCTGAGGTACTTGAGAATACTCTTGACTGCTTTCCAGTGTTCCTCGCCAGGATTCTGCTGGAACTTGCAAGTCATATTAAGTGCAAAGGCCACATCTGGCCTAGTACAAGTCATGTCATACATGATCGATCCTATAGCCAAAGCATATGGGATCCTCTTCATGCGCTTAAGTTCAATAGCATTAGAAGGGCAACCCTTCTTTGATAACTTGATGTCTTGACCCATCGGAAGACCGCCTTTCTTGGAATTCTCCATTGAAAAGCGTCTAAGAACTTTGTCTATATAGACTGACTGTGATAACCCCAACAATATATTAGGCCTATCTCTATAGATCCTAATTCCAGAATGTAGCAGGATTCACCTCATTCTTTCATCATGAAGGTCTTGGACAACCAATCCTTAACTGACTGCATGAGAGCCTTATTGTTGTTATACCCCGTAGTTCTGGCCATGCGTATGAGAGCGTACGAAAGGAGTAAGACTTAAAATTTTCGAAAGATAAGTTGACGGATTATTTCGGACGGGTTTTAGTCAACTTTGGGGCGGGTTGTGACCTGGTACATTGAGAGTTCCTAGGTGTTTCAAAGGCCTAGTGCGTAGTTCGTTGAGTCTAGTTTCCAACGCAACCAACCGTTCGTCGATAGGACATCGGAGTAGGAAGTTATGGGAGTTACAAGTTCGGTGCGCAGACGGACAGAAAGGTGTTTCGGGCAGGAGCCACAGGGCCGCGGCGCCGGAAATATCTGAGGGCTCGCTGAAGTTGCCGCAGCCGCGCGCCGGAAGCGTGGCGCGCCGAAAGTCCTGAGTCGGCAGAGCCACGCCGCCGCGCCGCAGGCCGCGCAGGCGGGTTTCTGGTGAGTGGAAAATTCTGCACTGTTTTGTTTTAAAAGAGGTCATGGGTGGGTGACAAGTGTCCCCCCCCCCTCATCTGATTTTTGCATGTCTTATATATTGACCAAGTCGTGAAGACTTGGTCATCTTTCAAATCCTTCTCTCTCTCTAAGCTAAAGCTCTCACTTCTCTCTAGAATTCCAAGAGGAATTCAAAGCTTAAGGAAAATCTGAAAAGTTAGGACAAGGAGGAAGCTTGTGGCTAGCTTGTAGGAGTTATTGTGGCGGTGTTCTTGGAAAAGATGCTAGCAAAAATTATTGGAATAATTTTGGCTAAAGCTCTAAGGTAACAATTCTTCTCTTGTAGCTAGTTATTGATGTTGCATGTGAAGAAGAAGGAACTTGTAGTAGTAAATAATGCTCTTAGATTCATTGCATGTAAGAAATATGGTTTGGATGTGAAAGAATTGGTTAAGAAGATTATGTGAGCATGTTGTAGCCTAAAAACTACCTTAGACTTGTTAAGTTAATTATTGTACCTTTGGGGCAGAATTTTACACACCCAAGTTTAGGTGTGTAATCCCTTTTGAAATGTTTGGATTGTTGGGCCTTAAATGTGGCGTTTGGATGTTGAATTAGGCCTTGAAAAAGGTGGCAAGTATGTAGAAACAAAGGAAATGCTGCCCAATTTTCCATAGAAATTAGTAACTTTGAACTTGGAAATGTCTACATTGAAATTAGAGGTTAATAAACGTATTATGGTCATTATATGTTGACATATTACGTGCGGTATTTTGGACTTAGCAAGTGGATTGACCGAAGAGGTATGTGGAGCTTTCTTATCTCTTGAGCATGAGTAGTTGTACCTATGTAGTACGGTAGACGTACAAGATTTGACATTTTTCACTTGTTTTAAGTATATGATACTTGTTTCGTTTTAAGGTATAAGTCTCTTGGATATAGGGAGATGTGTTTGACTAGTGTACAATGGTAATATAACAACTTTATGGGAAGTTGGTTGTATTGGCTTTATGAAGGGGTAATAAGGAAAGGTTTACTCCAAGTAAAATAAGTACGGGTAAAGGATTTTGATTTGTGGAAGGCAAATTATTTTTAAGGCATTAATTGCCTAAGATTTTAAAAGGGATGAAGTCACTTGATTTTAGAAGCCTATTGTATTTTTAAAGGTAAACGTAACTTGTTTTGCAAAGTTGTCGGGACTTGATACTACGGTTATTAGTATCTTGGAAGTTTTACATAAAAATGAGTCATTTTCTTAAAAGGTTTAAGGAACGTGGTACTTGGGTTAAATTCCCGGATTTTCTTTTAAAATGACATGTAGTGCCTTAAGTAACTAAAATGAGAGGATGTACTAGAAATGTTGTTAAGGAGTTAGGAGATATTCTTAACTTGCTTACGTTTACGTTATGATAAGCCGGTAGCGCTTATGTTATGTATAGCGGTTGTCGATTTATGTATTATTATTATTATTATTACTATTTATGCCATGGATTCGCTACCCATGATGCGAGTGCGGCGTTTGTACTCATGCGGGCCCACAGGGTCCATGCGGGTGAAATAGTCTCATGCGGGTGAAATAGTCCCATGCGAGGCGGATGACCTCATGCGGGTGAAATAGTCCCATGCGGGTGGAATAGTCCCATGCGAGGTGATGACCTTATGCGGGTCCACAGGACCCATGCGGGTGAAACAGTCCCAGCCTCCCAGGAGTAGGATTGCTTAATGATACTACGGGCGGGAGATCCTGTTTTGATCATGAGCCTCCTATTTTATGCAGTAAAGTTTATACTTGTTACTCTCATTGTTAGTAAGGCACAATGTACTGTATTTTTGACTCTCTTCCATGACTCCAGTCGATTTTTAACTTATGATATTATTTCAGTATTTTCCAGTTTTACATACTTGGTACATATTGTGTACTGACCCCCTTCCTCGGGAGCTGCGTTCATGCCGCATGTAAGGGAAAGCAGGTGGTGGATCCTCATTCCTAGGATCTTTACTCAGGTGTCAGGAGCTCCATTTCTCCGGAGGCTCGACTTTTGGTACGGTTCTCCCCGGTGTTGTAGATATTTGTACATTCAGGGGCATGACGGGGCCCTGTCCCGTCATAGTGTTTACTCATTCTTAGAGGCTTGTAGTCCTGTTATAGCTTGGATTGTTAGGGATGTAACTGTTCAGTTTTGTTGTATTAGAGGTAGCCATTTTGGGTTAGCCTGCTTATTATATATATGGGTTCTTGTTGTGAGTTTATCTTCCGCTGGTTTTCTCTGATGTTGTAACACAAGGGTGCCCGGGGTAAGGCACCAGTCACGGATCCGTGGTCGGGTCGTGACAATTGTCTCATATTATCAATATGTCATCAACATATATAATAATAAAGACAATGCCCTCATCCTTGCGTTTGATATAAACACAAGGATCTTCTTTGCTTCTGATAAAATCAAAAGATTTGATAGCATTGTCAAAGCAAATGTTCTAACTCCTAGAGGCTTGCTTAAGCCCATAAATGGACTTCTGTAGCCTGCACACAACATTTGGTCTGGACTCACATGAAAAACCCTCGGATTGTTTCATATACATTTCCTCAATTAGATTACCATTGAGGAATGCAGTTTTGACGTCCATCTGCCAAATGTCATAATCATAGTGTGCAGCTATCGCAAGCAAAATCCGAATAGACTTTATCTTAGCCACCGATGAAAAGGTTTCATCATAATCCACACCGTGAGACGAGTAAAACCTTTAGCCACTAGTCTAGCTTTATAAGTCTGAACCTTGTCAGATGCATCAATCTTCTTCTTGAAGACTCATTTACATCCTATGGGTTTAACCCCATTTGGCAAATCAACCAAGTTCCACACTTGATTGATATACATAGATTACATTTCGGATTTCATGGCTTCTTGCCATCTCTTTGAATCAATGTCTAGCATTGCTTCGTTATAGGTTCTAGGCACGTCATCATCTGGAATATCTAGCTCATTTTATATTTCCACAAGTAGATTCAGTCTTTCCGGAGGACGATGAGATCTAGTAGACCTACGGAGTTGATTGTCTTGCAGTTCAGTTACAAGTATGTTCTGACTGTGAGTAGGTTCTTGTGCACTGGTCGATACACCAAGATTAGAGCATTCAGGAATATCATTTTCATGTCTTTCCTGAATGGGAGGAAATGCAACTGGTGCACTTGCTCCCAAAGTCTGTGCCGAAATTCTGCATTACTTCTCGTAGCACTCCCACTGGCCGAAGGGGGTACCCTAAATACCCAATTTTCTCCTAAAGCTCCCACTGAATTCTTGCCTTTATCATCGGGCAAGGATTCAACCTCTTTGGTACCTTGTTCTTGAATTTCTTCAAGTTCTATCTCCGTGTAACTCTCATCCTTGTAGACATATTCATTTTCAAGGAAAGTTGCGTTCCTAGAAATAAATATCTTATGTTCTCCAGGAAGATAGAAATAGTATCCCTTAGTTTCCTTTGGAAACCCAACAAAGTAACATTTCTCACTTTTAGATTCTAACTTATCAGTGATCAACATTTTGACATATGCAGGACACCCCAGGGCCTCATGTGTCTAAGTGATGCTTCTTGCCACACCATACCTCATATGGTGTCATTTCGACTGATTTAGAAGGAACTCTATTCAGAACATATATTGAGGTCAAAATAGCGTATCCCCAAAGGTATGTAGGAAGAGCTGAAAAGCTCATCACGAAACGAACCATGTCAAGCAAGGTTCGGTTTCTCCTCTCGGTAACACCATTCATCTGTGGTGTTCCAGGAGGTGTCCATTCGTAATGAACTCCATGAAGCTTTAAGTAGTCAAGAAATTCTTTACTCAAGTATTCATCCCCATGATCAGATTGGAGAGTCTTGATACTCTTTGAGAGTTGTTTCTCAACTTCACACTTAAACTCCTTAAACTTCTCAAAAGCCTCGGATTTGTGTCTCATAAGATACACATATCCAAACCTTGATAAGTCGTCTGTAAAAGTGATGAAGTACGAGAAACCTTCTATAGCTTGAGTAAAAAATGGTCCACATACATCCGTATGTACCAACTTAAGCACCTATTTGGCACGGATCCCCTTTCCAGAAAGAGGTTTAATGGTCATCTTACCTTTCAAACAAGATTCACAGTTACCATAAGATTATAAGTCAAATGGTTCGACGTAATTTAATTTCCTCAACCGTTCTATCCTCGTTTGATTGATATGACCAAGTCTGCAATGCCACAAGTAGGTAGAATTTCTTTCATTTAACTTAGCTCTTTTATTTTGTACATTGAAAATTTCTCTGTGGCAGTTTAATGTATATAATCTATTCATAAGAGGCGCAATTCCATACACAACATTATCTAAAGTCAAAACCATATTGCCATTAGACGTGTGTTGACACCCAATTTTGATTCTCCCGTCCAGTCATTAACTATAAAATTAGACTAATTTTGTAAAAATAATTTTTATGATTTTTATAATAAAAAGCAGCGATAAAATATAAATACAGGCATAAATAAACAATTTAATAATGACATCGCATCTTACGTAGAGTTTTAAGCACTTAGAGTCCCGCGCCCGCATTAATTAATTTCAAAGCCCTGTCATGATTCTTAATTAATAATAAATACATAAAATAAATAATTTAGCAATGACGTCGTGTCAAGTAGCATAGCCGCATTTATTAATACGCAAGATAATTTCATAATCATTTGTAATTTAAAATCAATTTTAATCTAATACATGCATTTAATAGCGTCGCATTTATAAAAGCTTTAAACAATTCTTAAAAAAATCATACTTGCATTTAGCATTTAAATAATTTAATCTAAACTCAATTCAATTTTAATTTAACTTCGCAATAATGCACAATAATAAGATTTTTAAATAATAGCGCCGCATTCTAGAATATTAAGCATTAATTAAATAGCACGTCCGTCTTTATTCTTTAATTAAATAGCACGCCCGCATTTATTTTTATAACAATTAGATAATTTAATCACAATTAATTAATTAATTTACCATTAATTAAAAGCCTAAAACTAATAATTATAACACTAACTTAAAACTCTACCTAATTAAACTAACCCCTTAACTAATTTAATACTACCCAGCCCACTACCGCCTGGTCCAACATCCGAGACCTGCACCCGCAGGCCCAACACCCGGGCCCCATTCCCTTTTTCCCTTATTTCCCTAAGTCCACGCCTAAGCCTTCACTTCCAATTCGCCCAGCCCTATACCTTTACCCTCTGCAACCCACAAGCTAAGAACGAACCCTAGAACATTCAGAAACTTTCGTCGCCGCCCGGATTTCTCGCCGGAGAATCCGGGCTTCCCTTCACCCACGCGCACGAAACCAGCCCTTCTTACCATAGATAAACCAAATCCCTGCCCAAAGCTCGTCAATAAAGCAGTAAGAATCCATACAGAATCAATAGGAAATCTCGTCCAAAATCGCACGAATCAAGCACCAAATATCGTCAAGAATCAGCCTTTGTCTACTTACCAACATTAGAACCCAACGAGGGCTATATAAGGCACATGCAAAGGCATCGATGGGGACCCCCGGGAGCAGCAGTGAAGAACCACCACAGCCGAGTCGAATTCGGAGCTCAGTCAGGGAGCATACCCATAGCATTGACGGGGACACTCCTCAGCAGCAGTCGAACACAGAGCATCGACAGGGACACTCCTCAGCAGCAGTCAATAACCCAGAGGCAGAGACGGGAGAGCACAGCAGAGCATCAGAAAGGGGGAGCAGCCACCCAGACCACTAGCATAGCACGAATAGGTAGTTCGAATCTCCTTACTTCAATTCCAACCATAATCAGCAAACAAACCTCGCCTTTCATTCGCATCGCAAACCCAAAACCCGTCGATTGGACCGACGACTTGATACGCTGCCCCGGGTCGCTGCCCGAAGAAGGTAAACTCGCTTTCCTATCGAATTTTGGCTTCTTATGTAAATTCATGTGTTTTTTCTGTTATATGCCTCTCGACTGTATTTGTTGAGATTGTCTCATCATGTATTGATTCTGTCCTGTTGGGTGTGATGGTGCTATGACTGTTTGAAGACCATATGTCTTGTACATATATGTTGGATTGCTAAGCATGATGCCCTATGCTGTTTCTAAAAAATGCATTTATCTTTGCCATTGTGTGTCCAATACTGTGTATTACTACGTCTATTATGATTTAAATGTCTGAGTTAAGTGTCAGTGATATTCTATATCCAAAATAGTGTCCTTAAAGGAATAACTATCCCTTCTTGTTGTCTATATTTCTTGATATCTTCTTCATGCCCTAAAAGTTGTTAAAGAGTCAATAAAATCAGCATGTATCTTTGCTTAGAAATCCTGATATTCAAGTAGGTCTAAATGTCATGCTGAATGTGTTACCTATTTATTTTCATACTTGTGTCCTTAATTAGTTGCATGCTCGTTCTGTTTTATCTCAAGTGTTAAAGACCCTATGGTGGCATGTTAAGTTCTGAATATCTAGTGAAACCTTAGGGGTCTTAGCATAATCTTGACATGAATTTTGAATGAACCTTTGTGTGTATAGGTCCTCATGTTCTGTTATAACTGGTCATGTGTTTGTATCTATATGCTCAAGTTACATTTGTCTTTTCTTATATGGTATAGTATTCCTCAACCTCTTTGTCATAAAGAAGACATACTAGCTTCTTATGTCCGCTGAAACCATTTACACCATATCAAGTTAAATGCAGTTCATGCTATAAAAGCGATGAGATGAGGTTCAATACATAACCTATAAAATGTTGTGTGCTTACTCCAGTTCAAGGCAGATCCTACATATCTAATGTCAAATCTTAGCCTCCATATGTGCTGGTTTATTCTGTCTGTTTATCCGAGATATATATTTGTGAATGCTGTACTTGCCACTGGTTTGGTTGGGCTTGAGATGATGTATCCTGAGAAACACAGGGTATACTAATCTGGTATACATCGTTGTCTTCATGCATGTTGCGTGTTAATAAATCGGCCTATTTGGTTGTCAAAGGTCTAGCATGCTTGGTAAATCAGTCCATTATTGTCTAAGTATCCCTTTCTCTCCTCTTCTTGAGGCTTATTTCTGTCCCTGCCTGCTGCCTACTGATCCTCACTGTTTTTATGGATATTGGGCTTGAGATGCATTATGCTCACTTATTGATTAAGCTTGTTGCTTGCTGTTTGCTGTTTTCTGCCTATTGCCATCTGCTTACTGTCTATTGCTTACTGCCTATGCCCCGCATACGCCTGCGATGTGTTGTTTCCTGTCGCAACTCGACCGGTCCCATTTTGTACTTATCTTTGCGTTGTCATTAGCCCATCGCGTATGCCCTCTTTAAAAATCTGAAAGCCAATATTCTATTGTTGTTTGTTGTCACGCCACTACCAAGGCCTAATCCGGGCTGAATAACGTTGGGCCCTTGGTCAACTTCTATCATTTTAGAGATTAACTTAATTAAATATTAGCTAGAATATGCACATGTTCACTTATATTGTTTGGAATATTTACTAATCCTTTTTCTTTCTTATTTTTACATGGCATGCATCGGGAGAATAATTAAGAGTCTCGGTACGAGACTCGCAATGGTCCCCATATCACCAACCGCATTTCCGCCGCAGGGCTTCCAAACAACTACAAAAATAGATGTTGTCGCCATCCGCCCTAGACGCTACAACTACTCCAGTCTCATTCCTCTCTTTGTTTATTTACGCATCTATTTATTTGTTTATTTATTATTGCCATATTCTAACTTTGTAATTGATGCGCGTAATATGCACACACTTTTTAAACGCAAGTGCACGTTATCCTATCAAGTAGTATAGTCTTGGATAAGACCGAATATCGTCCTCTAGGATTAGGGTCCAAGTATCAGTTATCTATTTTCTAGTATCTATTTGGTGAATTAATGATTGATTGTTTGGTTTGTAACTAAGAGTTATGAAAGCTAATTAAATATAAAGATTTAATTCAGATGTGATGAGAATAGGGCTTCTATGTATCCTTACTATCCGCTTATGTTACTTACTAATGCATTACTTATGGTATTCTTCTTTTGGAGAAAGCAGGTTTACGAAATCGTTTTATACTCCCGTTAGGGTTATATAAACACTCAACCCAGATTGTTCCTTACCTAACTTTCACGATAAGGGTAACGCTATAGGAGGATTAAGCACAAAAACCTAGTTGACCGCACGCAATGCGCAAAATTAGGGTTGTTAAGCCTCATCAACGCTACAAATCTAATTGAGGTATTTTCATCCTCAATTCAAGACTGTCTACCCAACTTACAGCATATTCACAATCCCCCCTTTTCAGAATCTGATTAGAAATCATATAGTGATAACTAGTTGTTAATTAGCTACCAAGAATTCAACTCAATTATTGGATAGATCTCTCAATAAGAACAATGACCATAAGCATGCATTAATTTATAACATAAGGTTCAAACAATTCAACATAGAAAGCCCTATAAGAGAATTAGTTCCTAGCCATGAATATGACAAGAACTAATTCAAAGTTCATCATGCAAAAACTGAATTAAAGAAAAGAAAAAGGAAAGAAATTACTAATGTTTAGGTCTCCAATCTCCTAGGCAAGAAAACCTTGTGTTTGGCAAGAAAAAAAGCTCTTTAAAACTGCCTAGGGTTCTCCTTTTATAGGTTTAAAAACGCCTCCTTCTTTTCCCTGCAGGCCTGGCCCAAAAATCCGTCAAAAGACCTAAAATTTCCGCGTCGGCGCGCACCTTATGGCGCGCGGCCGGAGTTCTGAAATCCGTCGGGTGTTTTGGCGCCGCGCCTGATATCTGGCTGCGAGCGCGGCCAGATCTTCTGTAGCTCCTCGGATGTTTAGGCGCGCGCCTGCTTCGTCTTCGAGGCGCGCTGCCAGTCTTCGCCTCTGAATAATGGCGCGCGCCCTCGCTTTGGCTGCAGGAGGCGCCGCGGCTCTGGTCTGGATTTTAGCCTCGTTCGCCATTTCTCTGTTTTGACTGCATCTCTCTTTTGCCCTCTTTTTGCTCCTTTTCCGCCATTTGGCCATTTCAACCACTTTGACTCAATAGAAAGAAAAACTATCCTAATACGACACTTATATGTGCAAAATGGGACAAAAGACTAACTAAAGCAGACTCAAAGGTGTATATAAAATACAGATCAAATACCCCAAACTTAACCTTTGCTCGCCTCGAGCAAAGATAGAAAGAAATACAATAAAAGACTCAAAAGAATGAAAATAAAGGACTCCTGTCATTAATCACTTTTCTTTGCATAGATGTTAACTAGAAAAACATGAAGGTTAGCGAGAATAATACGCAGGAACATATAGCATGGAATTTCAACACATTGAGCTAGATATTTCGCAAACTCATACTTATCATGCTTAAATGGAAGTCAATATACTAAATCATGCATATAAATTCAAGAATTCCTATGGCATGCTTACTTGCTATTCTCCACTAATTCGATATGCATAAAGAGATCTTGTGACTTTGAGGTTGTAATGTAGGCTTAGGTAGGGTTGGTAAAGATAGGCATTTAGGCTCATTTTTACGTACCATAAGCTCTTTGGCTTTTCAATTTTCCCTTTTCTTTTGATTCTTTCCTTCACTTCAATTCTATCCTTCCTCTTTTGTTTTGGGAGAGTGAAGTGTATTATACAAATAGGCACCCCAAACTTAGGCTTTGCCTCTTTCTTATTACTTTTCCATTAGGGTCATCAAACTTGTTCACTCTTTTTGTTTCTTCTTTTTAACACAATGTACTCCACTATTTCATATTTTCACTTATGGCACAATTTTGTGGGAATATGGGGTGTCAAAGAAGAAGTTTCAAATTTAGGCTCAATGGAGCTGACTAGGGATATTTTTAAAGTACGGGATAGAAAAGAATGGTAAGAATTGGCTATCAAAGAAATGCCTGAGTCATCTCCCTAACATGCATATCCTAACTATTTCGCCTCAAATAGCAAGCACTCATAACACATAAGCATTTATCATTTAGCATGCATAACTCAAGCAAGAAACTCCAAATAGACAGATTTTGTGAGCTTTTGGCATATCTAACCTAAGTGTTTAGATTAGTTGCTTCAATTCCTTTACATTATTCCACATTACTTCACTAGGTGTTTCTAGCAACTACAAAGATACATGATCTTTGTGACAGACAATTATGACTCAAGAAAGAAAAAAAATTTGGTGACTCAAAATAAACATAAAACAAATAAAAAAAAATTAAATAAAACATAACATGACACACAAATAAAAACTAAAACACAAAAACACACCCCCAAACTTAAATCACACATTGTCCCCAATGTGTGTAGACTCAAAGACAGTAAAGAAAATAAGACACTTACAAACTTTGGTTAAAATGGTGGTGGTGGCGGTGGATAATGATCGACCATTGGTTGAACAAGGCACTCACTCGTCGATTTGTTGCCTTGTTTCTTGCCTTCTGTATTATCGCTTGCGCGTCTGCATCATCTCCTTCGTGTTGGTACAATTGCCCCATCAGGGCTCTGAAGGTTCTCGCTTGTGGTTGGCGTGGCCGGGTCTCGCTCATATCGAGCCCCTATTTCGTGCTCATCTTCATCCACGTGGCCTCTGCTTGGTGGTGCTCCGTCCGCTGCAGGTGGGTCTGTTTTTGGCGTTTTAAATTTCGATTCGCCGCGCCGCGTTCGCTTTAGCCAGCGCGCCAAACATCTCGCCTTCGGGACTTTCGAGCCGCGCCGCCTCGGCCGCGGCGCCTAAATTGCTGCCAACTTTCGGGAATTCTACCGCCTGCTCTCGCATGGCGCTAAATTCTGCGCTGTTCAGCTCTTTTTGGCGCCGCAGCCTAAAGGCGCGGCTACCCGCTTTTCGAAATCCCGACTTTCGCTTTTTCGCCTTCGCCATTCCTCAGACTATCAATCACAGCTCAAACACAAGACCCCATGACCGTGAGATTGTTCTAGACAAAATAAAATAAACTAAAGACCAAATTAAAATAACATAATTGAAAACGTTGTTGCTTCCCAACAAGCCGTCTTTACGCTCTTTTAGCCTGACGCAATTAACCTTTCTCGAGTGCCCATGGGATACGTCTGCGAACTGCTTGCCATCCACAGATTTATTGCTATAGGACTCAATTTCCCTATAACTAATTGTTCAAACAGGGGCCTTAAACATACAAGTATCCCCCAAGCACACAAGATGAGTTTGTCTTTTAGGCTTCTTATTTTGTAGAAACCGTGAAATTCTCTACATCTCTTGACTCAGGGTTGCCCTTAATGGTATGCAATTCCTAATCGGGAGTCATTCGTGATAGCTAGTGGTGTTTCTTCCGTGATAGGTGCATGAAAAGAATTTCCACAGAATCCAAGGTGAATAATTGGATTTCTGCAATCTTTTCCTTCTACACCACTATCTCACCAAATTCCTCAATAGTTGGGTGTGATTCAGTGCTCTCAACTTGTTGTTCATGTTGAATATGATCGCGAGTTCTGCTATTTGCGTTTCCAACTTCTTTATACCCAACCTCATTTCGTCCATGAACTGAGCTTGGGACCTCGTGAGACTGAGTAGAGTTTCTCGTAATTCCTCCCTCTCTTCCTCTATGGTTGGAACTCGATCATATTGACAGTAGTAATCCATATCTTCGTGATCCCCGAGATGCATCAAAACCAACAAAGAATCACGGCACTTTGTTTTCACACAATAAATACATAAAATAAACAAAATTAAAAAAAACTATACATAAAACCAAATTAGAAATTAAAAATAGATAAATTTGATATTGAACTAATGCCTAATCCCCGGCAACGGCGCCAAAAACTTGATGCGCGTAATATGCACACACTTTTAAACGCAAGTGCACGTTATCGTATCAAGTAGTATAGTCTTGGATAAGACCGAATATCGTCCTCTAGGATTAGGGTCCAAGTATCAGTTATCTATTTTCTAGTATCTATTTGGTGAATTAATGATTGATTGTTTGGTTTGTAACTAAGAGTTATGAAAGCTAATTAAATATAAAGATTTAATTCAGATGTGATGAGAATAGGCTTATGTATCCTTACTATCCGCTTATGTTACTTACTAATGCATTACTTATGGTATTCTTCTTCGAGAAAGCAGTTTACGTAAATCGCTTTATACTCCCGTTAGGTTATATAAACACTCAACCCCAGATTGTTCCTTACCTAACTTTCAGATAAGTGGTAACGCTATAGGAGGATTAAGCACAAAAACCTAGTTGATCACACGCACAATGCGCAAAATTAGGGTTGTTAAGCCTCTCATCAACGCTTACAAATCTAATTGAGGTATTTTCATCCCCAATTCAAGATATCACCCAACTTACAAAGATATTCACAATCCCCTTTTCGTAACTGATTAGAAATCATATAGTGATAACTAGTTGTCAATTAGCTACCAAGAATTCAACTCAATTATTGGATAGATCTCTCAATAAGAACAATGACCATAAGCATGCATTAATTTATAACATAAGGTTCAAACAATTCAACATAGAAAGCCCTATAAGAGAATTAGTTCCTAGCCATGAATATGACAAGAACTAATTCAAAGTTCATCATGCAAAAACTGAATTAAAGAAAAGAAAAAGGAAAGAAATTACTAATGTTTAGGTCTCCAATCTCCTAGGCAAGAAAACCTTGTGTTTGGCAAGAAAAAAAGCTCTTTAAAACTGCCTAGGGTTCTCCTTTTATAGGTTTAAAAACGCCTCCTTCTTTTCTCGCAGTTCGCCCAAAAATCCGCCAAAGACCTAAAATTTCGCGCGCTGCCTCGCATGAAGCGCGCGCCGGAAGTTCTCAAATCCGTCGGGTGTTTTGGCGCCGCCTCGATATTCGCTGTTCGGTAGCCGCGGCAGATTCTCAGTAGCCTCGGATGTTTAGCGCGCGCGCCTCGCTTCGTCTTCGAGGGCGCGCGACGAAGCCTTCGCTCTCGACATCGGCGCCGCGCCCTCGCTTGGTCTGCAGGAGGCGCGGCGCTGGTCCGATTTTAGCCTCGTCGCCACTTTCTCTGTTTCAGCTCGCATCTCCTCTTTTGCCCTCTTTTTGCTCCTTTTCCGCCATTTGGCCATTTCAACCACTTTGACTCAATAGAAAGAAAAACTATCCTAATACGACACTTATATGTGCAAAATGGGACAAAAGACTAACTAAAACAGACTCAAAAGGTGTATATAAAATACACCGATCAGTAATTAATAGGAGACGTAAAGCATTTAGTCTTTGAACATATGAGATGGGAGGTAATTTACATTTAGGAATACACTTCTACTTTATTTGTCTTTTAGGACTGTTGAGCATGTCTAAATTCCGCAAAAATGATTTAAATGATTTAACTTGCATCATAAAACCAACATTTTGTTTCTTATTAAAATACATAACAGATTTCTCCTAAATTCTCAAAAATCGTCTTAAAGCATCTCTTATATAATATTGTACGCAGGTTAGGCAAGATTAATTTAGCTAGCAGTATACACAATTAGTCCGTAAATAACCTTTGCGTGAACATATAATTAGTCTATAAAGCACTTTAGCATTTAGCACTTTCTAGTATCTTAACATTTTTTTTGCATTCTTAGCCCCTCTTTAAACTTTAGTAACATTTTAGCACCTTCCTAGCATTCTTTGTACTTTAGCATATAACACCTTTTGTCCTTTCAATACTTTAAGCACCTTTTAAACATTTTAACATTTTAACATTTTTATTAAGCAGGAGGAGCTTTTATTTTGCATTTTTAAACATAATAATTACCCTAGGTTTGGCAGGACAACCGCAAGTTAGCGGATCTTAGAGGGTGTCTAACCCCTTCCCTCTAGATTAATAAAGAACCCTTACCCAGAATCTCACTAAGTTTAGCAGACCATAAAAAATGGAGTTAATGTTTTACTTTAAACTAGTTAAACATTTAGGTGTCCTAATTCACCCAAACTAATTAGGTGGCGACTCCGCGAACCCTTGGCACCTTAGCAATTTCTAGCACCTCTTTTGCACTTTTAGCACTTTTAAGCGCTTTTAATATTTTAAGCACTTTAGCATTTTTACACCTTTTAAATATCTAGCATTCTTTTTGCGCATTAGCATTTATTATTCATTTTCTAACTTGCATTTTAAGCAGGAGTTTTTATTTAAAATGTCGCGGCCGGAAAAGGGCGTGATAGAAATGGCGACTCCCTTTTCTAGCAATTTAAGCATCCTTTTACATTTTAGCACCCTTTTGCATTTTAGCACCCTTTTAATATTTAGCACTTTATTTTATTTTCTAACACTTTTTTCTAAGCAGGAGTTTATTCTAAAAAAATGTCGCGGTCGGAAAAGGGCGTGACAACGTGTTTGAGGAAAGACCCTCTGAATCATGTACATGAATGGAAATAATGTTCCTTGTCAAAGAAGGAACATAAAAACAATTGTTTAACAACAAAATTCTGCCCGAAGGTAAATCTATCCTATAAGTTCTCACGCGCTCAGCAGCAACTCGTGCTCTATATCCGACGGGCAGGTCCACCTCGCGAGGCCCGACCTTCCTGCTATCAGTTAGCCCCTACACATTTGTACAAATGTGTGAGCCACAAACGGTATCAAGTACCCAGGAATGAGAATCATTTATAGATAGATTAATTTCAATTACAAACATAACTTGCCCATTAGAGGCTGTAGCACCTGATGACATTCCTCTGCTTGGAGCAGTACAATCCTTTCTCCAATGCCCCTTTCTGTTGCAATTCATGCAAACATCCGATGCCGCCGGTTTCTTCTTCTTCGCCCCTTCCTTGGGCTTCATTGCTGCTGCCGGAGCAACAACTTTGCCCTTCCCTTCTGTTGTCCCTTACCTTTCGGTTTGGGGCGACTAGAGGTGCCAACCATCAGAATTGGTCTGGTCTTGGAGGTCGAAGATTCAAAAGTTTTCAACATATTATGTAACTCCGGCAATGTCGTTTTAGTTTCATTCATATTATAATTAACAATGAAACTCTCAAACGATCTAGGAAGTGAGTGCAGGATGAGGGTGGTGGAGACTCTGTCATGAAACTTTATGTCAATGGCGGCCAACCTCTCAATAAACGCAAACATCCTCAACACATGAGGTGAAACTTGACACCCTTCATTTAGCCTACACTTGAAGAGTTCTATTAGCAGGTCATACTCCATTGTCTGAGACTGCGAATCATAGAGACTCCTCAAATGGGCTAACATTTCATTGGGCCCCATAGTTTCATGCTGTCTTTGCAATGGTTGTGACATAGAAGACAACATTAGGCATTGAGCTGAGGTGGCATCCTTATAATGTTTCTGGTAAGCAGCCTTGTCGAAGGTTGCATACTCAGCAGAGTCCTCCGTCGGAGCGGTGGGGAATACTTTATCCAATGTATACTTAATTTCTTCTTGTCTCAGGACAATTCTGATATTCCTGAGCCAGTCTATGAAGTTGGGTCCAGTAAGTTTGTTGGACTCCATAAGCATTTTCAACGAAAAGTTTGACATTTCTGAAGATCTGAAGATATAGATAGAATAGGAAAAATACAATCAAGAATTCATTCTTCCAATAATACACATTCATTATAAATTAATTTAACATGACCTTTTGTTTAATTAGCTCCCACTATTTTGCATACTTCTACGACCCCAAGGTAGAATACGAACCTAAATCAATATAAAGGTCATAATGGACCAAGATCCAAACATATGATATATCCGCGTTTGATTTGGCTGATAACTTCAATAGCACACTTTGATAGGTCCTCAACCAATTGTAAAGCAACTCTACAACTCTTGGTTTGATTAAATATCTTTTAGTTTAATCTTACGTCTTTAGACTAGTCCGATACTTTGGCGCCAAGACTCATCTAAACAAATCAACCCCATTACACGACTGCGTTTAAATGCCTAAGTAAATTTAGTCTTTGCAAGCAAACACTTTGGTGTAAATACCTACAAAAGTTTATTATCTACTTTCATTTTAACACATCTATGAGAGGGTCTCGGTCCTCTTAGAATTAGAGCAAATGCTTTGACATAAATACTCGTATCGCCGAAAAGGATTTAGTACCCTAACAATTATAATGGACGACACGTTATAATTAGATTTGTATTTAATGTTTGGGGAACATTTTGGTTTTCGGGGATTCATTCAAGATCAACAATCAAGTCATACATCATATAACATCCTATCATGCAATTTCTAAACGTAATTAGATGGGAAACCATCAAACCCAACATGAATGATAAAAGATGGTTTTAATCACATATTGGGCGCCGTCTACCCAAACAGTTATAGCAGTCGTTTGAATTTAAAAAATTACAGAGCGTCGCCTACCTAGACAATAATTGCGGAAACTATGCTAATAATTTAATGCATCACATTCAATCACTTAACACATTTGTATATTATTCAATAATATACTATTAATGATAACTATGAGTCTATTTGTCTAAACTCTATAATCTATGTAAATTCCAAACAGTCCCTAAACATTTTCTGATTTCAAAATTCTGATTTTCAGAAATTCTGCAAACTTTAAATATTTACAATTTAGTCCTTTAAGAATTTAAAAGTTCAATTTGAACCCCTATAAACTCAGAAAATGCAATTCTAAACCTCATAAAATATTTACAAGTTTCTGGGACCGGTTTGCAATTTCCTGAACCTAAAATCAACTTTCAATTTTTTTTTAATTATAGATTTGTCCGAAAGGACCAAATCTGTTCGATTCAAAAAACTTTATTTTCAGAAACTGAAACCTTTAAACTTCAGATTCAGAATCTGAAACTTTTAAGTCTCTGTTTCTGATTTTCAATTTTTTTAACAAACTGTCGTCGACACCGCGGTCCCAACAGGTGGCACCGCGGTGCCACTGAGGCAGTGAGCTACTGAAATCTGTAAAAATTAATTAGCACCACGGTCCTAACAGGTGGCACCGCGGTCCCGTAAATTACCGTCACATGCACCGCGGTCCTAACAGGTGGCACCACGGTGCCTCAAAGGCAGAATGTCTGAAAATTAATTTTAAGCTTCTGGATGAACAGTACCGCGACTTCCATGAACAGAACCGCGATGCCTCTGGCTTCATCTGGGCAGCACCGCGGTGTTCCATTGTGGAATCCCGGTGCTGCCACAAAACCCTAGTAGGCACCGCGGTGCTCCATCATGGAACCGCGGTGCCTTTCATCCAGAATCACAAAATCCGAAATTTCCGAACCCCTAAAACTGGTTTAGGGTCAGATCTTTCAGATATATCACTTGTATTACCATCACCATTAAAACAACATGTTCATCGACCATCAAATCCAATTTTCTTCTCGTTCATCGTTTCAATGCACCATGCTTTAAGCCGGATAACGCATATCAACTTAGAAGATTTATTTATTGGATTGATTTTCTCGACTACATAATTGTTTTAACAGATTAGGGCATAAGGACCATGTGTTCTAAAGATTTAGAATTTTAAAGCCTTTTTAACAACATAAATATAGATCTAAACAAATTATAACTCATATTATCATTAATATTCATTACATATCATACGAAACAACCCTGACTCTGATACCACTGTTGGTGTTTACGTCGGGTTCGTACACGCAGCAGAATTTGAAAATTTATGTTTCAAACCCGACATAGGCGATCGAACTGTAGTATGATAATATAATGTAAATCCACAAAGCGTAATGTAATTACTTCGACAGAAGACTTACATTTTGTAGATAGCAATCCACGAATCTTCAATCCTTGTGTAGTCCGATGGTGCACACGCAAACGTCCCTCAATTTGCAAATTTCTGAAAAACTTTGATGTAATTGCTAAGTCAGGAATGCTAGGGATTCTGACAGAGTTTTAGAAGAGATTTACCTCTCTTAGGTTTTATGATGATCCATTATGGTGAAGGTAAGTATGATGATCCATTATGGTGAAGGTAAGCACTTTATTTATAATTGTAAATAGAAGCTTTAGGGTTTTCGTGGGCCAGGCCTAGCAGAAAATGGACTGAATTAAAATTTGGACTGCCAGAACACGCTCAGGCACCGTAGTTCTGACATGTGTTCCTGACACCGCGGTCTTGTCCCATTCTCTGCCCCATTTTCCCATTTCTAATGCCCCGGTCATTAACCGAACATATATGTATAACCTCCTTCTAATTACATCCTTCAATCGACGAAACATTTGACTTAGTGTTACCCTTCAAGCATTTACATATCGTCACTAATTACATTAGGATCTTCACGGGACTCCTAGACTGCGCCGGAAGATGAACCCAATACGTAAAGTTTAGCTACACAAAACATGTGAACTGAACCTATATGTGAGAAGATAAAATTCTTTCATTCATGACACACTCAATCAAGTTTAGGATCTGTCAAGTGTCTATCCAAATGACTTGATCATTATAACTCATCTATATTAGTTGACAACAGGACCATATCACAGACATGTTCATTGCATTGGCCAATGACTTAGTCAACCTAATACCATATGAGTACCTGAGTGTTCACTTGAATATATATATTCAAGGAATGAATTCTAATCTTGGCTCACATACCACCTTTAATCTACTTCGTAATGCACCCAAAACAAGTCGCGTCTCAACCTATAAGGCATTTGAGCTTAGGACAGGATCAAAGTACATTACTCCGTAAATAAGGTGATATTGACCTCAAGTCTAAGGACTTCTATCTCCCACATGCCGATGACATTATAGACATATAACAAAATAGTACATCAGCAGGGTATACCAATACTTCAATAAGTATCCATGTGTCCATCACGAGTTGTCATAACTCGTAGCAAGTGAGACATACTACATCCCCTAAGGATATGATGCATACCACATGTCGACGTATCGCATATCATCGATATCCAATTTCGATGATCATTAGTCGGGGTAATTTAAGAGTTACGTTATAACAATAATTCTCACATCATTAATAAACATGTAAACTCTAGAGATGCATTTATAAAATATTATAAACAATCAACTAATAATTCAACAAATGCAAATGTCATAATATTAATCATCATTAATATAGATACGAATGTATATAAAGTATATTATGTCCTAATACAGATTATATCTAGAACATACATATACTTTCATAATATAGACCCACTCATTGCCTTTCTTCACTTAAATACCAGTCTTTTATTTGGAACAAGGTTCAAATCCGTACTATTGAACTTCACAAAATGCAAGATACTGACCAATTTTCAAGGATCAACTGCGTAATATAAGAAAATCGGCTAATAATAAACTCGTCTCACTAATCTCTTCCACTTAAATATTAGTTTTTTGTCTGTAGCATGGTCCAAAACCGTACTATTGAACTTTATAAAATGCAAGATACTATCCAATTTTTGGACGACACTTCAATGGAGAGTCCAAATTAGATTCTTGACAGTTGGCTATTATCTGGAATTTGATTATTTCTCAACAATCATAGTTGCAAATCTGTGGAAGATATTTTTTTGTGAACCATGAACAAACAATAAATTTGGGCTCGCAAAAGTAACTCAATTATGGAAAACTAACTGAATTACTCAAAAATAAACTAATTACTCGCCTCATGTCACTTTTAAACTAATTACGCATTATATTTTCTCGCCCAAAACTATTTACCCGATATACCCCCTCTTCCAAACCCTTTCCTTTGTGATACCATTACAGTATATTTATGTAAGAATTCTAAGGTAAGTAGAATATTTTCCTCAATTTTGCCATTTACAAATGATAAGAATATATACAAATATGGTAGAAGATTGATAGCCTTATTCTTCTCCTCATCTATCATATTCTTTCCATACAAATGTGATAATACTAATGACTAACTATCTAGAATATTCTATAATAATTATCATTTAAATACAATAAATAATAATCATAAGAATATATGTTGGAAATTTGCCTTTGGTGGAGGTTGGGTCCGCCCACCTTCAAACACTTAAACATCATAGTTCTGCATGTTGGAGGCATTGGTTCTTTACACGTGCATAATCTACTAAGTGAGTAGATGACCGTATGGCCAAGGATCGTCAAATTTCATTGAGAAATGGAAGAGATATTGGTCTGCAAAGTAAGGTGTTTGAGACATGAAAGAGTGGTGTGCGACAAATCTACCACATCGGTGGGAAAAGGAAGAATTGTTCATAATATAAGCCTCAAAACTGAATAAGGGATTGGAACCCCAAGGGGTAACCCATGTTTTTGAAGGAGGGAGGACCTAGGTGTGCTTGTGTTCAAGACTAGGCCCACACGCGCTCCACCACCACCCGCCCGGGTTGCGGGCTGTTGGGCTTCTACTGATATTATCTTTTGGACCCCAAATTTTGATTTATTTACAGTTTGGTCCCTAAAAATTCCAGAGGTGAAATTGGCCAGGCACCGCGGCGCCTCACGGTCAGAGCCGCGACGCTTGATGACCAGTGAGCTTCCAATAACGGAAAAAGCCAACAATTTATGCCATTAAGTTGCTGAAACGTCTGACATTTATTCCAGAACGTTTTGGCCTTCATTGTGCCTCTTAAACAACCTCTTAATGTTCCTTTAACACCTCTCCTCTTCCTAAAACAATATATAATGATCCCTTACTTTCAGATTTGAATAGACATAAGAATATGAACAGAAAATACTAAAAACATAGGAAGAACTAAAACAGAATACATAATTCTATAAGTTCTTCCTAGTTCATGAAAGTTCTTCTTTTCCATTCTTTAGCAATCGTTTCGTGTTTGTTTTCTTCGCCAGGATCACTTTTGTTTGTTTTGCACAAGTGATATTTCTCTGCTATTTTATCTTCGGAGACATATTGCAAATCATCCGTACAGAGCATGTATACTGACAATATTGTCTTACGGAAAGATTGAATATCAATCGACTCAGCAACTCAGATTTATTGTCTATTGATTTCAGGTTAACAAGATTCAAAGAACTTGCTGAAACTGGAACGAAGATCCAATGTGGAAGATTCAAGACGAATTCAAGTATAAAGATCAATACCACAAAATATAATTGTTGCCTAAACTTTTGTTGGCATCAAGTTTATTGTAACACATAATTGTTATCCTTTCTTAGCACTTGTAATAGTATTTTACTATTCCCCGTACAACATTTGGAGTTTATACTCACAATATATCTTCTAACAATTTATATATCATGATGGTATTATGAGGGACCAAAAGAATGACTGAAGTAGTCTTCCATGATACCATCATTTATATACCACGATGGTATCATGGTCCTGAGGAGTGTCTCGTTGAAGGATTAAAGCAGCCCTTCATGATACCATCACAATATATGTATATAAGACGATGATATCATAGAGTTTTTTTCGAGAAAAATGTGTCTTATTTTAATAAACAAACATGATCATCCATGATATACCATCTTAGTATATTAATATACCACAATGATATCATACATGACTAAGAGAATAACTGAAACGATCTTTTATGATATCATTTGATTATATTTATATACCATGTCAGTATCATAACTGGGAGGGAGGGGAGCATGGAAAGTAATAGGGATAGAGGCTGGCAAATAGTTTGATTTCATGGAGTATAGGGATCTTTCCCATTAATTAAATGATGTAACATTAGTCAATTAAACTCTTTAATTAAATTACTTACTTATCCAACATGACCAAATACTGATGTTCCTATAGAGCTCCTATATTGTTTTATTCATTCATTGAATGTGCCATCTACTCGGTCATTTTCCAAAATATGATGATAATATTGGAATACTTATTATTAAATTGTATCCACAGAAATTTCAGAAATTGCTTTGTTAAGTCCGACAAGTCAATAGCAGTGCAGACACCGCAAATTGTGTATAGCATAATTTATTGCATAATAGATTATAGTGGTCCGTTCTTTTGACGGATTATGAGCATAGCAGAAATATAGTACTGTCTTTTTTTTCTTCAAAGTTGTGGAACTATTCGTACTCCGTACAAGTTTTACTAGGAACAATACAAAAAAAATCAAGAAATGCGGAATCGTGAAGTTTCAAAGAGTACGATTATTGAACTAAGACCTTATAAGTTCTTAATCTTAATCATTCATATCTCGGTTATTAAATCTGTTTATTTTTTTAGATCTTAATCATTAAGTAATTTTTTTTCCGGGGGACCATTAATTAAAAAAAAAGGTATAAGTAGGGGTGTGCATTCGATTTTTCAGTTCGGTTTTACATTATTCAATTTCAATTTTTTGATATTTGATTTCTATAAGTAAAATCCGATCTGAACCAAAATTAATTTGATTTGGTTCGGTTTTTATCTTTTCAGTTTGATTATTCGGTTCCATCGTATAAGATAATTAACATAATCGAATAGATATATTTGAATGATGAAAAAAAAAAATATTGTAGAGAATAACAAGTAATCATGTCAAATCTCTTATATAAGTCACGAATAAAATTTTAAAAACACAATATTTAAAAGTATATAAATGCAAGTCCATAACCTAACTACTGAGAATGGGTCATTTTAGACACTAATACAAATAGATCACTAAGTAAGAAAGGTTGAAAGTGGGAAAACACTAAACTCAAACTCCATTAAATGGTATATATATATTCAATTTTTTCATTTTTTATTTTTCTAAATCCGAAACCGAATAAAAAACCCAAAAAATTTAATTTCTCAATCTGAAACCAAACCAAAAACCCGAAAAACCAATCTAATTTAAAATTTGATTTGGTTCGATTTGTTTTTTCGATTTAACCCGAATAATGCACACCAGCCCTATCGCAGTCTCGTAGGGGCTCTTCGGTATCTTAGTTTCACGAGACCAAATATTACGTATGCCGTACATCATGTGTGTTTGTTTATGCATGATCCCAAGGTTAAGCACATAAATGCGCTCAAACGCATTATTCGATACATTCAGGGGACACTTGAGTATTGTTTACATTTATATCATTCTTCGACATCTACACTTGTCTCGTATACAGATGATGATTGGGGTGGATGTCCAGATACCAGACGCTCCACATCTGACTATTATATGTTTCTTGGAAATAACTTGGTCTCATGGTCTGCGTAGCGTCAGCCTACATTATCCCGCTCTAGTACAGAGGCCGAGTATCGTGGGATAGCCAATGTGGTCTCTGAAACCTGTTGGTTACGTAATCTACTCATAGAACTTCATTCTCCCATTCAGAAAGCTACTTTGGTTTATTGTGACAATATTAGTGTCGTCTATTTTTCTGGTAATCCGGTTCAATACCAGCGCACTAAACACATTGAGATGAATATTCACTTTGTTTACGAAAAGACAACTCGTGGACAAATACGCGTCTGTCATGTCCCTTTCAGGTATCAAATTGCAGACATCTTTACTGGCGGTCTTCCATCGCCTTTTGAAGATTTTCGGCATGCCTCAACAGAAGTACACCGTCCGCTATGATCATGAGGATGTGACAGAATATACTGTGATATACACGGCTTATACAGCAGTGTATATCACGATATATCACATGTATTCTAGTAGCTTTGTCCCGTGATATACACGACATATACAGTTGTGTATATCACAGTTTTGGAGCACATTTTTTGTTACAATAATTGTAATTATTTGTATTTACTTAGTATTGTACACTTACCATAATTGTAGAATTATTATACAAGTAGAATAAGGTTTTAGGAATATAATAGGAATAGAATTTTCCATATTATGAAAATTGTAAATTATAAATTGTATACATACTTTTTCATTAATAAAAATAATTAAGGGATTATTTCTTTCCTAAACTATACAAGAAAAGAATAGAGGACTACAAGATCCTTTTGAATGCAAGCACAGATGACACAATTTAGATTTAAGTTATATATATATAGAATATAGTAATCTAATTTACGAACACTATCAGCATAGTTTTAGTTTTATCTATGAAAAAATTTACACTGTTAGCATATAAAAGCTAAAGCCAATCTCTATATTGTGTAACATGTTCAAGTGATGATCCATTTAGGCTGATTTCAATTTGTTTGGAATTGAAGCATTATTATCGTTGTTGTAGGTATATCGGATTTCAATCTAGTATTTTGTTTTGAATTTTTTTATATGAATTTCTGATTCCGCTACTGCTTATAAGACCTATTTGATTTGATGCTAGAGAGTATAATGGAGGTTTACCAACAATTTCATACCCTCCCTACTGATACACAAAGGTGATTGCACAACATATATACCTGTGAAAATAACTTTTGTGCATTAAGCATAATTTATTAATAATTCTTTTTAACATTATTAATCCTTTTTTTTTTTGGTGATGATGAATTAGGCAGCAAGTGTTATATTTTTAGATTCAGCAGTAGGATTTGGATTCTCCTATGCAACAAACCAGAATGGTGGTTGATTGAGAATTTTTGTACTGACATTTTTTTATATATATATTTTTTATTTTTGAGAATTTATCGGTGGTTGATTGAGAATCCGAGTTACTAACCAAATGATTTCTATGTTGAAGGCGACTCGTATGCGGGGATCATTGTGCCAATCGCCACTCAATTGATATCGTATGATAAATTTACGGAATTTAGTGATTCGACTAATTTGAATTAACCCACATAAAATCCATTATAATTTAAATGAAAGTGTTTTCTATCAATATTCTTTTCATTCCTACCGCGAACCAGATACCTCTTATTAAAGGTGAAAACTCATTAGTTGAGCCATTATTGTTGAAATGCAGGTATGAGGCAGGTATCAAGGCACGGGTTAATCTAAAGGTTTATAATTAACTTCTACTTGTTCCCATTTACTTAATTAGTTCTTAATCTAGTCATCCTAAAACAACTTATATTATCATTAATTTCCTCTTCCAAATGGTTTTAGGGTTACATCCTAGGAGATCCAGTGACATTACAGGGTCAAGACAACTATAGGACCCCTTTTGCACATGCAATGGCTCTTATTTCTGACGAACTCTATGAGGTTATTACTATAAGTCTATAACTATTATTCTCTTGTTATTTTCGCACACACAAAGATATGTAAAGTAGATCATGCACATTGTCAGTGCAAAATAATTATACACCATCCTGAAAGAAAATAATGCCTTCATTTTTTTTTTATTAATGAAATTGGTTTATATACATGATATATACTAGTAAACCTAATCTATAATTACGAAAATCAAATATACATTTTTCTAATACAAAAGATTACTACCATAATTACAGATGTACAATATCACTAATAATATCACATGAATATATGATGTATATTCTATCACACCCCCACAGTCATAGCGGGCGCAAAATTAAGGGAAGGCCCTTAATAAATATGTCAGCTATTTGATAACGTGAGGGACATGCAAGACACATACTTGTCCACGAGCTACCCTTTCGCAAACAAAGTGAATATCCATCTCGATATGTTTAGTGTGCTAATGTTGGACAGAATTTCCCGAGAGATATATCTCACTAACATTATCGCAGTAGACCAAGGTAGCTTTCCGAATAGGAAAATGGAGCTCTAAGAGGAGATTACGCAACCAACGGGACTAAGACACCACGTTGGCTACCCCTCGATATTCGGCCTCCGCGCTGGATCGCGACAGAGTAGTCTGACGTTTAGTTGACCAAGAGACCAAGTTATGACCAAGAAACATACAATAACCAGACGTCGAACACCTGGTATCAAGACATCCACCCCAATCAGCATATGTATAAGACATGAGAGTATAAACGGATGATGAATATAAATGCAAACCGTAATCAAGAGTATCCTGAATGTAAATAATTACTATATATGAACACATCATTAATAATATATAACCCATAATTAATAGTATATATCCCAACAAATCAATCCGCCACAAAGTAAAACATATTCATGTTATAAAAAATAGAAAAGGCCAGATTAAAAAAGAGATAAGAACTTGATAGATTATGAAAATAATATTTTTGTATATTTTATCTTTAGAATGTAAATTATTCTGATTTAGATTACCATAATTGTAGCCTAAAATCTAGCCTTGTAACATGTATATTATTGACTTCAAGGAATGAGAATATAATGGAAAATATTTTCTTCGTGGTATCAAAAGCCAAAAATTAGCCCTAGCTGTTTTCTTTGCCCTAGTCGAAACCCTACCTCATCCCCTCCTCCTCTTTTTTTTTATCATTTCTCGTTCTCTTGAAGTCGGGTAACAATGACCGACCAAAACAAATTTTATCCCGCTCTTGCCGCCAACAACGTCAAGAACTTCATTTCGGTAATTCTCGAGATGAAAGAAGGGCAATATTCATCTTGGGCAGAGTTATTCAAAATTCATTGTCGCACATATCAAGTAATTGACCATATTATTCCTCCAAAACCTCAATCGGGTGTCACGGAGAAAGACAAGTCCACCGACATTGATATGGCTCTATGGTCTCTCTTGGATGCTATAGTCCATCAATGGATTTACGGAACAATATTGAACGATCTTTTGCACACCATATTGGAGTCAGATTTGACTGCTCAACAAGCATCGAAGTGTTTGCAAAATATTTTCCAGGATAACAAGAATTCTCGTGCGGTTTATTTGGAAAATTAATTCACCAATGTGAAGGATTGATTTTCCAAACGTCTCCACTTATTGTCAAGAGTTAAATACTTGTCGATCAATTATCCAACGTTGGTGCACCGGTGTCGAATCAAAGGTTAGTTCTTCAATTAATTGTGGGTGTTAATGAATAATACGATGGTGTTGCTACGTTCATTCAACCAAGTAATCATTTGCCACCGTTTTATGAGGCTCGTTCGAGATTGATTCTCGAAGAAACTCAGAAAATAAAACAGGCGACGACTGCGGCCAACAATGCTGACACCGCCCTCCTTTCCACCAACACTTATGCCGATGATGTGAGACCTCCAAATTCTGGTTCAGGTAATGCAGCAAATCGCAATAACTACAGATAGAAATGAGGGTCAAAATCGCAATAATAATAAAAGAAAGAATAATGGCGGAAGGGGACGTGGTCGTGATGGAGGTAACCAGACCGGAGGTAGCAATAACCATTAGCAGCAAGCGCAAATTCGACCCTGGTAACAACCCCAGGAACCGTCGTGGTAGCAGTACCCACCATGGGGTTAAATGCCACAACAGTGGGTAGCCCATTTATGCCCATACCCCACGTCACTGTGGGCCAGACCACCACCACCTGCTCGATATCCCAGACTACTTAGCAGCCATCCAAAGCAAGCATATGCAGACCATGGACCATCTTCTTCGGGGTATGATCCAATGGACATCGAGCAAGCCATGCACACTATGACTCTCAATGTTCCCGATGATACCTAGTACATGGACACTGGTGCTACCTCTCATATGAAGACATCTCAAGATACTCTCTCATATTATTTTAATATGTGCAGTAATAAAAATATTGTGGTTGACAGTGGACAAGAAATTCCAATTTGTGGTATTGGGAAATAAAACCTCCCTCTTACCCACCTTTACATTTAAATAATGTCCTACATGTACCTAAACTTATTAAAAACTTGATATTTGTGCGTCGTTTCACCACTGACAATAATGAGATGTGCTAGCATTGAGAATTTGTATCCTATCACCACCACCAAGCTACCTCTCCATCAACTTTTGATGCTCTTTTTCCTACTTTATGGCATAATCGTTTTGAATAACCGGGAACACCTGTGTTAAACTCCCTTAGAAAAAAATAAGTTTATTGAATGTAAACAATTTATGTGTTCTTTTGTTCGTTAGTCTTGCATTTTTTGGGAAACATGTTAAGTGACCTTTCTCTTTGTCTACTTCGAGCACTGTTATACCATTTGATATCATGTATAATAACTCATGGACCTCTTCGGTTTTAAGTTTGGTGGGTCATAAGTATTACATCCTTATTTTGAATGACTACTCTAATTTTCTATGGACATTTACCATTAGAAAAAATCGCAGGTTCACACCATTTTCATGCAATTTAGTGCATTCATCCACACCCAATTTGAGAAGTCTATTAAGTGTTTCCAATGTGACAATGGGAGAGAATTTATTAATAACCAATTTAAGTAATTTTGTTTCAAAAATTGTATGGTATTTCATCTTTCTTGTCCACACACTTTTCCTCAAAATGGGAAAGCCGAATGAAAAATACGAGCAATAAATAATTTAATTCGCACACTTCTTGATCATTCTTATATGCCACAATCATTTTGGCACCATGCTCTTCAAATGGTCATGTACCTCTTAAATATTCTCCCTAGCAAGCTACTTTCAAACTTCTCACCCACACAAATTTTTTATCATCGGGATCCTTCATATACACATTTGCGGGTTTTTGGGTGTTTATATTATCCTCTCTTTTCTTCCACAATAATAAATAAATTTCAAACCCGTTCCACTCCATGTGTATTTTTGGGATACCCAAAAAATCATCGGAGATATAAGTGTTATGATATGTCTAGTGAAAATACTTTCATCTCTCATCATGTTATTTTCGACGAGCCCAATTCTCGTTTGCCAACATAAACACTCTTTTCCCGCCCTCCTATGATTTTTAGACATTGGGTTGCATCCCCTTTAGCGGGTTCAAATCGACAGCCCATCTGCTCAAGCCTAAACTATGAAGCCCACTACTCCTCCTCTTTCGGTCCAACGACCTTCCCAATCTGAGACGCGACCTAACCCAGAACATCCCATATCCCCTTATGCCGAAATTAGGCCGAGCTCCCCTTCTGTCGAGATTGGGCCCAGCTCCCCGCAACCCACTTCCCCAAGCCAGACCACCCCAACAGCCTCACTGCCACAACGCCCCCAATAGCTCCTAATAGGTCAAGCCTACTTTAGGTCCATGAAAACTCGTAGCATGCATGAGATTTTTAAGCCTAAGTGTCATTTTAATCTGACATCCTCGGTTACACCATCCCCGATTCCCCGTAACTCGAAAGTTGCCCTATCAGACACGAATTAGAAAGCATCCATGATAGATGAAATTGATGCTCTTATTAAAAATAAGACATGGGAGTTGGTGCCCCGTCCTTCTAATGTGAACATAATTGATTCCATGTGGATTTATTGTTATAAAAAGAAATCAGATGGTTCCTTTGAGGGGCACAAAGTCCATCTTATTAGTGATGACAGGTCTCAAAAGGTTGGTGTGGATGTGATGAAACTTTTAACCCCGTCGTAAAATCGGCTACCATGCAGACCATTCTCAGTTTGGCTTTGTCAAAATTATGGCTCATTCATCAGTTCGATGTCAAAAATGTGTTTCTACACGGTCACCTCCAGAAAATATTTTACATACACCAGCCTATGGAATTCTGAGATCATACTCATCCAGATTATATTTGCTTGCTGAAGAAGTCTTTATATGGTCTCAAAGCCCCCCCCCCCCCCCCAAGCATGGTATAAAAGGTTTGTTAATTTTATCTCCACACTGGGTTTCTCACATAGCTAAATCCGATCGGTCTTTATTTATTTATCAAAAAGGCAATGATATGACATACATTTTTCTGTATGTGGATGAAATCATCCTCACTACATCATCTGATTCTCTTCGCCAATATATTATGTCTCTCCTTGCATCTGAATTTGCTATGAAGGATTTGAGCCCCTTGAATTATTTTTTGGGCATTGTTGTAACCCAACATACATGTGATCTATTTGTTTGTCAAAGAAAATATGTCGAGGAGATAATTGACAGAGCTGGCATGTCTTCTTGTAAGCTGTCACCCACACCGGTGGATATGAGGGCTAAGTTGAGTACCTCTTTGGGGTATCCATATGAAGATCCTACACATTACCATAATTTAGCAGGGCATTGCAATATCTCACATTTATGAGACCTGATATATCATATATTGTTCAACAAGTGTGTTTACATATGCATGACCTGAAGGATGAACATATGATTGCTCTCAAATGGATTATGCGGTACTCTTGGATTTGGCTTGCATCTTTACAAGTACACCATTTCTGGTCTCACTTCTTATACCGATGCTGATTAAGGTGGTTGTCCGGATACCAGACGCTCCACCTCTTGTTATTGTGTCTTTCTCAGAGACAATTTGATCTCGTGGTCTTCTAAGCGTCAACCCACTTTATCTCAGTCTAGTGTTGAAGCCGAATATATACAGGGTTGCTAATGTCTCTGAATCCTGTTGGCTCCGTAATATTCTATTGGAGCTCCATTGTCCGATCAAAAAGGCTACATTGATTTATTGTGATATATCTGTCGGGGAACTCCGTACAACATTAATGCAGTAAATATATTGAGATGAATATTTTATTTGTCGATGAAAAGGTTGCACGAGGACAAGTTCGTGTTCTTCATATCCTGTCCCGTTATCAGATTGCTGATATATTCATGAAAGGGCTTCCGCGTATAATCTTTGATGATTTTAGGGACAGTCTCAGTGTACGAGAGCCTCTCGCTAAGAATGCGGAGTATGATAGATTATGGAAATTTAATCTTTGTGTATACTTTTATATTTAGAATGTAAATTATTCTGATTTAGATTATCATAGTTATAGCTTAAAACTCTAGCCTTGTAACAGGTACATTATTCACTTCAAGGAATGAGAATCATGGAATGGGAATATGATGGAAAGTGTTTCCTTTAGAACTCACTAAAGTATTGATGATAATATGTATTGGTTGAGAAGAGGAAGGGGGGCTTACGTAGGTAATCAATAATTGTTAATAATAAGTGGTCTTTCGACATTACCGTGAACATATACTTGGGTACGGTTCATATACACGAGCAATAGAGATTCTTACCGTTAAAAACGACGTAAAGGTGCAACTTCTATGTGATGAACCAACACTGCTTCCAAATATGGCGGTGAAGTTGTGGAGATTTATAAAAACGGATAAAAAGATGATATATATTTGAGCCTTTAAGGTTAAAGACGCAATATTCTAGCGAAACATATGTTAAAATTTAAACAACCTACCTCTAAGACATTATACCCTATTCAAGTTGAGATTGTTTGAGCAAAACAATTCCTTAGCAGAAACCGATATCATTTATAATTTGGTGAATGCAAATCTGTAAGTTTTTATAAACTTTAATTGATTTCAAAGTCAAAATTATGGAGGGAAATCCTTAATATTGTACTTCTAGCCGATGTGGATAATATGTATGAAAGTATAACTTGCTTTTGAGTATGCATGTGTACGTGTGTGTGTATGTGAATTACAAAATAATGCATACATCAGGGAGTATAAAGTGCAAAGGACACCATCAATAGCTATATTAGATAATGTTAACAGTGTCACATCGGATATGGAATGGAAAAATGAACTCATTATATGGACTTGAACAATCCTCACACTACAAGCGGGCTTTTGAGATTGAGTTAGGCCCAAGATTCATTATTTACAGATAAAAAAATGAGGTTAATAAGTATAAAGTATGAAACTTGCAAACAAATTTGCGACTTAGCGAAGAACATTGAAATAACAATAGTACTTAATAGGTTTATTGATTAGGCTATATATGATTTCTTTTGAAAAAAACTGTTAGAGAATGGGCTTGGCCCATCCGTGTGAGTGTAATGGGCCATGGTATCCTTGTAAGTCCCAAGTTGTATATTGTATATTTGGTAGATTTACATATTAGTCTTGTACATTAATTAGAATTGTAATATTACTATAAGTGTATAGTTATTCTTCATATAGAATAGAGATTTAGAGGTAAAGTAGGAATATGATTCTCCAATTGTAACTTGTATATATATGTCTTCAATTAATAAGAATAATCAATGGATTATTTCTTTCACACCCTGCCCTCACAGTTTCTAATATCAAGAGCGTTCTTCCTATCGTTCTTGACCTAGAAAACGTTCAATATGGGACGTGGGCGGAATTATTTAAGATTCATGCTTTGGCACATAAAGTCCTCCACCATATCATTCCTCCAACTCCTCCAAAGTGGGTGATACTGCGTCTACTTCTACGACGATTGTGCCCACTAAAGAAGCAGATCCAGAATTATGGGTCATGCTTGATGCCAAGGTTTTTCAGTGGATTTATGTCACTATTTCCTTGGACCTTTTACATACGATTATGGAACCAAATTCCACAGCTATGGCAGCGTGAGATCGATTACGCGACATATTCCAAGATAACAGTCATTCTCGAATTGTTGTCCTTGAGCAGGAATTCTCCCAGGTGGCTATGGCGAGTTTTTCCAACATTTCTTCTTATTGCAAACGCCTCAAGGACTTGGCAGACCAACTCAGCAACGTGGGTTCTCCAGTTTCTCAAAGTCGTCTAGTTCTTTAGATAGTTGCAGGCCTGTCAGAGGCATATAGCGGTGTTGGTTCGGTGATTCGTCAGAGTAACCCCCTGCCAGAGTTTTATCAAGTCCGTTCTATTCTTACTTTGTAGGAAGCCGGATTGGCTAAGAAAGTGCGATTGGGGTCAGCCCTGTCGTCATGATGACTGCTTCCAATTTTAGTTCTTCCAATCCAGCCAACATGACTCAAAATCACAACAACGGGGGTGGTAAAGCGCCAGAATTGGAAGAATAATTGGAAGAATCGTGACGGCAACAACGGAGGCAACCGTCAGCAACAACAGCAGTCCTGGAGTCCACAGGGACCCCCTGGACAGTGGTAGTGGGTCCTTGAGCCTCACAGCGGCGCGGTTCCACCTTACAGCGCCACGGCGCAGCCTTACAACGCCACGTGTTAGCCGATTTTCAATTGCTTAACGCAAGTGTACGTATCGTTACAAGTAATATAGTCTGGTAAGACCGAATATCGTCCTCAGAGACTGATTATCAAATACCGATTATCTAAGCTTTAGTTTCTATTTGGTGAACGTTAATTTGTTTGGATTTTTTTATCTAAGAATTATAACTAAGTAACGAAAATAAACTAAATATGATAATACTTTGGTTTCAATCAGTTATGATGGAAATAGGGCTTCAAATATCCTCAACTATCCACTCTTTTCAATCCTTACTGCAACTAGAATGACTTCTTCATCTACGTTAAGATAGCGGTTAACTAGACTGTCTTATATTCCGGTTAGGATATATAATCGCTCAACCCCAGTGCAGAACCCTTCTATATTTCTATGATAGGATTTACCACATAGGAGGATTAAGAACAGTAACCTATAATGCTACACAAGTATCGGGGTACTTTCGTCTGCGATTTTAACCTATGTCTATTCAATTACAACATATCCAAATCTCTCCTCTCGGTTCTTGATTCGAAATCATATAGATTATGATAATTAGTGATCAGTTAACTATCAAACATTCATACCAATATTGAATAAATCTTAATTAAGTGAAGAAGAAACCAACTAATGCATTAATTCATGAAACGATGTTCAAGCGATTCAAAAGGAAAGCTCTAACTAAGTAATTAGCTCCTAAACATTGTCATGTCAATAACTAATACAAACCAACATAAACTGAAATAAATAAAAGGAAAGAAAACGAAACTTGAACCAAAGTTGTCTCCAATCTTGTGTTGTTGCCTCCTTTCTTCTCCCCAAAGTAGAATGTGGAATTATGTACAAGATGCCCTCTTTAGGTCAGGATTTTAGGGATTTATATTCTTGAGAAAAATCACGTTTTGGACCCTTTTGCCCTTCGAAAATCGACCCAGAAAATCAAAAATCCCGCGTCGACACTGCGGTGCCGAAAGTACTGCAACCTCTCTGAATATTAGGCACCGATTAGCATTCAGACACGACATGCGGTGGCTTCCCATTCTGGATTTTCTGATTTTTCGTTATTTTCTCGTCCGAACTTCGTCTGATTTCTTCTATACTTTTCGGGACTTCTTAGGCTTCATTTCTTGGCCTTTTATTGTGCAATTTCATCTCAAATAAACTCATTTCATCTTCTTTTTTACATTTCTCCATTTATGACCGATGTGACTCAATAGAAAGAAAAACAGTCATAATACTATACTAAACACAAACGAAATGAGTAAAATACCAACTAAAAATTACTTTAAAATGTATATAAAATACACCTAACAAATACCCTCAAACGTAACCTTTACTCGCCCTCGAGTAAAGCACTAAACAAAAAACAAAAACAAAAACAAAGACTCTATGAAATAGATCAAATAGTTATAGCAATGATTATTCAAAATCATGGGTGAAAGTTAGGATAATATGTTGGATCATATATAGCATGAATATTTAGCAATCTAGAATTTCAAGTTAGATATTTCGCAAATTCACTTAGATCATAATCAATGGAAACACAAACACCTAACCTATGCATGTCAATTTCATTCCATCTTTTTCAAATGATATAGACTTGTTTACTTGTTATCCTCCACTAATCATAGATATACACATTAAAGATCATCAGGACTTTCAAGGGTTGTAATGTAGGCTTAGGCATGGATAGGTAGAAGTAGGCATTTAAGCTCAATTACGTAAAATAAGCATTTTTCATTCAACTCATTTTCCTTCATTTTGTTTTCATTTTTAATCTCATACCTATTTCCTCCTCTCTTTTTTTTTTGAGAGAGAATGAGACACATTTATAAATAACAAGCACCCCCAAACTTAGACTTTTGCATATTCTTCATTGAGGTGCATCAATTTTTCAATTCTTTTTTTCTCTTTTTCAACACTTTTCATCCCGCTAACTTTCAACTATCACTTATGGCACAAACATGGAATCATAGGGTGTCAAAGAAAGATTTTATTTTTATGCTCAAAGGGGTTGACTAGTGATACAATTCATGTCAGGGTAGGTAATGAATGGTCAGAAGGACTATCAAAGAAATGCCTGAGTCATTCCCTAAACATGTACATCTTAACTATTTCGCCTCAAATAACAAGCAAACCGATTTTCTAGACATTTTCAACCATTCTTCCATAACTGACACACATAGACTAAACACAAATATCCCAAATAACTACATGTCATGAATTTTTAGCATATCTAACTTAAGCACACAAATTTTTACTTTCAATTTCATTACATTATCTCACTTTATCCAGTCAATGTCTTTAGCAACTACAACATACTTGATCCATAGAAAAAATATGACTCAAAAACACACAAAGACAAATCAAAAGACTCAAACACAAATCAATATAACAAAATAGACACCCCCCCCAAACTTAATCGACGCATTGTCCCCAAGGTGTAAAGACTAAGGGACAACTTACTGACACAACACAATGGCCATAACTGAGGTCCGGATGAGAAATTCGAAATTGCACGGCATCACGTTTCTCTGGCAGTTGCGGTTCTGGCAGATGCGTGTCACGACCGAACTGCCCGTGGATCGTGCCTTACCCCGCACCTTAGTGATACAACATCGAGAAAATCAGCGAAATAAAACATAAACATGAAACAAGAGATATGATAAATAAACAAAGCAACCGTAATGCTTTCTCAGATATATACATAAAACCCGACAGCTTATCCTTTTACAACTCGCCACAACAAAGATCATGCACTTCTAAGAGTTTTACAACAACAACTATGACGACAGTGGCCCCGCCATACCACGAATGCATAAGAACCTGCTGCACTGTGGTAACATACCAAAAGATAAGCCTCCGAGAAACGGGCTTCCCAACACACCGAATCGTGATCCTATGGCGAGGATCCACAACCGATGTACCTCTACCGCGCTTATGAACGCAGCCTCAAGGAGGTCAGTACAACAGGTACCAAGTATGTGAAACTGAAAAATACTGTAAATGAAATCATAACAGTCTATATAAAACATGAGACATGTATGATAACCAAACTACAGTTCATAACATAAAAGCAGTCACGTCAAGTCAGGGACTCACGCCCTCAAGTCATCTCTCATGCCCGTGGAACTCCTTCCTCACCGCGGCACCGATATAAACCGTATTATACGCATAACATGTCTCGCCATCCTACGGGATAGAGGTGGAATCGTGTGGTGTACATGTCCCGACCCATCCCGTGGGACTCGGTGAAGTATGTAATACATGTCCCGGTCCATCCCATGGGACTCGGTAAATAATCGGATGAAATACGTGTCCCGACCCATCTCATGGGACTCGGTAAAGAATCAGATGAAATACGTGTCCCGACCCATCTCATGGGACTCGGTGAAGAATCAGATGGAATACGTGTCCCGGCCCATCTCATGGGACTCGGTGAAGAATCAGATGGAATACGCATCGCCCATCTCTACGACTCGGTGAAGAATCGTTCATAACAAATCAGTTGGCCCTCCATCGAGAGACGCGGTGGTATAGAAATACAGTACTTGCACAACAAGGCTATCAAACGCAAACATAGGCAAGTTACACACAACTCAAGGTTATTTTATGCCAAAGTCCAGGTTCTGACCCCAAAGTATTACGTACGTTAAATTCTTTTTAAAAGATCCATTTCTTTTATAAAGGTCACCCGATACCCGTAGTATTAAAATAGAGTGACTCACATTTTTAGGTAAACCAAAACACTTTCCTTTTCAACATCAAGTAACAACATTCTTTTCCATAAGTTCAAGTTTGCCTAATTTCAAGTACTTAAGTCTCTTATTTTAGAAAGGTTTCGTAGTTCTTAGTCTTAATCACTTAAGAATATAATTCTCTTTTAAACAATTTGAGAAACATATGCCTTATATGTGAGTAGGTTATTCTTGTTCATAATCAATCTTATTAAAGCAGCCATGATCTAGGAAATGTATTATCATTTTGTCTCATCTTAGCTTCTATGCAGATGGAGGTTTCTACTGGTTTTAATAATACTTAATTAGTCAATACATTTCCCTTTATTAACGCTGCAGTGGTTCGTTCGATACTTATTCTGATTTCTGAAATCAGTAAAACATGATTCCTTTTAAAAACCAAGCACTCATTACTCACGAATGAGGTTTCACACTTTTTAACAAAATTCATGTTAATTCAAAATAAGTCAAGTCTCTTATCTTTTAAGATCAAGTCTCTTAACTTCTAAAATCAATAAACCATTCTTTTTATCTCTCTTAAGTCGTTATACCTAACTTCCCATAAAGCTAGTATAACTCTTAAGCTTTTAAAACTTTTAAAACCAAGTGTTACTCTTCTTTCAAAAAGGTTTCTTAACTCTTTTGAAATACTTCAAGATTCTTATTATTCAGGCTTAAGTCAAAAGACATTGTCGTATAACTACGTTCAGTTAACACACGTACGTCTACCGTACTATATATATTCCTTTTAAAATATCATGCTCAAGAGTATAGAAAGAATCACATACCTCGCGACGATTTATCGACTATTAGCAAATAGCTCCAAAGTAATCGTAATCCCGCTAGCCTTTTCCACCCTTTGAGTAGACTACGCTACTCGCAGATTTCAACCTATAACGGTTATACAAGTCTATCAATGTCTAGACTACTCGGAGAATAAATCTAGATACAAGAATTTACGGAAAATTAAAAGACTTCCCTACCACAAACTTCACAAGTCTCATCAGAATACAAATCCTATGTAAGCTGATTCAATTCTCTTCTTATATACCTTCCTCAGATATAACTTATACTTAATTCTTATACTTCAACAAAGGTGTAAACTCTAATTACAAAAGGGACAAGATATTTACCTCGATAAGCCCAAAATTATCCAAGATTAAATGTCGATCCTAAGAACGTTTAGCTCCTACTGGCGCCCAACCCGCTCCAAACAACCCTTAGAAGTTCTAATGAACTTCTACTTAACACTTCAACCGACTATGAAGGTTTTCCTTGTGGTTTCGCTTTTGAGACAAAAGGACATAAGGTAGTATTTCCTGCTCTACGATGAGGTATCTTTGGAATACTACAAGGTATAAGGCTAAGGTATTTTGGTATAGTAACAATACTGAGAGTATTTTCTACCAAGAGGGGTATTTTACGAGAACAACTTTAGGTAGTGGGGTAGTCTCGGCTAGAACACTACAAAGGGAGGGTGCTTTCGGCAAGGCCTTCTGGGGAGTGTTGTGGACGAGAACTCTCAAAGGGAGAGGGGTTTCAAGACTTGAAAATGTCTAAGTGTGGATGAAATAACTCATCAACTAAAGGGGTATTTATAGGCCAACCAATGGCCAAGATGAAGCCAAGTGGTAGCAAGTGTGTAAGGTGGAGATTTGCACAAGTGCACCCTATCCTACTCCACAAATCCCTCACAAACATTGACCCAAGTTTTAGGCCACAAAACAAGCCCCAAAATCGTGCCATCCAAGCCCTCTTTGCCGTCCATATGAGGGTGACAAGTGTCACCCTCTCGTTGGTCCAAAATATTTCATCTCTCGGAAAAATCCGCAAAAATTATAAATGATATAGCCGTAATTTTCCCTACGCAAAGTTTGGAAGACGTTTCTTCGGAAAATGGTTCTTTTAGTGGGTTGTGCACCAATTTCGTCCTATGCCTAACTTTAAGGCTAAAACTTTTGTACGTACGTCCTTACGTACATACTCTGGAAATACGGGGTATAACATTCTCCCCTCCTTAGAAACATTCGTCCCGAATGTTCCTTCTCAAGACGGATAACGATAAAGTTCTCTTTAACTTAAACAAGTTGCCAATGCCACACATGGCCACAAAAAAAAACATACGCGCAAAACTTAAATCCAAATCCACGAGGAATCACCTCAACATCACACAAGCTTCCACCCAAGGTCTAAAAGATACTCCCTTCGCACTTTTACTTCACAAAAGAAATGATCACTTCTATTCTCTTTTAACACATGTTTGTTCCTTCCCTTGCTCGTCGTACCCTCCTCGTATACTCGAACTCTTCCTAATAAACTTACCACATTTACATTATTGCTTGGTTCCAAAATCTCATCACGCCTCCCGGTGATACCTTCAAGATCCACCGTCGAACTCCAAGTGTCGACGATTATCCGCATCGACTTCTGCTTCAGCCGCAAATAACCTCTTCTGGATAAGCTTCACCTTATCCACATCCTGCTGGATCAAGTACGGACCAACTATCTGAACCTTGCCAACATCGAACCAATCGACCGACAACCTACACTACCGCCCCTACAAGGCATTCATAAGGCGACATCTGAATACTGAAATGGTAGCTATAAAACATTTCCTCAATAGGAGACAACAATCCTCACAGCTACCCCTGAAATCCAAACACCGCCCGAGGCGAATGCGACATCGAGACTACATGAGTTCCTAACCTGCTGGTAAAACTTCCGTAAAAGAAATAAGCGTAACACAGGCTCCATCGTCATAAGGTGAAAGTAGGCACCTCGTGCAGCCTTACAACCTTCCTGATATAACATCTCGCATAACCCTCTGCCGAGTACACGGTCTGGCCCCGATCGAAGACAAGAGGGGCTGACCTCATCGGCCCGACTACTGGTCGAACGCATCCACGAACTCGTACGATGGTTAACTAAACTTGGGCCTAACACCCTCGTGACCCTACCACCTGGCGGGACCACCTCGAACTAACCCCACCACAATACAGGCCGCGGGTTGACCCGCGATCGGTCCGCAACCCGACCCGCTATCCACGCAAAAACTCTTGTTCCCCTATCCGGAACAATCTCACTAATCAAGTTACGAAAACCTAGTGGTCTTCTTATCTCAACTACCCTCTTTCATTTCACACCGCTCAGGGACTTATCACACAAGTATACCCCACGTATACTATGCACTCCGACAAAGGTCAATTGTAAACAAAATCTTTTACTCAGGACGACCTTGCATCTAAGGTCTCCACGTATAATATTCTAAGGCCCACAATTTCTAGGTACCCAACCTTACCCTTTACTAACCAGGCCTTTAAATCACAATTTAACATAATGATATTTGAACATAATACTTAGCACATCATCATATCATCAACGCATACTAGTCTCTAGAGGGGTAAGAATATACCAGATCAATCGCCATTTTCCTCCGTCGCTCTAACCATAATCACTCGCTGCAGGCGATAGCTATAGGCGATGAACTCGCCACTTACCCTGAGGTGAGTCATTCTGCCGCATCCTTCCTATTAGGGCTGTCACACGGCCTGACGGCCGCAGAAAACAAGCACCAAAAAGACGACATTCTGATGACGCTCGCCACATCGCGCACACCGAGGAAACATGAATCGGGTGGCTAGAACCTGTATACCGCAACTAAGCCTGAGCTCGACCAGCCCGAATACCCCGAACGCCCCAAGATCGCGAGGACCACTGCATCGGGCGAGGTACATAACTAGTTCGCCGCCGAGGCGCCCACCTCGAAAGTTACCAGGACCTCGCTGCTCGCCCTCTTCGCCGATCCCGGCCATTCCGCCGACCTCTCCGTGCCTCACATCCTAGTGCATGAGCTCGCATGCGGGCAATGTCCATGCCCACAAGAGCTACACCGAACAAGCCTCGCCAAGTAATCATCTAGCCCGTGACGTAGCGGTGTACTGGCCCTTCATATCGCCACTACGGCGGGGACATACCGAGCTAATGAGTCGAACTCACATTTTACTCTCTAACCGCCCGCCCGCCCCGCTCAACGTCAAAAATTGCTTACCCGAGCCTCTCATCTGTGGGCAAGAAATGTGCAAGAAATGCCGCGAGAACTCGCCCCATACGGTGGAAGTCATGCTCTCCCGGGACAGCCTCACGAATCAAACTACGATCGCAGATCACGCACTGATGCGAACCTAATACCACCGACTCGCCTCGAGGCTCGATCACTCTACGATCCGTTGTAGCCGCTTGATAAACTCCTTTGGGTCATCCTCGCCTCGATCCATGTAACACCGGCGCTACAACTCGTAAAGTCCCGTAGTCTAAAATCGCTCGCCGGGGTGAACTACGAGTGCTCTGGGACTGGAACTATCGCGATCCACTTATCTCATATTCGCCACGACTTCGCCGAATCGCCATCTCTTGTACCCATCTCATCTCGCTTCCAGCCGCGGACCGAGGCTCGTGTATCAGAGTCTCGCAGCCATCGCCGCGCTTAAACTCTGCTGGCCGGGCGTACGCAAAACTCGCCGTCAAGCACTATCTCTGTAACGACGGGCCTTCGCCTCGTAACCCTCCGTGCTTACTCGCAGCTCTGGCCGTTTGCTCTTCTGCCCGGGTTGCCTTACGCGAGGCATAATCGTAAAGGAAAGGAATACGTCGGAGGGTCCAACTTATCACACAAGGAATGATCTCGGAATGAGAAGAATGGAAACCACTCCTAAATATCTTATAGCCTCACGATTATTGGTGCACAACACACCGATAATCAAGACTCTACTAGATACGGTCTGTAGACACTTTCCGAGATTAATCGCTCGATACCACTTTTGTCACGACGAACTCGACTGTGGATCGTGCCTTACCCCGCACCTTAGTGATACAACATCGAGAAAATCAGCGGAAATAAAACATAAACATGAAACAAGAGATATGATAAATAAACAAAGCAACTGCAATTGCTTACTCAGATATATACATAAAACCCAACAGCTTATCCTTTTACAACTCGCCCACAACAAGATTACATGCACTTCTAAGAGTTTTACAACAACAACTATGACGGACAGGCCCCGCCATACCTCAATGCATAAGAACCTACAAACTCGTGGTAACATACCAAAAGATAAGCCTCCGAGAAACGGCTTCCCAACACGCTGAATCGTGATCCTATGGCGAGGATCCACAACCGATGTACTCTACTCGCAGATGAACGCAGCCTCGGCGAGGTCGATAACAGTACCAAGTATGTGAAATCAAAATATCAGAAATGAAATCATAACACTATATAAAACAGAGACATGTATGATAACCAAACTACGCTCATAACATAAAAGCCACGCCAAGTCGTGGACTCACGCCTCAAGTCATCCTCATGCCCGGAACTCCTTCATCATCACGGCACGGATATAAATCAGATATACGCATAACACGCTCTCGGCCATCCTACGGGATGAGGTGGAATCGTGGTGTACATGTCCCGCCATCCCGGGACTCGGTGAAGTATGGAATACATGTCCGCCATCCCACGGGACTCGGTAAAGAATCGGATGAATACGTGTCCCGCCATCTCATGGGACTCGAAAGAATCGGATGAATACGTGTCCGCCCATCTCTGGGACTCGGTGAAGAATCGGATGGAATACGTGTCCGCCATCTCACGGACTCGGTGAAGAATCAGATGGAATACGTGTCCCGGCCCATCTCATGAGACTCGGTGAAGAATCGTTCATAACAAATCAGTTGGCCCTCCATCGAGAGACGCGGTGGTATAGAAATACAGTACTTGCACAACAAGGCTATCAAACGCAAACATAGGCAAGTTACACACAACTCAAGGTTATTTTATGCCAAAGTCCAGGTTCTGACCCCAAAGTATTACGTACGTTAAATTCTTTTTAAAAGATCTATTTCTTTTATAAAGGTCACCCGATACCCGTAGTATTAAAATAGAGTGACTCACATTTTTAGGTAAACCAAAACACTTTCCTTTTCAACATCAAGTAACAACATTCTTTTCCATAAGTTCAAGTTTGCCTAATTTCAAGTACTTAAGTCTCTTATTTTAGAAAGGTTTCGTAGTTCTTAGTCTTAATCACTTAAGAATATAATTCTCTTTTAAACAATTTGAGAAACATATGCCTTATATGTGAGTAGGTTATTCTTGTTCATAATCAATCTTATTAAAGCAGTCATGATCTAGGAAATGTAATATCATTTTGTCTCATCTTAGCTTCTATTCAGATGGAGGTTTCTACTGGTTTTAATAATACTTAATTAGTCAATACATTTCCCTTTATTAACGCTGCAGTGGTTCGTTCGATACTTATTCTGATTTCCGAAATCAGTAAAACATGATTCCTTTTAAAAACCAAGCACTCATTACTCACGAATGAGGTTTCACACTTTTTAACAAAATTCATGTTAATTCAAAATAAGTCAAGTCTCTTATCTTTTAAGATCAAGTCTCTTAACTTCTAAAATCAATAAACCATTCTTTTTATCTCTCTTAAGTCGTTATACCTAACTTCCCATAAAGCTAGTATAACTCTTAAGCTTTTAAAACTTTTAAAACCAAGTGTTACTCTTCTTTCAAAAAGGTTTCTTAACTCTTTTGAAATACTTCAAGATTCTTATTATTCAGGCTTAAGTCAAAAGACATTGCCGTATAACTACGTTCAGTTAACACACGTACGTCTACCATACTATATATATTCCTTTTAAAATATCATGCTCAAGAGTATAGAAAGAATCACATACCTCGCGACGATTTATCGACTATTAGCAAATAGCTCCAATCAGTAATCCGCTAGCCTTTTCCACCCTTTGAGTAGACTACGCTACTCGCGATTTCAACCTATAACGGTTATACAAGTCTATCAATGTCTATACTACTCTGTAGAATAAATCTAGATACAAGATTTTACGGAAAATCAAGCAAGACTTCCCACCACAAACTTCACAAGTTCATCAGAATACAAATTCCTATGTAAGTACAGTTCAATTCTCTTCTTATATACCTTCCTTGTATATAACTTATACTTAATTCTTATACTTCAACAGTGTGTAAACTCTAATTACAAAAGGAGGACAAGATATTTACCTCGATAAGCCCAAAATTATCCAAGATTAAATGTCGATCCTGAGCAACGTTTAGCTCCTACTCTGGGCGCTCCAACCCGCTCCAAACAACCCTTATAAGTTCTACGCAACTTCTACTTAACACTTCAACCGACTATGAAGGTTTTCCTTAGGGTTTCGTTTTTGAGACAAAAAGGACATAAGGTAGTATTTCCTGCCTCTACGTATAGAGGTATCTTTGGAATACTACAAGGTATAAGGCTAAGGTATTTTGGTATAGTAACAATACTGGAGAGTATTTTCTACCAAGGGGGTATTTTACGAGAACAACTTTAGGTAGGGGTAGTCTCGGCTAGAACACAACAAAGGGGAGGGTGCTTTCGGCCAAGGCCTTCTCGAGGGGAGGGTGTTGTGGGCGAGAACTCTCAAAGGGGAGAGGGTTTCAAGACTTGGAAAATGTCTAAGTGTGGATGAAATAACTCATCAACTAAAGGGTATTTATAGCCAACCAATGGCCAAGATGAAGCCAAGTGGTAGGCAAGTGTAAGGTGGAGATTTGCACAAGTGCACCCTATCCTACTCCACAAATCCTCACAAACATCGACCCAAGTTTTAGGCCACAAACAAGCCCTCTTGTTGCTCATATGAGGTGACAAGTGTCACCCTCTCGTTGGTCCAAAATATTTCATCTCTCGGAAAAATCCGCAAAAATTATAAATGATATAGCCGTAATTTTCCCTACGCAAAGTTTGGAAGACGTTTCGTCGGAAAACGGTTCTTTTAGTGGGTTGTGCACCAATTTCGTCTTATGCCTAACTTTAAGGCTAAAACTTTTGTACGTACGTCCTTACGTACATACTCTGGAAATACGGGGTATAACAGCATGTTGGCACCACGGCGATGTGCTCGATTTTTGCCCTTTTCCAGCGTGTTTGATCTTTTTCCATAGTCCACCTACCATCAACACATAAGACAACACCCAAGACCGTGAGATTGTTCAAGATAAAATAAAATAACTAAAACAAAAATTGAAATAACATAATTAATAAATATTGGGTTGCCTCCCAACAAGCGTTGTCTTTAACGTCTTTTAACCGGACGCAGTTAACCTTTACTAGTGCCCAGTGGATCCTTCTGCGAACTGCTTGGAATCCGCACAGTTATTATTGCAGATCTCACTTTTCCTACAACATTGTTTTCAAACAAGGGCCTCATATCTAAGTTTATCCCCCAATTACACAAGACAAACTTGTCTTCTACGCTCTCTATAATGTAGGGATCAATGAAACTCCCTACATCTCTCAACTTTTGGGGGTTCCCTTGAGGGTATGGACTTTCTGGTTGGGGCTCAGCAATGATAGTTGGTGGTGTCTTTTCTGCAACGGGTATAGGAAAAAGAAGTTCCAAGGAATCCAAAAAAGTGAAAAATTGGATCTCAGAAACCTCTTATTTCTCTACACCAACTATCTCTCTCAATTCCTCATTATTCTCAACAGTTCAGGTTCCTCACTCTGCTTATCACTCCCCACAACTGTATCGCTAGACAGATTTTCTTGCGGTACATTAATCAACATATCCGTCAGCTGCCTTATTTGTGTCTCCAAAATTTTGAGGGACACCCTTGTCTCAGTCATAAACTGAGTCTGGCACTTGGTGAGCTCATGTATGGCTGTCTGCAACTCATCAGAAATCCCGCGTCGGCACCACAGTCCTGCAGAATGGCACTACGGTGCCGAAAGTACTGCAGCCTCTCTGAATATTAGGCACCGCAGTTCTGCATTACGGCACCGCGGTGCCGGTGGCTTCCCATTCTGGATTTTCTGAATTTTCGTTATTTTCTCGTCCGGACGTCGTCTGATTTCTTCTATACTTCCCGGGACTTCTCAGGCTTCATTTCTTTGCCTTTTATTGTGCAATTCCATCTCAAATAAGCTCATTTCATCTTCTTTTTGACATTTCTCCATTTATGATCGTTGTGACTCAAAAAAAATGACCATAATACTATACTAAACACAAATGAAATGAGTAAAATACTAACTAAAAATGGCTCAAAAAGTGTATATAAAATACACCTAACACCACTGGCCTCGATCGCGACCAATTCTTCCCGCCTCGATCTGCAGTTTAGACCATGGGCGATCCCGTGATCAAAGATACTTGGACCCCGCCCCCATCAGGTCCATCACGCAGTGGGGCCCACCCAGACCGACATTGAAGCAGCGTTGCATATGCTTGGCTTGAATCAACTGGACCCAAATTGGTACATGGACACCGGCGCCACTACCCACATGACATCCGATCAAGGTACTCTCTTGTCTTATTTCAATTTGAGCACTAATCGTGGTATAACTGTTGGTAATGACAATTCTATTCCAATTAAGGGTTATGGTCATAAAACTTTGTCCCCTCCTCATCCACCCCTTGTCCTGAAACATACCCTTCATGCCCCAAAATTGATTAAGAATTTGGTGTTTGTCCGTAAATTCACCACTGATAATTGGGTCTCTATTAATTTTGATCTGTTTGGATTTTCTGTGAAGGATTTCAAGATGGGGAGTCATCTCATGAGGTGTAACAGTAGGGGTGATCTTTATTTAATCACTCTAAGTCTCAGCATCTCGCGTCAAGAAATGTCATCCACTTTTGCACCTCTTGCTCCTTCCTTGTGGTATGCTCGTCTAGGTCATCTTGGGTCGTCTATTTTATCTTCTTTAGTTAGACATAAATTTATTTCTTGTAAGGGTACACGTAGTACTCCACTTTGTCAATCTTGTGCTTTGGGAAAAATTATTAAGTTACCATTTGTAGCGTCGAATTCTACTACTTCAATGCCATTTGATATTATTCATAGTGATTTGTGGACATCGTCGGTTCTCAGTTCAATGGGTCATCGTTATTATGTTTTATTTTTAGATGATTATTCTAAATATTTATGGACGTTTTCAATTGCGAAAAAATCTCAAGTTTTTCCATTTTCATAAAATTTAGAGTTTCCATAAGAACACAATTTGATCGGGAAATAAAAAATATTCAATGTGACAATGGGAAATTTAGGGAGTTTTGTGCTCAAAATGGGATAAATTTTCATTTTTCTTGTCCTCATACATCTTCACAAAATGGGAAAGCTGAGCGAAAAATTTGTACTATTAATAATATTGTCCGCACTTTATTGGTTCATTCTTCCGTTCCTCCATTATTTGGCATCATGCGCTACAAATGACTACCGATCTACTCAATATTCTTCATTCTAAAGGTTTGACATATTCATCCCCTCTCAAAGTCTTATATAATAAGTGTCCGTCATATTCTCATTTTGGGTCTTCGGATGCTTATGTTATCCACTATTTTCATCCACTACAATCAACAAACTTCAGGCACGTTCTACTCCTTGTGTGTTTTTGGATTTTTCGTCAAATCACCGTGGTTATAAATGCTTTGATTTGTCCTCTAAATGAATCATCATTAGTCGACATGTTCTCTTTGATGAATTCCAATTTCCCTTTTCTAAAGTAGAAAAACTCGTGTCTAGTTCTTATGATTTTTGGATGAGGATATCTCCCCCTATGTTCTACGTCATTTTTCAGATTTACCTGAAAATTCCCAAAATTCACTCAATCCAGCCCAGAGTCTTGGTCCAGTCACTCGCAGTCAACGGGGTATTTTTAAACAAAAAGGACATTTCAATTTGAATTCTAATATTCTGAAATCCCCCTTACCCCATAATCCAGTGTCTACCTTAAATGACCCTAATTGGAAAATTGTCATGACCGAAGAATATAATGTTCTTATTGATAATAAGACGTGAGAGTTGGTACCCCGTTCATCTGGTGTTAATATTATCCGGTCTATGTGGATTTTTGTTCATAAGAAAAATTCTGATGGTTCATTTGCAAGACATAAGGCTAGACTTGTAGGTGATGGTAAGACACAGCAGGTTGGTGTGGATTGTGGTGAGATATTTAGCCCGGTGATCAAACCGACTACCATTTGCAATGTGCTCAGCTTGACTCTTTCAAAATCATGACTCATTCATCAGCTAGATGTGAAAAATGCTTTCCTATATAGTGATCTTCAGGAGACAGTTTATATGCATCAACCTTTAGGGTTTAGGGATACTAGATATATGAATTATGTCTGTTTATTGAAGAAGTCTTTGTATGGGCTTAAGCAGTCTCCACGGGCTTGGTATAAGAGGTTTGCTGATTTTGTTTTGACTATGGGTTTTTCTCACAGCAGGTCTGATAATTCATTATTCATATTTCGTCGGGGTTCTTCCATGACATACATTCAATTATATAGTGATGATATTATCATGACTGACTCTTCTGATGCTTTGCGAAAGTCTATTATGACACTGCTCAGTTCTGAGTTTACCATGAAGGACTTGGGCTCATTGAGTTACTTTTTGGGTATTGATGTAACTCGTCATGCAGATGGATTGTTCTTATCATAGAGGAAGTATGCAGCAGAGATCATTGAGAGGGCTGGGATGTCATCCTGTAAGTCCACTTCTACTCTAGTTGATACTAAATCCAAGTTAGGTGTTGCAGCTGGCTCTCCGTATGAGGATCCGACCCGCTATTGTAGTCTTGCAGGTGCCCTTCAGTATCTTACGTTCACGCGACCAGACATTATATATGCAGTCCAGAAGGTGTGTTTGTTTATGCATGATCCCAGAGTTGAACATATGAATGCGCTCAAACGCATCCTTAGGTACATTCAGGGAACACTTGATTATGGTTGGCATATGTACCCTTCGTAGACGTCTACACTTGTCTCATATACAAATGCTGATTGGGGTGATTGTCCTGACACCAGACGGTCTACGTATGGCTATTGTATGTTTTTGGGTAACAACTTGGTCTCATGGTCTGTCAAGCGTCAGTCTACACTTTCACGTTCAAGTGCAGATGCCGAGTATCGAGGGGTAGCCAATGTGGTTTCCGAGTCATGTTGGTTACGAAATCTACTTTTAGAGCTTCATTGTCCTATTGAGAAAGTTATCTTGGTGTATTGTGATAATATAAGTGTCATCTACCTTTTTGGTAATCCAGTTCAGCACCAGCGCACTAAACACATAGAGATGGATATTCACTTTGTTCGAGAGAAGGTAGCTAAAGGACAAGCACGCTGCACATGTCCTCCAGATATCGACAGCATATCTTTACAAAGAGTCTTCCCTGGTCATTTTTGAAGATTTTAGAGGGCCTCAACAGATGAAGACCGCCTCACATGATCATGCGGTGTGTTAGAGAATGGGCTTAGCCCATCCGTGTAAGTGTAATGGGCCACGGTATCCGTGTAAGTCCCAAGTTGTATATTGTATATTTGGTAGGTTTACATATTAGTCTTGTACATCAATTAGAATTGTAATATTACCATAAGTGTATAGTTATTCTTCATATAGAATAGGAATTTAGATGTAAAGTAGGAATATAATTCTCCTATTGTAACTTATATATATATGTCTTCCATCAATAAGAATAATCAAGGGATTATTTCTTTCAAAAACGCATGGATAAGTTTAAATAGAATAAACTCACATCCAACTAAAAAGTTAAAAATCAATTTACAATTTTAAAAGTAAGTTATACATGAACTACTACTACAAAAATTATTTATATATATGATAATTAATAATGAATATATTGATTAGTCTAAATTTCCTTGATGTTTTTATTGAATGGATCATAAGTTGTATTTCCAGTGTCATACTATGTGGTGTTGAATGAAAGGCAAGCTACATCTTTTCAAGCAAAAAAAGGGTTGAGACAAGGGACCACTATCCCCTTTCCTTTTTGTACTGGCTATGGAATACCTATACCTGTCTAACGGATCGACCAGGTAACGTTATCGGGTTGAGCAAGTTCTGGGTCGATCGCAACTTACCGGGCCTACCAGGTTAATTCTGGATTTTCATCGGCCGTGCGGATCGGGTTGAGCAACTCTGATCGAGTTTTTTTGTTTTCTTTTTTTTGTAAATTTTGAAAATCTAACTAAATTCAAATTAAATATGTAATATAATAATATAATATAGTTTATAACTTTATAGTTATATTGTAGTTATATAAACTATATTAATTTTTTTTTTTATTTCGAAAATTTATTAATTTATTAAATTAGTAGACATAAGATAAGTTAACAAATAACAACTAAAGAGATAATAAAATAAAAACTAATGATAAGATGTAAACTTTCGAATTTTCATTATTCATAATGTTAATTGTTACTAAGAGTACTAATAATAATTGTTATTTACATATTATACATCCTTCTTGCAAGTTCTTCGTAATTTATAGGTTGCTCCATAGCCTTTAAATTTGGAGTATTAATTCCAGTCCCGGTTGCGCTCCCGGTTTCCAAAATATTACCGAATTTCTTTATTTTTCGGAGAGTCAACGTCTTCATATTCTTGATTTCTTCTCTCTGATCTGATCCAATCCCTTAAGCATACTAACACTTCTAATGTGCTTCCGCCCAATGAGTGACGTGTGTCTCTTATTTGATCTCGTGCTTGGCTGAATGCACTTTCAGAAGCCACTGTTGAGATAGACACATTAAGAACATCCCGTGTCATAGCTGTTAGTACCGGAAATTGTCTTTTATTATCCTGCCACCATTGTAAAGGTTGAAAGTTCTTCTTCGGCTTTGTTGGCTTTTGCAAATAAAAATGCATCTCATCACAATTTCGAATTGTGCTTGCCTGTGTTGTTGCAAAAGTGCTCCATATAGATAAAAATTCATTTTCATCGTCTTCATCAAATCATGCAAATGTAGACACAGAAGCAGAACTAGAAGGAATATTAGTAGCAGAGTTGTTGTTGTCATGTAATGTAGCATAATAATCATATAATTTAGCTAAATTAGTATCAAGTTTACATATGCAATCAAATGAAGATAGAGTTTCTGTTTCACCTACTTCCATATAAGTATATAAACTAAATATTAAATTATGACAATCTACTTTTAACAGAAGGATTTAAGACTGCACCAATACAATAAATATCAGGAATAGGAAAAAAATATTTTTTAAACTTTTCAAACATAATCAGAATCGCAGCCTTTATATTTTATATTTGATTTTAAACCATAAAGTAAATATGAAATTTCAGCTATATGAGCTAAAGCATTACAAACTGTTGGGTAATAAGATCCCGAAAATTCAACAGTAGCAGTGTAAAATTTACGTAAATTTTTTAAAAGTTCAGCAATTAATTTCCAAATATCGTCGGTTAACATATAAATCACGTTCTTACAATGAGCATTTGAAACATGTGTTATGGGGTCTTTATACTTATAACATTCTTTTAAAAATAAATAAGTATAATTTCACCGTGTAATAATCTCTTGTGGCATGAATTTAGGTCTCAAATCAAATTGTTTACATTTTTTTTAAAATTCTATAAGTCTATTTTTTCTATTATTACCTTGAATAACTCTAACAGCTCTTTTGACAATTTGTATTTCAGTTGCAAATAACTCAAGACCAATTTTAACAATTAAATTATAAATATGACAAGCACAACGAACATGAAATATATCAGAAAGTGACGGTTCTAATTTCACTTTTAAAAGATCTACAACAACAGTATTATTAGATGCATTATCGAATGATATACAAAGTATTTTTTATAAAGATTATAATTTTTGGCATAAGCACAAATAGTTTCGCTTATATATTTTTCAGTATGACTTTAATCCTCGTCATACGCAAAAGAAATAATACGTTTTTCCATTTTAAAATTTTCATCAATTCAATGACAAGTAATTGTTAAATAATCATAATCGTTTAAAGCATGCTCAATGTCTGCAGTAAAACTAACTAGGCATGGAAGATTAGTGAACAAATATTGCAAAAAAATAACATAATCATTATAAAGTCTAAAAACATCGGCTCTACAAGTACTACGAGGAACACCTGTAAAACAAGGATTATATACTCTTTGAATATATGTAATTAAATATGAAGAAGAAGCAAAAAAAAAAAAAAAAACAACCTCCGACAATCATTTTTGCTAATTCAATGCGATCATTCTTTGGATCGTACTTAGCCAATTCTTCCGTTAATGGATTAAGTTGTTGTTGACCGGGTTCTAAATCAGTGGCAACACCTCATTGTATCGGATGATCTTTCAATAAATGCCTACCTATAGTGCCCGTCCCTCCGTCACCACCCCCTCTCTTATGTTTGTAAGTTTTCCACAAATATTATATCTAACTCTATCAGTGTCCCCAACTCTATCATAAAAGAGCCACACTTTACTCTTTTTTCTCCTTACTTTGCTCAGAACTTCGGTAAAGTGGTTCATTTACTACCACTACAGCACTCAACATCGATGTAAGGAACACTAGTAGGTGTAGGAGGTTTAGGTTCTTCAAGTTCAACAATATTATCTAATTGAACGTTATCATATTTATTATCTTCTATTCCAAAATCTTCTTGCATTTGATCATAATTTATATTTTGATTAGATGATGAAGAACCTATAGATTTTTTACCCCTTGAACTAGAGTTACGGCGCAGTCCCGACGCAACTCCCCTTAACAAAGACATTATAAAATATTTAAATAATCAACAAATAAATATGACAATTTAATAAAATAATTAGAGAATGAAATGAAATGAAATGATATTCAATTGAAACTTGAAGGCCGAAGCTCGAAGTCTTGCTACTTTGCAAATTAATAATAATAATAACAACTTGAGAATTGATAATATAGAGAATTAAGAGAGTATGAGAATTGATAATATAGAGAATTAAGAGAGTATGGGAATTGAAATTTAAAGAATTGTAGAAATAATTGTGTGATAAAAATGAGAAAAATGTAGAGTATTTATAGATTTTTTAAAGGATAAAAATGTAATTAACAAAAAATTAAAAAACAAAAAAACAAAAAAAAAAAAGCTAAACTGGCCCACCGACCGCCCTCCCCACCCTATATTCCCAAATTTCAACGATAATGTTATCGTTGGGCACCAACAGCCCTTTAATTTTTTTTTCCTTACCGGTTCGGACCGGACCGGTTTCCCGTTACCGGTTCAACCGGTCCGGATCCTTACCGGATTTCTCTGTAACCCGTGCGGGTTGGGGTTGGGGCCAAACCAACCCCCAACCCGATAAGTTTTACCGGATCGGATTTTGTACCGGGTCGATCGGTCCGGTTTCGGGTCAACCCGGCCCCTTAGACAGATATAGGAATACCTACGTAGACTAATGAAGATTATGACTAGAAATCCCAACTTTAATTACCATCCTAAATGCTCTAGACTATAGATAGTACACATGGGGTTTGCAGATGACCTCCTACTGTTTTGTAGAGGTGATGTGGGGTCTGTTAGGCTGTTGTATGGGTGTTTCCAGGCATTCTGGACTGGTTTGCAAATCTGAACAAGAGTTCTGTGTACTTAGGAGGTGTCTCCAATGACGAAAAGCCCAGGAGTAGGTTCACACAGGAGAATTCCCAAAAGTTGCCTGGAGGAAGATAGTATGTAACAACAAAGGGCTACCAAGATGGAATTTCATACTCTGGCTTGCTTTGAATGGTAGGTTGAGCACAAGAGACAGACTTTTCAAATGGCGTATAGTGAATAACCAGACTTGTCCAATGTGCGCATAAGTTAATGAGAGCATTTCCCATTTGTTTTTCAATTGTCCTGTATCAAGAACGGTGGGGGGGGGGGGGGGGATTTTAGGATGGTTGGGCATAACCAGAACACCTGGGAGTTGAGAAAATGAAGTTCAATGAGCAATCAGATATGAAAGAGGGAGAAGTCCTTAAGCTGAAATGTATAGAATACTCCTAGGTACTGGTGTCTACTTCATTTGGATGGAAAGAAATCAAAGAGACTTTAATGACAAAAAGCAAAGCACTGATGCATTGATTATGAGAATGATTCAAGAGGTTCATCAAAGAGGAGCACAACAAGGAAGATTGAGGACTTGGCTGGAGAAGCATAACTACTATCCTTAGCATTTTTTTTCTTCTGAATCTAGCTGATGTAATAGTGGCCTAGTCAGTTTTTTGAGTGGCTGCTGTCAGTTGAGACTATGTCCAAATGATAGTTTTTCTCATTATTATCAAAAATAATAATAATGAATGTATTGTCATGTGGTGATTATTAATGTTATACATGAATTAATATTTCTAAAAGGGTATTTTTATCTTTAAATAATTAAATCTCTACATTATTATACACGTATTCTTAGTTCATATTTTATCCTACATAAAATTTTCATATAATTTAACATGAGTATTGTTTAATTAATGTCGTGAACAAATGAGTGCAAAATTTAAAACTCATATATGGTGAAACTATTCATTCATGCTCGATAATATCATCAAATAAAAATAACACTATTCATGCATAACATCTTTTGGAAAGTGAAAAGAAATTAAAGTAACGCAAATTATACTGAATCTTTAGCGATGAACATGACTCAGTTTTACCCTTCCCTAGTAGGTTCTCATTTTTGCTCTCTTAGTAACTCGAACGCACAATCTCAAGGTTGGAGGGTGTTTATTTTCGGTGGGCATGGCTTGTCAGTCCTGAAGATGCATGCACAAAAAACGGTATGTACTCTATTCTCCACACACTCTGTACCAATTAATTTCGGTCCAAACCAAATCAGGCATCTATCTTCACAAAATGGAGCTGTTGGATCACAAGGACCAGCCCATAGTTTTTGACATGTTCCTTTCTGAGCATTCGTTGAGAGAACCTGAGTCATTAGCAACATGGCTACAAATAAAGCAAATAAAAATGTGTTATAAAAAGTATTACGTATTATAATGATATCATAAAAGAGAAATGCAAAAGTTTCATCCAATGACATCAAACTTTTTTTTTTAATGACGGGGAACCTACAGCCGCTACTTTTTTACAAGTCGCAAGACTGTAATTCCTGATCGACACACAAGACGCAAACCACGCCGTCAGAAACCACACTCGATGCCCATGTGTGACAGACTCAACCAAGAAGGTGTTGGCAGGGAGAATCGAACTCGTGACCTTTCGATCTCGCGCTCTCCTACTCCACCAACTTGGCTACCCTTGCGGGTATGACATCAAACTTTATACATAGAGGGGGTGTGCCTCTGCGTATTGCGTACCTATTCATTATCACAAATACCATAATAAATAAAATCAAAAAGTGAAAAAGAAATGATTGACATGAGGGAAAAAGTATTATATGTCCAAATCGAAAAAGTAAATAGCAATTATAATTACATTCATACCAGAAATATAAGCAATGAGGAAAATAAAATAGCGAAAAGTTGTATTGAAATTTTCCATTGATGAAAAATTTAATTAGTGAATAAGGTTGTAACTTCAGTTGTCTCTTATACTACAACTAAAGTTTAACAGATAATTTATAATTTATTACCTTTTGACGAAAATTCATGTTATTATCTTGACCATTGACTAATGTACAGTTGATAGAAGATTTACTTGTCAAATCAATATGAAGAATATGAAATGTTATTAATTCCACAAACAAAATTTCAAATCATGTTATTTTTTTTATTTTTTTGATAATCCAGGTCTCGGGGTGGCCTTAGTACCCCATATCGCTAGTACCTGCACAAGTACTGGTACTAGGCTCCTGGAGGCGATGGAACCCTTCCTTAGCCGCCACCGCCGGGTAAATCGCTAGATGTGCACCCCGCATTCAGTGTCTGATCGCTATCAACGGATCAATGCTACGGTCCGACTTCAATGCGACTTGTCTGGAGGGAATCAAACTTACACTGCAACATGCCCGCGCGGTTAAGCTACCAGACTTTAATATGAGACATATGCCCCGGAGAACGTATCCGCCGAGAATCGAACTTGTGACCCTAAGGCCATAAATTTGACTAATGGTCACTGAGCCACTATCAGCGGATTCAAATCATGTTATTATATTGACCATGGAATGGGAAAGCTATTAATTTATCCAACACCATAGTATAAAAGTTTTATTTACTTTCAGAGAAATTTTTATCATCTTTAATCAATATGCTTATTATTAGTAGTACTAATACATTCAATTAGGGGTGTCAAATGAACTATAATTTTTAATTGTTTTTTTGATGATTTAAATCATTTAACATTTGAGTTATTTGATATATTATCCAAAGTTTATTTGAGTTACCATTCGAGCTTATATCTAATAATATCCATGTGAAACATTTCATATAATAGATGTAAATTTAATAATTATACCGGCTATCTCTGTTTTAGAATAAACTATTTGAATTAAATGATTGGGTTATAAAAGTCTAAAATATGGTAGTAGTTGTGGTTTTATTTTTCTCCTAGCCTCAAGAAAAAGTTTTAAATGATTTTAGTATTTTGCAAGACAGAAAAAATATTAGATAATTTTTTTTATTTGTTCAAGTTTTTATAGGCAAAGTTATTCGATATCTATGTTGGTGGAAGATAGCAGGTATCTTATGAAATTAGTCGAAGTACGTGCAAGTTGACCTGAATATTTAAAAAGGTATAATTGATAGACACTTGAACTACGACTTGTTTCCAGTTAAGTACATGAACAGATGATAAAGTACTCATATTGGAAACTTTGGATTAAAATATAAATATTTTATTATTATAGGCATTATCCTCAATAATCTTATGCCTTTTTCAATTGAGGTCTGTCATGGATTTACTCTTGAAATAGTGGTTCACGTGAACTCATGATCTCTCCATCAAACTAAGTATTCTATGTATATATTTTTTAAGATTAATTTAATATTATCAACTGACACTCTACTCCAAAAGGACTTAATGGTGCACTTGATTCAATGTTAGTTGTTTATCCACAAGAACAAGGATCAATTGTCACTTATATATTTTTTCTTCTTTCTTCAGTAGTGCACTCATGTTCTAGAAAAAGATGTGTATAACTAAAGCTCTTTGGTAGTGGATCCATATTTTAGAAAGGGAAAAAACATAAGTACCCCATGATCTATACCCCAAGTTATACAAACACATTTTTATTACCCCGCTAAACTTTTCTAAAATGGAATAAATAACACCCTAAGTGCTTATGTGGTATAAAAAACTAAATAATTGACATACGGTGAAATACACAAATCGTCACGTATAATTTCAGGCGGGGTCGGGGTCGATACTGAAAACATGTGGTACTATAAAAACATAATCAAGGTGGTACTATAAAAACAAGTATGACATTTTGCGAATTAATTAAGTCACCATAATTTAATTTCTCCATTAATTCTGTCGGATCGGGACGTGGGACTTCCACTTTTTTGGAACAAATATAAAAGCTGGGAAAGGATGACTAACTGACAGCTCGATGTTAGCTAAATTACATGTGAAGAAATTAAATGGAATGTATACATATAGAGAGCCTTTCACTCATTGCAGAATAGTTGGTTTTATTACCTAGTCACTTAAATACCAAGTAATCTCAGGCATAAAGGGTACTATTTATAGTGGGTTCTCATGGGGAGGAATATCCTCGTCGCAGCACATCAATTTTAAGAATAGTTACATACTAGCCTCACTTTACCGACGTCCGCCTCCCCCCAAATTATACTTGTAAGTTTTCCCGCAAAAAGCTCTCTAACTATAGCTTTCCACCGTAGTGAGATATCCCCTTTTTTTTCATACCTAAGATGTTCATCCAATCGGACCTACGATTTCATGTCTTGGATTGAGCTTAGAGAGAATTTAATGAGTTGTATTATTACTATATTGCTCCAATGTATGAAAATGTACATGTACCGTTCCCTTATAATGCTGACCGACTTCAACACTGATGCGCGAGCTAATAATAACTGTTCTAACTACTTCATCGATTTCAATTTGATTTTCCAGTCTTTATTTATTTTTATCAGAATGATATATGTTTATCTTTAATAACATAATTTTTAATTTTTATTTTATTCTTTGTAAGATAATTAACTGTTACGTAAATATTTATGACTTATTTTAGATCAAAAGTTTCAAAAATATTTCTTCTTAAACTTCATATCCAATAAAATAACATCACATAAATTAACCGAAACTCAGCACGTTTCAAAATTGGTCACAATAAAGGCATCATATTTAACTAAAACTGCCTGGAAGATTATGAATTGTTCATTATCTCTTACTTTTGAATATTGTGAGTAGATAATTAAATTAATTAGGACCAGCGGTGAGAGTACAATTTAACTGGAGTATTATTAACCATGGATAATTAAGGCTCGTTTGGTAGGTCACAGGGGACTGTACTAATTTCATTAGATTGAACTGAACTGTATTAAATTGTATTAATATATAATGAACTGTATTTTTTTTAGTACATGTTAAATGAGTCTTAAAAATAACAGTTAGATCGTACTAATAGTACGGTCCAATGCGGCTGAAAACGTCCACCAAACGCTATATTATTTTTTTATGCAGTACAATCCAATTTAATACAGCGTACCAAACATGTCCTTAAGGAATTCATGTGGGTCTACACTAGGAAGTAGAAAGTTGGGAAGGAGAGTTATTGGATTTAGCCCGGTTATTATAACCAGTTATCTCAATTTTTTATTAGCGACTTTAACTATAATTGAATTTAATGTCAAGAAGTATCCATGTTGAGAAGGAGCTGTTTCTAGCTCTTCTATAATAGTAAAAATGTCATGTAGGTAAAATAGAGATATTAAAATAAATAATTTCCAAAAAATAGATCCCCTCACCGATTAAATTTACAATCTACCCTCACCAAACCCCACGATGTGAGATTACACTAAGTATGTTGTTGTTGTTATCAATAGAGATGTAAAGCCCAGATGTAGCTCAAATAACTATAAACTAGTTATTGGGCAACGATGGGCACTTAGAAGAGAGATCAAAATGATAGATGAGAAACCCAACTATCATTTTTACTCTCCTCTCCTTTGTTTTCCAGACATGTAACGGTGTCCACCAATTTACATACAGTGGACACCTGACTATATGTCTGGTATTCAATAAGTACACATATATATATATGGACAATTTAATTATAAATAAAAGTTAAAACTATAATAAAAAATGTGTAGAAGATGTTGATATGAATTTTTGAAAGATTTAAGAGTGAGCCTTACAGATGGAATTGGTAGAGGAGGAAGAGTGGCCTGATATTTACTTGGTGTCTTCTTATATATATATAAACTGGGGTTAGGGTTCCAATTTTGGAGTTCATTTGGGCCTGAAGTTTCAAAACTGTAAGGCCCATATTGTTTTTTTATTAGCGCGTGTTCCCTTTATATGGACTGGTTTTAATTTTTGCCCCTTCAGAAATTGGTTTTAAATTTTGCACATAATTCTCTTTTAATGAAAATTTATAGGTCAAAGTATCATTTATTCGTGGGTTCACCAAATCAGAAATTTTGGATTCGAATTTCAATAGGGGAAAAGAAAAAAATCGCAAAATAAAATTTCATAGAAATTATGTCTATTCGGTCAAACTTGTATAGAGACTATGTCTTAAGGGGTATAGTTTCTATATAACTAGCCGGACAAGACATAATCTTAATTTTCAACAAAATTTCGCATTCAGGCATAGTTACATAGAAACTATGCCCCTTAACCTTAAGACTGAATATGCATATTTTTTATGAAATCTTGTCTTGCGATTTTTTTACTATATTGGGATTTGAACCCACAATCTCAGGACTATTTTCATTATTTTTTAAGCGAAGGGAAAAATTAAAGACAACTAATTTGAGGGGCGAAAATTAAAGACCACTCTAAAATTGGGGCAGTCGTGCGATTTGCCCTTTTATTTTTAATACTTATAATTTGTACTGATTTTTATGGGAAATTCACACAAATGCCCCTCTTTTGAGGTGGTCTTTAATTTTTGCCCCTCAAATTGAATTTTTTTAATTTTTGCTCTTCGCTTAAAATTTCTGGGTTCTGGTTCAAACCACAACTTAATCAAAAAATTTAAAAAATGTAGTTTGCCTTCAGGCACAAGTCAAACTCTATCTTAAGACAAAGTCTTATGCCTAAAGACAAACTCTAAGAGTCTACAGGAAACTATGCCTTGTGAAATCCAAACTCTGCTTTGTGGATTCATTTTTAATTTTTTTATTGAGCCGGGTTCGAATCCGGGACCTCGGGACATTTTCAAACCCTTTTTTTAAATGAAGGGCAAAAATTAAAGACTAATGCCTTTGAAGGAAAGTCCTCGTAAGAAATTGGATTTTTATTGGAGATTTGCACGAAAATGATACCTTTATGCTACTACTTAAATATTGTTCTCGTGTGGGTTGTGCCGTGTTTCCCGTGGCTGGGTTTGGTGGCCCACCCAACACGGGACGGTGGGAATTGGGTTGGGCTTCGGTAACGATATTGACTGATTTTGCAATTAATGAATTAAAAGGGGATTGAGGTCATCATTTAAGAAGTCATAAGAATCCGGAGGCGGAGAATGCAGCTTGACAAAAGGAAATTGAGACTCATCGAAAATGACATACCTAGAAACGATTATTTTTCGGCTTGACAAATCGTAATAGTTATAACTCGATGATTAGACGAATAACCAAGGAATACACGCGGGTTGGAACGAGGTTGAAGTTTATTGATTTTGGTGGAAGCATACTCACCCAAAGTTCGCAAGTGCGTATAGGAAGGATTCCGAAGATAGAGAATTTGAGTCGGGGACTTGTGTTTGAGAGACTTGTTTGAAAGAATGTTCAAGAGATATTTTGTCATTGATAGAGCGTGATGCCAAAACGAGGGGATGGAGGCATGGGCAAGGAGGGTACAAACTAAATTATTTATGATACTTATTTTTCGTTCGACTTTGTCATTTTGTGGAGAGGTGTGAGTGCATGAAAATCGAAAAACAAGACCATTTTTTGCGCAAAAAAAATTGAATTGTTTATTGTCGAATTTCCTCCCATTGTCACATTGAAAACATTTGATATTATTTTCAAATTGAGTCTTAATTAAAGCACTAAAGGATGAAAAAATAGAATAGACTTGGGACTTATTGCCAATAGAAAAAATCCACAGAAAATTAAAATAGTCATCCAAAAAAAAAAAAAAATATTGATGTCATGTAAAAAAATGAATTTTGAGTCTAACTCAACCTCAAAAGCTAGTTTGTATGGTGAAAATTGTCCAATTACATATAAGGAGTACATGTTCTCATTCAATATCGGATGTGTGACTCTCTTAACAAATAATTTGGCAAAGGCCATGATTATCTCTCCATTTCTATTTCTAACAACCCCCACCAATGCCAGCTGTATTCACCCTATTGTTGCTGCTACCATCAGTATTTATTTTGATCCAATCATCTTGTGGTTTCTCCCATATGACCATTTGACTAGTGATTCTGGTTCTTAGAGCTTCCACCTCTCTGCAAATTCTTTTCCAATCCCAAGTGTGATCAATGTACATCCCTTTCATTCCCATATATATATTTGAATATGAAAGATGATTTCTTTGCATATCCATGAGATGGTGTTCTTCTTGTTACCATATCTGGCTGAGTTTCTGAACTTCCACAACTCCCAAACAATAAGTCACTTGAACCAAAAGTTTGTGATGAAAATTCACAGTTCTAGCATTTCTCCAGATCTGGATCATGCCAGCAACAATATGAGCTCTTATGTTAATCCCAAGTGGATCTGCAACCTCACCAAAAATAAAGACATGATTTATGGTTTCATCTACTGGCTGTCTACAATAACAACATTTAGTGTCAATGGTGATACCAAATGTGCTAATGATTTCATCAATGGGCACCTTTCTTTTAATGATCCTCCAAACTATAAAGGATATTGTACTTATCCTCATCTGAGACACTCAAGCCAACATGCATACACAGTCATAAGAAGAAGACGAGGAAGAGAGTTGGGGAAGATGATCCAGTAGAGAGAGAAAATAGAGAGAGGAAGAAGTCGGTGAACTTTTATTCATCTGATGATTAATTATGATTTCAGTAGTAGAATATGTTTACATATACAAAATAAAAAATAGTAAGATAAAATAGTGGGCTTCTTTATAAAGAACACGTAACGTTCTATATAATCGAACGCCCAATAATAAATCGCGCCCATTCTACTTCTCTTCCTTCTTAACATACCCTCGTCAAGCATCTTGGAAGACATTCAGAAGTCCAAGCTTGGAACAAAGGTGTTGATGCTGTATTCTGTTTAATCCTTTTGTGAGTAGATCAGCTGGCTGGTTTGTTGTATGTATGTACTCTGGCTTTATTATACCTTCCTGAATCTTGCCTCTGATGAAGTGTAAATCAATCTCTATGTGTTTAGTCCTTTCATGGAAGACAGGATTTGCTGCAATTTGGATTGCTGATTTCATCACGGAACACCGTGATGCGATGGTTGAACTGAACACCTATATCTTTTAGCAGACCAAGTATCCAGGTTAATTCTGCTACTGTGCTTGCTAAACTTCTGTATTCTGACTCAGCTGAACTTCTGGATATTGTACTCTGTTTTTTTGACTTCCAGGATATAAGAGAATTACCAAATTTTATTGCATAACCTGTTACTGACTTCCTTGTATGTGGACAGGCAACCCAGTCTGCATCACAGTAGGCAGTCAGTGTTTCTTGTTTGTTACTTGACAGCAGAATACCATGTCCAGACTAACTTTTGATGTACCTCACTATTCTTAGTGTTGCATTGAGGTGAGACTTATTTGGTTGCTGCAGAAATTGACTGAGCATCTGCACACTATAAGAGATATCTGGTCTAGTAGTGGTTAAGTACAACAATTTTCCTATTAGTCTTTGATATGAGCTAATATCTTCTATGAGTTCATCCTCTATTGATACCTTACTGTTGTCTAGAGCTTGTTTAGTCTGTACATACTTGTCATATTCTTTTGTTGTCAATTTTATGTTGCAGTCTATAGGTGTGTTAAAGGGCTTGGCAGCAGAAAGTCCTAGTTCAGTTATAAGTTCTAACACATATTTCCTTTGATGCATTAGGATTCCTTTATTAGACCTCATAAACTCTACTCCTAGAAAATACCTTATTTCCCCTAAATCTTTCATTTTAAAGACTTGTTGTAGAGATTGTTTGGTTTCTGTTATCAGTGCTAAGTTATCACCTGTAATGAGGATATCATCTACATACACCAGAACTAGAACCATTCCTGTATCAGATTGTTTTATAAAGAGAGAATGATCATATTCAGATTGTCTAAAAGTCATATGTCTCAAGGCTTCTGTGAGTTTAAAATTCTATTGTCTAGGAGCTTGTTTTAGACCATATAAGGATTTGATAAGCCTACATACCTGATTGCCTCCCTGGCTTGTGAATCCTTGTGGTAGCTCCATATATATCTCATCATGAAGATCACCTTGTAAGAAAGCATCAGAGACATCCATTTGATGTATTTGCCAATTTTGTGTTCGATAGAGCTATTATAGATCCGATCATACCATTTTAACCACAGGAGAAAAGGTCTCATGATAGTCTATCCCCTCTGTCTGACAGTACCCTTTAGCAACAAGTCTAGCCTTAAGTCTCTCAATCTCTCCTGTATCTTTGTACTTTATCTTGTATACCCACTTGCACCCTATAGGACTCTTATCTCTTGGTAAGTTTACAACTTCCCATGTGTGATTATCCTGTAGAGCTTTTATCTCAGATTGCATTGCCTCTACCCACCTAGGATTTTTAGAAGCTTCCTTATAAGTTTTTGGTTCTATCAACTCTGAAAAAGGAGTAAGAAAAGCTTTGTACTTAGTGGTAATATTGTCATAAGAAATATAGTTAGCTATAGAGTATGGAATGACTGTGTTACTAGCTTCTTTTGTGACAAAGTCTTTCATCCAGATTGGAGGTTGTTTTGCCCTGGTAGACCTCCTTATATCTATCATATTTCTAGATTCATTAGAGGTCTGATTCTGGGTTAGCTCTACATCCTGTGTTGTTCTATTTGATTCAATCCTTTCTTTATCCTCTATATTGACATTACTATTCTTCTCATGGGATGTATGATTTCCTGTAGTAGGTATGCGATTGTGAGGAATAATTCCGCTATATCGATGTGTAAAAATGTCACCTTGTTCATTTGGGAATACTGGTTTCTCAGAAGTACCAGTTTTGAAAGGAAACTCATTTTCTTTGAAACTTACATCTCTATTTACTAAGAACACTTTACTTTCTAAGTCATATAGGATATATCCCTTTTGTGTTTCAGAATATCCCATAAGGACACAACATCTAGTTTTGGGTAGTAGCGTATCACTGACAGCTAGGTTATTAGCAAAACACAGGCATCCTAGAACTCTTAAATGATGGATAGAGGGTTTCCTTTTGTACAGCATCTCATAAGGAGTTTTCCCAGTGACTGAGGATGGTAACCTATTTATTATGTAGATCACGTGAATGCACATTCCTGCACTTCGGGGAATATGCTCAAACCTTATGGCTCTAGTCACCAAGAATATGCTTTCTTTCAGCCACCCCATTTTATTGTGGTGTATAGGCACAGGATTTCTGATGTATTATGCCCAATTTAAGAAATATAGCAGTACACACTTCATTTACAAATTCAGTTCCATTATCAGTCCTAACTATCCTAACTGTTTTGCTAAACTGAGTTTGTACAAAACCCAGAAATTGTTGTAAAACAGTACACAAATCAGATTTAAGGCTAAGTAAGTATACCCAAGTCATTCTAGTAAAATCATCTACTATTGTAAGAAAATACCTCTTTCCATTATGAGTTTGAACCTCAGGTGGCCCCATACATCCACGTGGATCGATCAAAAGTCTGCAGATTCTATTATTGCTCAATGGGAAAGGTAACCTACATTGCTTTGCACAGGGACAGATTTTACAGTTATTTATTATTCTAGCTATAGTCCCAGAGTTAGCTCTAATCAACCTACTCAGTACATTGCTAGAAGTGTGCCCAAATCTTTTGTGCCAAGTATCTATTTCTTCCTCAGTAAGTTTGTTATCAGTAGTTTTATTTACACTCAGACTCACTCTCCTCGATTTTCTAACAAACAGGAAGAGGCATGGTTTACAAGTGTGTAGAGTCCATCTTGTAGTCTACCAATCTCCTTCACCTTCCCATTGTAAAGGTCCTGAAACACACAAAAGTCAGGATAGAAAATAGCAGCACACTGCAATTCCTTTGTTAGTTGAGATACAGATATCAAATTGAACTTAAACTGTGGAATGAAGAAAACATTTTGTAAAGTGCACCTGTCTGATATATTACTGGAACCAATATGTGTTACACCAACTAACTCTCCATTAGGCAGGTGTACCTTTTTAGAATCAATGTGGTTTTCTACTATAGTTTCCTTATTAATCAAGTTTATATCAGATACCATATGATTGGTTGCTCCAGTGTCTATTACCCACTGTCTGATTATTTCTTTTCCTAGTAGAGATTTGTGTTTAGAGATACCTGTATTTGCTGCATTTGAGACATGGTGTGGGCTCCTGTTTTGTGCAGTATCTGTCTTGTCTAACTTGATATTAAGGAGCTTCACAATCTGCTCATACTGTCCCTTTGAAAATATTGTCTCTTCAGCAGAGTCAGAATGGACATTTTCAGCAGTTGCTTTACTTCTTTTTGAGTCAAATGCTCCATATGCAGCATGCTCTTTCCTCTTGGACTTAAACCCAGGTGGATACCCAACCACCTTGTAACAGAAATCCTTAGTATGCCCTCTCATTTTACACACATCACAAAAGAGATTTGAGGTGGATTTTTTATATTTCTGAGTACCTGACCCTTCTTTAGAGAAAAGAACAGTAGAATCATGACCCATATTTTGTTTAACTCCACTAGGACCAGCTCCCAACAGTCCAGCAGATCTTGTAACCACTGATTTTTGACTTTCATCACTTGTAATCATAGAGTAGGCCTTGTTGACAGTGGGTAGGGATGGCATGAGAAGTATTTGGCTTCTAGCTTGCATATAATTCTCATTCAACCCCATTAAAAATTGGTACAGTTTCTGCCTTTCAAGGTATTCAACAAATTCTCTGGACTTAGGGCATCCACAGTTAGGTGGGGGAACTAAAGATTGAGATTCTACCCATAGGCTCTTTAATCTAGAGAAGTATTCAGAAACAGAGGAGTTACCCTGTGATATGGTAGCAATCTCTCTATGTAGATCATAGGTTCTTGACCCATCTACTTTATCAAACCTCTCTTTTAAGTCCTCCCACACCTCTAAAGCAGTTTCAGCATATAAAAGTCCACTTAGTAGATCTTTTGAAACTGAATTCATGAGCCATGCTTGTACCACAGCATTGACTCTATCCCAATGATCTCCTAGATCTTCTCCAAATTGCTCCTTTTGGTGCTTCCCATTTACAAACCCTATTTTATTTCTTCCTAGCAGTGCTATCCTCATTGATTTACTTCATACAGTATAGTTCTCAGATCCTAAAAGCTGAAAGGAAATTAAGGAAGCACCACTCACGTCCGAGGGTTGAAGAAACAGGGAATGGTTGTGATCTATTACAGCTGTGACTGTCAGATCAGTCGAGGTACTGGTTTTCATTCCCTCTTGACTTAGATCAGGTTCCATTTTTCTTAAATTCCAAGGATAAGGGTTTTACCCTAATTTTAAGGAAAAACAGATGCTCAAGGATATCGATTACAAGGAAAGATAAACCAGTACTGATAAACCAATTTAGTGTTTATCGATAGAGCACACAAAGCATAACCGCCACTCGATAAGCGAAGATTGAACAGATCTTGTTTTAGTTTGAGTCAAGAAAATATGGTAGAACAGATCTTGTCCTAGTTTAGGTCAAGAAAATATGGTCTTGCCCCTATTATAAGGCAAAGATAATATCACACACATAGAAGAAAGAAGAATCGAACGAAGAGTATCAGAAATCACCAGAATAGCTAGAATCCAGTCGATCGATTGCGGAAGATTGATCGCGGCTCTGATACCATGTACTTATCCTCATCTGAGACACTCAAGCCAACATGCATACACAGTCATAAGAAGAAGACGAGGAAGAGAGTTGGGGAAGATGATCCAATAGAGAGAGAAAATAGAGAGAGGAAGAAGTCGGTGAACTTTTATTCATCTGATGATTAATTATGCTTTCAGTAGTAGAATATGTTTACATATACAAAGTAAAAAATAGTAAGATAGAATAGTGGGCTTCTTTATAAAGAACACAGAATGGCCCTATAACACTGAATGACCCAATAATAAATTGCGGCCCATTCTACTTCTCTTTCCTTCTTAACAGATATGCCTTTTTGACAGATATTAGACCAAACCTGAGAAGAATCCTTGCTATAATGCACCATATATAATTGTCTTTTAAATAAGATGATAGTTGTCCCGTCCCAAAATTCATGAGATGGTGCATAACTAACACCTGAGCTGACACTCTACTCGCATCAAACAAATCAACTCATATGATATGTCCCAACCATGTGCCCGGAAAGTAAAGATCACCCACAACAACCCCCGACAAAATAGGAGGAAATAAAATTTACATAAGCTGCTACAAACATGAAGTGGTGCCTCATCGTATAGTCCGGGAAAAGAGAGTCGTCCTAGCCCTTTCTACTCCTCACGTACCACACCTCATCCAGAAATATGTGAAATAGAGGGGGTCCACAAAAGGACTTATCATCGACTCTCTTTCACTCAATGTAAGACAAGATATTCATAAAAATGTTCGATGCAATGTAAGCACATGATGCATAAAGTAATCAATTTTGTCAAATATATCTAATACTCAGTCTAGTGCATTACAAGTTTGAGAAATTCTTCAATATTTTTGTCAGAACTCCCTCCTTCATCTACTGCTTCCTTAGCCAATTGTTTCCATTTAATTGCATTCTTCTTAAGCATTACTCCTTTCTCTTCCTGCATGACTTCCCTTATGGAACTTGCTACTTCTCGTGCCTTAACACCATTTTCTCGTGCCTTAACGCGAAGTCCGGTTTGCCATACATCACAAATAAATTTTGCATTAGTTGGTTGATCTGACCATTGGGGCATGGCCACCATTGGCACTCCCAAACTCAATGCTTCGAGCGTCGAATTCCATCCACAATGAGTAAAGAAACATCCAACTGCTTGATGAGCCAATACGTCAAGCTGAGGGCACCAATTCACAATTAATCCTTTCTTTTTTGCCTTGGAGATGAATTCATTTGGAAGTTTGTTTTCTTCGGTAGCTCTCACAACCCATAAAAAGTAGCAGTTGCTCATCATCAATCCCGAAGCTAGTTCCTCCATTTGTTGTTCTCCAAGATTGGCTAAACTTCCAAATGATACATATACAACAGAGCCAATTTCTCTCGAGTCTAGCCACTTCATACAAGTTTCATTATTAGGCTTGAAGAGACTCAAACCATATTCTTTGTCATCTTTTAGTCGCTTGTCAAGATACATAGATGGAATAATTGGTCCGATGGTTTTGATTCGATATTGGGTCCTTATCCAGTCGATCACCTGTACAAATTCAGCAACAAAAACTTCAGATTAATTATTGGTATAACACTATGTAAGAATGTGTCTTTTTATTTTCATTTTATATGACGCTCTTTCTTTTTTAGGTTGTCACATAAAGAATTACAAATTTCTATAATAGGAAACTCTTTAATTTTAAATTTCTAATTTATTCTTAATAACTTGCTCTTTTAGTCATGGAATTGGTATAACATGATTAAGATCTACAAGTTCTAAACGTTCTTTTTGATGTGTCAAAAGTAATCTTGTGTCGAGGGTCTACCGAAAATAGCCTCACTACCATAGTAGGGGTAAGATCAGTATACACTCTACCCTCCCCAAATCCCACTTTGTGGGATTTCATTGGATATGTTGTTGTAAACTATACCCTCAATAAAACAAAACGAAGTGAGTATATTATTGAAGCACTTTGAGATGGTCACTTTGTGTGCAATGGACAAATAACAATAATAGGAGTAATGCTTATTTAAAAAGGACAAAAGGTCTAAATTTTGCCTTTCTACTCATTATCTTAATTTTACCCTCCTGTACTTTATAGCCTCATTCAAACCCTTTTACCCTCTAATACTTTGGCATCATTCAAACTCCTTGCATTTAGCAATTTGTCTTTAACAGGATTCTAGTGTTCAACATACTTTGGAAAAAAAAGAGTCTAAACTAAGCCCTTATACTTTTGACTATTTACTAAAATTATCCTCCAATATACTTCATGATTGAGTTCTACCAGTATCAAGGACATAACAAGACGATTTGCTAATGACAAAATATAAAGGCATAATACATAAACAGGTTCTCAAACTTGGTCTCAGCTAGCAAATATGTCCTTTAACTTTGAGTGTGTACAAGTAAAAACCTCAACTTGAACAAAGTTGAATACGTAAACACAAATGGTGATGTATCATTGGCGTTGCACATAAATTTGGAGGTGTGTAGATGATTGAAGTGTTCAACTAATAAAGTGAATACAAGTTGAGGTGCTTGCTTATTTACACCCAGAATTGGAGGCCATATTTACCTGAGACCAAATTTAAGAGATGGTTTATGTATTATGCCAAATATAAATGAATCCCAAAATATAAGAAATTATTGGGTGTGGGAGAGTACCTCCTTCTCCAATACATCAAATGAGTTATACAAAAGCCAATCTGCATTCTTGAAATTGATGTTCCGACTGAACACAAGTTTTGCAAGAGATGGATACAAATCACTCTGACATACAAAAGAAGGCAAATCTTTGTTTTCCAGCAATGGAAGTGAAGGCAATTCAACAACAGAATTACCATCAAAAGGAACTTTCCTTTTTTCTGGATCCATATGATAGTATATGACACTAAGAGCACAAGATTGTGTAAAAAATGCAGCCCCTTTTAGTCCTAGTTGATGTGCCAAGTCAATTGCCCAAGTTGTAATCGAATCGAAAACAACAACTTTCACAGGGTATTCAACATCATATAATTTCTCAACAATTTGTCTCAAATTTTTAGATACCAATACATGGAACCATTCAAGAAAATTGTCATAACTATCTGGTGGGGACTCATCATGTGGGATGGACTCAATCTTGATTGTATTATAATTCATTGGCATGGATTTGCTAATAGAGTCTATGGTAATTAAGGTCACTTTAACTCCTCTTGATGCTAATCTCTTTGAAAATTGAACCATTGGGTTTATGTGACCTTGTACTGGGAAAGGGAGAACTAAAACATGAGATTTATTGGGTATTTCTTCCATTTCTGCACTACTTTACTCTTAGCTGCCTTGTTTAGAAGTTTTTTCAAGAAAAGAAGATGTGAAGTTTTTGGATAAGAATGAGGGGAAAAAGAACCCCTAATCTTGAACTAAAATAGAGGGATGTTGACTAACTAAGTAATTACTCCCTCTATCTCAAATTATTTCTCGTTATTTATCGTGATTATTAAAATTAATTATCTTAAATTATTTATCATTTTAAAGTTAAAGGCATAGTTCGTTACTTCTTCCCAATTTACCTTTAGTCAAATTTACGGGGCGTGTAAAACTAAAAAACGACAAATAATTCGAGATGAAGGGAGTAAGTAGTTTGGTGTTAAATTATTACTCTATTTGTCTCAATTTAAATGTCTTAATTTGACTGAACACAAAATTTTAAGAAATATTTTTTTAAAAATTTTGTGGTCTTAAATTAAAGATGTGTCTAATATACTAAAAAGTCCTTTTAGTCTTGTGGTTTAAAATTAGCTAGGGTGTTTGAATTGTCAATTTATTAAATGCAAGGTAAGGTCACAGATAATAGATCCTCGTGGTCCGGACTTCTCCGACTTCGCGATAATGCGGGGATGGATGGCAAAATCGACCCTACCACGTGTTCGATCTATACCGGAGCCGGTAAACGCAGGTAATTACCCGATTTGACCGAAACATGGGTCTGATAGGGTATTAACCCGATTGTCTGTGGGTGGGTTAGGGGCGGGTAAGGATATGACTGAACTCTACCCATACTCGACCCGTTACCTGATTGGTAGGATATCCAAACCTACTCGACCCATCCCTACCCTACCATACCCGACCCATGTATATATAATTGTAATTAATTTTAATTATAAAGATAATATATATCCTATAAAGATAATATATATAATTGTAATTAATTGTAATTATATATATATATATATATATATATATATATATATATATATATATATATATATATATATATATATGTCTAATATACTAAAAAGTCCTTTTAGTCTTGTGGTTTAAAATTAGCTAGGGTGTTTGAATTGTCAATTTATTAAATGCGGTAAGGTCACAGATAATAGATCCTCGTGGTCCTGACCTTTCTCCTGACCGCAGATAATGCGGGGATGGATGGCAAAATTGACCCGGCCCATGTGTTCCGATCTATACCTGATCCGGTCAACGCAGGTAATTACCCGATTTGACCGACACATGGGTCTGATAGGGTATTAACCCGATTGTCTGAGGGTGGGTTAGGGCGGCGGGTAAGGATATGACTGAACCCTACCCATACTCGACCCGTTACCTGATTGGTAGGATATCCAAACCTACTCGACCCATCCCTACCCTACCATACCCGACCCATGTATATATAATTGTAATTAATTTTAATTATAAAGATAATATATATAATTGTAATTAATTGTAATTATATATATATATATATATATATATATTACCTTATAAATTATAATTATAAAGATAATAAATTGAGGATCTTAATTTAATTATTTAAGTATCAATATAGATAATAGTAATAAACTATATAATAAAAATATATAATCCTTAACTGTTTTCTGGGAGACAGTATCCAACTGCAAATTTGTATTTTTTTTAAAAAAAAATATGTGAGATCAAAATTGCATTGTCTAAATGGGTACTTTCTCATAATACAATGATTAGTTTGATGGCAAGCAAGGTGAGATCAAAGTATGATGATTATTGGAGCTCATTTCATGAGTTGATGGGTGTTGCTGCTATTTTGGATCCTAGAGCTAAAATAGACTATCTTGACTACTATTTTTCATAGGTTTATCCAATTGATTTTGAAGATCAAATTGAAAAAATTAAAGGTCTTTGTGATAGTTTAGTGAGACAATATCAAAGAGTGAAAGGTAATAGAAACAAAGTTTGTGATGCTTTTGCTAGGATTAGGACATCTTCTGATTTGGCTAGTCAAAGTGATGACTCAACATACCCACCTTAATTCTATACCTTTGCAAGTGCCAAAACGAGGAACATAGATAGTGTGAAAACTGAGTTAGACAATGACTTGGAAGATGATCTCATAATCAAGGCGGGTAAAGACTTTGATGTTTTGACATGGTGGAAGGTTTATTCACATAAATATCCCACTTTGTCAGAAATTGCTAGGGATATATTGTCCATACATGTTTCAACTGTTTCATCAGAGTCTGCATTTAGTATCGGGGGGAGAGTAGTTAGCGCACAACGCAATCAACTTCACCCATCAACAATTGAAGAATTGGTGTGCTGGTTGTGGAATATTGTGAAAGGTAAATTGTGAATACATTTGTTTATAGGTTTCAAAATTCGTTCAATTTGGAATTTTATATTCATGATTCATATTTTTTTAATTGTGTGTTTTTTTTTATTATTATTGTTTTTTTTTATGACGGGGACAGTGGCCTACTTTTTACAAGTGCGCTGGGTAAACCCTGATCGACGATAAGCGCCTGCAAACCACGTCAGCTAGGTAAACCATACTTGGCAAACCATGTGTGACAGGCTCAACCAAGAAGATGTTGGCAGGGGGAATCGAACTCGTGACCTTTCGGTCCCGCGCTCTCCTACTCCACCAACATTGTGTGATTTTATTTATAGATGAAGTTCATAGTACTACATCAAACTTAGTTGAATGTCCAACCATTTGTGTTTATGAAGATGTGGATGATGATGGTATGAAATCTTACATATATTACTTATTAATAAATGAAGGTGTAATTTTTTTTCTATTTGGTTAATTCAATTAAATTTTTACCAATGTTGTAGATCCTTTGATAATACTTTGAAGATTTTTCAATAGTCAATGTAGTGCTTTGTTGTTCCAAAGATATAACTTTATTGTTGTGTTTTTTCTTCCTTTTGAGATATAATTTTTTTCTATATAATCTCTTCTTCTTTTTATCATTTTTCTTCTTTTGTTTTTCATAGATTTATAGAGAAGCACACTAAAAGTTTGAAGACATTGAAGACATGTTTGATGTAATTACATTTTATTTTTGAGATGACATTAGTGTTTGGACAAAAAAATTTCATAGAACTTTGATTGTATTTGGTAATTATGAAACTTATTTGGTAATATATTTTATAGAATTTGTAGAATTTTTGTGTTTTATTAGAGGAAGTGTATAACTCGCGGGAAACTCAATACCCGAAAGGGGCAAATAAGGATATGGAAATTATATACCCAGTGGGTAATGGGTGGGGTATGGGTGACACATTTGGGAGGATGGGTAGGGTACGAAAATCCCAAAACCCACCCCAAACCCGACCCACTGCTATCCCTAATAACGGGAGGTTAGTGCACCGGAATGCCCTTTAGACTAGGGCTGTTAGTGGTTCGGATATACTCGAGAACCGGACCGAAACCGGACCGGTAAACCCGGACCGAAACCTAACGGTCCGGATACGAGTACCAAAAAAATATCCGGACCGATAAGGAGCCGGACCGGTAACCCGGTAAAATACCCGGTAACACCACCCCCACCCCACCCACCCACCCCCACTCCGGCCCTCCACCACTCCGCGGCCCAAGATCCCTCCGCCAGCCCCCGATCCACTCGCCCGGCCAGGTTGTAAATTGATCAAACTTTATATGGTCATAACATTGCGCTCGGACGTCCGATTTACCTAAAAAAAAATTGATTTCGCGTATTTTTTCGATACGGGGGTGGCCAAACTGCTAAAGCGGTTTGATTCCGCCGATTTCTCCAAAAACGTCCATCTTGCCCCTCAATTTCACTTTTCCCCCAAATCGTTACGTTTTTCCCCTTTTCAAATCTAAATATCTTGCGATGTACAATTGATTTCAACGTAAAAATTGTGTGGCACCGCGTCCGAGGTTAAAAAAAAAAAAGGCCCGACCCAGAAAATTCTTACCGGTCCGGACCGAGAACCGGACCGATAAGGTTTCGGTCCGGGACCGGATCTCGTTCCAGGACCGAAACCTTACCGGTCGGACGATGCTTATCGGACCGTTCCTGTGAGGATACCCAACCGTCCGGACCGATAACAACACTACTTTAGACAGAGACGCTCTTTGACTATCAGAGTACTAAAAAATTGTTGGTGAATATTAAAACCCCAAAATTCTAAATAGACTCTTTACTCACTTTTAAATCATTTCATTTTTTTGTTTTTTGTTTCGTTTCTTCTTTTCATCCTCCGAATGCAAAGCCAAATTTGAAGTTTGAGTCCAGATTCTAAATTAGTAATTTATATATATTCAATAATATTTTTAATATAAATATAAGGACCAAACTAAAGCCACTGAATTCGGCGGCGAAGAGCTAGCTCCACCCCTGCCTTGTCCTCTTCTTCTTCTCTTGAAAGTGCAGTGAACATGGCTCGAGGAGCTACAACTAGCACAACAAACATGACACAAGACACAACTGAGTTCTGCACAAACTTACGTTGTTTAATTCAAAACCATAATGAATTTTCTCAAACAACTATAAACAAATAGAGAGTTGTTTGAACAGCTTCTTGGTTACTTAGCACAAACAAAAGTGAAATATGAGTTTTTTAAACAATTAGTGTTTTACAAGTTTGATAGAATTCTTCAATATTCTTATCAGAACTCCCTCCTTCATCAACCGCTTCCTTAGCCGATTGTTTCAATTTAATTGCATTATCTTTAAACATCACTCCATTCTCTTCCTCCATGACTTCCCGCGATTTCATCTCTGTTAACTACACCATCTTCTCCAGCCTTAACGGAGTGTTTTACAAGTTTGATAGAATTCTTCAATATTCTTATCAGAACTCCCTCCTTCATCAACCGCTTCCTTAGCCGATTGTTTCAATTTAATTGCATTGTCTTTAAACATTACTCCATTCTCTTCCTCCATGACTTCCCGCGATTTCATCTCTGTTAACTACACCATCTTCTCCAGCCTTAACGGGAATTCCTGTTTGCCATGTCACTAATAAATTTTGCATTAGTTGGTTGATCTGACCATTGAGGCATGACCACCATTGGTACTCCCAAACACAGTGCTTCGACCGTCGAGTTCCATCCACAATGAGTAAAGAAACATCCAACTGTTTGATGAGCCAAGACATCAAGCTGAGGGCACCAATTCACAATTAGTGTGTGTTTGATTGAGTTTATTTTAAGTTCATAAGTGTTTTTTTTGTAAAAAAAATAAGTACTTATTAAAATTTTGAGAGGTATTTGGTTAAGCTTATTTTAAAATAGGAGTAGAACTTATTTTAAAATAAACACTTATTTCAAAAGCCCAAAATTTTGGCTTTTTGGAGTAGAGCTTATTTTGGCTTTAAAAATTTTGGTTTTTGGTACAAAAGTATTTTTTTGATTGGCAACCAAACACTTAACAACTTTTTGAAAAAACTCTATTTAAAAAAGTTCTACTCCTATAAGTTCTTTTTAATAAGCTGTACCAAACGGAGCCTTAGTCCTTTTTCGGATAACTTGGACATGAACTCCTCAGGTAGTTTGTTCTCTTCAGAAGTTCTTGTAGGAATTTGTTGGGTTCGTAAGCACAGCGGAAGTTTAAAAAATTTCTTACCCAACAACGATCCTGACATGACTTATACGATAATCACTTATTGTATGTTCAAAACACGATTCAAAACTAAGGTATTCACGCGATTTGATTCTTTGACTATAAGTTCTAACTCCAGTGTATCTCCTAATTAAAAACACTAGGAATTCTTGCTTTTAGGAACTGAGAAGTTATTTTCTATAACCCAATAATATGAGGTATGTATTGTTTATATAGGAGTTCACGACAAAACCTAAGTAGATTTGAAACAGGAAAAACCTGGCCCATATTAATGTTCAGTGGACCAGCCTAGTTAGATCACCCTCACACATCCACGTTGGACGGTCATGCCCTAATTTTGGGCCAGTAATTTCTGACTCAATTGCTTCCATGTATTTGTCCGAGTACCCATATAATATATCCAACACATTTGATTAAATCTAAAATCCAATTCCATTTAATTAAATAATTTCTATCAAATAGAAATATTGCATAATTATTATAAATTAAATATCTCAATTTTCTCAATACACTCTTAGATCGAAGAAACAATCGCATATAATGTGACCCTATAGGCCTTCACTTATCGATATTAATCTAATTAAGGTCCATACGAAACTTCTAGTATATATTTATTTATTTTCCTTGTATCTTTTACCATATTCCTATGGAAGGTCTGGGTTCATATGACATCGAGGAGTTTCTCAAATGGGACTAGCCTCAATGATTATAAAAATAATTGCTGTTAGAAATGAAAACTAACAGACATTTGGTTTTCTATAATTGTAGGCCTAATTACATGACTGAACTATGTTAGTGAAGTGTAATGCTTTATTATTTTCTAAGAAGCCAAAACTGTTGCATTACTCTGTCTATTCGTCGGATCTGGCATCTTCTACGCGGCTGCCTAGCTTAACAATGTCTTCAACAAAAATCTTCCCGTCTGCAGCAAAAAGACTCAACAGAAGTTAGAAACAGCATAAGTAGAGAGACATTCCGCTTTTCGGGTCAATTTTGATACTGTTAACTCACATTAACTTGCAAGGTATTAATATAATTAATCGCTCTCCTACTGTTGCCCAAATACATAAATCTCCATTGTAGTTCGTAAACTAAGAGTTGCTTCTTAGAAATACGTGTTTATTTCATTCACAAAATAAGAAAATACAGTATCATGCAAAAGAAGAAAATATGTTGTGAATTAAGTATTCCCTTCAAGAAATTAAAAGGAAGGGAAAAGATGTTAAAAGAAAGGGAAACAATAGACAGACATAATAAGAGGTTACTGCTTTTTGACTTCCTTGAAAACTATGATATGATATGATTTTTTTTTATTTTTTTATGACGGGCTTCATCTTGACTGAGGAACATGAATTGGGTCTATCATAACTCTTTTGGGAAAGGTATCCAAGGTTTAGATCAATACTGCATGCCTTCTTTATCACCGGGATGATCAAAATAATAACCTAATAAATGAGAATGTGATATCGTATTCCGAGATTGTCTTCGGATGCGGATTATTCTGTTGATTCAGCGGCTGATTCTTGTTCCGATCCTTTTACTGAGAGCTTGTGACCATCGCAGTGACCGCAATATGCTTAATCGACTGTCTCTCTACCTTCTTGATCGTTGCATCACAAGTTCGCACGAAGCCCGGAAACTTAGAAACCATTTTTCTGTCTAAATCATCCAAATAAAAATGAAATAGAACCGGACGAAGAAATGGGACAGGAGTTATTTTCACGATGGCCCGGGACCAGAACTTCTTGTTTCCGAGGGCCTATGATTCCAGTTTCGAACCCTAAGCCATGGAACGCCCTTTCTTTCCCCCTTTTTTCCCTCATCAGCCCCTCGCTCCACTCATTTTGGACCAATGTGAGAAGGGCGAGAAGCCACTTGACTATAAACTTCGAACTACTACGCAACTAATAACGAATGCGAGAGTTTTTTTGAGAACATATTCCCCATATTCGGGGACAAGAGGCGGAACGACCTCTCGATCTACTTCCTGCAACCCAGGAAGTGTCCGCTTCTCGCCTCCCGAAACCAGCCTATCTGGCCTCTTGCACTTGTTCTATCAGTTAAATCCTTCATTTTGGTTTCTATCAGTGAAGTTTTTATAATAAAACCTCAAATGGGAAGAGTACAAGTAAGGAGCCTTGGCAGGTGAATATGAGAGAGAGGCTGTAAGTGCATTCTCTCCTTCTCCATCTTCTGGAAAGCACTCTTTGAGAACTTGGGATCGTCGATCTCTTCCTTCAAGATTGGGATGAGTCCTTACAGTCGAGCAGCTTTCAGCTCCTCCACCATAGAAAGGGGTAAATCCTAAGTTGTATTGCTAGTGTTGTAAAGAGAGGAGTGAAAGAAGAACAGCGTAGCAACTAATTTCACTATTCTATTCGCTTCTATTTAAAACAGCTACGCTTCTATTTAAAACAGCTACGCTTCTAAAATACCTTGCGCGTACGCGGCCACAAAAGGAAAAGCACTTGCCATTCGTTGGTTATTAGCGTCATCCCAAAAACGTCCGGGTCGAAATATGGCTTTCAAATTAAGTTCCGAATTAGTGGATACTGCCAAAGGGAGTGGCGATGCCATACGCGCTTTGACATAAAGAAATAAGTAATAACGAAAGCTCATTTCTAATAAGGGGCTCTAGAGCAGGTCTGCTAACTCCTGCTTTTCTTTATTTATTTCCATCTCATTCACCCGCCTGTTCGGCTGGAACCCACAGCCGCTATTTTTTTACAAGTGCGCACTGGGTAAACCCTCGGACTGACGCAATAGCCTGCAAACCACGTCAGTCAGGTAAACCACACTTGGCAAGCCATGTGTGACAGGCTCAACCAAAAAGGTGTTGGCAAGGGGAATCGAATATGATATGATATGATTAATGCAACAAAAAGTTGCAGTGACCTAACGCATATGTGGTAGGTAATTATTCTAGCCAAGGAATCCTTCGGTGTCCACAATGTTATTGCAAAAAATTTCCAATGCCTATTATTTACTGTGAATGAACAAATAAGTCATCTATTTGAATATACAGTGATCAGGGTAATTTTTAGTTAAACTGGCTTTTTTATGACGGTGGAGGTTTGGAACTCTCCAATCAAGGCTTTTGTATAGTTAATATGTGACTTCTTTAGAAGTATAATTCTTCCAATAAACTCACATGAAACATTCTGCTAAAAGCTACACAAGATAGACTATCAAGTGTGGTATCGCTAATTGCTATCAAATAAACAGTCTCAACAAAAAAGGTGTTCAAACTGCAAAAAGCTTTAGTTATTTCAGCCAAATACCAAACAAATGTGTTTGTGAAGACCTTCCACAAAGGTTCCAATAACAACCAGAAATCAACAGTCAAAACATGAATGTTTCTGATTTTAAACAAAATTGAAAACTGACCTGTATCTTTGGAAAGGTTACTGATGAGTTCCTGAACCCCTTCTTTGCCGAGTGTATCTTTCAAGTACATGGCTGCAGCTGCTAGCTCCTCAGGAGTTACTTTCCCATCATAATCCCTGAACAGCATGCAGGTCAATTAAAAGCTAAATTTTGGATCTACGCAATTGCAGATGAACATGTAATTTCAAGGCAACTTAGGTCACCAAAACAAGCCACAAATCTGACCACATTAATGAGAGAAATATAAACATGCTTAATCATTATTTCCACTCATGCCACATTGTGGGATTTTCTCTGGGTATGTTGTTGTTGTTGCTGCTATTGTAAGGTTCAGCTGCAGTGCTCATGATTAATATTCCGCCAATTTATCTTTAAAAGATAACATACATGTAACATGAGAATCATTCCAGGATAAGGAACACATTTCTGCCCGCATGCTTGTGAAGTTAAAAATAAACCAGGTAGATTAAAAGAGAAGAAAAGGGAGCATATTTCCCAACTTCGACCTTTATTTCATTGAAGGAGTTGGAGGAGGACACACCCACTAAAAATAGTTTTGTACTAGTACATTCAACATTCTTTTTAATAAGTGCAACCAAACCTCTATGAGATGTATGAAAAAAAAGATGGCAAAGACCAAAAGTGATCATCAAGCAATTTTTTTTAAGGATCACCAAGCAGAATCCTCAAGCAAAACACTGCTATTCACCTGTCAAGTATTCGCCAATGATCGCCAATTTTAGCATCAACATCATCAATTTCCTTCTCGAGATTTTGAAGCATTGAATCAACCTGAAACACATTAGCCAATAAATAAATAATTTAAGTCAGATGTCGGAACACATCCAAGTCCTCTGTTAGTTTCCCTTGATACCACCTTTAGGACTATTTCATGTTGAATATCTCACCTTATCAATGAGTGCAGATGAAACCTCATCATGTTCAGAAGCATCATCATTCTCATCATGAGCAGCTCTATATGCCTTGATGGCTTCCACTTCACCAACTGTACCCTCCTCATCTACCATGCTATGATAAAGCTTGATCTGACAAGAAAAGGAATCCTCCATGAGTCACAGATTCTTGTTGGAGAATTACCTGACCTTATAGAGAACCAAAGCGATACTGGCAACATGCATTGTGCATAAAGAAAAATACCAGGAAAACAATAATAGCAACGCGAGCCAGGCAGCATGGGATTTCTTTCTTTTACTTTACTGTAATTTATCTTTTGGTTGGGGGACAGGGAAAGAAAGAGAAGGATAGCTGGAGAAACAAGGTGCCCTATTGCTTCTCTGCTATTAATTGAATGTTGTGCTGTTTAAGCAGGTCAAAAATTTGTGACAAAACCTAATTGAGGTAGCATAATCTTTTTCTTTAATCAAGTAGCATAATCTTTAACATATCAACAATAAAGTTATGCAGAATGCTGGCCCATGCTACAATCATCAAAATTACAAGTTATAATCTCTTTTACCAAAACAAAGAAAAAGAAAACGTTAAGGAGCATTTTGTTTTCTTTGCCCATAATTTATACTTTCCAGTATCATCAGTATCCAATACTCCCTCCATTCAAAAGTGAACATTCACCTTATTTCTGTTTCCTAGTAAAAGAAACAAATTGTTCAAGTAAAAGCAGAAGAGAAATTTAGCAGGACAGAAATCAAAATCCGAATGCCGCCCATCAATAAAAGTAGTCAATACTCATTAGCAGATATAGGAAGGTCAACATGATTAAAAGCTATAGAAAAGAAAGGGACAACATTTTAGGGAGTGAACATTGAAGCGAGCAAACGGATTTTTTTTTGAAGAAAGGACATAATAAAATGATAATCAGAAGAAAGAATCATTCAGAGATAGTTTTAACATAAGAGATTCCCATTTTCCTTTTTTTGGTCCGAGTTTCTCGTATAGTTTAGCTTCTGACTGACATACCTCTTTATTTACAAGTCTCAGGAACTCTTCACGCTCTTGGCTAACAGACTGCATAAAATAGAGTTATAAGAGATCGAGAGAAAAGACCAAGTACTGAACAGTCCAAAACTTTTTCAAGTCCATCCTTACAGAAGCAGAAGCTAGAACGGCCAAGGCACGGCTAATTTTACATAGCTGCTCTTGTTTGTCAATTGCTCTTGCTCGAGCTTGCTCTTGTGCTTCTGTAGCAGTTGGAACAGTCATCTCTTTCAATGCTACATCCTCTTGACTACAAACAGATTCCTTCCTTCTAGTTTTTTCGTCTTCCTCTTTCTCTTCTTCTTCCTGTGGACAATTACAATTACCTCTAAGTAGAAGATAACTGATGTTTACACAACTTGATATTTAATACACATGCCGTAAGAGGAAGATTCATCTCCTGACGGATAACATAGTCAAAAAATAGAATCCCTAGTTAAGAGAACAAAGAAAGATCCCACCACTACATCCCAGCAGGCAGTGGCGCAAGTCCAGCATCAAATACACTGTTCATTTGACAATAAGAAAAAAAACATCAACCTTGATAAGCTCCTCCTGCATTTCAAGATATTCCAATTTCCTCCTCCTTTCCGATAGCGAATCTTCAGATGGCAGGGAAGTGATGCCTACAGTGTCCACAACCTCATCTGGTAGCGAAGAGAGTGTAGCTCCAACAGCTTCCTCTGGCTTCAACCTTCCAGAAACAGTGAAAGATCTGCACACAGCATGGAAGGAAAAAGCAGGTCATGTGTGCTCAAATGTGAACAAACTAATCAGCTACAAGTTGAATAATCTTCCAGAAAATGCTTAATCAGTCCATGCATATACTAGTCTACAGGTTCTGAATTTCAGAGAGAGAGAGAGTAATACACTGAGATACCTGGAAAGGATCAGAAGTGAAGAAGGCACTGAATGGTTAAGTGACAAATCCAACCAATCTCGGAGCTGCACATACAATAACAATATCAGAACAAAGCACTCTAATCTTCTAGAAGTGATGATTACTAAGAACTTATTTATATAAATAAGAAATCACACCAAGTTGCTGCCCTACACAATATTCGTTCACATCGAATCTCCATAATTATCAGCGACATGCAATGATCTTCGTTAGCAGAAACTCATATTGCATGTTGAAACACGATGTAACTACTTTGGGGGTTCCTAATTACACTTTTCTCAGTGCATGTTGTTAAAGCGAAAAACTGTTGGACAAAAAGGAAGGCCAAAAGACCATCTCCGAGAGAAAAATAACAGCAAAGTCGAAGGTGGATTAATGAATGACTGCTTTAGTTCTATTGACAGAGGCCTCCGGATTGTAGAGAAAGTGACAGGAAGCATAAATAAATACACTAATCTAGAGAGCTACATAGTTGACTTTAAAGTTCATTGAATACATACTTAATTGACTTTGAAGCTCATATCCCTTATATATGGTTTACGGAAGTGGAGATAGACTTATTCTTTTATTTCCATACTTCCCCTAAAGGAAGTACATATTCTTCTCCTCTAGTTTCCTGTTACTGGACAGAGCTAATATTTCTTTTTCCTTGTGTCAATTTTCAATCTTTGCAAGGAGTAAAAAAATGAACATGTGAAAATAATAACAACATAAACTTCTCCCTTTTTCCTTCTTACTTCTTACTTTCTTATCAAACAAAGAAGTGGTCCTTAACTCACCCTTTTACTTCTCCACATGCCCATTAACTTTTGTGTTGATGACAGAATCGGTACAGCTAATTGAGTGCTTCTCCAACCTTATTTCTTCATATCCAATTGAGATCAAAAGGATCATAGCCACTCTAACGCCGTGTTGTAAATTCTAATGATGTCTTTCACATTTATAGTCTAGATCTACCAGATGATTCCCTCGCCACTATTAAACTAGTTAATTGTAGAACCGGAATATTCCTTTCGTCCCTGTTCATTTGACACTCTTTTCCTTTTTGTCTGTCCATTTTTTAGGACAATCTTTACAGTCCCATTTTGTGCTGATTGAGAATCAATGAGAATTGGCATGACTTGATGTGGAGCCTACAAAAACTTCTAATATTTTATATGTTTCAAAAGCCTTTCTTTCTTTCCTAAACTCTTTGTCTACTCATATACTCAAATAAATTCAGACGAGTATTTTTCAGTCAGCATTGAATATCTTGCACAGATAGTCTGAGAAAAGATATTGCAAGTGCAATCCAACATCTAATGATGTAGCTGAAAAAGTTGCTTCAATTCAGTAAAAACTATTGACAGGATATCCACATAATATCAAACTGAACAAGATACATTTCTATCGATGTTATTTACAACAAAATTGACGAAGAACCTGTTGACGCATTTCTTCCACGGAAAGTAAACCAAGCATGCCTCGCTCTCTACAATCTTCACGAAGTTCAGCCTCTGAAAGAGACTCCAAACCTTCAGCTTGAATTAATTTGTCATCTTCTTTGATCCTATGAAAATGATAGGATTTTCAATATCATGTATATTTTACTAGATGCAATGGTACGAGGACGAAATAGTTACTTCAAAAGTAGTTGGTATGCTTCATATGACATGTTAATGAACATGTAGACATGTTCCTTCTATTTCTCAAAAAACAACACCTAGATGATTGAGAAATTGCTTGGCTGTTACATGTCCAAGAACATGCATTACTTCTCATTTTTCTTGTACCTCCACAAGCGTCAAGAACAAGTCAAAGTATGTCCTACTTCCACAAACTGTAATTGACTAAAAAGAAAACTTATATAGAGAATATTTAGAATAATATCTAACATACATTTTTCTTTAAACAATATACTACATGGAAAGATGTGGCACACCTTTGCAATCTCTTCCGAAGCATAAAACGCAAATAAGCATCTGTTCCATAAGGACTGATCCCCATATACTTGCACATACTTACTAATCGAGGCCTGAGAAATAGAAGAGATTCAATACCTTCCATATTCAGCAATTAGATCGCACATCAAGTTGACTAGATAGAACCATAGAGAATAAAAAAATTACTTATAGAACCAACCTGCTTATATTATCTAGGGTAAGTTCATCATTGAACAGCTTGGCAAAGCCTAAAATTTCTTCATTCGTGACTCCTGCACCTCTTCTAACCTGCATGGAGTTATAAGGTCATATTTAGACAAGCAGAATGCTATTGATCTTTGTTGGCACTTCCGGTTCCCATAGTTTTAGCCTCTGGAGGCATGTAGGGGACAGTGATGGTTGTATATCAAGAGTGAGTCACCTTGCTCAGAAATTCATCAAGATCTTCAGCTGTTTTCTTTAATTCTCCACTCCGAGAGTTTTGGACTTCTTTAGCCATCTCCTTGACGGTGTCTTGAAGAAATTTTGCATATTCTATCCTCGCAATCAACCTCCTCTTTAATGCTTCCTATAAGTGAAGCATTCCAAGCAAGTAAATTGATGATCCAAAAGAGGATAAACTCTTTTGGCTCAAGTAAACGCAAAAGTAACAATATGGGATTGTTAATGCCACTGCAATTTGTTTGAATGCGCATAAAAACATTTAACCAGTACATATTACGAAACCTAAATTGAGATATCACTTTTTAGAATTACATATCAGCATAGATATACAACATCACACAAACAAAAAAATTACAGACTACTTAGACAATAACATATAAATTACTTTACACCCGGAAGGAAAAGATTGACCTGTTCTTTCATTTTGTCTTGAAAAGTAGATGGCAACATGTTTGGAAACAGCTTCAAGAATACAGGAAGCAAGAATTCCATGAATGGGACAACGATGAAAACAGCAAATGGAACAAGCCTGAACATATCAGCTGTAGTCCGTGTGAGCTGTTGCCTCTCTCTTCTAGAAAGATTCTTTCCGCTAGCTAGCTTTATCAGCAGTCTTGAACTGATCCTCATGTCAGCCCATAGGAGCTTAAAACCTAGCCAGTAATGTTGCAGAGTAGATAGAAACTCATGCTTCCAGTGAGCAAGTTTTTTGGCCCAATCTTCCCTGAATAAATACCAAAAAAGATAAAAAGGAAAGCATGCAACTCAGCACTATCAGAGACGTCTTGTGTAGCCAAAAATATATCAACACGTTCTAACAATCCTAACCTACTCATTGAGGCCACGGCTCGCAAAGCGGGACCAATCCGCAAAAGTGTTGCCCATACTCTCTGTATAATAGATTTAGCAACCTCCTGAGATTCTTGCAGCCGTTTCGCTTTTGCTTTGGCCTTTGCAGTACTTAATCCTACAACAGCTTGATCACATTCCTCTGGAGAAGCCTCCCTTTTCTTTTTGGCAATCAACTCTTCTTCATCATCACTCTCCATATCAGGTTGTTTTGCTGTTGTTGTAGAAGCACAACGTACAGAGTGAAGCCACAACCTCACACCAGTGAAAGAAATGACATTGTTTCTATTTACATAGCCAAATACTGTAGTATTATAAAATCTTGGCTGGAAGAATCCTAAATCCGGAAATCTCGAAAAGCCATCTTTTGCTGGAGAAACTTTGTCATGATCCTTTCTTTTAGCTGAACCTTGATAAATACAATTCATAGTTGAGCTGAAACCACGTGAATCCAAATAATGAGCAGATAGCCCATTCCCCCAACTTTGAAGATTTTGAATAGACCGAGCAGAGACATTCAAATAGTCAGAAAGAAGCCTCCTCCTCCGTAGAATCGCTCTAGACGCCATCACTAACAAACAAAAATCAGCATGTTCAGCAAGTGGCACACAACTCACAAGTTACTAAAATTAGATAAAACACCAGCAGTGAAACTTCAAATCATGCACAATTAATTGAATATTATAGGACAATCAATATGTGTTGGTGGAACAAGCAGGTAGCTGGCATATTAGTCGAAATGCGTGCAAACTGGCAAGAACACGAACATTTATATATGTGTGTGTGTACACCAGCGGTAAAATGTCATGCTGTATTAATTGACTATTATAAAACAAAATTCTCTCCTTTCACTTTATCTCAATATATATAATGCAAATTTGTGCTAACACTTGAAGAGGAAAAAAATCGTAAAACGCAAGTAGAGCTAACATTAAACGGATTTAAGTTATACACAATGACAGTGTAACAAATGTTTTACACGATCAATGTAATTTAACCCGTTATAATAGGTTGCTTACCATTTATTAAAGATTACCAAGCAATGCTATTAAACAGAGTAAAAACTAATATTAAACAACACAGAAAACCAGCAGTAAAAACTCCAAACATACTCCATTGATCGCCTATTACACGATAACATTTTCTTCTTAACATCGCAAATAATTTCTACTAAACACTTGCAAATCAACAAAAGCTTACAAATTTCTTCTCGTTGATGCGCAGAGCCAATATTTTTGCTGAGAAATTCACTCTATCAATGTGTATATATTTACGAGAATCGAAAATAAATATGGATTTCAAATGTATTTATTTAGAGGGTGAAAAAAAAAATACCTTAGGGTCAGTATTTATACATAAAGGTGTAAGGAAGGACGAAGGAGCAAGCTGAGACTTTGGGGAAATGGGGGGTTTTAGTAATCAGGTGTAGTGCAGGTACAAGATAATCGGTGTAATGGACTATCAGATTTTTTTATTTTTATTTTTCATGTTTTCTCGAAATAACTTTTGCTTCAAGTTAAGGAAGTTAATAGGACATAAATTGCAAATAATTGATTTTAGATGACTTGATTATTATTATTATTATTATTATTATTATTATTTTTTACGAAGGAACATGCGCTTCTTTCGAATGCAAGCAGTAAACCCGAATCGACGCAATAGCCGCAAACACGCCACCGCTTAAACCAGACTTCAAGAGGCGAAGGCAGGTCAGGCGTTACCCTGGGGTTTCGAACTTGTGACCAAGTTCTCCCACACCACTCAATGAGGATACCCTCTGCCTTCAAGACCAACTGGTCTAGGGCTTCGGATACTTGATTAATTTTGATTTGATAATAAATTGTGTTTGAATAATATTTTTTGCACGAAAGAATTTGGAAGGTACTTCTTTAAAAACAAGAAATGTAAATTGTACTGCAATATTTTAAGATGTATGGATAAGTTTAAAAATATTTGTTTACATTAAGATCCAAACACTTATTTAATTTGAATAAATTTTAATTATTAAGATGTTGAACAAAGTCTTAATATCATTATGAGGTATTTTGAATAGATAATTTTTATCACTAGCTCCACTCCACCCCTATTCCCATCCACCACCCACCCCAACTCGCTACTACCCCACCCCTATACCAAACGCCCCATCACCTACCCCTAACCTTACCCTCCACTCACCACCAACAATGTGACCCCCCACCACCACCCAACCCCCACCTCATTCACCACCCTCACCCTATCCCGACAACCTACCTACTTACCCCCAACCACCCTCCACTACCCCCACCCCTATACCAACCCCTCCCCTCACTCACCCACCAATGCCATAGCGACCCCCCCCACCCCCACCTACCCACCACCACCATCACCCAACCCCAAGACCCGCCATTCCATTACCACTACCCACCCCACTATCACCACCCACCACCACTCACACCCCACTCCCAAAAACTCCACCCACCACTACTACAAAGCATCTCTACTATTACTAGTGAATATAAATGTTTCATTTTTTAAAAAAATATTTAGTTACTTTTTTATTTAAATTTTATATTTATTATGTTTAAATAAATACATTATGCATATTGAGATGTTGAAAAATAAATAGTCTTAATCATTTAGTGTTCAGATCTAGAGACAACATCTTAATCATTCAGATGTACGTTCAAATTCAGACGTTTTAATCTTAATAAAAACAAATGAAACCTAAGTACTTTTTGATTTTTCTATGCACTTAGTTAACATCAAAGTAAATATAAGATAAATGTTTCTAAATCAAAGTCAGTCAAAAGTTATAAGTTGCTCACACTTTACTTAATCCATGAAACAAATTAAAATTTTCTTCTCCATTTCGTCATTTGTCCTTTTCTATATAAAAATACTTTACATTTATAAAGACATTTTAGTTATATTTATTATCAGATTCAACACTTCTCTCAACTAATCTAAAATGGCTCAAGTTAACTATCTAAAAATTCAAATTTTACCTTCCATTGCCAAAAAAACTAAAACTAATATATTGAGGAGCGGTATTTTTGAAATAAATTGTAAAAATTATATCTCTTAAAGCTATTGTCAAATGTATATTGAACATCAATAACAACAACATACTCAGTGTTTTGAAATTTTAGGAAGGGTGAGATGTATAATGAACATGATAAGACACTTAACGTAGGAGACACAATACTTTGAGCATTGAAAAACCTACCACATACTTCATATATTAAAAAATCTATTACTAACCGGTTACCGCTCAAGATTGTTGTGAATGGATATGAACCTTTCACCCTTAATCAAAGGTATCAAGTTCAAACGTTTCGTGTAGAAAAATCCTGATAGAAAGTGCTGTCCACCTTAATGAGGCTCACATGACATGTATCTGAATCAATCGCGGTGGAGAGAAACAAAAGAATCTACAGTACAATTTATTAATGTGTGTGCGCGTGTGTGCGCATTTTCATGTGATAAGTGATAACATCCCGTGCGGCAACATAGGATCGAATTCACCATTGAGGTAATATAGATCACAAAATTTCTTTTGACTAGACTGCTATGTTTGATATTCTCAAGCATACTATCATACAAAATATGATTCTTTTTCTTTTGGGTGATGGCATGACTAGCTTGCATTATAGTCGAATTTTCAGTTATACATACACTTTATGTTTGCAGAAATAAAGCTAACTACTACTCCTATTACATTTCAAATAAATAGTAATTTCAGTTATCACGCTTGAAATTTTCTAGACTAACATGACAAAGCACACCTTGGCATTTTTGTTGATTTTGGTATGTCTGTTTAGCTTTTAAGTGTCAGATGACAGGGTTTTAAGCATTTTGATTTTCTCCAACATTGCAAAAGTGCCGCTAGTTTTAAATGATAAAAAGTAGTTTAGCGACTTTATTAATGCAAAAAAATAAAAAATAAAATCATAAAGTTAGATGATCAGAAATTAACTCTTAAACGAGCAAGAATATTTGTAACTTACTGTTGATGTTGGAAGGATGTTGTGGCAACATCTGAAAATACTCAGGACAACATCTCTTGTGTGAACAAGAATGTTGCATGCGATGTTGTGACAACATTTCAGCCAACATCTATGTAACGGTTTTGCCTATTCTTCCCGCCTAAGTAGGAAAAGTTACTGCGAGTAAAAAATGACTCAGGCAAGCTCAAAAGTCTACTGTGTTTAAAACGTGGTGAAAAACTCAGTCCGAAACGTGAAGATTTTCAGGAAGGAGTTGAGAATTTTCAGGAGGATGAATCGGTCAATGCTGCTGCCACATTTTACTCAACCTCCACAACAAGCAGTGATGATTTCAAGGAAAGTTCCACACTATAAATAGAGGGGACCTTCAGTACATTCGATATCCAGATTTACAACGACAACAAGTCAAGAGAGCTCTCGGATCTTACAATAGAAAACTGGATCACCAATTAACCTAAAGTTGTTTTAACAACATCTTATCCCACATTGCAATCGCTATCTCTATTCTAGAATAAGCTCATTGTTCAAGCGAGTGTAATGAAGATGTTGTATTTTATCTTTTAGAATTTGTAACTTTAGGCGAAGTCATCTGCGACTTCATTTTGTTTGTAATTTCTTTTATGTACTTTACGCTATATCTTGTAAAAGAAATTCATTTGTAATTGTGTATAATTTATACAATTTTTTTGGTCACCGACCATCAAGGGATATTAATATATACCCTTACAAATATAAATCTTGTGTTCTTTTTACTTTTTCGCTGCATTTACTCTAACAAGATTTATCTCGGTTTATCTCAATGTTGCCTCAACATTGAAGACAACATCCAGACACTGTTTCTAGTTTACCGAGCTGTCGATTTATTTTCTTACTAATCCGTAGCCCGGGACCCAACACTTACCATAATGTTACCATATCATAAATACCAAATCCGACCCTATATATTGTGTGATTTTGCATTCTTCCATTTTAATATATCAGCGCTCAGGGACAAATTAGCAGGGGCTTTTGATTCAGGGGAATTGTGCTTTAAGCCCTCAAGCACAACAATTTTATGGAGGGCTCTAATTCGTGTTTCAGAAGCAAAACATGGATATTTGAGGCTTTCCTTAGCGTTATTCCCAGTGGAAAAATTTCGTTACCTCTAAAAGAGAACACATTTGAGAATTATGTAATGGATGCCCCGATAAGATTTGTACATGGGAGAACAAGATGGAGCTTCACGACGTTGATTAGGAATTCAGTGCAAAAATCGATTGCTGCTTGTGCTATAGGTACAACTGATGACATAGTCGTTACCATGACCAATTCATAAAAAGAAATTTTCATGTCAAAACAATGGGGTACTGACAATGATGAAGTTGACAAGTGCTTAATTTCCAGTTTGTGCAAGTTTCCCATGCAGGAAGCTGATTTTGGTCAGGGAAAGCCGAGTTTGATGCATTTTGGATTGAGAGATTATCATAGTTGTTGGATGTATGTGGAAGTATTTGTGTGCAAGTTGACTTTAAGGATACTTATATGCGCTTATTTGAATGTGTCAATCAGGGTCGTCTCAAATATTTTGGGGTCTAATTCGTAAAAGTGAGCCCTTAATTGGGCTAAACATGTGAATTATGAGTTTTTACAGTAAATTCTAGCTAATAATACTTAATAAAAAATGAAAAAAGAAGCTCTAATATCTATAATACTTAATTTTAGGAGTTACTACCACTAATGCATATCCACTTTTTATTTTATGGCGTGAGAGAATGTAATTTTCTAAATAAACAAAACAAAAATCAACTTTCCATCTCATATTTCATCTACCATTTTAAAAATATTTTTTCCCTTTCGTTTCCTCCTCTTTATTATTATTTTTTTATTTTCACTTGATGACTGATGTAATTTTTGTCTTGTAACTAAAATAAATTATTTGAATTTATTAATATTAAAAAAATACATGAAAAGATATAGTATATGGTATAAGAAAAGTACATGAAAATATACCTAAAACATTATAAGGTATATAACAAATCATATTATATACATACATACATACATATATTTAATGTTATATATATTTGTTTATTGATTAGAATGCTAGTTGAGTATATGTTGGAGATTTTTAGAAAAGTATTTAATGTGTGTTGATATATATTTAATTTCGTTATCACTAATTCTTGAAACTCCTTAATTTTAGCCTTTTATTAATAGCAACATCCTTGATTTATGGTATAATATCATAAGGTTTGAGATAATGTTCCCTTACTAATAGGTAGGAAATGAGAACTTATAGGGACAAATTAAGGAAAAAAATATAACATGTATAAATTTATTACCATATTTATATGAAATTGAACACGTCTAAATATTTTTTTCTTTTATCATTTATAGGGTATATTTTGTAAATTATAAAATAGTTGTATGCTCTATAAATAATTATAAATTTACTAGTATTTGTGTAAGTTCCCCATAATATTATTCATATTTTTAGTGACGACTTTTTGATCTTTTACAGTGACTTTAGTTGCTACACAAAGTCCGATCTTTCGTAGTGATGGGGCGTTGGGCTAGCGTTTATCAATAGTTTGGGCTGAAAGGCCAATTCACAATATTAAGCCCAACATGAGCCATTAAAATTTCTGCTCGCCCTACAATGTCCTTTCTCTTGTTTTAACTAAATGACCTTTTGCTCCATGTGGGTTTAAATATAAAGTGTTCAACATACTGTTTTCATCAGGTGGCCACTTTAATTGTTATTGTAATTAGAAGTTGGACCACTTTTCAGAATTAAACACTGGTCCGAATAATAGTTTAAATTTTATGTTTGAATTCAGACTACTGATCTAGTGTTGAAAAAGTGGCCACTTTCTAAAACAAGTCTACAAAAGAGGAATTTTTGAAATTCAGCCTATCTCGTATGATAACATTCTTGAGTATAATGTTGACCTGCAAAATGTGAAGTGTTTAGCACACATAGGCATTTTTTTCTTGATTAGAAGACAAAACTAATTCCTTCTCCTTAACATTTTTCATGGAATCCTAAGTTCTTTTGGTATTATTAGCTCGTTCTAATAAGAGAGATCCCAACCTTAAAATTAAACACATTTCTAAGCCAAAATGTTGGAAATAAGGCAGGGCATAATTACATGGTTCAAAAAGGGAGAGGGATCAGTTCAATTGAATCTCTTTCGTCCGAGAATTATACAATGCAAATTAAATAGGGTAAAATGACACTTTATATATATCTCTGTTGAATCTCCTTAATATATGTTGTTTGGTCCCGGGGTAATACTATGAAACAATTAAAAACTAACCAAAAGTAAAATAAGCTTGTATGCTAAAACGGTTGTAAATGTCAGTGATAATGTCGTCTGACACAAGTGACGACATTTCGATAAAAACAGAAAAAATCTTTGAAGAGTAAAATGCATCGGAAATAATAAAGAACACAAAGGTTTATATTTACATACGTTATTTATTGATATAACCTATGACGGTCAATGACCGAAAGTATTGTATATATTTATATACAATTGAATATATTCCTTCTTTTACAATATTACAAGATAATACAAAAGGAATAAAAAGGTTTAAGTCGCAGATGACTTATGCCTGAAAAATCTACATAAATAGACATAGACAACATCTCATTACAATTGCTTCAATAAAGAACAAATCTAGAATCTAGACAACAACTATAATGTTGGACAGAATGTTGTCGACACACTCAGGCAATACTTGTGATCCAGTTTTCTGATTGTTATATCGGAGAGCTCTCTTGATATTTTCTTTTGATATTTCTGGATATCGATTCACTGATACAGCCTCTCTATTTATAGTAGAGGGTCTTCCTTGAAATGCTCATTGAATCGTTGTAGAAGTTGAGAGAAAATGGGCAGCTGATAGATTTGTTGGAGAAGATTGTGGTGGAAAATCCTCTAACTTCTCGGACTTGTTCTTCTCACATTTTTCTTCAGCTCCAAAACTCATTGTCAAGTCATATTACCCTCGTGGTAAAAATCCCACGAGTTTAGTTTCGGTCCCGAGAAGTAAGACAAAACTGTTATCAGAATGTTGGTCTGAATATCATGACATGTGTTCCAACATTTTCTGATTTTAACTTAGTACTGAAAATGATATGTTGGACAAAATGTCATAACACCAAACCCAACATTAACATATGTGAAGGTTCCCAATGGGTTATTTTAGTAGAGAATGAATTACTTTAGTACATATTGAATTATTTGCGCAAAAATTATTCGAGATTCCATAAAATGATTGATGAAAGTAAAACAATTTATTAAGAACAAAATTTTACGTCGTCAAGAAAGCAGGAAAAGAAAAGGGCAGCATAGCGCACAAAACATCTTGCGTTCACATAGGATCCGGAGATGGTCCGCACTTTAAGGGGTGTAATGCGGGTGTCACACCCTCTTTTGACCGCGACATTATTTTCAGCGAATCCTGCTACTAATGTTAGAAATAAAACAAAATAAAATAAAAGGGTTCGAGGAGTCGCCACCTAATTAGTTTGGGTGAATTAGGACACCTAAATGTCAACTAGGTAAAGTCAACATTAACTCTATTTTAATGGTCCGCAAAACTAATGTGAGATTCTGGGCAAGAGTTATTTATTAATCTAGAGGGAATGGGTTAAGCACCCTCTAAGATCCGCTAACTTGCGGTTGTCCGTCCGAACCTAGGTAATTATTATGTTAAAGATAAATGCATGTTTTAAAATAGACCTAACATGTAACGTGTCTAAAATAATCTTCTTATATGAATGTCAATAGGAGAATTTATGAGAAAATCGATTAGAAATATAATATCCTAGCTAAATGAATGGTTATGCGAGTGAAGGTTATTAAGTGATTTAGTATAACTTAAACAATGCATGGCTAGCCTAAAATAATTAACTTAAAAGGAAGCAAATTTCAAGTGCTAAATTACTTTCTAATCTACTGATTCAAGGTTTAACATTCTAAGTATTCTACTAATTAGTGTAACGTTAGACAAATAATTTACAACAAATAAATGAGGGCTGGATAAAGATTTAATAAAGATGACTCGAAGGAGTGGCGATGTCATTCCGCCTGTGGTTTTGGAATTTCCGAATGCGAATAGGATGATGCACATAAATGCGGGTCTTCATTTGACGGAGCTCGCAATGAGTCTCGCAACGATACTTTTCATTAGCTCCGATACATTTCATGTAAAACAACGAAAATATAAGGATTAGTACATGTTCAAATCTATCCATAATGCAAGTAAACATTTACATAAAATTTAATTTTTATTCTCGGTAATTCAAAATAGAAACCCAACGGGCCCAAAACAGTAAGCAGTCATCAACTAAACAAGAGAAGAAATTTGAAAGCTAAAACTGGAAATAGAAGTCCACATAAAAAAATGTATACCTCGTCATGTTGTAGTATTTACGGAAGAATAAAATGCTAAGATAGAGAATAAACCCATTTGCAGATGTCGAAAATAGAGTGTAAGGTCTGAAGTCTGATATACATAGGATATTCCAAATATTCATATTCTATTAAAGACGTCCAGGGTGTATATGCAAACTTATTCACTTAGTCAAACAGAGACAATATCCAGATGAATTTATTTTTTAATTACCAAAACCATCAAATCTAAAGTAGGGAAGTAGTGATCCCCTAGTTCTAACAAAGCAATCCCCAACAAGTATCAAGCATAGACCAGAAAAGGAAAGCTCATAGATTAGCACAAGACAGGGTCGCTCAACAGAGTTCAGATCCATAAGGATGCGGTCATGGCTTAATTGTTCATGATATTAGGCTAGCATGCATGATTCAGACATGGAAACAAAGTTTATCTATAGATGATATGGGACACAATATACACAGGCATAGTCAATTTCAGCGTGCAAGTAATTTCATGAACTTGACTAGAACTTAAAGACCTTAAGATGGTTAGATAACTGACATTGCAAGGTTCAATATGGACACAACGTAAGGTCTAAACTCAGCAACCTATACCAAGCATGTGCACATAAGCTACAAATATATGAAGTAATGCCAAGACAGTCTTCAAGACAATTGGAGTATACATAAGAGTTCACTAAATTATTCCCTGTGTGTATCCTACTACATGAGGCATTGCTATTCCTTAAGTGTGAACTACAAAAGAGTTACATTAACAATCATAGTCGTGAATATCAATAGCGATTACCATTTAACTAAACATATTCAACCGGAAACAAATATACTTCAATCATACACGAATGATAAGTTAAATTGCATTAAACATATTTAACAAATATATATAATCGTCGTACAGACCCGTAGTATAAATCACATAGAAAATTTGGAAAGGAAATGAATTTACCTTTTGTGGGTAGCGAAACGAGGCGGCGTTTCGAACGTCGACGACACTCAGATTGTATTGTTATGCGAAATAAAAGTGTAGCGCTTTGGCTTGGAGAATTGTTGGTTATTAACTGGTATTGTAAGGAGAAGAGGGATTTTCGAATGCTTGTTCTTGTCCTAGAATGCTAGGTTTCGATGTTTTCCTGAGTTTCTAAACTGATTGCCGATGATTCTTGCCGATTTTTGGATTTTTCTCAATATTTTACCCTGTCCAAGATCGATGCCTGTTGGTGTGTAAATTGGTTCCTTTATATAGCCATGGTATGTGTTCCAATTTTGGTATAATTCTTACAGCTAGTTTGGTGATATTAGTATTGATTTTGGGCGATTCTTTACCGTTGTTTTGGTATGATTCAGGTAGATTTAGGCGACTTTTACCAAAAACCAAATGGGAGATTTATGGTAATATTTGGTATGATTTAGGATTGATTTGAGGTGGTTCGTTTATGGTAAGGGGAGAGGCATCGACTGCTGCATTTTTAGGGTTCTTGTTGGTTTCTTTTTTGTGTTTAGGTGTTATGAAGAAGAGGGGAGAAATAAGAAATGGGCTGAGGGGAATTGGGCCGTGGATTAGGATTTCTATTGGGCTAATCTGAAAAAATAAAAGATATTGGGCTCATGCTTCTGGTCTTTCATTTTTGGAAATTATTTGGGTAGTTTTTTAGGTGTTGAGTTTTAATTAGTGGTAAATAAATAAGGTTTAAATTATTTATAAAATTTAAAGTAACCAATGCGGACATGACATTTAAGGATTGCTTAATGCTTTTATAAATGCGACCCCATTATTAAATTACTTATTTATGCATGTATTAATATTTTATTATTGTGTATTATTGTTATAAAAAAAATATTTTGCGGCGTTAAAAAGTTTAATTTGTTGATTATTAATTTAAAGGAATGGACAAAATTGGATGTCAACAGTTGTCCCTCTTTGTATGGAGAGGATGAAAGAGTCTTCAGACAAAGACGTTGACTTATAGCCAATTTTATCTCGATCATCGAAATTAGCACAAAGATTAAGAAAAGTAAGGGCAAATTCCGATTCAAAAATTTGTCTCAATATCGAATTATGATGACACTGGGTCGTGGTCATAAAAACTGACACTGGGTTGTTAGTGTCTGAAAACTAAAGGTGGGGCTGACGCAGATTTAAAATTTGTTCCAGTGTCAAATTATGATGACACTGGGTTACTCAGTTACTGTGGTGACACTCTTAAAGGCAACGCTGATGTGGATTCAAAATTGTCCTAATTTCAAATGATGACACTGGGTTATTGGGTGTTGGGATGCTGAAGAGAGTGAATCGGCGTTCGAGGCCGACTTTGCCCTTTGTTGGGTAGCTTTACTCCCCCCTTTGTTGGGTAGCTTGACTCCCCCCTTTGTTGGGTAGCTTAACTCCCCAACAAAATTTGCCTCAGTTCGCTGTGTAAGAGGTAGATCCACGTTGTGCTCCGCTCCTATAAATTACGGTATCTGCAGGCTAAAGCTCAAAAAATATTAGTGCATAACTGTTAAAATAAAATGATATAAAATAATTATGTAAGAATGTGAATTTTGTGTTACGGTTGTAGTCAATCGTGTATGCGATGTAATGAAACAATATGATGGTACGTCGTCTTGTATGGACGAAATGCAAATGACGTCTTGTATGGACGTTGTTGTCTTGTATGGATGTTGTCGTCTTGTATGAACGAAATACTAATGACGTCTTGTGGGGACATTGTTGTTGATGATGTTGTATCGACGTGCTGTATTTGTGAGCCGCACGACTTCTACTGTTCTTTCGGTTGCTGCTAATATGAAAACATGTCCTATCAAGGTGAACAAATGAGTATATTTCATTACATGCAAAAATAAGGAGCATAGTTTCCGAATGGTGGTTGGTGACAAATGTGTTTAAATACCTCTAAGGGTGTTTGTTCCCTGAGGTTGAAATGTCTCCAAGGGTGTTTGTTCTCTGAGATTGAAATTCCTCTAATGGTGCTTGTTCCCTGAGGTGAAATGTCTCTAAGGGTGTTTGTTTCCTGAGATTGAAATGCCTCTAAGGGTGTTTGTTCCCTGATGTGAAATGTTTCTAAGGGTGTTTGTTCCCTGATGTGAAATGTTTCTAAGGGTGTTTGTTCCCTGATGTGAAATGTTTCTAAGGGTGTTTGTTCCCTGATATTGAAATGCCTCTAAGGGTATTTGTTCCCTGAGGTGAAATGTCTCTAAGGGTGTTTGTTCCCTGAGACTGAAATACCTCTAAGGGTATTTGTTCCCTGAGACTGAAAGATGTCTCTGTTAATCTGAAATATAGATATCGTCGTTGAGTAGACGAACTATAGATAAAGTCGTTGTACGGGCGTAATAAAATAATATCGTTGGGTAGACATGTTGTAGATGTCGTCGTTGAGTAGACAGAATATAGATAATGTCGTTACACGGGAGTAATAAGATGACGTCACTGAGTGGACGTGTTGTAGATATCGTCGTTGAGAAAACGAAATATAGACAACGTCGTTGGGTAGGCGTATTGTAGATATCGTCGTTGCATAGATGTAATAAAATGACGTCGCTGGGTAGACATGTTGTAGATATCGTCATTGAGTGGACAAAATATAGATGATACCATTGCACATGCATAATAAATGACGCCGTTGTGTAGACGTGATGTAGATATCATCGTTGCAAGGCAAAATATAGATAAAGTTGTCCCATAGGCATATAAAATGACGTCTGTGTCAGTGTATCTGATTGTTTGCCCCATCTTGAGTATAGACGTGGTGCAAGAATCTGATCCTTATGGGGCCGGTCTGTGACATGGAAGTTCTTTGTGAATTGAATAAATGTCGCGACTTTCCTGTTTCTGTCAAATCTGAAGACCTGCACTCAAAGAAATTGTGAGTATGGGGAGGGGCGGTCGATTTGTATTGACTTCACAGCTTTGATCATCGATGCTCGGGGCGCCTGACTTATTTGGACCTGTAACCCCTGTCTGGTTTTCTGCCTTGGCTAGATGTTAATGAAATTTTTGTTGAAAATAAATTATTTGTAACAAAGTATGTATTTCCAAAATCAATGTTTCTGTGCGGTGAACCTTAAAAAAATTGTCCCAGTTTTCAAATATGTGTGGGTGTTGAACTTTTGTTTAGGCGGGATTGAGTCCTGTGGGTTGCTTGTCTGTTCTATCAAGATAATCAGAAGCATTATTTTGTTATATCCAAAATGAGGGAGGAAAGTTTTAATGGTGTGACCGAAACCGATATAGGCCGCCTACGTATCCTAACAAAGAATCATGTCATAACGTAGTTCGTTACAAATAAAGGAAATTGAGATTTTTCTAAAGAAGGACCGAAGCCGATATGGCCGCCTACGTATCCCGCCATAGAATCAGGTCAAACGTAGGGAATTTGTGATTTTACTAAAAGTGGGACCGAAGCCGATATGGCCGCCTACGTATCCTGCCAAGGGAATCAGGTCAAACGTTGTTCAAATTATTTTATTTTCAACTAGTACACAATCCTATCGAGCTTCACGGAGGACCAGGACAGGGGTACAAGTCCAATTTTATTCTATCTTCCTCCAACGGGAACGTTCCAGATCACATTGCATTTCTGCTTCTTTTCAGCAACGAAAAGACTTTTGAGTCTTTCATGCGGCCTTCTGTATCGTCTTTTTTTTATTCATGCGCAGTGCATGTTTCGACAAATGACTAATTCAGGCGAAACATGCTCTGGCAAAGGAGCATCTCTCTTTCTCTGGAGATTAGTCGATGATTCAATCCTATTTCTTCTTCGGACTGACATAATAGTCCCCTTCAAACTGCTTTCTTCTTCTACTGCAACCATGTTCACATAGGCATTGTCAGGGTTTGGCAATGGGTTATCGTCTATATTAGGGGGAGCTCCTTTCAGTTGGATGACTTCATCTTTGATTAATTCTTCGATTTTGTCTTTGAGGGTATAACAATCTTCAGTGTCGTGTCCAATGACTCCAGAGTGGTATGCACAACATTTAGTCTCATCGTGTCATTTGGAAGTGGGTTTAGGGATATTTTCTGGGATTGGTTGGAGTATTCCTGTCATTCTTAGCCTTTCATAGATTTGGGCTAGAGGTTCGGCCAAAGGCGTATAAATTTTGGTTGACTTCCTTTCGGGATTTATGCGAGGTTTGGGTGCGTCTCGTGGATGAACTCGTAGATGGCGTAGGTATGTAGGCTGGGTGTGATACATAGGGTAAGGTTGATGGCCTTGGGCGTTTTGTCTATAGTAGAAAAGTCGATTTACGGTGTTTTGGTCACGATGGGAGGAAATTTGGTGGTGGGTTAGTAGGCTGACATTTGGTCTGGCCTATGTTCCTGGATTGTCATGATAGGGGACACTCCGTCCGATTGGATTGCTTTACTCGTTGCTTGCATTGCCGCTAAGTTTGTGATTCTCCCTGTTTTGATACACTCTTCTATGAAGTCTCCCATTCTTACAACCTCAGGGAAGTTTCGCCCTATAACACTTATCATTCTCTCGTAATATGTCGCATCTTTCATGAATTGCACAAAGAGAGTAGTCATTTCACTTTCTGTCATCGGGGGTTGAACTTTGGCTGCTTCTGCCCTCCACCTCATGACGTATTCCCTGAATGTCTCTGTGGACTTCTGTTCTAACTTCGTCAAGTAAAATCTATCCAAGACTGTCTCGGTATTAAATCTAAATCTGTCGATGAAGTCTTGTGCCATTGTGCTCCAGCTATGCCATTTTCTTGGATTCTGGATAGTGTACCAGTCAAGTGTCTCGCCTGTCAAGCTTCTTACGAACAATTTCAAGACTATGGCTTGATCTTTTCCTACTCCACCCAATTTGTCACAATATGACCTCAAATGAGCACGAGGGTTTCCCCTTCCGTCAAATAAGTCAAACTTCGACACCTTATAACCTGTAGGTAATTCGACGTCGGGGTACATGCAAAGATCCTCATACTCGAGCCCTTCATGCTCTTTACTCGTCTGCATGATTTTGAGTGCTTCCTTTAGGCGATGTATTTCCTTTGCTATATTTTTACTTGTCTGAATCCTCGCCTGTCTTTCCACTTCCTTATATTGATCAACATCATGGGGAGACAGGTTTGATAGGATGGTAGGCAAGGTTTGGGCTTCTAATGCATGTATCAGTGTCATATATTGCTGAGTCACCTGGTAGTTTTGAACGAGTTGGGTAGTTTGGGTAAGTGGAGCTTGAGGTGTATATGGAGTAGGATCATTTTGTGATTGACTTTGTGGGTTAATAGGATATGTATTATTGAGTTTTTGAAGTCGGTCAATCTCATTCTGCATGGTTGTCATCTGTTGCAATAATTGGGCGAGAAATTCTTCTTGGATGGTAGTGTTTTCTTTTTCTGGATTTACCGTCTCATCTCTTGGAAAAGCGATAAGTCCCAAGTCAGCCTGTTCGTATGACTTCATTTTATTGGGTGATTGTGCCTTTGTGGAGTGGAGGTGTTCAACCATCTCTTAGTCAAATACGAATCAACCTTTGGTTTTGGGGGAAAAAAATAATAAAACCTTCACAATGCAACAAATTGTGTTAGCGTAAGGCATGTAATTACTGCAAGCACATAGATAGCACGTAGCATCACATCAAAAGCGAGTCCTAACATGTATGGGATCTCTCTTATGCCAGAGGTAGGCCTAAACGCCAGATATGCGAGATTATGATAGATTTGTTCAACCCGTCAAACTGTAATGCTTTTATTAGAAATGATGGTGAAATGAACGTGCATTTTCCAATTTTGGCATGTCATGTTTAGGCTTGGATTTGTCTACCATTGTCACGCTACACATAGTATGCTGATTGGTCGTTGGGTTGAGAAACCCATCGACAAATTTGGTGTTTTTCTAATTGTGGCGTCGATATCAAGGACCGACCCACCTAAGGTTTATGCATGCATGACTTAATATAAACGGGTGGTATAGCTCTATCTTAAGTTTTCTAAGATTTGGCTTACTGATGCAAGGTTCCCGAGCGGACTACTCGAGCGAGAAGGCTACGCGACCACCGGTTGAACCGAATTCTCCGCGCAAGATGTCAACTCTCTTAAATTTGGACATTTGAAAGAAATTTGCAGGTGCGCAAAGCACACCTCGCGTGTAGTGTGTGATAGTGTGAATTTTCCAGAGTGGGAGAAGTATGAGCGGAATGTCAGTTAAGGAAAGTGGTAAAAATAGCAGTTAAGCAATTATAAATTAAAGCACATAAAAAGAAAAAATAATGCCAAATAATAACCCTAGGTCTGCTGTAGTCAAGAACCTGTTTATCCCCAGCGGAGTCGTCATTCTGTCGCGCCCTTTTTTTTACCGCGACAACATTTCCTCGGCGAATCCTGCTTAATGTTGTTAGAAAATAAAATGAAATAAAATGCTAAAAAGTGCTAAATGCAAAAGGGGTTCGCGGAGTCGCCACCTAATTAGTTTGGTTGAATTAGGACACCTAAGCGTTAACTAAGTCAAGTCAACACTAACTCCATTTAAATGGTCTGTCAAATTACGTGAGATTCTGGACAAGAGTTATTTATTAATCTAGAGGGAAGGAGTTAGGCATCCTCTAAGATCCGCTAACTTGTGGTTGTCCGTTCAAACCTGGGTTATTATTATATTAAGAAAAATACATGTTTAAAATGGGCTTAGCATGTAAAGTGTCTAAAATGATTTTCATATATGAATGTTAATAAAAGAATTTATGAGAAAATTGATTAGGAATATAATATCCTAGCTACATGATGGTTATGCGAGTGAAGATTATTAAATGATTTAGTATAACTTAGACAATGCATGGCCAGCCTAAAATAATTAATTTAAGGGAAAGCGAATTTCTAGCACTAAATTACTTTCCAATATATTGATTCAAGGTTTAACTATTCTAAGTATTCTACTAATTAGTGTAGCGTTAGACAAATAATTTTCAACAAATAAATGGGCGAAATTAAGAAATTAATAAAGACGACTCGAAGGAGTGGCGATGTCATTTCACCTGCGGTTCTGGAATTTTCCTATGCGAATGCGGCGAAGAACATAGATGCAAGACTTCATTTGGCGAGAGTCATGATGAGTCTCGTAGCGAAACTCTTCATTTGTCTCCGATGCATTTCATGTAAAATAAGAAAAGATAAGGATTAGTATATGCCCAAAATTTATCAAAATAATAAACAAGTATTTGGCACAAGAGTTAGTACATATGATTTACACTCAAGCATGTAAGCCATGATTAAATTACAAAATCAGCAAGTAATAAAGACGAAATGCAGCGTAATGGGTTGAGCCCAGATATGGACAGTGCATGCAGCAAGAAGGAAATATGGCCCTGGGGTGTAAACAATATGCAGAAACCAATCAAGGGTCCAGAAAGCTAGAAATTTCAGATTTTAAGAAAGAAAGTCAGTTGGTACTATATCTATGAAGAGCCCAATTAACAAATAATCTCATTCATGCCTATATAAGTCTATATTTACTCACACAACCATGTAAAGAGTTGATCTACATGATATTCAAAAATACACATGATACATCTGGACGTATATACGGATACACGACTTGTTTCTATTAATAAAGCCAATTTTACTCACCAATTTCGCTTGGACAGACAGGGCATTCTCAACCCAATAATAAAAGTGCATATTCCCAATGACTAAAGAGGATAGCCTCAATATTTCAGAATTTTTAGCATAAAAATCGAAAGACCTCGATCAAATATATCATCTTTAATGAAGACTGGACAGTGGTATGTCAATGACCATCCATTACCAGATTATCAAGTACGATATCAGCAAACAAACATAGTTAATCAATGATTCATTTCAAAGTATACGAGGCTAAACTAGTCAGGATGCATCAAACGAAGGACTTATCAACCAAACAAGTCTCGTACTATTATATTGGAATCACTTTAGCATAGACAACATTCAACTTAATGTTCTTATATCAAACAAACTGACTTGATTCATATACCAAGTATATCCAAGTAAAGCAGTATACGACTAATATTTTAGCATGATCTTGATATGCAATATACCTGGAAATAAAAAATAAGATAACAACTTCTATACTTCTACCAAATTTCAGGTCCAGTAGTATGTGTCGGGGCTGTAAAATTCAGAGGTAATGTACTTCATGTACTAGATTTTGGATCATACTAAAGACATGGGTATTTAGAAATCTAAGATTGAATCACACAACAGTAGTCATCTAGGTACTAGGCAGTCCTCATGAATTCAACAAATAGCAAGATAAGTATTACCTATCTTCCAGGCCTGAGTTAATCCTAACAAATATATGGTGGAATCATAATATCTCGACTATCAACACAAAAATGGATCTAGGACCCTTATACAAAATGTTATACACTTAGCTATACTCATAGAGAAGCCACGATCGAATACGCACATGCTCAAAACAGAATCGGCACCACAAATACTGAAGGCCACAACTAACATATTTATCTGGAATCATAGATTCAAACGATGACTAAATTAAGCCAAATAGATTTGACAAAAACAACACATGGACCCTATCATACAGAGCACACAGTACAAACTAAATAATAGAAAGAGAGCGAGTTTACGGACCTTTTGTGGGTAGCGAACTGAGGCGGCGTTTCGACCGTCGATTCACTCGAAAGGCTTATGCCTATGCGACGAAGAAGAACGAGATTTTTACTCTAAATATGAAGCTTGGATTAATAACAGAGGGTTTAGAGCGTGAAAGCTTTGTGGATTCTGTCTTTGTGCTGCACTGGTTCGCCCTAGAAGATTGATGCCTTTGAAGTTAATAAACACCCGTATATATAGTCCTCTTGTGGGTTCTGATTTTGGTAATATTATGATGATTTTAGACTGATTTTATTGCGATTTGGTTACGATTTCGTACTGATTCGAGGGTTATTTGGTTCTTAAGAAGGGTAGCTTTGATTTGGGGCTGATTTTGGTATCGTTCTTGTTATGGTAATGGTAAGTATGATTTGGGGATGATTTGATTACGATTTTGTTGCTGGTTCTCACCACGATTTCTATGGTAAGTTTGTTATGGGGAGGATTTGATTGTGATTTTTTGGTAAGTTTACATAGATTATTGTGGGGGCGATTTGTTTAGGGAAATTTAGGTGTAGGGCTCGTTTGATTTATTCTTTAGGTTAGTGGATGGAGGATGATGAAGGGACTTTGGGCTTTTGGGTTTTCTGATTTGGAAGCTGGGCCCGCGACTTCGAATTTGGGCTGGACGATGGAGATCTCGTTTGGGCTGGTGAGTTAGAATGGAAACTAAATGGGGTTTAAATTAGTTATTTTGAACATTATTAAAATAACAAAACGCGGATATGATATTTAAGGAGTACTTAATGCTCTAAATAAATGTGACGTCAGTATTAAATTGCTTTATTTACGTATGTATATGTCTATATATGTATATTTTATTATTATTAAATTATTGTGCGGTGTTTAAAAAGTAGTTTAATTTTATCGATAGTCGGAGGGGAGGGACAAAATTGGGTGTCAACAGCGGGAAACCTACCCCGATACATCGATGGCTAATCTCATAGCTCAAATTCGTGACATATAAGTCATACCGAAACAACTTTACCCTTTCACTTAACAAGGTAGAAGTTTCAAGAAAAAACTAAAACTTGGTAAAAGCTAGAAATTCCTGGTCATGTTCAATGAAGTTCACGTACTTTTCCTTGAGATCCATCTGCACAACAATACTATTACCACATTGTGTAGAATACAACCAAAACACTTGATTATGCCTTGATCCAAAATGCATTAAATTTGGATTCCCCCATCCAAAATCTGCTTCTTGCATATGAAATCTACTCAGACTTGAGCATGTAAATTCCTCAATATCATCACTAGTTCCCCATTCTCTTTCTCCATAACTTTTGTTATATAAATTAACCACCAATGCAACCACATCATCTGCTGAAGCTTCACTACAATAGTCAACAGTTTTTTGCACTGTTTCTCTTATCAATATTATGAAATCTTGTAAGTCCATATTGCTCCCTTTAGGTTCATATGCTATAGGAACTTCAATAACAAAATTCCCAAAAGGATTAGCCGCTTCAGGATATTTAAGCTTACCACGTAAACTCAGGGGGAATGACATTACAGAAGGCTTAATTTCCCCTGTTATTGCTTGTGAAGCGCGTAGTTGAGCCCTCCATAAAATCGCTGTTATAATCTCGACTCTTGAGGGCTTAAAGCATAATGCTTCGGAACCGTTACAGTTTGTTAATTTGTCTCTGAGCTTTGATACAGAGATCTCATCCATAACAAATTTTTTCGCCACCAACTTTGATCGTTTCCCTGCGAAAATAGCAGAAGCTTCAAAAATTGTGGTTAGGTCTCTTGGTCCGAAAACGTTAGCCATATCAAAGCTCATGACATTAATTTTTTCAGCTGGAATTCCCAATTTGCACACTTTGGACCACTCGTAAATAAACGTAAAATTTGTCCAACCATCTATTGCAGGGTGTGCAGCGCTCGTAGATAAAGCGATTCCTCCACATTGGAAAATCGCGATTTGCACAAACATAATTGGTGTCACGAACAAATTAGTCACGTCCACATCCTTAATGCCCTGTGGCCAAAATTCCATGGCAAGATCTAAATTGTTGTGTGCTTGTTGGAGGAATTCTTCGTCCATTTGACGATTGACCTTGGCTTTTATTAATTGCACACCTTGATCTTGACAAATAATTGAACAATTTTTTTCATCAAATCTACCAGCAGCTGGATAAACATGAGTTAAAATCCTAGAAAGTGATTCTTCAAGTTGTTGTACCATATAATCAGTGGTGGAAGAGTTGTTATGTGGATAAAATAGAACAAAAGGCATATGTGTTTTGTCAGCTATTTGGTCGAAGAAAGATAATTTGTAATTTTGAATGTGTTTCGGAGTTTGTGAAGATGGTTTTATGAGTTTTTTGGACATGATTTCAACTTGAATCTGGCTAGCCATGTTTGATATGTGGTTAATGGAAGTTAGAATATAGCTGAAGAAGAGTTGATATATGTATTGATCCAGAAGATAAAGTCTTTCTATTTATATTTGAGTGTAATTTGTGTTAGGTGGGGAGTTAGAACGTTACTTACTGTGCGATTGAACCCAATAGTTTTAAGGAAAACGGCTTAAAAAATGACTTGCAACTCGTTAATAGTTTATGTCATTGTCGTTACCAAATACTCATTCATGTCATTTATCATTAACACCGACGTTAATGAAAATGACATGGATGGGTCATTTTGGTAACTGAGATAACATAAATGAGTCAAACTATTGACGATTGACATAAATAAGTCATTTTTAATAGTTCGATGACATATTTGAGTTTTTTCTAATTTTAATTCAAACACTTTATTTGAATTAATATATTCACTAAATACGAATAAATATTAAATTAAGTAATGAGTTACTCACACCTGATATAGCTGTCCTAGAATTTAACACCCATAAAATTCAAACTCTGACTCTACCGCTGAGATATATACACCAATATTATTTACATTGCCAGGTTAATTTTACCAATTATAACAAGTAAGTTCTTATTTTTCAAGATTACAAATCTCAAATTTTATATTTATATTGAGTTTCCACACTCTGACTCTACCGCTGAGATATATACACCAATATTATTTACAGTGCCAGGTTAATTTTACCAATTATAACAAGTAAGTTCTTATTTTTCAAGATTACAAATCTCAAATTTTATATTTATATTGAGTTTCCACTTGTTCTGGTCAATTCTTCAAGGAAATATTATCCCAACACTAAAAAGAACGTGCAAATTTTACAATTAGTGAACAGATTAGAGTAGGTGAGACTTTGAACTTTTTTCCATGTGTAACATGGACTAAATAATAATGACAGCTTAGGGTTGTTGAGATTCGGGTTACCATTTATAGTCCATGGTTACTGTTAGAATATCATTAAAGATATTCGGTCAATATTATTAGTATTAATGTAGGATCAATATATATTTGGTAATAAGTAAAATAGGTAGAATGATTATTGTCATAGTAATTAGGATGATTAGGATGATTATTGTCATATTAATTAGGATGATTATTGTCATATTAATTAGGATGATTATTGCCATATTAATTAGTATGATTAGGATGATTATTGTCATATTATTTAGGATGATTATATATTGATGTATATATTTCACCCTTTATGGAAGAATACATTTGAGAAAAATCTTCCAAACTCTTTCATGGTATCAAGATCATAAGGAAAAATCTATTTTTATCTTATTTTCTATCATATTTTCGACCTACTCCTCCCCTTGGCCGAAAATACTCATCTTCTTCATATATTTTTTCTCTTACACCTCCATTATTGTTCATCCAACCACCTCAAGATGTCTGATTCCAAAACTATTTTTCATCCTGTTCTTGATGTCTCTAACATCAAATCTCACATTCCCATTAAACTAGAGGTGAAAAACGTGCATTATGCATCGTGGGCAGAATTATTCAAAATCTATTGCCGGGCTCATCGAGTTCTTCATCATATTATTCCACCGGCACAAGAAAAGACACTTACAACAGACGCCGACAAGGAATTATGGGATGCCATGGATGCTACTGTTTTAGGTTGGATTTATGCAATAATTTCTACCGATATGTTGCACACTATAATGGAGCCGGATTCCAAAGCAGTGGACGTTTGGAACCGCTTGCGAGATATTTTTTATGATAACCAAAATTCTCGCATGGTTGCTTTGGAACAAGAATTTTCATCAATTGACATGGAGGACTTTCCCAACGCCTCGGCGTATTTTCAACGTCTGAAAATGTTGGCGGATCAACTTGGGAATGTTGGTACTCCTGTCAAGAATAATAGGTTGGTTTTACAACTTGTTCCGGGCCTCACAGAAGCATATAATGGGGTTGCCACCCTTATTCGTCAAAGCAATCCACTTCCGCCCTATCATCAAGCCCGTTCTATGATTATTCTCGAGAAATAAGGATTCGCCAAAAAGGCATCCACCGATAATAATTCTGCTTTATTTATGTCCACCCCTAATGTTGCTACTAATGTTCCTAATATGTCATCACAAAATACCCGGGGGCAATAAAGGACGAAATGAAAATAGAAATGAAAATAAAAATAAAAATGGGAATCGTGGAAATAATAAAAATGGAGGCCACCAAAATTTCGGCGGCGACGGAAATGGCGGCACCACCAACTCCGGCATGAAGCGGCAGCCGCCGATGAGCGATGGGCGATGGCGAGCGGCGGGAGCACCATGGCAGTGGAATTGGGTTGCCATGCGATCTAGCCAGGCGGGCGTGCAACAAAATAGGCCCAACGATGGCGATGGCGGCAAAGCAGGCCCAGCGGTGGCGATGGCGGCCCGATTTTCAACTCGCTGGCGGGCAAGCGGTGGGCGGTCGGAGCCCATTTCGCGGACGACCACGAGCGACAACGATTTTGGGCCTCGCGAACGATGGCGGGAGGCCCGTTCAAAGAATGATCCAACCCACAGATATTGAGAATGTCATGCACACCCTCGGACTCAATTCACCGGATTCAATTTGGTATATGGACTCCTGAGCAACGTCTCATATGACGTCATCCCAAGGTACGCTCTCACCCTATTTTAATTTGAGCAAACAAAATGGTATAATTATCGGAAATGGCCATTCAATTCCAATACAAGGATATAGATCTAGCAAATTGACACCACCAAACCCACCACTAGTTTTAAAGAATGTTCCTCATGCCCCCGAATTAATAAAAAAATTGGTCTCTGTTAGAAAGTTTACTACTGATAATTGGGTATATGTTCGTTTTGACCCGTTTGATTTTTCCGTACATGACTTTCTGGAAAGTTCCTCATGAGATGTGATAGCAAGGGGAGCTCTATCCAATAAGTTTACCAAATCCACAGCCTAAAGTTTCTTCCACTTTTGCAGCCTTGGCACCATCATTATGGCATGAACGTCTTGGGCACCCGGGGAGGCTGTTTTGGCCTCTCTTAAACAAAATAATTTTATTTCTTGTACTCAAAATCGGACTTTAAATAAGTGTCATGCTTGTGTTCTTGGTAAACATGTTAAATTGTCATTTATCTCTTCTACTTCATGCACCACTATGCCATTTGACATTTTACATTGTGATCTTTGGACATCACCTGTTTTGAGTTCTACGAGACATATGTAGTATTTACTTTTTCTTGATGATTACTCTAATTATGTGTGGACATTCCCCTTGTCGGAAAAATCACAAGTGTTTTCCACCTTTCTTAACCTTAGAGCATTCATCCGAACTCAGTTTGAACGGTAGATTAAAAGTATTCAATGTAACAATGGGAGGGAATTTGACAATATTCAATTTTGGGATTTTTTTCAAAACCAATGGTTTAAATTTTCGTTTATCCTGTCCTCACACCTCTTCACAGAATGGGAAAGCGGAACGCACAATTAGATCCCTAAACAATATTGTTAGAACATCTCTTGCACATGCATCCATACCCCCCAATTTTTGACATCATGCACTTCAAATGACTACCTACATGTTTAATATCCTTCCTCATAAAAACATGTCTTATCAAGCTCCACTAAAAATGCTTTACTTACGAGAGCCCTCATATAATCATTTAAGAGTGTTTGGTTTTCTTTGCTACCATCTATTTCCATCCATCCCAATCATAAAACTCCAACCCCGGTCTACTCCATGTGTCTTCTTGGAATATCCTACAAATCACTGTGATTATATGTGTTATGACATCTCTTCCAAATGAATGATTATATGTCGTCATGTAATTTTTGATGAAACACAATTTCCTTTTGCCAAGATACATGACACCAGGACTCATACTTATGATTTTTTGTATGATGATAGGCTACTGATCAGTGTATTTTATATACACTTTTTGAGTCATTTTTAGTGAGTCTTTTGTCCCTTTTTGTACAAATACGTATCGTATTAGGATATATTTTCTTTCTTTTGAGTCAAATTGGTTAAAATGACTCTTTGGCGGAAAAGAGCGAAAATAGGGCAAAAATGGAGGTTCCAGAGCTTAAAATGCGAGAAAGTGGCGAACAGCGAGACACAGTTGCGTGACTGGCGCTCCAGCCAATGAGAACGAGCGCCGGCGCCCAACATCGAAGAGCTTCAAAGTTCCAGCGCGCGGCTACGACGGCGAGTGCGGCGCGGCTAATCTCGAGCGGCCAGAACTTGGCGCGCGCTACGCAGAAAAATCAGGTTTTAGACGATTTTATGGGCCATGCCTGAAGGAAAACCTTAAGGGAGGTTTGGAGGCTATAAAAAGAGAACCCTAGGCAGTTTTAAAGGGTTCCCTTTCTTGCACAAACACAACACATCTTGGAGTTCAAGATTGGAGACCATTCTATTGTAATTTTCTTTCTTTCTTTTACTTTATTTCAGTTTTTATGTTGGATATTGAATTAGTTCTTGTCATGTCAATGACTAGGAACTAATTCAATTATAGGGCTTTCCATGTCAATTCAGTTGAACCTTATTTTATGAATTAATGCATGCTTATGGTTGTTCTTCTTATTGTTGAGATTTATCCAATAATTGTTTTGAATGCTTGGTAATTACTTGATCATAAATTATCATTATTTATATGATTTCTAATCAAACTTCGAAAGGAGGAGGTTGTGACTATGCTGTAGTTGGGTAATCATAGGTCGAATTGGGGATGAAAATACCTCAATTACTTGTGTAGCGTTAACATGAGTTTTTGTTCTTAATCCTCCTATAGAGTCATCCTTATCACCGAAAGTTAGAAAGGAGCGCAACTGGGGTTGAATGTTTATATAGCCTTAACGGGAGTATAAAACGGATTAGTAAACCTGCTATCTCCAAAAGAAGAACCATAATTGAGTGCATTAATGAGTAATATAAGTGGATAGTTGAGGAGACTTGGAAGCCCTATTTCCATCACTACTGAAGTAAACACATAGTTTAATTAGCTTTCATAATTAGAATCATAATCAACAACTCAAATATTGGTTACCAAATAGATAACAAAGAATAGAAGTTGGTAATTGAACACTAATCCCTGAGGACGATAACTCGGTCTTCAAAGACTATATTACTTGAGTCGACAACGTGCACTTGCGTTAAAGTGTGTGCATTAAATCGCGCATCAAGTTTTTGGCGCCGTTGCCGGGGATTAGGCATAGTTTAATATCAATTTTATCTATTCTTAATTTATAATTTGGTTTTTATTATTTTTTTATTGTTGTTATTTTCATTTATTTTTGTGAAAATCAGTGTGCCGTGATCTGCTTGTTTGTTTTTGATCTGTTTCAGGCGTTCAGTTTATGCGAAGGAGAAGAGGAGCAGACACTCTTGTTCCCTTCAATCCAGAGATTGAGAAAATTTGTAAACAGAACAGAAGGAACCAGCGAATTTCAGCCTTAATAGAGATGGATGGCGTCCAAAACAACAATGTGCTGAGAGAGGGGTTAGGTGAAAATCAATCCAACCAAGGAATGCCTCGGCGAATGCCTATGGATGTAGAGGAAAAAGTTCAGGTCCAAGCGGAGAGATGCTTGGGCGATTACGTGCTGCCGAGGGTGAACGGAGCACAAACGTGTATTAGGCTCCCTGCAATAGGAGCAAACAACTTTGAGATAAAACCGACAATTCTAAGCATGGTGCAGAACACAGTGCAGTTTGGAGGGTTGCCATCAGAGGATCCACATATGCATATAGCTAATTTCTTGGAGCTATGTGCAACATTCAGATATAATGGCGTTCACGATGTGTTGTCAGATTGAGGCTCTTTCCCTTCTCACTCAGGGATAGAGCAAAAGTATGGTTGAATTCCTTGCCCGCTGATTCAATTTTTACATGGCAAGAATTGGCACAGAAATTTCTAGCAAAGTTCTTCCCACCATGCAAAGCAGCAAAATTGAGAGGGGAGTTGAATAATTTCTATCAAGTAGATGGAGAGTCATTATACGAAGCTTGGGAAAGATTCAAGGACTTGCAGAGAAAGTGCCCACACCACAGTATTGAGTTGTGGAACTTGGTCCACATCTTCTATAATGGGCTGAGTGGAACAACCAGAACAATTATCGATGCAGCAGTAGGTGGCACCTTTATGAGGAAAACAGCTCACGACTTATTAGAAGACATGGCCACCAATAACCGTGTCACAGAAGATAGACAAATAAGTGGTAGGAGAACAATGAGAGTTCATGAGATAGATGCCATCACTGCCCTGAATGTCCAAGTTGCCCTGTTGACCAAGCAGCTGCAACAATATACAATATCCGTAAATGCAGTGCAAATGCCAAAGAGCTGTGAAATGTGTGGTGGTCCACATACATTCGATAGATGTCATTCAACTGATCCTAATAATATGCCAATCGAGCAAGCAGAGTGCCAAGTTGTAGGTAACTATCAAAGGCCCCAGAACAACCCATACTCCAACACATACAATTTAGGGTGGAGGAATCACCCAAATTTCTCATGGAGAGGAGAGCAGGGGCAACAAAATCAGTATAGAGGCCAGTACCAAAACGAGCAGCACCAAAATCAGCAGCCATTTACTCAGGCCCCACCTTCTCAACAATTCAATACACCTGTTCAGCCAGAAAAGCCAGACGAGCTGAAAGCAGCTTTGTTGACACTCACCAACTCCCAGACCCAGTTCATGGCAGAAACTAGATCTTCGTTCAGGAACTTGGAAACACAAGTGGGTCAACTAGCAAAGTTATCGAACAACAGGCCACAGGGTACACTGCCAAGCAACACAGAGATGAACCCTAAAGAACAATGTCAGGCAGTACAACTGAGGAGCGGAAAGCAGTTGGAACAGTGTATACCTCCGCCTATAGTTGAACAAAGGGTGGAAATAGAGAAAGAGAAGGTGGTTGAAGCTCGCCCAGTGTCAGAGAAAGCTCCAGAGAAGGAGTATACTGAAAAGATTTCTGTTATACCCCGTAGTTCTGGCCATGCGTATGAGAGCGTGCGAAAGGAGTAAGACTTAAAAAATTTTGAAAGATAAGTTGACGGATTGTTTCGGACGGGTTTTAGTCAACTTTGAGGCGGGTTATGACCCGGTACATTGAGAGTTCCTAAGTATTTCAAAGGCCTAGTGCGTAGTTTGTTGAGTCTAGTTTCCAACGCAACCGACCGTTCGTCGATAGAACATCGGAGTAGGAAGTTATGAGAGTTACAAGTTCAGTGCGCAGACGGACAGAAATGTGTTTCGGGCAGGAGCCACAGGGCCGCGGCGCCGGATATTCTGAGGGGTCGTTGAAGTTGCAGCGCCGCGGCGCCGGGAAGCAGGGCCGCGACACCGGAAGTCCTGAGAGTCGGCAGAAGTTTCAGCGCCGCGGCGCCGAGGCGGGTTTTGCGAAGCTGAGTGGGAAATTCTGCACTGTTTTGTTTTAAAAGAGGTCATGGGTGGGTGACAAGTGTCCCCCCCATCTGATTTTTGCATGTCCCTTATATTGACCAAGTCTTGAAGACTTGGTCATCTTTCAAAGTCTTCCTCTCTCTAAGCTAAAGCTTTCACTTCTCTCTAGAATTCCAAGAGGAATTCAAAGCCTAAGGAAAATCTGAAAAGTTAGGACAAGAAGGAAGCTTGTGGCTAGCTTGTAGGAGTTATTGTGGTGGTATTCTTGGAAAGGAGGCTAGCAAAGTGTTGGAATAATTTTGGTTAAAGCTCTAAGGTAACAATTCTTCTCTTGTAGCTAGTTACATATGTTGCATGTGAAGAAGAAGGGATTTGTAGTAGTAAATAATGCTCTTAGATTCATTGCATGTGAGAAATGTGGTTTGGATATGAAAGGATTGATTAAAAAGGTTATGTGAGCATGTTGTAGCCTAAGTACTACTTTAAAATTGTTAAGTAAATTGTTGTACCTTATGGGGCAGAATTTTACACACCCAAGTTTAGGTGTGTAATCCCCTTTGAAATGTTTGGATTGTTGGGCCTAAGATGTGGCGTTTGGATGTTGAATTCGGCCTTCAAAAATGTGGCAAAGTATGTAGAAACAAAGGAAATGCTGCCCAATTTTCCATAGAAATTAGTAACTTTGAACTTGGATTATTCTACATTGAAATTAGAGGTTAATAAACGTATCATGGTTATTTTAGGTTGTCATATTACTTGCGGTAGTTTGGGCTTAGCAAGTGGATTGACCGAAGAGGTATGTGGAGCTTTCCTATCTCTTGAGCATGAGTAGTTGTATCTATGTAGTACGGTAGACGTACAAGATTTGGTATTCTTACTTGTTTTAAGTATATAAAGACTTGTTTCGTCTTAAAAAGTATAAGTCCCCGGGTTATGGGAAAAGTATAATTTTTACTAAAGTATAGGGTCAATATAACAACTTTATGGGAAGTTGGTTTGTTAGCTTTATGAAAGGATAATAAGAAGAGATTTACCCTAAGTAAGATAAGTAAGGACAAGTGACTTGATTTATGAAAGACAAATTAATTTTAAGGCATCAATTGCCCAAAAGTTTTATATGAAAAAGAGTCATTTTTAAAGGATATAAGTATGTGGTACTTTGGGTTAAATTCCCGGATTTGCTTTTATTAAATATGTTAGTGCCTTGAGTAAACTAAAATGAGAGGGTATATGAACAAGACTAATAAGAAGTATGAGCTTTCGTAACTTATATATATGATTATGATATGATGACCGATTGAGTTAGGGTAAGAGTATAAATGAGGGGCAAGCCCCAAGATCGTTATACCACCTTCTCCAGGGTAAGAGTATGAATGAGGGGCAAGCCCCAAGATCGTCATACCACCTTCTTCAGGGTAAGAGTATAAATGAGGGGTAAACCCCCAAGATCGTTATACCACCTGCTTCAGGGTAAGAGTATAAATGAGGGGTAAATCCCCAAGATCGTTATACCACCTGTTCCGTGGATTTGCTACCCACGATGCGAGGAATACCTCATGCGAGTCCTTATGGGCTCATGCGGGTGAAATAGTCCCATGCGGTGCAGACTATCACGAGAATACCTCATGCGGGTCCACAGGACCTATGCGGGTGAAATAGTCCCAGGAGTAGGATTATTTATTGATACTACAGGCGAGGGACCCTGTTTTGATCACAAGCCTCCTATTTTATGCAGTAAAGTATACACTTGTTACTCTCATTGTTAGTAAGGCACAGTGTACTGTATTTTGATTTTCTTCCATGACTCCAGCTAATTTTTCAGACTTATGGCATTATTGTTACAGTATCTTCCAGTTTTACATACTTGGTACATATTGTGTACTGACCCCCTTCCTCGGGGGTTGCGTTCATGCCGCAGGTAAGGGTAAGCAGGTAGTGGATCCTCGTTCTTAGGATCACCGTTAGGTGTCGAAGCTCCATTCCTCCGGAAGCTTGTTTTGTTAGTGCAGTTTTCCACGATGTTATAGGCATTGTGTATATTGAGGTATGGCGGGGCCTGTCCATTGTTATCCTATCGAAGTGCGTGGTCACGTATGTGTTTTGGGCATGTAAGAGCAAGTTGTCTTGCTATACTTTTGATTAAGTATGTTTTTATGGAAAGCGACCTTATCGGTGGCGATGATGTTACCTTTTATAAGTTATGTGTTATGTATGTTCATTTGCTATTCTCGATGTACACACCGCGGGGTACCGGTGAAGTACGATCGCGGCCGAGGGTGGTCGTGACAAAAGTGGTATCGAGCGATTAGTCCTCGGAAAGTGTCTACTGACCGTATCTAGTAGAGTCTTGATTATCGGTGTGTTGTGCACCACATCTATAATCTGGAGGCTGCAGGATATTTAGGATTGGTTTCCATTCTTTCACTCTAAGATCGTGCAATAGAGGTGTGTTATAGGTTGAACCTCCTCTGATGTTTTCCTTATGTATCGATTATGCCTCGCGCAAGCAACGCGGCCCGGAAGGGCAAAGCGGTGAGGTCTTGCTAGTGGGGCGAGGAGTCACGAGGCGAGCCGATCTTTACCGAGAGATGATGTTTGGCGGCGAGTTCCACGGCGTCGCCCGGCCTCAGCGAGTTCGAGGCGTGAGCGGCTACGAGACCGCGATGCGAGCCTCGATCCCACGATCGGTGAGTATAGAGATTACGAACAGATCCACTTATTGACCAAAGATAGTGGCGGCGGCAGCGAGCGAGCGACCAACCCTAGAGCCGACAGTTTACGGATTCGGGATTTCCTAGGTTGTCATCCACCCGAGTTCTATGGTTTGAGATTCGAGGAGGATCCGCAGGAGTTTGTGCGGCAGTTACAGCGGACCATGCAAGTGCTTTGGGCCTCGGAGACCGAGTCCGTTATACTAGCTTCTTACCGGTTACGCGATATTGCGCTAAACTGGTTTGAGTCATGGGTATTGTCGAGGGGTGAGGATGCTCTTCCAGCTGTTTGGGAGGAGTTCACATAGGCTTTCCTGGATCACTTCTTGCCCCCTGAGATGAGGAAAGCCCGCGTAGATAGATTTTTGACCTTGAGGCAGGACGGGAGGACTGTCAGAGAGTACAACCTGGAGTTTGACTCCTTGGCCAGGTATGCGCACACCATTGTACGGCATGGCGAGCATGTGGTTCATCGATATGTGATGGGGTTAGACCGTCGTATGATTCTGCATCGAGGTGGCTCTTGACCGAGGATGGATATTGCCGGAGATGCAGCGTATGCGAGGGATTGAGGACAAAGAGAGGCAGGATCAGCTAGATTTAGACCATCCCAAGAGGGCCAGGACAGCAGGGTCTCAGGGTAGTTTTCGAGGCGGGCAACCTTAGCAGCAGACTAGGTCCACTTTTCAGCTAGCACAGAGTGCTCCTTCTCGATTTTACGCGGGAGGACCGTCGGGTCATTCGTGGGGCGGTCGTGGCTCCGTGACTTGGGGTTTCTGAGGCGAGGATCGCCGCAATCGAGACCACCCACATCTCGGTGCGTTCGATGCGGTAGGTCTCATCCGGGCGAGTGTCGTATGGGTTCGGGAGCTTGTTACTCTTGTGGCCAGCAGGGCCATGTGAAGAGGGATTGTCCGTCCTTAGGCGGCGGGAGTATTATGGTTCAGCCGACGGGGTCAGTTGCTGGATCTTCGTCTTCGGTGGTCAGACGCTGATCGGTGTATTTTATATACACTTTTTGAGTCATTTTTAGTTAGTATTTTACTCATTTTATTTATGTTTAGTACAGTATTAGGGTCGTTTTCCTTTCTTTTGTGTCACAGCGGTCAAAAATGGAGAAATGACGAAAAGGAGATGAAATGAGCATAAAAGAGATGAAATTGCACACAAAAGGGCCAAGAATTGAAGTCTAAGAAGTTCCGGGAATTATAGAGAAAATCAGACGAAGTCCGGACGAGAAAAGACGACGAAACGGAAATTCGCCAGAAAAATGTCACCAGCCATGGCTGAAAGCAGCCGCGCGCCCAAAGTCTTGAAAGTCCCAAGAGTTCTTTGAATTTCGGCGCCCGCTGATCTATGAGCGCGCCGACGCGGGAATTGTGAAGTGCTGGGCCGAATTTGACATGTTTCAGAATCCTAAAGGGATAACTTTTCCTTCAAAAAAGGATAATTTTTCATACCTAAAGAAAAACCTTTTCCTACCTAAAAACCCTTACCTAAAAGGATTCTAATAACTTTTCCTTTCCTACATAAATCCTTAACCCTTCACCTAAAGGATTCTTTGGCTATAAATACTCTACATCATTAGAAGAATTATTCATTCTCCATTCTACCATTCACCATTCTACATCCATCTTGTAAATATTCCACAACACAACCCTTGGATGCTTGGCTTGGAGTCTCGTTCTTAGTAATTTTCTTTTCTTTCTTTTACTTTATTTCAGTTTTGATGTTGAATATTGAATTAGTTCTTGTCATATTTATGGCTAGGAACTAATTCTCTTATAGGGCTTTCTATGTTGAATTTCTTGAACCTTATGTTATAAATTAATGCATGCTTATGGTTATTATTCTTATTGAGAGATCTATCCAATAATTGAGTTGAATTCTTGGTAGCTAATTGACAACTAGTTATCACTATATGATTTCTAATCAGATTCTGAAAAGGAGGGATTGTGAATATGCTGTAAGTTGGGTAGACGGTCTTGAATTGGGGATGAAAATACCTCAATTAGATTTGTAGCGTTGATGAGAGGCTTAACAACCCTAATTTTGCGCATTGTGCGTGGCCAACTAGGTTTTTGTGCTTAATCCTCCTATGAGTTACCCTTATCGTGAAAGTTAGGTAAGGAACAATCTGGGGTTGAGTGTTTATATAACCCTAACGGGAGTATAAAACGATTTCAGAACTGCTTTCTCCAAAGAAGAACACCATAAGTAATGCATTAACAAGTAACATGCGGATAGTAAGGATACATAGAAGCCCTATTCTCATCACATCTGAAGTAATTCTTTACATTTAAATAGCTTTTGAAATTCTTAGTTATAAACAACCAATCAAATATTAATTCACCAAATAGATACTATAAAATAGATAACTGATACTTGGACCCTAATCCTAGAGGACGATATTCGGTCTTATCCAAGACTATACTACTTGATACGATAACGTGCACTTGCGTTTAAAAAGTGTGTGCATATTACGCGCATCAAGTTTTTGGCGCCGTTGCCGGGGATTAGGCAATAGTTCAATATCAAATTATCTATTTTTAATTTCTAATTTGGTTTTAATTTTTTTATTTTTACGTTTTTCGTTATTAAAAAAAAAAAAAAAAAAAAAAAATCGAGGTGCCGTGATTCGTTGTTGGTTTTGATTTATCTCGTGATCCTTAAGACATGAATTTCTCATCAATATGATCGAGCTCAACCATGAGGAAGAGAGGGAGGAATTACGAGAAACTCTACTCAGTCTCACGAGGTCCCAAACTCGGTTCATGGACGAAATGAGGTTGGGTATAAAGAAGTTGGAAACGCAAATAGCAGAACTCGCGATCATATTCAACAACGAACAGCAAATTGAGGAGCCTGAATCACACCCAACTATTGAGGAATGCGCGAGGCGGTTGGTGTAGAGAAGGAGAAGAGTGCAGAGATCCAATTATTCACCTTCGATTCCTTGGAAAATCTTTTTCTTGTACCTATTGCGGAAGAAACACCAACAAATCAAAGTTGACTCCCAAACAGGAAGTCAAAACCATCAAGGGCACCCTGAGTTGAAAGATGTAGGAATCTCACCGATCCCTACATTAGAGAACCTAAAACAAGCATGCCTTGTATACTTGGGGATAATCGTATATTTGAGGCCCTTGTTTGAAGCAATTGTTGTAGTTGAAGTGAGACACGCAACAATAACTCTGCGGATTACAAGCGATTCGCAGAAGGATCCAATGGGCACTCGGAAAGGTTAATTGCGTCCGGCTAAAAGACGTTAAAGACAGCGCTTGTTGGGAGGCAACCCAATGTTTTTAATTATGTTATTTTAATTTCTGTCTTTATTTTATGTTATTTTGCTTAGAACAGTCTCACGGTCTTGGGTTCTTGTTTTGTGTTGTTGGATGACAGTGGTGAAAGCTAAACCGAGGAAAAAGGAGCAAAAAAAAAAAAGAGGAAAAAAGCGATCGTCAGCGCGCGGCTGAGAATCGAGGCATGCGGAACTCCAGAGGGCCACAGTACTAGCAGCGCCCATGGCTGAATCTCGAGGCAGCGCCGAACTTCAGAGAGCCATATTTCCGTGCAAATTCCAGAATTTTTCATCCTAGACCTCGTTATGACATTGTGTTGTGTCGATAAGTTGTCCTTTTCTTTTATTTTCTTTGAGTCTTGCACACATTGGGGACAATGTGTGATTTAAGTTTGGGGGTGTTTTATTTGTGTCTTGTTATGTTTCAATTAAGTCTTTGTTTTTTATTGTTTTGTGTTTATTTTTGAGTCACAAATTATTATTATTATTTTTTTTTTTTTTTTTTCATAATTGACTGTCAAAGATCATGTATGCTGTAGTTGCTAGAAACACCTAGTGAAGGAAGGTGGAATAATGTAATAGAATTAGAAGCAACTATCTAAACACCTAGGTTAGATATGCCAAAAACTCACAAAAATCTGTCTATTTGGAGTTTCTTGCTTAAAATTGTGCATGCTAAATTATGAAAACCTATGTGTTATGATTGCTTGCTATTTGAGGCGAAATAGTTAGGATATGCATGTTAGGGAGATGACTCAGGCATTTCTTTGATAGTCAATTTTTACCACTCTTTTCTACCCCGAACTTTAAAAGTATCCCTAGTCACCCCATTGAGCCTAAAAATTGAAACTTCTTCTTTGACACCCTATATTCCCACAGATTGTGCCATAAGTAAAAATGTGAAGTAGTGGAATCAATTGTGTTAAAAAAGAGACAAAAAGAGTGAATGAGTTTGTTGCACCCCAATAAAAAAGTAATAAGAAAGAGGCAAAAGCCTAAGTTTGGGGGTGCTTGTTATTATAATACTCTTCATTCTTCCAAAACAAAGAGGAAAAGATAGAATTGAAGTGAAGAAAAGAACAAAAAGAAAAGGGAAATACTGAAAAGCTAAAGAGCTTATGGTACACAAAAATGAGCCTAAATGCCTATTTTTACCAACCCCTACCTAAGCCTACATTACAACCCTTAAAGTCCTGAAGATCTCTTTTATGCATATTCAGGATTAGTGGAGAATAGCAAGTAAGCATGCCATAGGATTTTTGAATTTATATGCATGATTTAGTATATTGACTTCCATTAAAGCATGATAAATATGAGTTTGCGAAATATCTAGCTCAATGTGTTTAGTGTGCTGAAAATTTTCATGTTACATGTTCCTGCATATTATTCTGCTAACCTTCATGTTTTTCTAGATAACACTAAATGCAGCAAAAGTGATCAATGCCAGTGAGTCTTTTATTTTTCGTTTTTTGAGTCTTTTATTTCTTTCTTTCTATCTTTGCTCGAGGGCGAGCAAAGGTTAAGTTTGGGGGTATTTGATCGGTGTATTTTATATACACTTTTTGAGTCATTTTTAGTTAGTATTTTACTCATTTTATTTATGTTTAGTACAGTATTAGGGTCGTTTTCCTTTCTTTTGTGTCACAGCGGTCAAAAATGGAGAAATGACGAAAAGGAGATGAAATGAGCATAAAAGAGATGAAATTGCACACAAAAGGGCCAAGAAATGAAGTCTAAGTTAGGAATTATAGAAAATCGAGCGAATCCGGACGAAAAAAGGCATTAAGCGAAATTCGCGAGAAAAATGTCACCGCGCCTTGTACAAAGCAACCATGGCGCCCAAAGTCTTGAAAGTCCCGAAGAGTTGCTGAATTTGTAGCGCCTTGGCTGATCTGCATGGCGCGAGGAATTGTGATGTCTTTGGGCGAATTTGACATGTTTCAGAATCCTAAAGGGATAACTTTTCCTTCAAAAAAGGATAATTTTTCATACCTAAAGAAAAACCTTTTCCTACCTAAAAACCCTTACCTAAAAAGATTCTAATAACTTTTCCTTTCCTACATAAATCCTTAACCCTTCACCTAAAGGATTCTTTGGCTATAAATACTCTACATCATTAGAAGAATTTTTCATTCTCCATTCTACCATTCACCATTCTAGATCCATCCTTCCACCAATCCATCTTGTAAATATTCCACAACACAACCCTTGGATGCTTGGCTTGGAGTCTCGTTCTTAGTAATTTTCTTTTCTTTCTTTTACTTTATTTCAGTTTTGATGTTGAATATTGAATTAGTTCTTGTCATATTTATGGCTAGGAACTAATTCTCTTATAGGGCTTTCTATGTTGAATTTCTTGAACCTTATGTTATAAATTAATGCATGCTTATGGTTATTATTCTTATTGAGAGATCTATCCAATAATTGAGTTGAATTCTTGGTAGCTAATTGACAACTAGTTATCACTATATGATTTCTAATCAGATTCTGAAAAGGAGGGATTGTGAATATCTTTGTAAGTTGGGTGACGGTCTTGAATTGGGGATGAAAATACCTCAATTAGATTTGTAGCGTTGATGAGAGGCTTAACAACCCTAATTTTGCGCATTGTGCGTGTGACGGTCAACTAGGTTTTGTGCTTAATCCTCCTATAGAGTTACCCTTATCGTGAAAGTTAGGTAAGGAACAATCTGGGGTTGAGTGTTTATATAACCTAACGGGAGTATAAAGCGATTTAGTAAACTGCTTTCTCGAAGAAGAACACCATAAGTAATGCATTAACAAGTAACATAAGCGGATAGTAAGGATACATAGAAGCCCTATTCTCATCACATCTGAAGTAATTCTTTACATTTAAATAGCTTTTGAAATTCTTAGTTATAAACAACCAATCAAATATTAATTCACCAAATAGATACTATAAAATAGATAACTGATACTTGGACCCTAATCCTAGAGGACGATATTCGGTCTTATCCAAGACTATACTACTTGATACGATAACGTGCACTTGCGTTTAAAAAGTGTGTGCATATTACGCGCATCAGACGCCCCGGAGGGTAGGGTGTTCACGGGCCAGCAGACCACGGAAGAGGTCGTGGTAGGGGTCCCAGTTCTAGCGGTCCTCAGAACCGCATCTATGCTATGTCCAGCCGTCAGGACCAGGAGGCGTCACCAGATGTCGTCACAGGTACATTGTTGGTTTCTTGCTGTGATGTATATGCTTTGATAGATCCAGGTTCTACCTTGTCCTATATATCTCCCCATATTGCTGATAGAATAGGGATAGAGCCCGAGTCCATAAGACCTTTTGAGGTGGCTACGCCGATGAGTGATTCGGTGGTAGCGGCGGATATATAGAGCTTGCCCGATGATGTAGGCGATCGTCGGACTATAAGCGACTTGATAGAGTTGGATATTACGGACTTTGATGTGATTATGGGTATGGATTGGCTGGCGTCTTGCTATGCCAATGTGGTATGAGAGAGATTAGTTCGATTCGGTTTCTGGTGGCGGTTATCGAGTGGAAGGGAATACGGCGTTGCAGGGTAAGTTATTTCTTACCTCAAGGCTAGGAAGATGGTGCGAAATGGTATATCTACCATATGGTTGGGTATTAAATCGAGGTGAGATACTGGGACCCTCGATCATTCGGTCGTTAGAGAGTTTCGGGCGTGTTCCCGGATGAGCTTAGGGTATCCCTCACGAGAGAAATTGAGTTTGCATTGATTTGGCGCGGACACTCGGCCGATATCTATTCCACCATACGAGGATGGCTTTGCCGAGTTGAAGGAATTGAAGGACGGTGAAGGACTTCTTTGGAAAAGGCTTTATCGGGCCAAGTGTTTCTCCACAGGGAGCGCCGGTGTTATTTGTAAGAAGAAGGATGAGGCAGCTGCGTATGTGTATTGATTCTGAGCGGTTGAACAAGGTAACTATCAAACGAATATCCCTCCCGAGATTGACGATTTGTTTGACGATTCTGCGAGTGCGAGGTGTTTTCAAGATAGACTGCGATGCAGTTATCATCAGTGCGAGTTAGAGAGGCGGATATCTCGAAGCGCATTCGGGACCGGTATCGGCACTATGAGTTCATCGAGATGTCTTTAGGGTTGACAAGCGCCCGTGATATTCATGGATTTGATGAGCGAGTGTTCAAGCCATTCTTGGATATGTTCGTTATAGTATTCATTGATGATATCTGGTTTATTAGCGCGCGGCGAGCATCTGAACCATTTGAGGACGGTATTGGGATTCCTCCGAGACCGACAATTGTATGCCAAGTTCTCAAAATGCGAGTTTTGGTTGACTTCAGTGGCTTTCTTAGGGCATGTTATCGGGGCCGATGGTATTCGTGATGATACAGCGAAGATTGAGGCAGTCAAGACTTGGCCTAGACCCACTACACCGACGGAGGTGCGCAACTTTTTGGGCCTTGCGTGTTATTATCGGAGGTTTGTGGAGAAGTTTGCTTCCATATCAGCACCTTTGACTAAGCTGACTCAAAAAACAGTTATGTTCCGGTGGACGGATACTTGCGAGGAAAGTTTCCAGTTGCTAAAGGAGAAATTGACGACCGCCCCAGTTCTTACTCTTCCAGAGGGTTTAGATGGATATGTGGTTTATTGTGACGCGTCAGGTGTCGGGCTTGGGTGCGTGCTGATGTAGCACGACAAGGTTATATCTTACGCATCTCGACAGCTTAGTAAGCATGAGAAGAACTATCTCACACATGACTTGGAGTTGGCAGCAATGATTCATGCCTTGAAGATCTGGAGACATTATTTATATGGAGTTCATGTGGATATTTACACAGACCACAGAGTCTCGGTATATCTTCGGAGGAGGGCTGAACTTGCGGCGAGGCGGTGGTTGGAGGCTGCCAAGGATTACGATGTTGATATTCTATACCACCGGGGAAGGCGATGTAGTTGCGGATGCCCTTAGTCGCGGATCGATGGGTAGCACATCGATGTACAAGCAGAGAAAAGAGATATGGTCCGAGAGTTACATCAGCTAGCGAGCCTTGGGGTTCGTTTGGTTGATTCTGATAGTGACGTAATTCGGGTTCGAGAGGTTGCCGAGTCTTCCATCGTCGAGGAGGTGAAGTGGCGACAGTATGAGGATCCTATTTTGGTGCAGTGCAGAGATGCGACTCTCGGAAGGAGAAGAGTCTATTTGAGGTAGCGCGATGGGGTGCTAAGATTTGAGGCGGTTGTGTGTTCCCGATGTAGCGAGACTTCATCGCGATTGCGGGGAGGCACACAGTGCTCGTTATTCTATTCATCCGGGTTCGACTAAGATGTATCATGACCTCAGATGCGTGTATTGGTGGGATGGCCTTAAGCGGGACGTTGCGAAGTTAAGTACGCCGCGGTGTCGGTAGTGAAGGTTGAGCACGAAGCCGGTGGTCATTGCGGCTATTGATATTCCGACATGGAAATGGGAGGTGGTAAATATGGATTTTATTACAGGGTTACCTTCCGCTCAGAGGAAGCATGATTCCATTTGGGTTATCGTCGACAGGCTGACGAAATCAGCCCATTTTCTTCTATGGGAGGGTGACAAGTGTCCCCCCCCCCCTTCTGATTTTCTTGCATGCCTTATATTGACCAAGTCTTGAAGAATTGGTCATCTTTCAATCTCTCTCTCTCTAAATTAGCTCTCACTTCTCTCTAAAATTCCAAGAGGAATTCAAGCCTAAGGAAAAATCTGAAAAGTTAAGAACAAGAAGGAAGCTTGTGGCTAGCTTGTTGGTGTTATTGTGGTGGTGTTCTTGGAAAGGAGGCTAACAAAGTTGTTGGAATAAGTTTGGCTAAGGCTTAAGGTAACATTTCTTCCCTTGTGGGTTAGTTATTAATGTTGCATGTGAAGAAGAAGGGATGTGTAGTAGTAAATAATGCACTTAGAATCCTTGCATGTAAGAAATGTGGTTTGGATATGAAAGAATTGGCTAAAAAGATATTATGAGCATGTTGTAGCCTAAAAACTACTTTAGAATTGTTAAGTGAATTGTTGTACCTTTTGGGGCAGAATTTTACACACCCAAGTTTAGGTGTGTAATCCCCTTTGATATGTTTGGATTGTTGAGCCTTAAATGTGGCATTTAGATGTTGAATTCGGCCTTGAGAAAGGTGGCAAAGTATGTAGAAACAAAGGAAATGCTGCCCAATTTTCCATAGAATTAGGGGCTTTGAACTTAGATTATTTCTACATTGAAATTAGAGGTTAATAAACGCATTATGGTTATTATAGGTTGACATATTACTTGCGGTAGTTGGACTTAGCAAGTGGATTGACCGAAGAGGTATGTGGAGCTTTCCTATCTCTTGAGCATGAATAGATGTAACTATGTAGTACGGTAGACGTACAAGATTTGGTATTCTTACTTGTTTTAAGTATATAAAGGCTTGTTTCGTTTTAAGAATGTATAAGTCCCTTGGTTAGGGGAAAAGTGAAATTTTACTAAAGTGAAGGGTTAATATAACAACTTTATGGGAAGTTGGTTTATTAGCTTTATAAAAGATTAATGAGAAGAGGTTTACTCTAAGTAAGACAAGTAAGGACAAATGATTTGATTTATGGAAGACAAATTGATTTTAAGGCATCAATTGCCCAAAGGTTTTATGTATGAAAAAGAGTCACTTTTAAAAGAGTTGAAGTATGTAGTACTTGGGTTAAATTCCCGGTTTTCTTTTATTAAAGATATGATTAAGTGCCTTAAGTAAACTAAAATGAGAGGGTATATGAACAAGACTAATAAGAAGTTATAAGTTTTCTTAACTTATTTATGATTATGATATGATGTGATTTGAACTAGGGTAGAGTATATCGAGGCAAGCCCCAAGATCGTTATACAACCTTCTCGGGGTAAGAGTATGTCGAGGTAAGCCCAAGATCGTCATACCACCTTCTCCGGTGTAGAGTATATCGAGGGCAAGCCCAAGATCGTTATACCATCTGCCGATTGTAAGAATATATCGAGGGTAAGCCCCAGATCGTTATACCATCCGCCGGGGTAAGAGTATATCGAGGTAAGACCCCAGATCGTTATACCACTGTTAGTGGATTTGCTACCCACGATCACGAGGAATACCTCATGCGAGTCCTTATGGGCTTATGCGGGTGAAATAGTCCCGTGCGGTAGTCTGACCTATCTGAGGAATACCTCATGCGGGTCCACAGGACTATGCAGGTGAAATAGTCGAGGAGTAGGGTGCTTATTGGTACTACGGGCGAGTACCTGTTTTGACCATGAGGCCCTATTTTATGCGATTATATATATACTTGTCACTCATTGTTAGTAAAGGCCTGATAAAAGGTATTTTGTTTGTCTTCCATGACTCCAGTTTACTTTTAGACTTATGATATCATTACTACAGTATTTTCCAGCTTTACATACTTGGTACATATTGTGTACTGACCCCCTTCCTCGGGGGCTGCGTTAAATCTGCATGGTAAGTAGCGGTGTGGATCCTCGTTCTTAGGATCAGCATTCGGTGTCGAAGCTCCATTCCTCGGAAGCTTGTTTATTAATGCGGATATTCCCGATGCTATAGGTATTTTGTACATTGAGGTATGGCGGGGCCTGTCCATACGATTGTTATCTTTAAGTGCGTGGTCACATATATGTTTTGGGCTATAAGAATAAGTTGTACTTCTATACTTTTGGTTAAGTATGTTTTATGGAAGGTAGCCTTATCGGCTGGCCAGTGATGTTTACCCTTTTTATAAGTTATGTGTTATGTATGTTCCACTGCTATTCTCTGATGTATACGGCGTACCGGTAAGTACTAGTCGCGGCCGGGTCGTGACAAAAGTGGTATCGAGCGATTAGTCCTCGGAAAGTGTCTCTGAGGCCGTGTCTAGTAGAGTCTTGATTATCGGTGTGTCGTACACCACATCTATAATCAGGAGGCTGCAGGACATTTAGGATTGGTTTCCATTCTTTTACTCTAAGATCGTGCAATAGAGCTGAGTTATAGGTTGAACCTCTCGATGTTTTCCTTTATGTATCGATTATGCCTCGCGCAAGGCAGCCGCGGCGGAAGAGCAAAGCGGTGAGGTGCTGCTAGTGGGACGCGGAGAAGTCACGAGGCACATGCCGATCCTTACGAAGATGATGTTTAGGCGGCGAGTTCCACGTCGTCGCCCGACCTCAGCAATTCGGCGGCGAGCGGCTCACGAGACCGCGGTACGAGCCTCGATCCACGATCGAGTGCAGTATAGAATTACGAGAGCAGTCGATTCTTGGCCGGCATAGTGGCGGCGGCGCCCGGCGAAGCGAGCGGCAACCTGACCGACGATTTATGGATTGGGATTTCTGAGTTGTCACCCACGAGTTCTATGGTTCGAGATTTGAGAGGATCGCGGCGATTTGTCGGCGATTCTGATGGACCATGCGAGTTCTTAGGGCATCGGAGGCGAGTGCATTATACTAGCTTCTTACGGTTGCGATATTGCGTTGAGCTGGTTTGAGTCATGGGTATTGTCGAGGTGAGGGCTCTTCCGGTGTTTGGGAGGAGTTCACGAGGCTTTCTGGATCACTTCTTACCTCACGAGATGAGAGAGCCGGGTAGATAGATTCTTGACCTTGAGCGGGGCGAGAGGACTATCAAAATGCGACACGAGTTTGACTCGCTTGGCGGTATCGCGCACACCATTGTGGTGACATGGCGGCGGGTTTATCGATATGTGATGGGTTAGACGTCGTATGATTCTTGCATGCTTGGGGTGGCTCTTGACGAGGATGGATATTGTCGGAGATGCGGCGTGCGCGTAGGGATTGAGGCGAGAGAGCGAGATCGGCTAGATTTAGGCGGCCCAAGAGGCGGGGCAGTGGATCCGCAGGCGATTTTCGGCGGCGGCCTCGGCGAACTAGGTCCACATTCCGGCCATCGCGAGTGCTCCTTCTCGATTTCCGGCGGGAGTACGATCGGTAGGTTATTCGAGAAGCGGTCGAGGGCTCCGAGACTTGAGGGTTTGAGGCGGCCGTCCTGTCGAGATCACCTACCTCTCGGTGCGTTCGATGCGGTAGGTCTCATCTGGGCGAGTGCCGTATGGGTTGAGGCGTGTTACTCTTGTGGCAGCGGGGCCATCGAAGAGATTGTCGTCCTTAGGCGGCGGGGCGTTACAGTTCAGCCGGCGGGTGTGTTCTTGGATCTTCATCTTGATGGTGGAGCGCCGGAAGCGAGTACTTATGGGCGGCGCGGCGAGAGTCGTGGTAGGGGTTCCGATTCTAGCGGTCCTCGGAAGCGCATATATGCTATGTCGGTAAGCGGGACCGGGAGCGTCGCGGATGTAAATCACGTACATTGTTGGTTTCTTCTTTGTGATGTATATGCTTTGATAGATCCGAGTTCTACCTTGTCCTATATATCTCCTCATGTGCGGTAGAGTAGGGATAGAGCAGTCCATAAGACCTTTTGAGGTGGCTACGCGATGAGTGATTCGATGGTAGGCGGCGGGTGTATAAGGCTTGCCACAGTGACTATAGATAGTCGTCGGACTCTGCCGACTTGATAGAGTTGGATATGGCCGGACTTTGATGTGATTATGGGTATGGATTGGTGGCGTCTTGCTATGCCCATATCGATTGTAGAGAGATTAGTTCGGTTCGGTTCGTGGCCGTTATCAGTGGAAGGGAATCTTTGCATCGCCGAGGGTAAGTTTATTTCTTACCTCAAGGCTAGGAAGATGGTGCGAGAAAGGGTACATCTATCATATGGTTGAGTATTCTGCGAGGTGAGATCTGGACCTTGATAGTTCGGTCGTTAGAGAGTTTCGGACGTATATGCAGACGAGCTTACGGGTATCCTCCGAATGGAGATTGAGTTTTGTATTGATTTGGCGCGGACACTCGGCCGATATCTATTCCGCCATACGAGGATGCTTTGCCGAGTTGAAGGAATTGAAGGACCAAGCGAAAGATTTCTTTGGAGAAAGGCTTTATTAGGCCAAGTGTTTCTCCACAGGAGCACCAGTGTTATTTGTAAAGAAGAAGGATGGGACGCTGCGTATGTGTATTGATTACAGGCAGCTGAACAAGGTAACTATCAAGAACAGATATCCCCTCCCAAGGATTGACGATTTGTTTGACGATTGCGAGTGCAAAGTGTTTTCAAGATAGACTGCGATGCAGTTATCACCAGGTGCGAGTTAGAGAGGCGGATATCCCAAAGACTGCATTCAGGACCCGGTATGGGCACTATGAGTTCAGGGTAATGTCTTTCGGGTTGACCAACGCCCCAACAGTATTCATGGATTTGATGAATAGGTGTTCAGGCCATTCTTGGATATGTTTGTTATAGTGTTATTGATGATATCTTGGTGTATTCGCGCCTGAGCGAGGCATCTGAATCATTTGAGGCGGTATTAGAGTCCTCGAGGCCGGCGATTGTATGCCAAGTTCTCGAAGTCTGAGTTAGTTAACCAGTGGCTTCTTAGGGCATGTTATCGGGCGATGGTATTCGGGTTGATCTGGCGAAGATTGGCGGTCAAGACTTGGCGGACCAGCTACAAGCGGAGTGCGCAACTTTTTGGGCCTTGCAGGTTATTATCGGAGGTTTGTGGAGAAGTTTGCTTCCATATCAGCACCTTTGACTAAGCTGACTCGAGCGGTATGTTAGGTGGGCGGATACTTTCGAGAAAGTTTCCGATTGCTAAAGGAGAAATTGACGGCCGCTTGATTCTTACTCTTTCAGAGGGTTTAGATGGATTATGGTTTATTGTGACGCGTCAGGTGTCGGGCTTGGGTGCGTGCTGATGTAGCACGGCAAGGTTATATCTTACGCATCTCGACAGCTTAGGAAGCATGATAAGAACTATCTCACACATGACTTGGAGTTGGCAGCAGTGATTCATACCTTGAAGATCTGGAGACATTATTTATATGGAGTTCATGTGGATATTTACACAGACCACAAGAGTCTCGGTATATCTTGACCGGAGAGAGTGAACTTGCGGCGAAGGCGGTGGTTGGAGCTGCAAGGATTACGATGTTGATATTCTATACCACCCGGGAAGGCCAATGTAGTTGCGGATGCCCTTAGTCGCGGTCGATGGGTAGCTTTGTCGATGTCTGACGGAGAAAATAGATATGGTCCGAGAGTTACATCAGCTAGCGAGCCTTAGGGTTCGTTTGGTTGATTCTGATAGTGACGGAATTCGGGTTCGAGAGGTTGCCGAGTCTTCCATCGTCGAGGAGGTGAAGTGGCGACAGTATGAGGATCCGATTTTGGTACGGTACCGAGATGCAGCTCTCCAGAAGGAGAAGAGTCTATTTGAGGTAGCGCCTGATGGGGTGCTAAGATTTGAGGGCCGGTTGTGTGTTCCCGATGTGACAGGACTTTGTCAGCAGATTCTGGGGGAGGCACACAATGCTCGTTATTCTATTCATCCGAGTTCGACTAAGATGTATCATGACCTCAGATGCGTGTATTGGTGGGATGTCCTTAAGCGGGACGTTGCGGAGTTTGTAGCACATTGCCCGAATTGTTAGCAGGTGAAGGTTGAGCACCAGAAGCCCGGTGGGCTGTTGCAGGCTATTGATATTCCGACATGGAAATGGGAGGTGGTAAATATGGATTTTATTACAGGGTTACCTTCCACTCATAGGAAGCATGATTCCATTTGGGTTATCGTCGACAGGCTGACGAAATCAGCCCATTTTCTTCGATCGGGGCGACTTTTTGAGGATTACGCGAGGCGTATATCGAGAGATTGTGATCTTGCGGAGTACTGTATCGATTATTTCGCAGAGGAGGCGGTTCGGCTAACTTCTGAAGGTCTTTTCAGAAGGGATTAGGGACACAGGTGAGCCTCAGTACGACGTTTCACCCTCGGGCCAAGCGGACAAGCGGCGCACTATCCGAACTTGAGGATATCTGCGGGCTTGTGTTATTAATTCGTGGTATTGGGAGGATCATTTACCTCTTGTGGAGTTTGCTTACAACAACAGCTACCATTCCAGTATCCAGATGGCGCCTTATGAGGCCTTATATGGGAAGAAGTGCAGGTCACCGATAGGTTGGTTTGAAGTGGGAGAAGTGCAGTTAGTCGGGCCAGATTTGGTTCAGCAGACAGTGGATAAGGTGAAGCTTATCGAGGAGCGGTTGTTGGCAGCTCAGAGTCGGCAGAAGTCGTATGCAGATCTTCGGCGTCTACACTTGGAATTTGAGATAGATGACTGGGTTTTCCTAAAGGTATCGCCCATGAAGGGCGTGATGAGGTTTGAGAAGAAAGGGAAACTTAGCCCAAGGTACATTGGGTCGTATCAGATTGTCCGTAGGATAGGCAAGGTTGCCTATGAGTTAGATCTTCCGTCCGATTTGGAGGCGGTACATCCAGTTTTTCATGTGTCCATGTTACGGAAATGTATTGGAGACCCATCTAGAGTGCACCCGGTTCATGATGTCCAAGTGACAGAGGAGTTATCGTATGAGGAGAGTCCCATAGTGATACTCGATCGACAGGTTAGGCGACTTCGGACGAAGGACGTGGCTTCCGTCAAGGTCTTATGGCGGAACGAGAACAGGGAGGAAATGACGTGGGAAGAAGAGGATGACATGATGAAGAAGTACCCTCACCTATTTCCTATACCTCCAGGTAACCCATTTTCCTGCTTGTTAGTTTTGATTTAGCATTTACGCTTAAGTATGTTGTGGCTCGTGGAGCTTCTTTATTTGCAAAAAGAATAGCTAAGAGGGTCTATGTCGATAGAGTGATTTGAGTAAGCCTAGAAGGAACATTCGGGACGAATGTTTCTAAGGGGGGGAGAATTTTATACCCCGTAGTTCGGACCCTACGTAGGAGAGTGTACGAAAGCATGTAAGACTTGAAATTTTCAAAGGATAGGTTGACGGATTGTTCCGGACGGGTTTTTAGTCAACTTTGAGGCGGGTTATGACCCGGTACATTGAGAGTTCCTAAGTGTTTCAAAGGCTCAGGGCGTAGTTCGTTGAGTCTAGATTCCAACGCAACCAACCGTTCGTCGATAGGACGTCGGAGTAGAAAGTTATGGGAGTTACAAGTTCAGTGCGCATACGGACAGAAATGCGTTTGAGCAAAACAGAGGCGCGGCGCGGAAATCGAGGGTCGCTGAATTTGCAGCGCCGCGACGGTAGGACAGCAGGACCGCGGCGCTGGAAGTTCCGAGAGTCCGCAGAGGTTTCAGCGCCGCTGGCCTGTCGAGCATGGCGCCAAGGCAGATTCCAGGCGGAAAAACTTAGGAAAATCTGATTTTCTCTTTTAAAAAGGCCATGGGAGGGTGACAAGTGTCCCCCCCCCCCCATCTGATTTTCTTGCATGCCTTATATTGACCAAGTCTTGAAGACTTGGTCATCTTTCAATCTCTCTCTCTCTCTAAATTAGCTCTCACTTCTCTCTAAAATTCCAAGAGGAATTCAAGCCTAAGGAAAAATCTGAAAAGTTAAGAACAAGAAGGAAGCTTGTGGCTAGCTTGTTGGTGTTATTGTGGTGGTGTTCTTGGAAAGGAGGCTAGCAAAGTTGTTGGAATAAGTTTGGCTAAGGCTTAAGGTAACATTTCTTCCCTTGTGGGTTAGTTATTAATGTTACATGTGAAGAAGACGGGATGTGTAGTAGTAAATAATGCACTTAGAATCCTTGCATGTAAGAAATGTGGTTTGGATATGAAAGAATTGGCTAAAAAGATATTATGAGCATGCTGTAGCCTAAAAACTACTTTAGAATTGTTAAGTGAATTGTTGTACCTTTTGGGGCAGAATTTTACACACCCAAGTTTAGGTGTGTAATCCCCTTTGATATGTTTGGATTGTTGAGCCTTAAATGTGACATTTGGATGTTGAATTCGGCCTTGAGAAATGTGACAAAGTATGTAGAAACAAAGGAAATGCTGCCCAATTTTCCATAGAATTAGGGGCTTTGAACTTAGATTATTTCTACATTGAAATTAGAGGTTAATAAACGCATTATGGTTATTATAGGTTGACATATTACTTGCGGTAGTTGGACTTAGCAAGTGGATTGACCGAAGAGGTATGTGGAGCTTTCCTATCTCTTGAGCATGAATAGATGTAACTATGTAGTACGGTATACGTACAAGATTTGGTATTCTTACTTGTTTTAAGTATATAAAGACTTGTTTCGTTTTAAGAATGTATAAGTCCCTTGGTTAGGGGAAAAGTGAAATTTTACTAAAGTGAAGGGTTAATATAACAACTTTATGGGAAGTTGGTTTATTAGCTTTATAAAATATTAATGAGAAGAGGTTTACTCTAAGTAAGACAAGTAAGGACAAATGATTTGATTTATGGAAGGCAAATTGATTTTAAGGCATCAATTGCCCAAAGGTTTTATGTATGAAAAAGAGTCACTTTTAAAAGAGTTGAAGTATGTAGTACTTGGGTTAAATTCCCGGTTTTCTTTTATTAAAGATATGATTAAGTGTCTTAAGTAAACTAAAATGAGAGGGTATATGAACAAGACTAATAAGAAGTTATAAGTTTTCTTAACTTATTTATGATTATGATATGATGTGATTTGAGCTAGGGTAAGAGTATATCGAGGGCAAACTCGAGATCGTTATACCACCTTCTTGGGGTAAGAGTATGCGAGGTAAGCCCAGATCGTCATACCACCTTCTCGGTGTAGAGTATATCTGAGGCAAGCCCGAGATCATTATACCATCGCCCGGTGTAAGAGTATATCGAGGGTAAGCCCCAGATCGTTATACCATCTACTTGGGTAGAGTATATCGAGGGTAAGACCCCAAGATCGTTATACCACCTGTTAGTGGATTTGCTACCACGATGCGAGGAATACCTCATGCGAGTCCTTATGGGCTTATGCGGTGAAATAGTCCCGTGCGGGCGAGTCTGACTATCACGAGAATACCTCATGCGGGTCCACGGGACTATGCGGGTGAAATAGTCCCGAGAGTAGGGTGCTTATTGGTACTACGAGAGGTACCTGTTTTGACCATGAGGCCCTATTTTATGCGATTATTATATATATACTTGTCACTCTCATTGTTAGTAAGGCCTGATAAAAGGTATTTTGTTTGTCTTCCATGACTCCAGTTTACTTTTAGACTTATGATATCATTACTACAGTATTTTTCAGCTTTACATACTTGGTACATATTGTGTACTGACCCCCTTCCTCGAAGTGCGTTAAATGCAGCGGTAAGGGTAGCGGTGTGGATCCTCGTTCTTAGGATCATTGTTCGGTGTCGAAGCCGTTCCTCGGAAGCTTGTTTATTAGTCTTGATATTCCCGATGCTATAGGTATTTTGTACATTCGGGGTATGGCGGGGCCACATCCACAGTTGTTATCTTTAGAGGTTTGTGGTCACATATATGTTTTGGGCTATAAGAACAAGTTGTACTTCTATACTTTTGGTTAAGTATGTTTTATGGAAAGCGACCTTATCGGTGGCGATGATGTTACCACTTTATAAGTTATGTGTTATGTATGTTCATTCTTGCTATTCTCGATGTATACACGATAGGGTACCGGTAGAGTACTAGTCGCGGCCGGGGTGGTCGTGACATTCTCGAAATCACGAGTTTTGGTTGGCTTGATGGCTTTCTTAGGGCATGTTATCGGTAGATGGTATTCGGGTTGATCTGGCGAAGATTGAGGCGATCAAGACTTGGCCTAGACCCATTACACCGCGGAGTGCGCGGCTTTTGGGCCTTGCGGGTTATTATCGGAGTTTTGTAGAAGTTTGCTTCCATATCGGCACGCTTTGACTAAGTGACTCGAGCGGTATGTTCGGTGGGCGGATACTTGCGAGAAAGTTTCGATTGCTAAAGCGAGTGTGGCCGCCCGATTCTTACTCTTCCGGAGGTTTAGATGGATATGTGGTTTTATTGTGGCGCGTCGGTGTCGGGGTTGGAGTGCGTCTTTGATGCGGCCGGCAATGTTATAACTTACGCGTCTCGGCGGCTTAGGAAGCATGAGAAGAACTATCTCACGCATGACTTGGAGTTAGCGCGATGATTCATGCCTTGAAGATGCGGAGACATTATTTATATGGAGTTCATGTGGATATTTACACGGACCGAGTCTCGGTATATCTTGACCAGAGAAGTGAACTTGCGGCGAGGCGGTGGGTGGAAGCTGGCAGGATTACGATGTTGATATTTTATACCACCGGGGAAGGCGATGTAGTTGCAGATGCCCAGTCGCGAATAGATGGGTAGTGCATGCGATGTCTGACTAGAAAGGGATATGGTCGAAGTTACATCAGCGAGCCTTGGGGTTCGTTTGGTTGATCGATAGTGATGGAGTTCGGGTTCGAGAGGTTCTTTGAGTCTTCCATCGTCGAGAGTGAAGAAGGCGGCGATATGAGGATCCGACTATGGTGCGGTATCGAGATGCCGCTTTTGAAAAGAAGAGTCTATTTGAGGTAGCGCGGATGGGGTGCTAAGATTTGAGGCCGGTTGTGTGTTCCGATGTAGCGGGACTTCGTCGTGCAGGGAGGCGCGGTGCTCGTTATTCTATTAAATCAGGGTCGACTAAGATGTATCATGACCTCGAATCGTGTATTGGTGGGATGACCGAAGAGGGCGTTGCGGAGTTAAATGCGCGATGCGGTGTCGGCGAGTCAAAGTTGAGCATCAGAAGCCCGGTGGGATGTTGCAGGCTATTGATATTCCGACTTGGAAGTGGGAGGTGGTAAATATGGATTTTATTACAGGGTTACCTTCCACTCAGAGGAAGCATGATTCCAGTTGGGTTATCGTCGGCGGTGTGAAATCGGCCTATTTTCTTCGATCGGATGACTTTTGGCGAAGATTATGCTAGATCGTATATCGGGAGATTGTGAGGCGCGAGTACTGTATCGATTATTTGACGAAGAGCCCAGTTCACGGCTAACCGGAGGTCTTTTGAAGGATTAGGAACCCGGTGAGTCTCGATGCGGCGTTTCATCCCGGACCGGACAAGCGGCGCACTATCCGGACAACGAGGATATCTTTGCGGGCTTGTGTTATTGATTTCAGGGGTAGCTGGGAGGATCATTTACCTCTTATGGAGTTTGCTTACAACAACAGCTACCATTCTAATATTCAGATGGCGCCTTATGAGGCCTTATATGGAAGGAAGTGCAGGTCACCAATAGGCTGGTTCGAGGTGGGGGAAGTTCAGTTAGTCGGGCCAAACTTGGTTCAGCAGGCAGTGGATAAGGTGAAGCTTATCCAGGAGCGGTTATTGTCAGCTCAGAGTCGATAGAAGTCGTATACGGATCATCGGCGTCGACACTTGGAGTTTGAGGTTGATGATTGGGTCTTTCTGAAGGTGTCACCCATGAAGGGCGTGATGAGATTTGGAAAGAAGGGGAAACTTAGCCCAAGATACATTGGGCCTTATCAGATTGTCCGTAGGGTAGGCAAGGGTGCCTATGAGTTAGATCTGCCGTCCGATTTGGAGGCGGTACATCCAGTTTTCCATGTGTCTATGTTGCGGAAATGTATTGGAGATCCATCTAGAGTGCACCCGATTCATGATCTCCAGGTGACAGAGGGGTTATCGTATGAGGAGAGTCCAATAGCGATACTCGATCGTCAGGTTAGGCGACTTCGGACGAGGGACGTGGCTTCCGTCAAAGTCTTATGGCGGAACGAGAACAGGGAAGAGATGACGTGGGAAACAGAGGATGACATGATAAAGAAGTATCCTCACTTATTCCCTACACCTCCAGGTAACCCACTTTCCTGCTTGTTAGTTTTTATTTGACAATTATGCTTGAGTAATGTTGTGGCTCGTAGAGCGTCTTTAATTGTAAAAGAATAGTTAAGAGGGTCTATGTCGATATCGTGATTTGAGTAAGCCTAGAAGGAACATTCGGGACGAATGTTTCTAAGGGGGGGAGAATGTTATACCCCGTAGTTCTGGCCATGCATATGAGAGCGTGCGAAAGGAGTAAGACTTAAAAAAATTCGAAAGATAAGTTGACGGATTGTTTCGGACGGGTTTTAGTCAACTTTGAGGCGGGTTATGACCCGGTACATTGAGAGTTCCTAAGTATTTCAAAGGCCTAGTGCGTAGTTCGTTGAGTCTAGTTTCCAACGCAACCGACCGTTCGTCGATAGGACATCAGAGTAGGAAGTTATGGGAGTTACAAGTTCAGTGCGCAGACGGACAGAAATGTGTTTCGGGAAGGAGCCACAGGGCCGCGGCGCCGGATGCAGGGCCGCAACTCCGGATATTCTGAGGGGTCGTTGAAGTTGCAGCGTCGCGGCGCCGGAGGCGGCATGCGCGCGGCGAGTTTGCGGTGAGTGGGAAGTCTGCCTTTGTTTTGTTTTAAAAGAGGTCATGGGTGGGTGACAAGTGTCCCCCCCATCTGATTTTTGCATGTCCCTTATATTGGCCAAGTCTTGAAGACTTGGTCATCTTTCAAAGTCTTCCTCTCTCTAAGCTAAAGCTCTCACTTCTCTCTAGAATTCCAAGAGAAATTCAAAGCCTAAGGAAAATCTGAAAAGTTAGGACAAGTAGGAATCTTGTGGCAAGCTTGTAGGAGTTATTGTGGTGGTATTCTTGGAAAGGAGGCTAGCAAAGTGTTGGAATAATTTTGGTTAAAGCTCTAAGGTAACAATTCTTCTCTTGTAGCTAGTTACATATGTTGCATGTGAAGAAGAAGGGATTTGTAGTAGTAAATAATGCTCTTAGATTCATTGCATGTGAGAAATGTGGTTTGGATATGAAAGGATTGATTAAAAAGGTTATGTGAGCATGTTGTAGCCTAAGTACTACTTTAAAATTGTTAAGTAAATTGTTGTACCGTATGGGGTAGAATTTTACACACCCAAGTTTAGGTGTGTAATCCCCTTTGAAATGTTTGGATTGTTGGGCCTAAGATGTGGCGTTTGGATGTTGAATTCGGCCTTGAAAAGGTGGCAAAATATGTAGAAACAAAGGAAATGCTGCCCAATTTTCCATAGAAATTAGTAACTTTGAACTTGGATTATTCTACATTGAAATTAGAGGTTAATAAATGTATCATGGTTATTTTAGGTTGTCATATTACTTGCGGTAGTTTTGGCTTAGCAAGTGGATTGACCGAAGAGGTATGTGGAGTTTTCCTATCTCTTGAGCATGAGTAGTTGTATCTATGTAGTACGGTAGACGTACAAAATTTGGTATTCTTACTTGTTTTAAGTATATAAATACTTGTTTCGTCTTAAAAAGTATAAGTCCCCGGGTTATGGGAAAAGTATAATTTTTACTAAAGTATAGGGTCAATATAACAACTTTATGGGAAGTTGGTTTGTTAGCTTTATGAAAGGATAATAAGAAGAGGTTTACCCTAAGTAAGATAAGTAAGGACAAGTGACTTGATTTGTGAAAGACAAATTAATTTTAAGGCATCAATTGCCCAAAGGTTTTATATGAAAAAGAGTCATTTTTAAAGGATATAAGTATGTGGTACTTTGGGTTAAATTCCCGGATTTTCTTTTATTAAATATGTTAGTGCCTTGAGTAAACTAAAATGATAGGGTATATGAACAAGACTAATAAGAAGTATGAGCTTTCGTAACTTATATATATGATTATGATATGATGACCGATTGAGCTAGGGTAAGAGTATAAATGAGGGGCAAGCCCCAAGATCGTTATACCACCTTCTCCAGGGTAAGAGTATGAATGAGGGGCAAGTCCCAAGATTGTCATACCACCTTCTTCAGGGTAAGAGTATAAATGAGGGGTAAACCCCCAAGATCGTTATACCATAACCTTGGGGTAAGAGTATAAATGAGGGTAAATCCCCAAGATCGTTATACCACATTTAGTGGATTTGCTACCACGATGTGAGAATACCTCATGCGAGTCCTTATGGGCTCATGCGGGTGAAATAGTCTCGTGCGGTAGTCTGACTATCACGAGAATACCTCATGCGGGTCCACATGACCTATGCGGGTGAAATAGTCCCAGGAGTAGGATTGCTTATTGATACTACAGTCGAGGGACCCTGTTTTGATCACAAGCGTCCTATTTTATGCAGTAAAGTATACACTTGTTACTCTCATTGTTAGTAAGGCATATTGTACTGTATTTTGATTTTCTTCCATGACGCCAGCTTATTTTTCATACTTATGACATTATTGTTACAGTATCTTCCAGTTTTACATACTTGGTACATATTGTGTACTGAACCCCGCTCGAAGTGCGTTAAATGCCGCGGTAAGGGTAGCGGTGGTGGATCCTCGTTCTTAGGATCAACATTAGGTGTCGAAGCTCCATTCCTCGGAAGCTTGTTTTGTTAGTACGATTTTCCACGATGTTATAGGCATTGTGTATATTCGGGGTATAAGCGGGGCCACTGTCATACGGTTATTATCCTTAAGTGCAGTAGTCACCTATGTGTTTTGAAATTGTAAGAGCAAGTTGTCTTGCTATACTTTTGATTAAGTATGTTTTATGGAAAGCGACCTTATCGGTGGCGGTGATGTTTAGCTTTTATAAGTTATGTGTTATGTATGTTCATTTGCTATTCTCGATGTACACGACGCGAGTACCGGTAAGTACGATCGCGGCCGAAGTCGAATTCGTGACAAAAGTGGTATCGAGCGATTAGTCATCGGAAAGTGTCTGAGCCGTATCTAGTAAGTCTTGATTATCGGTGTGTTGTGCACCACATCTATAATCGAGGAGGTGCGAGGATATTTAGGATTGGTTTCCATTCTTTCACTCTAGATCGTGCAATAGAGGCGTGTTATAGGTTGAACCTCCTCGATGTTTTCCCTTATGTATCGATTATGCCTCGCAAGGCAACCGCGGCTAGAAGGGCAAGCGGTGAGAGTCTTGCTAGTGGGGGCGGAGGGTCACGAGCCTGAGCCCGATCTTTACGAGATGATGTTTGGCGGCGAGTTCCACGGCGTCGCCCGGCCTCGTGAGTTCGAGGCAGCGTGAGCGGCTCACGAGACCGCGATGCTGAGCCTCGATCCACGATCGGTGAGTATAAGATTACGAGAGCAGATCCGCTTATAGACCGTAGTGGCGGCGGCAAGCGGAGAAAGCGGCCCGACCACCGTGACAGTTTATGGATTCGGGATTTCCTAGGTTGTCATCCACCCGAGTTCTATGGTTCGAGATTAGAGGAGGATCCGCAGGAGTTTGTGCGACAGTTACAGCGGACCATGCAAGTGCTTAGAGCCTCGGAGACCGATTCCGTTATACTAGCTTCTTACCGGTTACGCGATATTGCATGGCTGGTTTGAGTCATGGTATTGTCGAGGGTGAGGATGCTCTTCCGGTGTTTGGGAGGAGTTCACGAGGCTTTCTGGATCACTTCTTCCCCACGAGATGAGGAGAGCCGCGTAGATAGATTTTTGACCTTGAGGCGGGGCGGGAGGGCTGTCAGAAGTCTGGTGGAGTTTGACTCCTTGGCGGTATCGCGCACCATTGTAGGCGACATGGCGACGGGGTTCATCGATATGTGATGGGGTTAGACCGTCGTATGATTCTTGCATGCTTGAGGTGGCTCTTGGCGAGGATGGATATTGCCGGAGATGCAGTGTATGCGCGAGGATTGAGGCGAGAGAGTAGGATCAGCTAGATTTAGGCGGCCAGAGGCGGGGCAGCGAGGTCTCGAGCGATTTTGGCGGGAAGCCTCGGCGAACTAGGTCCACTTTTCGGCCCGGCCTGAGTGCTCCTTCTCGATTTTACGCGGGAGGTCTGATCGGTAAGGTCATTCGGGGCGGTCGGGCTCGGGACTTGAGGTTTCGGGAGGCGAGGATCGCCTAATCGAGACCACCCACGTCTCGGTGCGTTCGATGCGGTAGGTCTCATCCGGCGAGTGTCGTATGGGTTCGGAGCTTGTTACTCTTGTGGCAGCGAGGCCATATGAAAGGATTGTCAGTCGCCTTGGCGGCGGGAGTATTATGGTTCAGCCGAAGTCGATTCTTTGGATCTTCGTCTTGGTGGTCGAGCGCCGGAGTAGGGTGTTCACGGGCGGCAGCCTTGGCGAGAGGTCGTGGTAGGGGTCCCGATTCTAGCGGTCCTCGAGCGCATCTATGCTATGTCGGCCGTCGGGACGGGGCGTCACGGATATCGTCACAGTACATTGTTGGTTTCTTCTTTGTGATGTATATGCTTTGATAGATCGAGTTCTACCTTGTCCTATATATCTCCCCACATTCGATAGAATAGGGATGAGCCCGATTCCATAAGACCTTTTGAGGTAGCTACGCGATGGTGATTCGGTGGTAGCCGAGCGGATATATAGAGCTTGCCCAGTGACTGTAGACAGTCGTCAGACTCTAGCCGACTTGATAGAGTTGGATATGACGGACTTTGATGTGATTATGGGTATGGATTGACTAGCGTCTTGCTATGGCAATGTGGACTGTAGAGAGAGATTAGTTCGATTCGGTTTCTGGTGAGCGGTTATCAGTGGAAGGAATACGGCGTCGCCGAGGGGTAAGTTTATTTCTTACCTCAATTCTAGGAAGATGGTGCGGAAAGGGTATATCTACCATATGGTTCGGGTATTCGATACTGAGGCTGAGATACCAGACCCTCAGTCTGTTCCGGTCGTTAGAGAGTTTCCAGACGTGTTCCCAGATGAGCTTCCGGGTATCCCTCATGAGAGGGAAATTGAGTTTTGCATTGATTTGGCGCCAGACACTCGACCGATATCTATTCCACCATACAGGATGACACCTGCCGAGTTGAAGGAATTGAAGGACCAGCTGAAGGACTTGCTGGAAAAAGGCTTTATCAGGCCAAGTGTTTCTCCCTGGGGAGCGCCAGTGTTATTTGTAAAGAAGAAGGATGGGACGCTGCGTATGTGTATTGATTCTGAGCGGTGAACAAGGTAACTATCAAACAGATATCCCTCCCGGGATTGACGATTTGTTTGACCGATTGCGAGTGCGAGGTGTTTTCCAAGATAGACATGCGATGCAGTTATCATCAGTGCGAGTTAGAGAGCGAATATCTCCAAGCGCATTCGGGACCGGTATGGGCACTATGAGTTGAGGTGATGTCTTTTAGGTTGACAGCGCCCGGTATTCATGGATTTGATGAGCAGGTGTTCAAGACATTGTGGATATGTTTGTTATAGTATTCATTGATGATATCTGGTTTATTCGCGCGCCTGGTGGAGCATCTGAACCATTTGAGGCGGTATTGGGAGTCCTCGAGGCCGCGATTGTATGCCAAGTTCTCGAAATGCGAGTTTTGGTTGGCTTGATGGCTTTCTTAGGGCATGTTATCGGGCCGATGGTATTCGGGTTGTCTGGCGAAGATTGAGGCGATCGAGACTTGGCCTAGACCAGCTACACCGAGCGGAGTCGCGGCTTTGGGCCTTGCGGGTTATTATCGAGTTTGTGGAAGTTTGCTTCCATATCGGCACCTTTGACTAGTGACTCGAAGCGGTATGTTCCGGTGGACGGATACTTTCGAGGAAAGTTTCCAGTTGCTAAAGGAGAAATTGACGACCGCCCCAGTTCTTACTCTTTCAGAGGGTTTAGATGGATTATGGTTTATTGTGACGCGTCAGGTGTCGGGCTTGGGTGCGTGCTGATGTAGCACGACAAGGTTATATCTTACGCATCTCGACAGCTTAGGAAGCATGAGAAGAACTATCTCACACATGACTTGGAGTTAGCGCGATGATTCATGCCTTCAAGATGCGGAGACATTATTTATATGGAGTTCATGTGGATATTTACACGAACGCGAAGTCTCGGTATATCATCGGCCAGAAGTGAACTTGCGGCGAGGCGGTGGTTGGAGCTGCAGGATTACGATGTTGATATTTTATACCACCGGGGAAGGCGATGTAGTTGCGGATGCCCTTAGTCGCGGTCGATGGGTAGTGCATGCGATGTACGACGAGAGAAAGGGATATGGTCAGAGTTACATCAATAGCGAGCCTTGGGGTTCGTTTGGTTGATTCCGATAGTGATGGAGTTCGGGTTCGAGAGGTTGCGAGTCTTCCATCGTCGAGGAGGTGAAGAGCGGCGATATGAGGATCCGACTATGGTGCGGTATCGAGATGCCACTTTTGAGAAGAAGAGTCTATTTGAGGTAGCGCGGATGGGGTGCTAAGATTTGAGGCGGTTGTGTGTTCCCGATGTGGCGAGACTTCGTCGGCCAGGTCTGGAGGCACGGTGCTCGTTATTTTATTCATCCGGAGTCGACTAAGATGTATCATGACCTCAGATGCGTGTATTGGTGGGATGGCCTGAAGAGGGACGTTGCGGAGTTCGTAGCGCGATGCGGTGTCGGAGTCAAAGTTGAGCATCAGAAGCCCGGTGGGATGTTGCAGGCTATTGATATTCCGACTTGGAAGTGGGAGGTGGTAAATATGGATTTTATTACAGGGTTACCTTCCACTCAGAGGAAGCATGATTCCATTTGAGTTATCGTCGGCGGTGGTGAAATCAGCCCATTTTCTTCGGTCGGGATGACTTTTTCGTGAGATTATGCTAGACTGTATATCAGGGAGATTGTGAGACTGCACGGAGTGCCTGTATCGATTATTTCAGACATAGGAGCCCAATTCACGGCTAACTTCTGGAGGTCTTTCCAGAAGAGATTAGGGACCCAGGTGAGTCTCAGTACGTCGTTTTATCCCAGGCCGGCGACAAGCGCACTATCGAACAACGAGGATATCTTTGCGGGCTTGTGTTATTGATTTCAGGGGTAGCTGGGAGGATCATTTACCTCTTATGGAGTTTGCTTACAACAACAGCTACCATTCTAATATTCAGATGGCGCCTTATGAGGCCTTATACGGAAGGAAGTGCAGGTCACCGATAGGTTGGTTCGAGGTGGGAGAAGTTCAGTTAGTCGGGCCAAACTTGGTTCAGCAGGAAGTGGATAAGCTGAAGCTTATCCAGGAGCGGTTATTGTCAGCTCAGAGTCGACAGAAGTCGTATACGAATCATCGACGTCGACACTTGGAGTTTGAGGTTGATGATTGAGTCTTTCTAAATGTGTCACCCATGAAGGGCGTGATGAGATTTGGAAAGAAGGGGAAACTTAGCCCAAGGTACATTGGGCCTTATCAGATTGTCCGTAGGGTAGGCAAGGTTGCCTATGAGTTAGATCTGTCGTCCGATTTGGAGGCGGTACATCCAGTTTTCCATGTGTCTAGGTTGCGGAAATGTATTGGAGATCCATCTAGAGTGCACCCGATTCATGATGTCCGGGTGACAGAGGGGTTATCGTATGAGGAGAGTCCCATAGAGATACTCGATCGTCAGGTTAGGCGACTTCGGACGAAGGACGTGGCTTCCGTCAAAGTCTTATGGCGGAACGAGAACAGGGAAGAGATGACGTGGGAAGCAGAGGATGACATGATAAAGAAGTATCCTCACTTATTCCCTACACCTCCAGGTAACCCACTTTCCTGCTTGTTAGTTTATATTTGACAATTATGCTTGAGTAATGTTGTGGCTCGTAGAGCGTCCTTAATTGCAAAAGAATAGTTAAGAGGGTCTATGTCGATATCGTGATTTGAGTAAGCCTAGAAGGAACATTCGGGACGAATGTTTCTAAGGGGGGGGGGGGGGGAATGTTATACCCCGTAGTTCTGGCCATGCGTATGAGAGCGTGCGAAAGGCGTAAGACTTAAAACATTTCGAAAGATAAGTTGACGGATTGTTTCGGACGGGTTTTAGTCAACTTTGAGGCTGGTTATGACCCGGTACATTGAGAGTTCCTCAGTATTTCAAAAGCCTAGTGCGTAGTTCGTTGAGTCTAGTTTCCAACGCAACCGACCGTTCGTCGATAGGACATCGGAGTAGGAAGTTATGGGAGTTACAAGTTCAGTGCGTAGACGGACAAAAATGTGTTTCGGGCAGGATCCACAGGGCCGCGGCGCCGAATGCAGGGCCGCGGCTCCGGATATTCTGAGGGGTCGTTGAAGTTGCAGCGGGAAGCGAGGGCGGCGCGAAGTCTGGATTCGGCGAGTTTTAGCGCGCATGGCCGTGAAAAAGCCGCGGCGGGTTTTGCGGTGAGTGGGAAATTTTGCCTTTATTTTGTTTTAAAAGAGGTCATGGGTGGGTGACAAGTGTCCCCCCCCCCCTCCCCATCTGATTTTTTGCATGTCCCTTATATTGACCAAGTCTTGAAGACTTGGTCATCTTTCAAAGTCTTCCTCTCTCTAAGCTAAAGCTCTCACTTCTCTCTAGAATTCCAAGAGAAATTCAAAGCCTAAGGAAAATCTGAAAAGTTAGGACAAGAAGGAAGCTTGTGGCTAGCTTGTAGGAGTTATTTTGGTGGTATTCTTGGAAATGAGGCTAGCAAAGTGTTGGAATAATTTTGGTTAAAGCTCTAAGGTAACAATTATTCTCTTGTAGCTAGTTACATATGTTGCATGTGAAGAAGAAGGGGTTTGTAGTAGTAAATAATGCTCTTAGATTCATTGCATGTGAGAAATGTGGTTTGGATATGAAAGGATTGATTAAAAAGGTTATGTGAGCATGTTGTAGCCTAAGTACTACTTTAAAATTATTAAGTAAATTGTTGTATCTTATGAGGCAGAATTTTACACACCCAAGTTTAGGTGTGTAATTCCCTTTGAAATGTTTGGATTGTTGGGCCTAAGATGTGGCGTTTGGATGTTGAATTCGGCCTTGAAAAGGTGGAAAAGTATGTAGAAACAAAGGAAATGCTGCCCAATTTTCCATAGAAATTAGTAACTTTGAACTTGGATTATTCTACATTGAAATTAGAGGTTAATAAACGTATCATGGTTATTTTAGGTTGTCATATTACTTGCGGTAGTTTGGGCTTAGCAAGTGGATTGACCGAAGAGGTATGTGGAGCTTTCCTATCTCTTGAGCATGAGTAGTTGTATCTATGTAGTACGGTAGACGTACAAGATTTGGTATTCTTACTTGTTTTAAGTATATAAAGACTTGTTTCGTCTTAAAAAGTATAAGTCCCCGGGTTATGGGAAAAGTATAATTTTTACTAAAGTATAGGGTCAATATAACAACTTTATGGGAAGTTGGTTTGTTAGCTTTATGAAAGGATAATAAGAAGAGATTTATCCTAAGTAAGATAAGTAAGGACAAGTGACTTGATTTATGAAAGGCAAATTAATTTTAAGGCATCAATTGCCCAAAGGTTTTATATTAAAAAAAGTCATTTTTAAAGGATATAAGTATGTGGTACTTTGGGTTAAATTCCCGGATTTTCTTTTATTAAATATGTTAGTGCCTTGAGTAAACTAAAATGAGAGGGTATATGTACAAGACTAATAAGAAGTATGAGCTTTCGTAACTAATATATATGATTATGATATGATGACCGATTGAGCTAAGGTAAGAGTATAAATGAGGGGCAAGCCCCAAGATCGCCATAACACCTTCTTCAGGGTAAGAGTATGAATGAGGGGCAAGCCCCAAGATCGTCATACCACTTTCTTCAGGGTAAGAGTATAAATGAGGGGTAAACCCCCAAGATCGTTATACCACCTGCTTCAGGGTAAGAGTATAAATGAGGGGTAAATCCCCAAGATCGTTATACACCTGTTCCGTGGATTTGCTACCCACGATGCGAGGAATACCTCATGCGAGTCCTTATGTGATATTGCGGGTGTAATAGTCCCATGCGGGAGGGTACAGCCTATGAGAGTAATACCTCATGCGGGTCCACAGGACCTATGCGGGTGAAATAGTCCCGAGTAGGATTGCTTATTGATACTACGAGTGAGGACCTGTTTTGATCACAAGCCTCTATTTTATGCGATAAAGTATACACTTGTTACTCTCATTGTTAGTAAGGCACAATGTCTTGTATTTTGATTTTCTTCCATGACTCAAACTTATTTTTGGACTTATGACATTATTATTCTGATATCTTCGGTTTACATACGAGTACATATTGTGTCTTGACCCCTTCTCGGGCCTGCGTTCATGCCGCGAGTAAGGGTAGCGGTGGTGGATCCTCGTTCTTAGGATCACTGTTCCGGTGTCAGAAGCTCCATTCCTCCGGAAGCTTGTTTTGTTGGTACAATTTTTCCCGGATGTTATAGGCATTGTGTATATTCAGGGGTATGGCGGGGACCTGTCCGCCGATTATTATCCTTAAGTGCGTGGTCACGTATGTGTTTTGGGTTTGTAAGAGCAAGTTGTACTGCTATACTTTTGATTAAGTATGTTTTTATGGAAGGCAGCCTTATCGGCTGGCCAGTGATGTTTACCTTTTTATAAGTTATGTGTTATGTATGTTCATTGCTATTCTCGATGTACACTGATAGGGTACCGGTAAGTACGATCGCGGCCCCGGGGTCGGGTCGTGACAATTTCGTTCCCACAAAGGTTAGAGGAAGGTAGTTGATAAGAAATTTTCCAAATTTTTGGAGACGTTCAGAAAGTTACATATCAACATACCCTTCATAGAGGCGTTGGAGCAAATGCCTTCTTATTTTAATTCATGAAGGAGATTTTGGGGAAGAAGAAGAAGAAACTAGCAGAATATGAGATAGTGGCACTGACTGAGGAGTGCAGTGCTATCCTGCAGAAGAAGTTGCCCCCTAAACTAAAAGACCCAGGGAGCTTTACATTGCCTTGCACAGTTGGCAAGGTGACATGCAACAGGGCCCTTTGTGATTTAGGAGCAAGCATAAATTTGATGCCTTTGTCAGTATTTAAACGGTTGGAGTTAGGTGAGGCAAAACCAACCACGGTGAGCCTGCAATTAGCCGATAGAACAGTGGTGCACCCAATGGGGAAGATTGAGGATGTGCTTGTTAAAGTAGGAAAATTCTTTTTTCCTGGGGTTTTCCTCATTCTTGACATGGAGGAGGATGCAGAGATCCCCATCATATTGGGGAGACCATTCTTGGCGACAGGGAGAGCTCTGATTGATGTAGAAAGAGGAGAGTTGACGTTGAGGGTGGAGAAGGAAGAAATGGTGTTTAAAGTATTTAAACACATTATTAAGCCACCAGTCATGAGCAGGTGCTTTGCAATCAACACCATCGTAACCCTCGTGAGCGGTGCAAGCCAAACCAGGAGATAAGCCCGCTGGCCAGTGCGTGATGCGAACCTCATGAAAGCGGTATGTGCTCACGAACCTTCCGCGAAAATAATTTTAAGAAGAAAAACAGAAGAAGAAAAAGAAAAATGTGGAAAAAATGGATTGGTTGTGGGATTAATATACCCCACACTTCTTGAGTTAAGGAACTTGCGTCCGGCTAAAAGACGTTAAAGACAACGCTACTTGGGAGGCAACCCAAGGTATTTTGATTTATTTTACTTTAATATAGTTAGTTTTTTTTAAGAACAGTCTCACGGAGGTAGTGTTTGTGTTGTGATTGACAGGTGTAGGCTAATAAATTGGAGGGCGAAAAATTGAAGAATAGCCAGGGATTTCCAGAAAAACGGGTGAGCGTCGCGGCGCCCGATGAAGTCATGGCGCGAAAAGAGCGAAAGCGCAGAAATTAAAGCGCGCGCTGTAAGCGCCGCGGTGCCAAAAATCCAGAAAATTCCAGAAGTCTAGGCGCCGCGGCGCCCAGGAGCAGGTTCGCGGCGCCCAAAAGATCAGAAGATGTCCAGAAGTTGGAGCGCCGCGGTGCCACGACGGAAAAATCCAAAATTTTGGACAACGCCCTAATCCGACGGCCCTTTCTCCAAATCAAAAATCCTGAGCCGCTCCCCTCTTACGGGATTCAATGCATTATCCACCGCCACCGCCACCATTTTAAACCAAGTCTGTAAGTGTCCTTTTCTTTTATTGTCTTTGAGTTTTGCACACATTGGGGACAATGTGTGATTTAAGTTTGGGGGGTGTCTTATTTGTGTCTTATTGTTGTAGTGAGTCTTTTTTTTTATTTGTTTTGTGTATTTTTGAGTCATAAATTGTTTTCTTTTTGAGTCATAATTGTCTGTCAAAGATCATGCATGCTGTAGTTACTAGAAACACCTAGTGAAGTAAGGTGGAATAATGTAATGGAATTAGAAGCAACTATCTAAACACTTAGGTTAGATATGCCAAAAACTCACGAAATCTGTCTATTTGGAGTTTCTTGCTTGAATTGTGCATGATAAATAATTAAAACCTATGTGTTATGATTGCTTACTATTTGAGGCGAAATAGTTAGGATATGCATGTTAGGGAGATGACTCATGCGTTTCTTTGTTAGCCAATTCTTACCACTCTTTTCTATCCCTGACATTAAAAGTATCCCTAGTCAGCCCCATTGAGCCTAAAAATTAAATTTTTTCTTTGACACCATATATTCCCAAACATGTGCCATAAGTAAAAATGCGAAATAGTTGGAATAGAATGTGTTAAAAAAGAGACAAAAAAAGCAAACAAGATTTATGCACCCCAATAAAAAAGTAATAAGAAATAGGCAAAAGCCTAAGTTTGGGGGTGCTTGTTATTATAATACACTTCACGCTCCCAAAACAAAAGAGGGGAAAAATAGATTTGAAGTGAAGAAAAGAAATCAAAAGAAAAGGGAAACATTGAAAAGCTAAAGAGCTTATGGTACACAAAATGAGCCTAAATGCCTATTTTTACCTACCCATGCCTAAGCCTACATTACAACCCTGAAAAGTCCTGAAGATCTCTTAGATGCATATCCATGATTAGTGGAGAATAGCAAGTAAAAATGCCATAGGATTTTTGAAATTAACATGCATGATTCAGTATTTTGACTTCCATTAAGTATGATAAAAATGAGTTTGCGAAATATCTAGCTTAATGTGTTTAGAATGCTAAAATTTCATGTTATATGTTCCTGCATATTATTCTGTTGATCTTCATATTTTTCTAAGTAACACCAATGCAGCAAAGTGATCAATGTCATTGAGTCTTTTATTTTTCTTTCACTTGAGTCTTTATTTCTTTCTTTTTGATCTTTGCTCGAGGGCGAGCAAAGGTTAAGTTTGGGGGTATTTGATCAGTGTATTTTATATACACTTTTTGAGTCGTTTTTAGTGAGTCTTTTGTCCCTTTTTGTACAAATATGTGTCGTCTTAGGATATATTTTCTTTCTTTTGAGTCAAATTGGTTAAAATGGCTCTTTGGCGGAAAAGGAGCGAAAAGAGGGCAAAAATGGAGGTTCCAGAGCTTAAAATACGAGAAAGTGGCGAACGAGCGAGAGACAGATTGCGGCGCATGGCCTCGGCCAGCAGAACCGAGCGCCGGCGCCCAACATCGAAGGGCCTCGAAGTTCCAGCGCGTGGCTCTGAGACAAAGAGTGCGGCCGCGGCTAATCTCCAGAACAACACAAAACTTAGCGCGCATGCAAGCGGCATCAGGTTTTAGACGATTTTATGGGTCAGGCCTGAAGTAAAACCTTAAGGGCGGTTTGGAGGCTATATAAAGAGAACCCTAGGCAGTTTTAAAGGGTTCCCTTTCTTGCACAAACACAACACATCTTGGAGTTCAAGATTGGAGACCATTCTATTGTAATTTTCTTTCTTTTTTTTACTTTATTTCAGTTTTTATGTTGGATATTGAATTAGTTCTTGTCATGTCAATGGCTAGGAACTAATTCCATTATAGGGCTTTCCATGTCAATTCACTTGAACCTTATTTTATGAATTAATGCATGCTTATGGTTGTTCTTCTTATTGTTGAGATTTATCCAATAATTATTTTGAATGCTTGGTAATTACTTGATCATTAATTATCATTATTTATATGATTTCTAATCAAACTTCGAAAGGAGGAGGTTGTGACTATGCTGTAGTTGGGTAATCATAGGTCGAATTGGGGATGAAAATACCTCAATTACTTGTGTAGCGTTAACATGGGTTTTTGTTCTTAATCCTCCTATAGAGTCATCCTTATCACCGAAAGTTAGAAAGGAGCGCTACTGGAGTTGAGTGTTTATATAGCCTTAACGGGAGTATAAAACGGATTAGTAAACCTGCTATCTCCAAAAGAAGAAGAACCATAATTGAGTGCATTAATGAGTAATATAAGTGGATAGTTGAGTAGACTTGGAAGCCCTATTTCCATCACTACTGAAGTAAACACATAGTTTAATTAGCTTTCATAATTAGAATCATAATCAACAACTCAAATATCGGTTACCAAATAGATAACAAAGAATAGAAGTTGGTAATTGAACACTAATCCCTGAGGACGATAACTCGGTCTTCAAAGACTATATTACTTGAGTCGACAACGTGCACTTGCGTTAAAGTGTGTGTATTAAATCGCGCATCAGCTACCATATCTAACTCATTTTTTCCACAGCTCGGGACCCGCTCGGCTCTTTGGACGCGATATCTGGGCCCATGGACCAGGACTACGCCACGATCTGCGACAACATAATCCCGGCTTTGGCACAGCGGTACCAAGGCCCAATGGCCCTTCTCCATCTATTGGGCCGTCCACAATAGCTTGTCAGCCCACTGCCAGTCATGGCACTAAAATATTGGGCAGTGGCCTCCAGTCCATTGCCCAGTCCTCGGCCAGCGGCATCCAGTCCAATGGCCATGTCACTCGTCCGATCACCCGTAGTCAACATGGAATTGTCAAATCTAATGCCAAATATAGTCTACACACTCAGGTCTTGAAATCACATTTGCCTCGTAACCCAGTGTCTGCTCTCAAAGACCCGAATTAGAAAATGATCATGGATGATGAATATCTTGCTCTAATTAAAAATAGGACATGGGAGTTAGTACCACGTCCATCTAGTGCTAATATAATTCGGTCTATGTGGATTTTCAGTCATAAATAAAAATCTGATGGTTCTTTTGAGATGCATAAGACCCGTCTTGTAGGTGATGGCAAGACCCAACAGATTGGAATAGATTGCGGCTAGACGTTTAGTCCAATGGTCAAACCGGCGACAATCAGAACAGTTCTCAGCCTAGCCCTCTCCAGAGGATGGCCACTTCATCAATTGGACGTTAAAAATGCCTTCCTCCATGGACACTTGAGTGAGACTGTCTACATGCACCAACTGTTGGGATTCAGATGTCACGACCCGTTCCGGGGCCCGTGACTGGTGCCTTACCCCGGGCACCCTAGTGATACAACATCAGAGAAAATCAGCGAAAATAAAACTTAAACATGAAACAAGAGATAAGATCATAAAACAGGCCAACCAAACGGTTACCTTCCAATAAAAATACATGTGTACAAATCTTTCAAACCGAACAGTTTAATCTTTTTTACAAACCACCTTGCAACAGTACTCTGGACCTAAGAGTTTTTATACAACATGATGGGGCAGGGGCCGCCATACCACGAATGTATAAGAACCTCTGACTCGAGTAACATACCAAAGATAAGCCTCGAGAAACGGAGCTTCCCAATGACCTGTGATCCTTAAGGCGAGGATCAACAAGATGTACCTCTACCTGCGGCATGACGCGGCCCGAAGGAGTCGATCTAACAGTACCAAGTATGTGGCGAAAATCAGTAAATGAAATCATAACGATCTATATAAAGCAGAGACATGTATGATAACCAAACTACGATTCCTGATAAATAGCGATCATGTAAGTCGTGACTCACGCCTCCAGTCATCACTCAAATATAACTATGGGTCTCACGCGCCAACATCAATCATGCGTGGAATACCTTCGCCGCTCTGGCGATCTATGATATAATCACATCAAGAAGTACACATGAACACTAGGTCCCACGTGTCATAACAACCGTACTAACAATACTATACAACCAAACCACGAAGGCGACGGGCAAGTCTGGCCGACTACGGATACCAAGGCGTGTCACGTGGTGGCCGGGCAAGTACGAGGGCTAACTACGGTACCAGGCGTGTCACGAGACTTCGTCACTACACCGAGCGGGGCAAGTGCGAGGGCTAACTACCAGTACCAAGGCGAATCACCACGATACGGGGCAAATCTGGCCGACCACGGATACAAGGCGAATCGGTAAACCTCGGAGAGCTAGTCCATGGAACAACAATCCTAATGGAACCATACGTGGGCCACCCATCGTGTCGATGAGCCCAAAGGATACAACAAGACAACAATCACAATGGAAGCATACTCGTAGGCCACCCATCGTGTCGGTATGTCCAAAGCGATTAACAAAATAACACTTAATGGAAACATACGTGGGCCACCCATCGTGTCGGTATGTCCATCAATCAAGAATAACATGACCGCCCTCCATCGAGACGCGGTAACATAAGGATACAACACTTGCACAACAAGGCTATCACACGCAAACACACGCAAGTTACACACAACTCAAGGTACTTTCATTTTATGCCAAGGTTCAGGTTTTAATCCCAAAGTACTACATACGTTAAATTCTTTTTAGAAGATCCATTTCTTTTACAAAAGTCACCCGATACCCGTAGTATCAAAATAGAGTGACTAACATTTTTAAGTAAACCAAAACAACTTCCATACTTTCCTTTTAAAACCAAATTAAGGCAATACTATGCCTTCTTTTTAGACCAAAACACTTCTCCTTTTAAAGTCAAGTTACCACTTTAAAACCAATGATAAAACCATTCTTTTGTTTTCATAAAGTCGTTATAACTAACTCCCCATAAAGCTGTTATAACACTTTATGTTTTAAACCAACTTAAGACAAAACAATGCCTTCTTTTAAACCGAAAACTCTTCAATTCCACAAGTCTCTTTTAGAAATCAAGTTCCTTACTTATTCTCATTCCCGAAATCAGTAAAACGTTATTCCTTTTAAAAACCAAGTACTCATTACTCATGAATGAGGTTTCACACTTTTCAACAAACTTCATGTCAATTCAATTAAGTCAAGTCTCTTATCTTATAAGATTAAGTCTCTTAACTTCTAAAATCAATATCCATTCTTTTATCTTATTAAGTCGTTATACCTAACTTCCCATAAAGCTAGTATAACTTTTTAGCTTTCAAAACCAAGTATTACTCCTCTTTAAAAAACGGTTCTTAAATCTTTTGAAATACTTCGAGATTCTTATTATTCAGGCTTAAGTCAAAAGACATTGCCGTAAAACTACGTTCAGTTAACACACGTACGTCTACCGTACTATATACATTCCTTTAAAATATCATGCTCAAGGGTATAGGAAGAATCACATACCTCGCGAAGATTATCGACAGTTAGCAATACGCTCCACAGTACTGTAACTCTGCTAGCCTTTTCCACTCTTCAAGTAGAATACGCTACTCGTAGTACTTCCACCTAATATAGGCCACAAACGTCTATTAACTTCAAAACACACGGTTCCATATTCTACAGAAAATTCGTGACCTCCCCACACATGGCCGTGTAAATCTCCTCTATCGAGGCTACCAAGCCAACCAGAGGGTTTACGCCTAACCGGATGTGTAAAATTCTACTCACAATAATACAACGATCTACTGTAAATCTGATCTATGTAAATGCAGTTCAATCTTCTTCTTTAATATTCTTACGATGTGATTTCATTCAATATTCTTACGTAATATCCTTCTATTACGATTCAATTCTCTTCTATGTATCTTATATACATTTCTATACTACGATGTAATTCCCAATTACAATATAAAGACAAGAGTATTTACCTCGATGAGCCCAAAATTATCCAAGTTTAATGTCGATCCCGAAAGCGTTTAGCTCAGGTCTGAACGCTCCATTCGCTCGAAACCTTAGAAGTTCTACACAACTTCTACTTAACACTTCAACCGACTATGAAGATTTTTCTTAGGGTTTTGTTTAGTGGCTAAAGGAAGTATAATAGTATTTCTGGGCTTTTAGTATAGGTATAACCTTGGAATACTACAAGGTATTTGGGAATAGTAACAATACTTGGAGAATACTTTTCTACCAAGGGGGGGGGGGGTATTTTTCGAAAACTACAAGGCAAGGGGAGGTATTCGGAGAGGCCTCTAAGGGGAGGGTGCTCTTGGACGAATACTACACTTAAGGGGGAGGGATTTTCAAGACTTGGAAAATGATTTGTGGATGAAGAAATGTCTTGCATTAGAGGGGTATTTATAGGCCAACCAATGGCCAAGATTAAGACAAGTGGTAGGCAAGTGTAGGGTGGGGATTTGGACATGTGTTTGTGGGTCCTACTTGCTCATCAACTACACAAAATATCCTACCAACTCCTTGACAAAAAAAAAGAGCTAAAAAACGTGCCAAGAAATCCCTTGGATTGTCGTCCACTTGGGTGACAAGTGTCACCCTCTCGTTGGTCCAAAATATTTCATCTCTCGGAAAAATCCGCAAAAATAATAAATGACATAGCCGTATTTTTCCCTTCGCAAAGTTTGGAAAACGTTTCGTCGGAAAACGATTCTTTTCGTGTGTTGTGCACAAAATTTTCGGTCCTTGCCTAACTTAAGGCTTAAACTTTTATACGTACGCCCTCACGTACATACTCTGGAAATACGGAGTATAACAACAGAGATCCTCAATATCCAAATCATGTGTGTCTGCTGAAAAAATCATTATATGGTTTCAAGAAGTCCCAAGACTTGGTACAAGCGGTTTGCAGACTTTGTGTTCAACAGGGGTTTTTCACACAGCTGTTCAGATAATTCACTGTTTATTTATATAGGGTACTCATACTGCTTATCTCCTTTTATATGTAGGCGATATTATCCTGACAGCATCTTCAGAATCTCTTCACAAGAGTATCATATCACAACTTAGTTATGAATTTGCTATGAAGGATTTTGGCCCACTATACTACTTCTAGGTATTGCAGTAACACGACATGCATGTGTATTATTTCTTTCCTAGAAAAAATATGTCTCAGAGATCGTGGAACGAGCTGGAATGTCTGCGTGCAAATATTCAGCAACTCCTGTAGACACCAAGTCAAAATTGAGTGTCACATCTAGCAAACCGTTTGCCAACCCAATATTGTACCGCAACTTAACCGGAGTTTTACCGTATCTCACCTTCACCAGACCAGATATTACATATGCAGTGCAACAAGTGTGCATCTTCATGCATAATCCGATGGATGAACATATGCATGTACTAAAACGCATTTTGTGATATATTCAGGGCACTCTGGAATATGAATTACATCTTTATCCGTCTTCAATTTCCAAACTTGTTACTTACGGATCAGATTAGGCGGGATGTCGGACACGGTATTACCTCACGGTTCGTGTCTTTCTCAGTGATAATTTGATCTCATGGTCCTCGAAAAGACAAGCAACAGTATCCCGCTCCAGTGTTGAAGCTGAATACCGTGATGTTGCTAATGTTGTATCTGACTCATGTTGGATTTATAATCTGTTACTTGAGCTTCATTGTCCTATTCCGACAGTCACTTTGGTATACTGTGATAATATTAGTGCAATATATCTCTCCGGAAATCCAATTCATCATCAACGCATTAAACACATTGAGTTAGATATCCATTTTGTCCGTGAAAAAATGGCACGCAGACAAGTGCGAGTGTTACACGTCCCGATGCGTCATCAGATTGCAGATATCTTCACAAAAGGACTTCCGCTAGTATTATTTGAAGAATTTAGGGACAGTCTCAGCATTCGCCGACCTCCAGCTTCGACTACGAGGGAGTGTTAGAATATCATTAAGGATATTCTGTCAATATTATTAGTATTAATGTAGGATCAATATATATTTGGTAATAAGTAAAATAGGTAAGATGATTATTGTCATATTAATTAGTATGATTAGGATGATTATTGTCATATTAATTAGGATGAATATATATTGATATATATATTTCACCCTTTATGGAAGAATACATTTGAGGAAAATCTTTCCGTTACTTCCCAACAAAAACTATTTATTTAAGTTGACTATATACTCCCTATGTTTCATAATAAATAGTATTTTTAGATTATGCATACCCCTTAAGAAATTGTTCACTCTCATAAAATTATGCGTGATTTTACTAACTTACACTTATGTATGTTTTTACTAACTTACCTCTAATGTCTAAAAAAGAAAAGCTACTTAATAATTCTTAATTATGTAGATAAGAGTAATTTTGAAAGAATAAGATCAATTTCTTCTTAAAATTCTAAAGCACCACTTAATTTGAAACAAAATAAAAAACATAAAATACCAGAAACGGCTGGAGTATTTATTTTTTTTATATAAAAGAAGTTCACACTGTTCTGTTTAGTTTTTGGTTTAAATGTGAAGTTCCTCCCTACTAAAGTAAAGGACTTTGGGGGAAGAGAGTTGGTGAAGGATACATTTGTCATTTGGTTAATTTATCTCGAGATTAACTAATTTCGAAATTCTAATCATATTTTCAACGTCAAATTGAAAAATAAATTTTGAAAAACTCTTAAATCCTATTTTTTTTAAATTTAAGTTCTAATAATATATTTATCGGAAACAATCTCTCTAAATTAACAATATAGGGGTAACGATACTTACACAATAAATGATACAGAAAAAGAATCTCTCTAAATTTAAGTCGTGTTGTTTAAAGAAAAAGAAGTACAGATATATGCATGGTAGAGTGAAATACGCTGAAAATATAATGATATTTCGAATTTAAATTTGTATCTAGACAAGAAAATATAATTAAAGCTTTGTGAATAAAAAATTGTAAAAACTTGAAAAAACTAATGACAGGTGTTTTTCAAACTTCAATTCCTATAACTTAAGTTTGAAATTGCAATAGTGAACCATTATAATAAATAAATACGGAGTACTTATTTGAACCACAATAACATATCAATTTTAATTTCATAAGTATGACAATGGTATAATATACGCAAACCTTATTCTTACCTCGAAAAGATGGAGAACCTATTTTCAGAAGACCTTCGACTCAATTACGGTAAATATTATTTCAATTTTTCTTTAATTTCCCATTCTTCAATTTCCGATAATCATATTAGAGCCCTACTGAACTAACATTAAATTCAAGAAATCTCACATTAAAAGGTAAATAACTTCCTATCAAAAAGCGACTCTATATGAACCTAAGATTTCCAGCTAGTAATGATCAACGGGCTCTATTATTCATGGTACAATGAAATGCGCCGAAAATTTATTTGCAAATTTTGCATTGTCGGCAGATAAGTCGGATCTGATCCGGAAACATAGGAGCTATTTGCAATTAATACGTGCATTAATTAGGAAGTGGTGCATCTCGTGCGTTCAAACAAACTTTATATATTACTCCTCCGTATCAAATTAGTTGTTGTGGTTGTTAAAAATAGTTATCTCATATTATTTGTGATTTACAAGTTCAAGATATAATTAATCATTTTTTATCTATTTTGGCCCGTTGTGATTAATGGAGATGACATATCAATAGAGTAAATATTTAATGAAGATATATTATAACTTAAATAAAAATAAGGGTTAAAAAAGAACAGTCCGGTGCACTAAGCTCCCGCTATGCGCGGTATCTGGGGAAAGGCCGGATCACAAGAGTCTATTATACGCTGTCTTACCTCACATTATTGCAAGAGACTGTTTCCACGGTTTGAATTCATGACCTCCTGATCACATGACAACAACTTTACCAGTTACTTCAAAACTTCCATTCAAGAAAAAAATAAGGATAAGTATGTCAAATACCCAATCTAATTAATATTTCTTAAGAAGCGTATAAATAAATAAAAAACATAAATAATTTAAGATGGAGGGAATACTAGGTACATTAATGCACGCAGTATTTACGCGGAAATCATAATGTAGAGATTGTTTGTGCAGTATTTACGCGGAAACTATCATAGTTATCATAATATATATATATAACTCCTTTGAATCCTACCTACCATGCTTCAGATAAATTAAAATCTTTTGAATCCTACCTACCATGCTTCAGATAAATCTTTTGAATCTTACCTACCATGCTTCAGATAACTTATTTCAATAATATGGCAATATCAATCAAAACATGTGATAGTCCTGCTAATTTCTAATCAGTGACGGATCTATTCAACAAAATTTGATGGTGCAAACATAAGTAATAATTTTTTGCGTAGCATAAAAAAATTGCGAGGCAATGTACGAAGCAAAAAAAATAAAATTACGAATGTTATCAAGAGACCAATATAGCAAACAAGCAGATTAGTTGTATTAAAACAATATATAAAGAAAGTCATGCAAATAATAAATATTCTTACATTTACAAAGAAAATCGTCTAGAGTCCATTTATTGAAAATGTTTCATAATATCATCGCTAATAGTCTTTAGTAGATATTTTTCTATAAAAGTTACAAGTCGATCATTTAACCATTGATCGCTCATCTTATTACATAGTTTCCGTTTCACATACTTCATTGATCGTCCATCTTATTACAATCGACAAAACGTCGTTTTGTGTAAATTCAAAACGCAGCTATTGACAACAAAACGACGTCGTTTTATATAAAAATAATTAAAAATAATAATAAAAATTCTGGTGGTGCAACTGCACCACCATGCTTTTAGTGGATCTGCCACTGTTCCTAACTACCATGTATAATATTTTATTGGAAATCCACTATTGGAACCCCATTCACCACTCGACACGATGACACAAAATTAAAGTTAATCATGATTAATTAAAAAAGGAATTGATTAGAAAATAGGAACTACAACATATCTGACTGATTGGTGAGAATGGAAGGTGGGATGCTGAAGAAATCGAAGAAGTGAAGATGCAGATATGGTTCTCAAAAAAATGTGAATGAAATTTTATGAAATTGAATGAATGTATGGGATAAAATTTGTATAAAACAATTGTACGAATGAAGTGTGACACGCGGAACACGATGTTGAGCCAAGTCCAGATCAGCCTAAGGCACTATCGATTAGACACGAACGGTACTGGGAGTATCATATGCATGACTAGCACCAGTGACTCAAAAGATCAGAAGAGCCGTTTGGATCGCAACAGACGACCGTTACTGAACCGGTTGTACGTCTTCCAACAAAGCATTGATGGCATTTATAGAGATACTAATTGTCCAATTATTACAACATTCACTCTCATGTATTGATGATGACATATTTCGTGGATTGTGCACCCATATAACTCCCGTATGAATATGACACATTATTCTATTGAAAAATATCATATTCAAGCTATTACAATATACTTACTCAATTTCTATCGATTATTGTGCTGTCATACGAGTGAGGTGATTTTTTCCAGAAGCTAATACGAGGCTCAGGCTAATCATTCATTTTTTCTATCTTATTATTACTTATTTTAAGCATATTTTATCTTAGCATAATTGTCAAATCAGTCACTTGAGATCCACGTGCCCTTGATCATGTATACAAATTCAACTGTACTATTTTACGAATAAATAGTTTGACGCCCACCGTGGGGCCTGAACAGTTGTGGTGTCATAAGTCACCCCTCTACTAATCTAATTTTCTCTTTAAGTCTTGTTTTTTATCTAGAACAAACAGATGATAGGAATATGAGAACACGGAAGCAGTCACAACATCGAGAACAACACAAGCACCATCCCACTCGGACCGGATGGTTTGTAAATAGGAACCATGGTACCAGGGGACCCGATGTTTGCATATAAGCCACCTCCAGAGGTGGATAAACTCGGCATGCGGATGTTCCCACCGATGAAACATCCGAAGAAGCCATACAGAACCTAAGGGTGCAGAATGTTGCTATGATTGAGCAGTTGGAACGTCAGATACAGTTACAAGCAGAGTACATGTCCAATAACATTGGTAGAACTCCAACAGATGATCTGACACCTCCACCTAATGGAGAAACCGGGAATGACCCAGTAGATCAATAAATGATGGTTCAGAAAGCAAAGTCGTCCCCGAAAATACATTACAGGAGCAGGGCTTGAAATTCATGAAAGAGATGACAAATAAAGTTGACACCAACCCAGAGAAGCCGAAAAAACTGCCAAGGAGTTCCGGCACCGATTCAGTCAAATACTAGGGGGCCTCATGTGGTTGACAGTACAGACACAAGGATTTACATTCAGTTGGTATATAAGTCAGAGGTTGCGCTCGAACTAATTCCCAAAAGGTTCAAAATGCCTTTTATAGCCAAATATGATGGACTATTGATCCCCAGGAGCACATAACGACCTATACTACTGATCGGTGTATTTTATATACACTTTTCGAGTCATTTTTAGTTAGTCTTTTGTCCCTTTTTGTACAAATAAGTGTCGTATTAGGATAATTTTCCTTTCTTTTGAGTCAAAGTGGTTAAAATGGCCAAATGGCGGAAAAGGAGCTAAAAGGGGGCAAAAGAGGAGGTTCCAGAGCTAAAAACAGAGAAAGTGGCGAACGAGGCAAAAACCCATACCAGCGCCGCGGCGCCTCCTGCAGTCAGAAGCAGGGCCGCGACGCCCAATATCCAGAGAGGCTGCAGAAGTCCCAGTACGCGGCGCTCATGTCAGCAGTGCGGGCGCGTCGCTTAATCATCGAGAGGCTACGAAGTTGCAGCCTGCGCTCGCATGCCAGAGAATCGGCGGCGCCAATTCACCCGAAGTGCCACAGAAGTTCTGGCGCTGCGGCGCCAATAGCAGGGCCGCGGCGCCGACGCGGGAAAAATCAGGGTTTTGACGATTTTCTGGGCCAGGCCTGCAGGGAAAAGTTAAGGGCGGTTTTCAGCCTATAAAAGTAGAACCATAGGCAGATTTTAAGGGTTCCCCTTCTTGCACAACTCAAGATTTCTTGCTTGGAGATTGGAGACCATAATTTAGTACTTTCTTTTCCTTTTCTTTTCTTTATTTCAGTTTTTGCATGATGAACTTGGAATTAGTTCTTGTCATATCTATGGCTAGGAACTAATTCTCTTATAGGGCTTTCCATGTTGATTCACTAGAAACTTATGTTATGAATTAATACATGTTTATGGTTATTATTCTTCTTTGAGAGATTTATCCAATAATTGCGTTGAATGCTTGGTAATTAATTGACAACTAATTATCCTTATATGATTTCTAATTACTTCGAAAGGAGAGATTGTGAATATGCTGTAAGTTGGGTAGACATTCTTGGATTGGGGATGAAAATACCTCAATTATTTATGTAGCGTTAATGAGAGGCTTAACAACCCTAATTTTGCGCATGGTGCGTAACGATTAACTAGGTTTTTGTTCTTAATCCTCCTATAGAGTTATCCTTATCACCGAAAAATAGGTAAGGTGCAATACTGGGGTTGAGTGTTTATATATCCTTAACGGGAATATAAAACGATTTCGTAAACCTGCTAGCTCCGAGAGAAGAAAACCATAATTCGTTGAATTAATAAATAACATAAGCGGAAAGTTGAGGAGACATGGAAGCCCTATTCCCATCACAACTGAAGTAACTCATTAGTTAAAATAGTCTTTATAATTCTTAGTTATAAACAACAAAATCAAATATCAATTTACCAAATAGATACCAAAAGATAGATAGTTGATACTTGAACCATAATCCTTGTGGACGATATTCGGTCTTACCAGAACTATATTACTTGTCACGATAACGTGCACTTGCGTTAAAGTGTGTGCATCTTTTCGCGCATCAAGTTTTTGGCGCCGTTGCCGTGATTAGGCATAGTTCAATATCAAATTTATCTATTTTTAATTTCTAATTTGGTTTTTATTTTATTTTTATTTTTTTTAATTTTCACGTTTTATTTATTTATTTATTTCAAAAATCAGGGTGTCGTGATTTGTTGTCTGTTTTTGATCTATTTCAGAAAATCAGTTTATGCGAAGGAGAAGAGGGGCAGACACTCTTGTTCCCTTCAATCCAGAGATTGAGAAAACCTGTAAACAGAACAGAAAGAATCAGCGGATTGCAACCCTGATAGAGATGGACGGTGTTCAAAACAACAATATGATGAGAGAAGAGTTAGGTGAAAATCAGCCCAATCTAGGAATACCTCGGCAAGTACCTATGGATGTCGAGGAAAGAGTTCAAGTCCGGTGCAGTTAAGCTTGGGAGACTATGTGCTGCCTAGAGTGAATGGAGCACAGACATGTATTAGGCTCCCTGCCATAGGAGCAAACAACTTCGAGATAAAATCGGCGATTCTGAGCATGGTACAGCACACAGTGCAATTTGGAGGGCTTCCATCGGAGGATCCACATATGCACATAGCTAATTTCTTGGAGCTATGTGCAACTTTCAGATATAACGGCGTTACTGATGATGCCGTCAGATTGAGGCTCTTTCCCTTCTCACTCTGGGATAGAGCAAAAGTATGGTTGAATTCCCTGCCGGCCGATTCGATTTTTACATGGCACGAGCTGGCACAGAAATTCCTAGCCAAGTTCTTTCCCCCATGCAAAGCAGCAAAATTGAGAGGGGAGTTGAACAACTTCTACCAAGCAGATGGAGAGTCCTTATATGAAGCTTGGGAAAGGTTCAAAGACTTGCAGAGAAAATGCCCACACCATTGCATTGAGTTGTGGAACTTGGTCCACATCTTCTATAACGGGCTGAGCAGTACAACCAGAACCATCATAGACGCAGCAGCAGGTGGGGCATTCATAAGGAAAACAGTCCACGACGCTCACGAGTTATTAGAAGATATGGCCACCAACAACCATGTCACAGAAGAGAGGTCGACAAGTGGGAGGAGAACAGTGGGAGTCCACGAGATAGATGTCATTGCTGTCTTGAATGCCCAAGTGGCCCTTTTGGCAAAACAGTTGCAACAACATACAGTGTCAGTGAATGCGGTCCAGATGCCTAAAAGTTGTGAAATATGTGGTGGCCCACATACATTCGATAGGTGCCCTTCAGCTGACCCCAATAATATACCAATGGAGCAGGCAGAGTGTCAGGCCGTGGGTAATTATCAGAGGCCACAGAACAATCCATACTCCAACACTTATAATCCAGGGTGGAGAAATCACCCAAATTTCTCATGGAGAGGAGACCAGGGGCAGCAGAATCAATACAGGGGCCAGTATCAAACCCAGCAGAACCAAAATCAGCAGCCCTTTACTCAGGCCCAACATCCTCAACAGTTCAATGCACCGGTTCGAAGAAAAGCGAACGAGTGAAATCACCGATAAAGACTTGCCAACGCCTGCACTTCGCCATGACAAAAGCTAGATCCTCGTTCAGGAACTTGGAAGCACAAGTGGGTCAGCTAGCAAAGCAGGCAAACAGCAGGCCACAAGGTACATTGCCAAGCAACACAGAGGTAAATCCGAGGGAGCAGTGTCAGGCGGTGCAGTTGAGAAGTGGAAAACAGTTGGAGCAGCAGTCTCTTCAGCCAGTAGTTGAGAAAAGGGCGGAGATAGAAAAAGAGAAGGTGGTTGAACCTAGCCCAGTAGTAGATAAAACTCCAGAGAATGAGTATACAGAAAAGATCCCTTTCCCCCAGAGATTACAGCGGAAGGCGGTTGATAAACAATTCTCCAAATTCTTGGAGATATTCGTGAAGTCGTATCAACATACCTTTTATAGAGGCTTTGGAGCAGATGCCTTCCTATTTCAAGTTCATGAAGGAAATATTGGGGAAGAAGAAGAAGTTGGCGGAGTATGAGAAAGTAGCACTAACAGAGGAGTGTAGTGCTATCTTGCAGAAGAAGTTGCCACCAAAACTAAAGGATCCAGGAAGCTTTACACTACCTTGCACAGTGGGCAGGGTGACTTGTAACAGAGCTCTGTGTGATTTAGGGGCAAGTATAAATCTGATGCCCTTATCAGTATTTAAACGATTGGAGTTGGGTGAGGCCAAACCGACCACAGTGAGCCTGCAGCTGGCCGATAGGACAGTGGTTCATCCAAGAGGGAAGATTGAGGATGTGATTGTTAAAGTAGGAAAATTCTTCTTTCCTGCAGACTTCCTCATTCTAGACATGGAAGAAGATGCGGAAATCCCTATCATATTAGGGAGACCATTCCTAGCAACGGGGAGAGCTTTGATTGATGTAGAAAGAGGAGAGCTAACACTAAGGGTGGAGAAGGAAGAAATGGTGTTTAAGGTTTTTAAACATGTCATCGAGCCACCAACCATGAGCAGGTGCTTTGCAATCAGCACCATCAAGCCCCCCTGTGAGCCATTACAAGTCAACCAAAGGGAGATGAGCTACGAAGCGAGCATGGTTTGCCAAACCCCCACTGACGCAGGTATGTGTTCCTGAACTCCCCCTTACTGATAATGCTAAGAAGAAAAGAAGAAAAAGAAAATGCAAAATGTGGAGGAAATGGATTAGTTGGGGGCTTGATCCACCCCACGGTTATTAAACTAAGGAACTTGCGTCCGGCTAAAAGACGTTAAAGACAGCGCTACTTAGGAGGCAACCCAAATTATTTTGATTTATTTTAATATAGTAGTTTTTATTAAGAACGGTCTCACGGAGGTAGTGTTTGTCTTTGTGATTGGTGTGCAGCAATAAATTGAAGGCGAAAACTTGAAAAGCGAGGATTTCGGAAAAGCGGGTAGCCAGCGCTGGCCGCGGCGCCAAAAGAACTGAAGAGGCGCTGAAGCGCCAGGCGCCAGGCGCGGCGCCAAAAATCCAGAAAACAATGTCAAGTCTAGCCGCGCATACCAGAATGTGGCGCGCGCAGAAAGTCCCGGCGAGCAGAACATCAGCCACGCCAAACGGAAATCCAGAAACTTAAAAACGCCCAGAAATCAGATTTGCCCCAAATTCAAAAACCAAAACCTAACCCTTCTTCTCACAAAACCCACGAAAATCCACATATTACTCACAAATCCTCCACAAATCAAACCCAACCACAACCAAAACTCTTAAATTCCTAAAACCCTTAGCTATCTCAACCAACAAAGCTCCATTCCATAGCCTCAAATCACCAATAGAAGCAAGAACATCGTGGAGACACCATCAAAAAGGTAATCTTCACCTTTTTTTGAAAGTTGTTAGTAGTCAAAGGAGGTAGTAGTTGGAGAAGTGTTGCATTGTGAAGTAGTTTGGGTGCTGAAAAATTGATTGTGAAGTTTAAAAAAGGAGTAGACAAGGAGGGCGTGAGTATTGGGTAGTAGAGTTGAAGTTTGGGGGTGTTTGGGTTTTAGCTGCTAGATTGTTGATTGTGTTGCTAATAAGTTGTAAGCTGCAGAAAGTATTTTAACCATGTCCACTAGAAAAAGAAGAGTCTCCACATCCACCTCAGCACCACATTACGATGATACTATGTTTGTGAGCTACGAAGCCTTCCAAAGATACAAAAAGCTTAGTACTAGGCCCTTAATCCCTGAAAGGGGAATGGACTATCAGAGGGAGTCGTTTGGGGAAGAAGATGTCTATGAGCCCATTCGGGCAATGATTGAGTTGAGGGGGTGGAGGAGATTTGTAAATCCGGAGAAGATAGCACCAGTGAACACAACAATGGTGCGTGAATTCTATGCCAACTTTCCGGAAAAGGTGGAAAGGGGATGCTTTGTAAGGGGAAATTATGTGCCTGTGACAGCAGAAGATATAAATACACAATTGAAGACGGTTGATGTTGAAGAAAGTGATGATTGGAACCACTTTAGAACATGGTCTAGAAGCACCTCCAACATCGACTGGAATGCCGTCGCAGACACAGTGAGCTACCCTGGGGCTGCATTTGATATTGCAAGAAATGGGTCAAGAGGACTGAGCAGGTGCCAGTTCAACAAAGCAGCCAAGGGTTGGCTATATTTCGTCAGCGCCCGCATGATTCCATCCACGCACTTCACCAGAGTGCCAGAAGATAGGATCAAACTGATATATGAAATTATGAGGGGGATGACGATTGATGTGGGGAAAGAAATAGTGCAGAGCATTGAGGAAATCAGCAGGTTGGTGACAACGGGTGGATTGGAACATGGCTCAGTTATCACCAGTTTGTGCAACATGAATGGGGTCCCAATCCTACCCACTGATACTAATGAGAGGAACCAACTGCATGTGTCCTATGGGATAGTGCACTCTTTCCCAGACCCAAGCCCCCCAGCAGCCAGAAGAAGAGCACAACCACCAGCAGCAACAGCAGCAGCAGAGGCCGCAATGAACGAAGATGAGCCTGAAATAGGGGCTCAATATGAGGCAGGACCTAGCCACCAACCAACCACAGAATCAGAACCTCCAGTGCCTATGATGGAGCAAGTGCTCCAGAACCAGAGAATGATGATGCAACATTTCGACACAATGATACAAGGACAAAATGAGTTGAGACAGGGACAACATGAGTTGCGACAAGGGCAGCAAGAATTGAGGCAGGAGCAACAACAGTTGCACCAGCAGTTTGACGAGATGAGTTCCCTGTTCAACCAATGGTCGATGCATTATCCACCGCCATCACCACCATTTTAGCCAAAGTTTGTAAGTGTCTTATTTCTTTTATTGTCTTTGAGTCTACACACATTGGGGACAATGTGTGATTTAAGTTTGGGGGTGTTTTATTTGTGTCTTGTTTTATTTGTGTCTTGTTATGTTTTATTTAAGTCTTTTTATTGTTTTTATGTATTTTTGAGTCACAATTTTTTTTTCTTTTGAGTCATAATTGTCTGTCAAAGATCATGTATGCTTTAGTTGCTAGAAACACCTAGTGAAGTAAGGTGGAATAATGTAATGGAATAAAAGCAACTATCTAAACACTTAGGTTAGATATGCCAAAAACTCACAAAATTTGTCTATTTGGAGTTTCTTGCTTGAATTGTGCATGCTAAATGATGAATACTTATGTGTTATGATTGCTTGCTATTTGAGGCGAAACAGTTAGGATATGCATGTTAGGGAGATGACTCAGGCATTTCTTTGATAGCCAATTCTTACCATTCTTTTCTATCCCGGACTTTAAAAAAATATATCCCTAGTTAGCCCCATTGAGCCTAAAAATTGAAACTTCTTCTTTGACACCCTATATTCCCACAGATTGTGCCATAAGTAAAAATGTGAAGTAGTGGAATCAATTGTGTTAAAAAAGAGACAAAAAGAGTGAATGAGCTTGTTGCACCCCACTTGATGCGCGAAAAGATGCACACACTTTAACGCAAGTGCACGTTATCGTGACAAGTAATATAGTCCTGGTAAGACCGAATATCATCCACAAGGATTAGAGTTCAAGTACCAACTATCTATCTTTTGGTATCTATTTGGTAAATTGATATTTGATTTTGTTGTTTATAACTAAGAATTATAAAGACTATTTTAACTAATGAGTTACTTCAGTTGTGATGGGAATAGGGCTTCCATGTCTCCTCAACTATCCGCTTATGTTATTTATTAATTCAACGAATTATGGTCTTCTTCTCTCGGAGCTAGCAGGTTTACGAAATCGTTTTATATTCCCGTTAAGGATATATAAACACTCAACCCCAGTATTGCACCTTACCTACCTTTCGGTGATAAGGATAACTCTATAGGAGGATTAAGAACAAAAACCTAGTTAACCGTTACGCACCATGCGCAAAATTAGGGTTGTTAAGCCTCTCATTAACGCTACATAAATAATTGAGGTATTTTCATCCCCAATCCAAGAATGTCTACCCAACTTACAGCATATTCACAATCTCTCCTTTCGAAGTAAATTAGAAATCATATAAGGATAATTAGTTGTCAATTAATTACCAAGCATTCAACGCAATTATTAGATAAATCTCTCAAAGAAGAATAATAACCATAAACATGTATTAATTCATAACATAAGTTTCTAGTGAATCAACATGGAAAGCCCTATAAGAGAATTAGTTCCTAGCCATAGATATGACAAGAACTAATTCAAAGTACATCATGCAAAAACTGAAATAAAGAAAAGAAAAAGGAAAAGAAAGTACTAAATTATGGTCTCCAATCTCCAAGCAAGAAATCTTGAGTTGTGCAAGAAGGGGAACCCTTAAAATCTGCCTAGGGTTCTCCTTTTATAGGCTGAAAACCGCCCTTAACGTTTCCCTGCAGTCCGCCCGTAAAATCGTCAAAACCTCGATTTTTCCGCGTCGGCGCGGCCATGTTGGCGCGCAGCCGAACCGTGGCACCGGGTGAATTGGCGCCGCGCCGATTCTCTGGCATGCGAGAGCCATGGCCGCAACTCGTAGCCTCTCTGATGATTAGGCGCCGCGGCACTGCACCTGTTGACATGAGGCGCCGCAGCGCTGGGACTTCTGCAGCCTCTCTGGACATTGGGCTCCGCGCTACTGATCGGCAGGAGGCGGCTACTGGTATGGAATTTTGCCTCGTTCGCCACTTTCTCTGTTTTTAGCTCTGGAACCTCCACTTTTGCCCTCTTTTAGCTCCTTTTCCGCCATTTGGCCATTTTAACCACTTTGACTCAAAAGAAAGGAAAACTATCCTAATACGACACTTATTTGTACAAAAAGGGACAAAAGACTAACTAAAAATGACTCGAAAAGTGTATATAAAATACACCGATCAAATACCCCCAAACTTAACCTTTGCTCGTCCTCGAGCAAAGATAGAAAGAAAGAAATAAAAGACTCAAGAAACGAAAATAAAAGACTCACTGACATTGATCACTTTTGCTGCATTAGTGTTATCTAGAAAAACATGAAGGTTAGCAGAATAATATGCAGGAACATATAGCATGAAAATTCAGCACACTAAACACATTGAGCTAGATATTTCGCAAACTCATATTTATCATGCTTTAATGGAAGTCAATATACTAAATCATGCATATAAATTCAAAAATCCTATGACATGCTTACTTGCTATTCTCCACTAATCCTGGATATGCATAAAAGAGATCTTCAGGACTTTAAGGGTTGTAATGTAGGCTTAGGTAGGGGTTGGTAAAAATAGGCATTTAGGCTCATTTTTGTGTACCATAAGCTCTTTTTTTCAATATTTCCCTTTTCTTTTTGTTCTTTCCTTCACTTCGATTCTATCTTTTCCCTCTTTTTGTTTTGGGAGAATGAAGAGTATTATAATAACAAGCATCCCTAAACTTAGGCTTTTGCCTCTTTCTCATTACTTTTTTATTGGGGTGCAACTACGACCGTAAAAGAAAATGATCTAAGAGAACATAAATAGAGTCGATTCTGATCAAGAAGTTTGCTAAAACATTTTCTAAGGGAGCTTTGACATGATATTCGCTCCTCCTTGAGCACACATTTACAAATTGTATTAGCATTCGATTTACTTTTTACTTTCAGTTTGTTTTATTTCCATGACATACCCCGAAACCCAACAAATGGTATCATAACCAAAACTTAACACAATAAGTGTTTGGTCCTGTTATTCAAAGCTATGGATCCGACTAATTCAATATCGGTAGATTTTCCATTTTAGATGATACAAATTATGCCTATTTGAAAGATTCGTCTACGTTCTCATGTCAAATCAATTGATGTTAGGGCATAGAGATATATAACCAATATGTATGTTGTTCCAATTTTGCCGCCGGATGATGAATGTGACATTTTTGTTAAACCTGAATCCGAATGAACGACGGAAGAAACCAATAATGCTAGCTTTAATAAAAGACCTTAAATGCAATTTTTGGATGGGTTGATCTTTACATATTCAAACTCATTCAAAACTGGTCAACGGCTAAGGATGCATGTGATACTTTACAAATTCATTGTGAAGGTAGCTCAAGTGTTCGTCGAACTAAGCTACGCATATTCATGAACAAATATTAATGTTTAAGGATGGAAGAAGCGGATGATATTAAATCTTATTTTGAAAAGTTAATTGACATCTCTAATGAATGTCAAGTGCTTGATGAACCATTAACCAAAACTCAACTTGTTTAAAAGTCTCTCCGTTCTCTTCCTGAAAAGTTTAATTTAAAAATTTGTGTCATTGAAGAGGCTCACAACCTTGCTACTATGGACCTTCATACATTGATGAGCATTCTCAAAACCTATGAGATGAACATTGAGAATCAAAGGGAAATATATAAGAATAAGAATGTGGCACTTCAAGTTCAATCCTCGGAGAATCAAATCAATGAAGAGGATGAGAATCTTGAAGAACTTGGTGAAGGTTCTAATATTGCCTTACTCACTCAAAAATACAATTCGATGGTGAGGAAGTTCAACAATGAGATAAATCAATCTAAATCTAAACAACATTAAAACCAAGACTTCAATCAAAAGCCCACCAAGTTCCTTTCAAGTACTTAAAAAGGAAGTCCACTAAGAAGAACCAATTCAGATCGTATCAAATTTGATCTCGAACAACTAGAGTCAGTGCAATGTCATGCATGCTCAGTTTGAGATCATTATGTTAATGAATGTGCAAACACTCTTACCAAATTTGGTAAGAATCTGTGGTTCTCACTTAGTAACGACGAAAGAGAAGAGGAAGGAGATCAAGAAGGAGAATCACAAGCAATGCTGGCCACTGTTTACGAACAGTCTCTATCAGACAATGAAGATGACGTCTGTAATGTCTCCTCAGATGTCACGACATCTCAAGCAACATCTGCAACAAATCCGAATTCTCGACAACATCCGAAAGGTATGAATTCTTTAACTATCCTGATGTTAATTACTTTAGTGGTTTTATTCCTAGTGGTGAGACTATGAGTATGGATCAAATTGAATACAATGATGATATGATTAATGAATTACAAAGTATTTGTAAAGCCTTAATCATAGAATCTAAGCAACTTTATACAAAGATAAAATATTTAACTCGTGAGAATGTAGATCTAAGAGGCACAATAACCCGACTAGATGTTGCAATTACCAAAAAGGATACTGAATATGGTAAGATTCGTGCAAAATTAGATTTAGGCGAAACAACCTTTCGTAAGCTCAACTCATGGACTTCTAAATTGAATGAGATACTCAGCTTTAGGAAACCTTCATATGCAGGTATTGGGTACGAAAACTCTCTTAAAACTATATGCTTTAGTTTGTTTGACAAAAATGAGAAAATATGCTTTGTAAAATAAAGAGGAATAAATAATAGGTTCTCATATATGTCAAATAATATGAAGTTTGTGTGCCATCACTGTAACTTCACTGGAAACTTAAAACCACATTGTTTCAAACGTCAATATTATGTGAGCAAAATGTTGCCTAAAAGGCTGTCCAACATCTCGGGCAACATTCGAAGCAATATTTTTTAGCCGAAAGGTAAAAAATATTTTAAAAGAGTTTGGGTTCCAAAAATGGATATAACTAGTAATGTTGTGATAACTGCTTTAAGAACTAACATTTCAAGTTCTTGGTACTTTGATAGTAGATGTTCTCGCCATATGATAGGTACAAAGGAGTTTCTAAAGAATTATGAGTCATTCAATGGAGGTAACGTAACTTACGGAGGTGGAAATAAAAGGAAAATAATTGGAAAAGAAATCTTGGATGTTCCTGAATTTCCAGCTTTAAGAAATGTCTTATACGTTGGAGGTCTAATGGCTAATTTGATTAGTATTAGTACATTGTGTGATAACAATCTTGAGGTAAAATTTAATAAGAATGTTGTAAAGTTATGAATGAAGCTAATAAATGTGTCATTCCAAGTACTAGAACAAGTGATAATTGATATCTTGTTGCAAGACAAGAAACATACAATAAAGTCAAGATAGACGACACAACACTATGACATCAAAAGTTGGGGCATATCAACTACCGCAATCTAGAAAAATTGATCTCATATGAACCGGTTAGAGGCTTACCCAACCTTAGCCAAAAAGGTAAAATAGTTTGTGCAGATTGTCTCCAAGGTAAGCAAACCCGTGTTTCCCATAATGTTGTTCAGAATGACGAACAACATTCAGGTACGTCTCACTGTTTTCATTTATTGCACATGGATCTTATGGATCCAATTGAGGTAAACATTTTAGGAGGCATGAGGTATTTCTATGTGATAGTAGATGATTTTTCTAGATACTCTTGGATATTTTTTTTGAAAGAAAAATCACAAACTTTTAACATGTTTAAAATTTTGCACTCTAGAATTAGAAACTTGTTCCATTCTCCTATTTTTTAGATTAGACCCGACCATGGATTTTTTTTTGAAAATATCTCATTCACAAAATTTTGTGAGAAAAGAGAATTTTCCCTGAGTTTTCTGCTCCCAAAACTCCTCAGCAGAATGGGGTAGCAGAAAAGAAGAATAGAACATTGCAAGAAATGGCTAGAGTTATGCTTAGTTCTAAAAAATTGTCGAAACGTTTTTGGGCTGAAGCCTTAAATATTGCTTGTCACATCACTAATAGAGTCTATCTAAGACCTGAAACAAAATGACACCCTATGAGCTAATAAATGGAAAGAAACCTAACTTGCGTTACTTTCATGTTTTTGGGTGTATTTGTTACATTTTAAATGATAGAGATCAATTGACAAAGTTTGACTCTAAGAGTGACAAAGGAATTTTTGTTGGCTATTCCTAAAATAGTCATGCTTACCGAGTGTACAATATAAGGACAAAAACTGTACAAGAGTGTAAAAATATTATTTTTGATGATTTTTCTGATAGGAAAGCAACTGAAAATAACACTATAGTTTCAGTGGAAAATGTGTAGACTGCTAAAGAACCAGGTGTTGCACCAAATGTTACCACATTCGAAGCAACATCTGAACTAGATATCACAGAAGGTGCGGATGAGGAGTCAAATGTTGAATTGCTAGATCAAGTTCGAAGAGACCCCTCATCAAGGATTAGAAAGAATCATCCAACATGTCAGTGAGGAGTTTTTTAGGGAATTAGAACAAGAGGGAAAGAACCACTAAATTACAGAGATATGGTAAGGTATTTGTGTATGTCTACCATATACTAAAATGTTAGTCTTTCTTGTTTTATATCTACTTTAGAACCAAAAAATATTGTAGAAGCACTTAAAGATGATTTTTGGATTCAAACAATGCAAGAAGAGCTTGAATAATTTTCTCGAAATGAAGTCTGAGACTTAGTTCCACGTCCAAATAATACAAATATAATTGGAACTAAGTGGATTTTTAAAAATAAATCGGATAAATCGAGAATCGTTGTTAGAAACAAAGCTCGTCTAGTTTCACAAAGTTATACTCAGGTTGAAGGAATTGATTATAACGAAACCTTCGCACATGTGGCTAGAATTGAATCAATTAGATTGCTTCTTGTCATTGCCTACTTTTTAAAAATTACTTTATACTAAATGGATGTAATATGTGTATTCTTAAATGGTTTTCTAGATAAGAAAGTTTATGTTGAACAACCAAAAGAATTTGAAGATCCTTACCATCCACACTATGTATACAATCTCAAAAAGACTTTGTATGGATTGAAACAAGCTTCTCGTGCATGGTATGATCGTTTAACTAACTTTCTTCTTGAATTTAGTTTTAACCGTGGTGAAGTTGATCGTACTTTATTCATTAAACATCATGGTGTAGATATTATTATTGCTCAAATTTATATAGATAACATAGTTTTTTGGTTCGACCTCACATTCTTACCTAACAACATTTGTTGAAGCAATGTCGTCAATATTTGAGATGAGCATGATTGTGGAACTAAATTTTTTCTTAGGCTTGCAAATTAAGCAAAGTGAAACTAGAATCTTCATCTTCCAGAGCAAATATGTCAAGAATCTAGTTAAGAGGTTTGGATTGGAAAACGCTAAGCAGATGAAAACTTCAATGGGATCGTCGCAGAAGATATGTAAGGATAATGTTGGTGAAAATGTTGACCCAATATTGTATTGATCTATGATAGGTAGCCTTTTATATCTCACACCTAGTCGTCATGATATAATATTTAGTGTTTGTGCTCGGTTCCAAGCCTGTCCGAAAATCTCCCACTTAAATATCGTAAAATGTATCATTAGATATGTTGTCGGCACATGTGAGTTGGAAATTTGGTATTCCAAAGACACTAATCCTAATTTAATATGGTATAGTGACTCGATTTGGGCTGGTGACGTGGATGATAGAAAGAGTACAAGTGGAGGATATTTTTATCTTGACAATAATCTTGTTTCTTGGTATAGTCATAAACAAAATTATGTCTCACTTTCAACTGCTGAATCTAAATATGTAGCAGCTGGAAGTTGTTGCTCTCAATTAATATGGCTAATACACATGTTAGACGACTATAATTTTTCAAATAACATCTTAGTTTTGTACTGTAATAATTTGAGTGCCATAAATATTTCCAAAAATCCAGTTCAGCACTCACGTACAAAACATATTGATATTAGACATAATTTTTAAGAGACTTGGTTGAAAACGACTATTTCAAATTAAACATGTTGACATTCTTCATCAACTAGATGATATTTTTACAAAAGCTTTGGACCATGAGAGATTTTCTAGTTTGAAGAAATCTCTTGGTCTTTGTAAACTCTAAAAAAGCATTTTTGGTGAATGTCGACTGGAATGTCTCTAACCTTTCGGGTGACATTTACATGTGTAATATCATAAACTGATTCATGTTGCTGTATAATGTATTAATTTTGGTCACAAGCATGATACTTCAAAAGAACATGATTTCAAAGTAATATCGTTCTCTGCGATGATATCAGATATCATAAAAAGAGAGTATCAAAATAAGGCAAAGCCTTTGTAAATTTTTGACAACTGTACAAAATGGGGCAAAGCCCTTGAAATGATATCGTTCCTATTATATAGGAGTATCACGTACTTCAAAAGGATTTTGAAAATACTAAATAAATATTCTTATTTTTGACACGAAAAAGAGTTTTGTATGTGTTTTATGATTAGGCTAAGGACACGATGAGAAATGTTACATTGGTCCAGTGGTTGAACTCTTAAAAATACATATAAAACGTGTCTTGATTTGTTGCAAAAACGAAAAGTTCTTGCTGGATCATAATACTTGTGTTGTCCAAAATCTTGCCAATATTTTCAGTAATGATATTTTGTTGAGATATTGTTTGTAACTGACTTTCGAAAAATCAGTTTTTATCTTTCCTATTTTATGTCATGTTTATTTAATTGGAATTCAAACCTTAAAAGGATAAGATTAAATTCCAAATAAGATGTCTATATTTTTAACCCAAAATTTTAGGTGTAAGTCTTTGAATAAATATCAAACACTTAAAATCAAGGATTTTTTTATGCCAAGAGTATAAATATCAACTTCTTTTGTTTTCTTTTTACCATTCTTGTCTTTTCCTAAAAAACAATTATAGGAAAAGGTGAAATCACATCACCTCGGTAAAACCCCTACCAAATCGATGAAATCATCACTTTCACCTTCATCTTGCAAAAAACCTAAACCCTCAAAATTCTCTTCTCTAAACTCACTCATGAAAACATCTCATATGTCAACCTCCATGTCGACCAACACACCAACCAACACACCCATGAGTACTAGCCCTTCTTTAAACACTGAATCTCAGCAACATTGTCAGTCATCTTCTTCACAGTTGTCTAAGGCCATAGTATTTAAGGGTTCAGAGGAATCTTTAGATATAAGCTACCCAGCGATGACAACAACCCAATAGATATTGATTAAACATCTAACATCTCAACCCTTGGAAAATGACCAAGATCCTCTTCATTCCCTACGCGTCGATCGAGTAATGTATTTGAAAAATTAGTTCATACAGAACCAAGTAACAAAAGGTCCCGATTTGAAATGTCTATACCTTGTTGTTCAAGCATTGACAGTGAGGAAATGACCTTTGAACTCTCAAGTGAAGAAAGTGAAGAAGAACAAGCTGCTTCTAGACCTCAAGATGTGCTACTGAAAAGGAAAATCCCTGATGAAACTCTCTTGAAATAATTTTTTCCGAAAGGAGTCCTCAGGACTACAAAGTCAAGTGTTGGCCCAAATATTGCCACAGATGCCACAACATCTCAAGAAATATTTCAGCCATCCGAAGAGGCACACTCTCCTACTTCCTCCAACAGTACATAATTCATCAGCTTAGACTTGTCTGGTTCAAAGAATGAGATAACTGCCTTCTCTTACAGATTTTACTCTAAAGCTAAACATGATAAATATGATTATTATAGAAATATAGTAATTAGGTCTGAAAGAGAATTAGATGTTGCCTCCTGTTCTGAATATGATTTGGTAGATTTCTGGAAGATAGACAACTTTTTGGCACTGTTACCAGTAAAGAACCTTATGTTGATGAGATGGTAAAGTTGTTCTATGCAAATTTAAACTCTGCTATAGAGGATACCTCCTCAAAAAAAATTGGGAAGGTATATATTTACAATAAAGTTTATCAATTTACACCTTAAGTCATCAATCAATGTATGAGTCTTATTGAAGAGTAAGTGAGAGAAACAGAAAGAGCAACAACAAATAGGGATACAATGAGAGAATATCTCACTGGAGGTATACTTAAGAAATGGATCCCTAGATGCCCAACTTCAAAACTCACTGCTCCGTTTTCAAACCTCCACAAAATAGAAATTCACAATTGACTTCCCTCTCTAAATGAATTAATTGTTACAACTGAACAAGCCTCCCTTCTGTTCAAAATTGATAAAGGATTCAAAATTAATTTAGGAAAATTAATCTTTTATCAAATTGTCAAACTAGCAGAAAAAGAATAAACTTTCATCCCACCTTTTTCATCTCTAATCTTTGAAGTTCTAACTATCCAAGGCCTTGAGCCTATGAGATGAGACATTTTGAGGAAAACTCATGAAATGTAGCTACACTGTCAATAAAGTTATTCTAAAGAGCAAAGATAGACTCATTGATCGACCTTGGACAAAAGAAATAGATACGAAAAATATTGTCAGGAATGTTCCCAACGTTCAGGGCAACACTGGTCCAAAACAGTCTGCACTGTCTACAAACTGGCTTGTGGAGCAAATTGCTAAAATCAACTCATAAATTTTTGCGGTTGATACTGTCAGAGATTCCCTGGTTCAGGTCAGAGACCATTTCTGCTACTTCTTTATTTCCAAAAAAGGGGAGATAATTCTACTGTGCAGGGGGAGGAAAGAGCTGAGAGTTCTGTTGTTGATGCTAATGTTGCTACTGCTGAAGAAGTAGTGGATGTTGATGTACAAAGAGAAGAGGTTGTTGATAGAAAAGTCTTGCTAACAAGGCTGAGTCTTAGAGCAGAAACTAAAGCAACAATGCAAAGGGTTGAAGCTGCCAGACAGAGGAGGGAACAAACTGAAATTATAAAGAAGTAGAAAACGGCTGGAAGCTACCACTTCTGATGAATGGCTAATTGCTAATGAATTTGGACTATTCTTTTTTGGGTTTGGATATTTGGTGATGTAACTGATAATGATTCTGACTATAGTTTTGGATGATGTGTTAATATGTTAGTTTATTTCTTCTAATTCTATATGATGTGTGTATATCTATGTTTGTGCTAACATTGTGTTTAATCCTATCTAGTTGTATACATATGTTTGTTTGTATGTCATCACATGTTAAGGGGGGGGGGGGAATCATAGATGTTGGGACAACATTTATGACATTGCCATAAGTCACTTTCACAAATTAGAATAGGTTTTGTGAAGAAAGACAAAAAGGGGGAGAATGTTAATGTTGAGTTTGGTGTTGTGACATTTTGTCCGATATATCATTTTTAGTACTAAGTTAAAGTTAAGAAATATTGGAACAAATGTCACAACATTCGGACCAACATTTGTGTGACTAACAGTTATGTCTTACTTCACGGACTGAAGGAAATCTCGTGGAAATTTAACCACGATGGAAAACGTGGGAAGAACAAGTCAAAGTTGTTTCTAATCTTGGGAAACAAGTCCAAGAAGTTGGAGGATTTTGCTCCACGATCTGCTCCAACAAACCTTATTGGCTGCCCACCTTTCTCTCAACCTTTACAACAAGTCGATGAGCTTTTCAAGGAAGACTCTCTACTATAAATAGAGAGGGAAGAAGAGTGAATCGACATACAGAATCAGATTGCAAAAATATCAAGAGAGCTCTCGAGAATTCATCTCAGAAAACTGGATCGCAAGTGTTGTCTGAGCGTGTCGACAACATTCTGTCAAACATTATAATTGCTGCTTAGATTCTAAATTTGTTCTTTATTGAAGCAATTATAATGAGATATTGTCTATGTCAATTTAGGTAGATTTTTCAAGCAGAAGTCATCTGCCAACTTTTTAATTCCTTTTGTTTTATTTGTAAAATGTAAAAGAAGGAATTTATTCAATTGTATATAAATATATACAATACTTTCGGTTACTGATTGTCATAGGTTATATAATCAATATAACCTATGTAAATATTAAATATTTTGTGTGTTCTTTATTATTTCCGCTGCAATTTACTCTTCAATTTTTTTCTGTTTTATCGAAGTGTTGTCACTTGTGACTGACAACATTGTTGCCGACATTTGCAAACTGTATTAGCATTTGATTTATTTTTACTTTTACTTTATTTTTATTTCCATAGCATACCCCGGGACCCAACATGATTCTTCCACATTTAATAAGAAGTTTCGAGGTCGAGCCCTATGTATATAAAAAAAACTTATTAGAGACCACTTTTCTTTTAAATGGGTCTTATATGGTGCGAAACTGAATTAATCAGGCTCCAATTTGAGTAACCGATATCAAATAGGAACCAAAAAGATTACATTAGGACATAAAGAGTTAGGTGGCGCAAATTTAAATTAATCCGATATAAATACGGCAAATAGAATGAAAAACCAAAAAAAAAAATCGCATGGGTGTAGCTCAGTTGGTTCCAGGGTGACAGATTGCTCCCAAGAAGGCAGGTTCGAGCCTTGGCAGCCGCAGTGTGGAGTTTCATTTCTCCTTTGCGAGGGATGACTCCTTGTGGGCACCAGACATTGTGCCTCCCACCTAGTGGGCCACTGAGTACCATAATTTACCTTCCTCCACTAATCTCTGTCGGGTCGGAGGGATGAGGCCCTGTGGCGAGGAATTTCGCCTTTTGTTCTCAAAAACCAAAAAAAGTACTACATTAGAACTAGGAAACAGAAGTTGAGATCTTTCAAGCTGTCAACAAGCATAAGTATTTTTTTGATCAAGAATTGGACCATTTTCCTAATTTAACTAATTAACCCAAAAGACCAAGGTGGTGTTTGGCCAAGTTTCTGAAAGTATTTATGTTTCTAAGAAACACTTCTTTGGCCAAACACCATCTTTTCAGAAGTAGAAACACTTTTTTCAGAAGCCAAAAAATGTTTCTAGGTGGGAAGTGAAGCAGAAACACCAATTTGGTGTTTCTGGAAAAACCCTTTTTGCTCATTCATTGAATGTTTTTTGGACCCATTTATCATTTTCTTTTCACAAAATTTCATTTAATCTCATATAATATCACCGTATAAAATAGAAATTTGGGAATAGGGGTAGGATGGGGGTAGGTAGGGTGGGGGTAAGAATTTTTATTTTTTATTTTTTATATAAGTAACAAAAAAATATGAAATAAAAATTTGAGGATGGGTAGAGCAATGGGGGTAAGAATTTTTTTTTTCTTTTAAATAATTTTTCTGTTAAATAATTAACCAATTTTGCATTTTTTGCCAAACCAGTCCAATCCGCCAAAAACCGAAGCCCAAACTGAGGCCCAATACACCTTTTATCTTTTTTCCTCCAATACTCAATATCCAATACCCAAAGCCCAATACCCAAAACCCTAAACCTAATCTCACCATATAAAATAAACACTCTATTTTCTACCCCTAGGCCGTCTATCACCCTCAGCCGTCTAACCTATTACCCCTCCATTAAACCCCCCAGCCCTCACTTTCTCCTGCAAACCCTTCAGCAACCCGACTTCTACACCTCAACCTCCCTCTTCTACTTCGACCCATAGCCGCGACATTACCCCCTCAGCCGCACAAATCAGAACCTCACTCTCCTATCCTCTCTCACCTTCCCGTCGACTCTCTCTCCCTGCAACACCCTCAGCCCTAGAATATAACAATAGCCGCATCATTCAACAGAGCAGCACAAAGCCACCCTCAAGGCCTCACACTCTCATTCCCCGTCTAGCTCACTCTCCCGTCGCTGCCGCCTCATCCTCTCACTCACTTGAACCCTAGACGCACATCTCTCCTCTTGCCCTCTCTCTCACCCCTCCCCTCTCGCCACAGTTCCCGTCGCCGCCGCTCCAACGAGCTCCGGCGAACCCCCACACAACCCTAATTCAGGCAACCCATCAGCCGCACAAAAACAAAAGCTCTCACCCTCTCTCCCTCACAACTCCCGTCACACTGCACCTCACTGCTCACCGTCGAATCTCACCACTGCGGTGGCGTCGCTCCGGCGACCTCGTCGTAGAAGTGACGCCGCCGTTCTCATGCTACTGTTTGTTTTCGGGTTTTGCCACTTTATATTATTGTTGGTTTGGATTGATTTTATGTTTTGGTTCTTGCCGGAGTTCTGAAAACTCCGGAGACCGTTCGTTATTGCTGCTACTGTTTATTTTCTGTCGGACTAATTTTCTGGATTATTGAATCTTGTCGGAGTTTTCAAACTCCGGCGATCTTGTTCTTGACTTTATATTCGGATTTGATGCCTGTTTTGGGGTGTGTACTGATTTTCTGATTGTTGGTATATGGCCGGCGATTCGTCGACTTGTCGACTGCTGCGTGTATTGTTTCGCGAGCCATTCTTGGCTATGTCGCTGTCACTGTTCGTCTCTGTTTTGTTTATCTGCTGGACTGATTTTGCTATAATGCTGGACTGATTTTAGGCTGGTTTTACTGATTGTGAACATGTTACTACACTTGTTGGTATTTTACTGATTTTTGAACAAGATGTTACACTTGTTTGGCCAATGAAAAAATTATCCGTCGATTTTTGAGGCCTCCACAGTTGCAAAGACGGAAAATAAAATAAATGAAGCTTTCTGGGCAATGATGATTTCTTCCACTTACACCGGATAACCAACATGCGCTGGCGAATTCTACATGACACTTGTTTAGGCTGTCCTACTTTATTTTTATATATATATGATCCCTCTGTGTTTAAAACTATTACTGTTTTGGCGCGGATCCGAAGGTTTTATCTATTTTATTGTTTTCTAGCAATATTGGCCGATGAAAGGATCTCCGTCTGATTTCCAAGGCCTCCCCTGTGTAAAAGATGGATTTATTTTGGCTTTATTTATTAATTATTGCTATTACTTTAAAATTGTTTATTTTATTACTAACACTTTTACTAAGTGTTTATGCAGGTACTCGGAGATCATCTTGTGCAGAAGGCCTAAAAAGGGCTAAAGATGTCTCGGAGTTTTATCTTACGTCTCATTTAAATTTTAGTTTTACTATTTTTGTATTGCATTTTATTTTAATTGTAAATTATCTAAAAACACTTAGAATAGGTAGAATAAAAGCCAATATATAATTAACCTAGGTTTGAACGGATAACCGCAAGTTAGCGGATTCTATAGGATGCCTGACCCCTTCCCTATAGGATAATAAAGAACCCTTACCTAGAATCTCACATAGCTTTCGCAGACCTTTAAATGGAGATTAATTGCAGTATTTTTATTGCAATAAATCAAGTGTCCTAATTCACTTAATTAATTAGGTGGCGACTCCTTAAATACATCTAGGAATCAACCATACGTAGTACCCCCGTTTCGACTCCGGTTAAAATGGGGTGTTCTGGATAAGCGACTCATTGGGGATAATCAGGTTCTTGACCATAGCAAACCTAGGTTTATTATTGCTTGACTTTATTTTTTATTTGTTTTAAATGCCTTAAAACTGTTTCCTTTAATCTTGTATGCTTAACTGTTTTAATTGCTATTTGCTTTTATATTGATTTCTTTAAACTGGCATTCCGCTCATATTTCTTCCATTCTGAAAAATTCACATTATCACACACTACACGTGAGGTGCGCTTGGTGCATCAGCAAAATTCTTTCTTCAAAACCCAAATTTAAGAGAGTTGACATTTTGCTTGAGAGTCGATCGGCCGGTGGTCGCGTAGCCTTCTCACTCGAGTAGTCCGCTCGGGAACCTTGCGTCTAGTAAGCCAAATCTTAGAAACTTAGGATAGAGCTATACCACCCTTTTAATATTAAGTCATGCATTCATAAACCTTAGGTGGGTTAATCCTTGGTATTAACGCCACAATTAGAAATCCACCAAACTTGTCGACGGGTTTCATAACCCAACGACCCTTTAGCATACTATGTGTAGCGTGACAATGATAGACAGATCCAAGCCTGATCATGATACACCGAAATTGGGAAAAGTGCACCGTCATTTGGTCGCCATTTCCATCAAAACATTGCAGTTTAACGGCTTGGACCTATTTATCATAATATCGCATATCTGGCGTTTAGGCAGACCTCTGGCATAAGAGAGGTCCCATGAATATTAGGCGCGCACTTGATTTGCATGTTTTTGTTTACTATTGTTGTAGCTAGCAATTCTGTACACATTATTTAATGCAATAATTACTCTTTTAACCTCTGTACATATCATGCTTATAATTCCGGCCATTAGCATTTGCATTTTTGTACTTTTGTTGTCACATTGCAATCAGAACTTCTACTGCGTAAATCGCTCTTGAACAGCACGATTTGGACTTTGTGAAGCATCAACCACCAGTCCGGTCGAACCAATCAGGGGAGTCTTTGACTATATTGTCACGCCCTTACATTTTACTATTTTTGTGGTTTGCCTACTCTCACTCATTTGTCATATTTTTGCAGGAAGGCCGTCCTCGCAAATAGTCGAGGGCGGACAACAACAATAACAACAACAAAAAAAAAATCTTCACAAGAGTGAGCTGGAATTATGTAGACGGAAAGAAGTCAGCTTATACCGGATTCAACAAAGCATCACTCTGGGCCCTATATTTTGTACATATGTGCAAGTTCAATTGATATGTCTAGTGTTGATTACATAACTCTTTATCATGCATTTTTACAACATAATCATTCCGAACTACGCGTGTCTGATTCTCACCATACGGTGTGATACGTAGGCAACCCATCTAGGGTTCGACACCACCACATAAAAAATAAAAAAAATAATAAAAAGGGGACATATTTGGTTCACTCATTCATTGCATTTATCCAATCACGGACATTCATTGTTGCATTTCAATCATTCTAGCACATACATTCATTCATGCATTTCATCACAGTCATTCATTTTTTCATTACATTCTTTTACTTTGCATTAGTCTTATAGTGAACAATCGTTTGTTTTGCACAACTTTTACTTTTGCATTTCTTTCATGAATAAATTCTTTTTAAATCATAGTTTTATAACATATCTGAACGAACTACGCACACCTGATTCTCGTCAAAGATGAGATACGTAGGCAACCCTACTCGGGTTCGGTACCATTTATTCAAAAAAAAATACAAAAAAAATATATATTGTTCATAAATACAAAAAATGTTATCCAAAAATACAAAAAAATGTTTTTTTTAGTAACATTGTTTGACTTGGTTGATACCAACACAGTTGAGAGTGTGCATAGGAAATAACGAGTAATAATCAATATGGGCTGACTTCGTGGTAAACCATAGATTCTTTTGGTACCTCTTATTCACCCGTAAATGACATTCTTGCATGCTTCTAAGATAAGAACGAAACCAACCTCATCGTTTCATGCGCATTGTGTGGTGAGTTTTAGAATCAGTTCAATTGCATTGCATTGTGATCTAGAACTTGGCCCGTGTGTTTGTTGAGGCGAAATCCTGAGTAACACTTGGTGTGGGAAATGATCGTAGGCTTTCTTTGACCCGTTTGAGCCTTTTTCAGCCTACCAAATAGCATTATCCGCAGTACACCCCTTTTGAGCCTAAAGCCTATTCTTTAACAACCTCATATTACACCTATACCATTTCTGAGTGCGTACGCACTATCCCTCTCTTGGCCCGACCTCCTTGAGCGCTTTGGAAATGTGCAAGTGGCTGACGAAATTCTGCGTCGAGGTTTGCAAAGACAAAAGTTGTCAAAGTCCCAAAAGGGAAAAGAAAACACAAATGACGACGTCACAAAAGAAGGAATCAAAAGCCCCGGCATTATAAACAAAAATGAATGAAATGAGAGAATAACTTTGGAAAAAGCGGGCTCCAAACGAAAGATTCAAAAGGAAGTCAGTACAGAAAAACTGGGACAAAAAAATGAGAAAAAGAAGAAAGCAGATCAGCATTAAAGCACACAATTATCAAACACGGACGTGGTCCAACGCTCGAGGAAGGATTAGTCACTTTTTACCCAAATGATATCCATCTCTTTCCCCAAACCTACATTCTGAGCGGTAATGACCTACATGATCTTATACTGAGAGTTCTCACATTAGTGGATACTTACATGACGGCCAAGCCTATGGTATCACAATTGCATGCACTGAACATCCTTTTGAGTGTGAGCGTGCTTCTCTAAACGTCCCAAAATTCAAAATACTAGAATATATGTGAGAAGTGAGACTTTCTTTTCAGTGAGGGCATTTGAAACGTGAGATTACGTGTAGTTCGAACCTTGGCTGCAAGCAAGTGTGTCGATACTTAGGTGTCTGAGGTACCATTTGAAACTATAGGAATTACCCAGAAGTCAGTCTTGATTAGACTGGAAGTGAATAACGGAATTCCTAAGCACAATACTAATTGTTGGTATCAACTGAAGTCAGAACGTGATGCTGTCTTTTCACTTTTCAAAAAAACATGCATATAAAATAATCATTTTTACTTCATGAACTACGTCTTGACCTGATTCTCTCAGCGGGATACGTAGGCGGCCACATTGGCTTCGGTCTCATTTTTTGAAAATTGTACAGTCATTTGTTGCATCATGAACTACGTCTTGACCTGATTCCCTCGGCGGGATACGTAGGCAGCCGCATTGGCTTCGGTCCACATTGTTTGAAAATACATAAAAATCCTTATTCTTTGCATCATGAACTACGTCTTGACCTGATTCCCTCAGCGGGATACGTAGGCGGCCACATTGGCTTCGGTCCACATTGGTTGAAAACCCATAAAAATCATTATTTTTTGCATCACGAACTACGTTTTGACCTGATTCCCTCAGCGGGATACGTAGGCGGCCCACGTTAACCGGTCGCGTTGGTTGAAAACCCATAAAAATCATTATTTTTTGCATCACGAACTACGTTTTGACCTGATTCCCTCAGCGGGATACGTAGGCGGCCACATTGGCTTGGGTCTCATTTTTGAAAATTGTATAGTCATTTTTGCATCACGAACTACGTCTTGACCTGATTCCTCGACGGGATACGTAGGCGGCCACATTGGCTTCGGTCCACATTGTTAGAAAAAAAAAACATAAAAATCCTCATTTTTGCATCATGAACTACGTATTGACCTGATTCCCTCGACGGGATACGTAGGCGACCTAAATCGGCTTCAGTCATACCATTAGAAATCTTCCCATTGGCTCGTGTGCGACGGAATGCGTTGATTATTCTGAAAAGCGATATGAGCAATTTCCGCCAGAGTTAAGTCTTGCCCATGTGTCCCGCATAACGAAAATTGGGACAATTTTGGAAAATGCACCATGAAGAGATCATAATAAGGGCAAGCACACAACATTCAACACGTCCGTGCAAGGACGAAATCTCAGCATTTGCAGCATCACATCAATACAACCGCCATCACATTTTACAGGATCTTCATATAAGCAAAGGCGGGAGCACAACAATAAGCCCATGCGGGTTACAAACGCACAACGTCTATGCAATGACGTTATCTCAACCCAGGCGAGTCACGCAGGCGGTGCGTCCATAAATGACACCATTTCATTGTAAGTCTATGCAGCGGCCATTCGTGCCGTCACATCTGGCAGCGAACATTTGCATCTCGTCATACAAGGCGACAACGCTCATCTGGCGTCATCTGCATTTCGTCCATACTGAGCGACAACGCGCCCATACTGGCGTCATTCGCGTCTCGTCCATACAAGGCGACAACGCCCATACAAGGCGTCATCTGCATTCGTCCATACAAGGCGACAACGCCCATACAAGGCGTCATTTGCATCTCGCCCATCTGAGCGACAACGCCCATACAAGGCATCATTTGCATCTCGTCCATCTGAGCGACAACGCCCATACAAGGCGTCATCTGCGCCGTCCATACAAGGCGACAACGCCCATCTGGCGTCATCTGCGTTCGTCCATACAAGCGATAACGCCGCATCTGGCGTCATTTGCATCTCGTCCATACAAGCGACCGCGCCATCTGGCGTCATCTGCATTCGTCCATACAAGCGACAACGCTCATCTGAGCGTCATCTGCATCTCGTCGTCCATACAAGCGACCGCGCCCATACAAGCGTCATCTGCATTTCATCCATACTGAGCGACAACGCCCGTACAAGGCGTCATTTGCATCTCGTCCATACAAGGCGACAACGCGCGCATCTGGCGTCATTGCATTTCGTCCATCAAGACGATAACGCGCCCATACTGGCGTCATTGCATTTCGTCCATACTGAGCGACAACGCCCATACTGGCGTCATTTGCATTTCGTCCATCTGAGCATTTACAACGCCCATACTGGCGTCATTTGCATTCGTCCATCTGAGCGACAACGCCCGCCCTGGCGTCATTTGCATCTCGTCCATCTGAAGCGACAACGCCCATACTGGCGTCATTTGCATTCGTCCATACTGAGCGACAACGCCCATCTGGCGTCATTTTCATTTCGTCTATACAAGGCGACAACGCCCATACTGGCGTCATCTGCGTCGTCCATACAAGCGACAACGCCCCATCTGGCGTCATCTGCATTCGTCCATCTGAGCGACAACGCCCATACTGGCGTCATTTGCATTCGTCCATACAAGCGACAACGCCCATACTGAGTCATCTGCATTTCGTCCATACAAGCGACAACGCCCGAACAAGCGTCGTTGCATTTCGTCCATACATCTGAAGCCAACGCCCATCTGGCGTCATCTGCATTTCGTCCATACAAGCGACAACGCCGAACAAGGCATCATTTGTATCTCGTCCATACAAGGCGACAACGCCCATACTGGCGTCATCTGCATTCGTCCATACTGAGCGACAACGCGCCCATACAAGGCGTCATTTGCGTCGTCCATACAAGGCGACTACGCCCACAAGGCGTCATCTGCGTCTCGCCTATCTGAGACGGCGTATCATCACATCACTTCATCAACATCTACAAACACCATGTCTTCTCGGCGCGCGTCACTGCAACCCAATGTCAATCATCGCCCGACAATGGGACAAATTTTAATTTGCGTCGATCGGTTTTATTTTCTAGCATTGCGGCAACCGGTGTCTCATAATTCGACCTTTGGGACAAATTTCATCGGCATCGACTTTGTCTTTTACCTTGGCATCACGGCGACCAGTGTCGGCTTTTGCCCATTCTTTGCTTAGTCCTTGTTTTAGTCGGCGATGGGATAAAATTGGCCCTGAGTCAGCGTCTTTGTCGAAAACTCTTTCATCGTCTTCGGTCAAAGAGGGACAACTGTTGACACCCAATTTTGACCCATCTTTTAGTTATTTCTTGCAATTTTACGCATTTTAGGACACCGCATTTTATCACAATTCTTGACATTTTTGTATATTCTTTTTACCTAACATTCTATGTTATTTTATTTTTGTAAATTTGCATCATGTTTTTTACTTTTAATTAGGTATTAAACATTTTTTCAAATTTTGTATTTTTATTACTATTACATCGACATTTGCATTTTAATAATTTTGCTTCTTTTAAATAATTTTTCTGTTAAATAATTAACCCATTTTGCATTTTTTGCCAAACCAGTCCTATCATGGCAAAGCTGGCGAGGCCCAATACACCTTTCATCTTTTTTCCTCCAATACTCAATACCCAATACCCAATACCCAAAGCCCAATACCCAAAACCCTAAACCTAATCTCACCCTATAAAATAAACACCCTATTTTCTACCCCTAAGCCGTCTATCACCCTCAGCCGTCTAACCTATTACCCCTCCATTAAACCCCACAGCCCTCACTTTCTCCTGCAAACCCTTCAGCAACCCGACTTCTACACCTCAGCCTCCTTCTTCTACTTCGACCCATAGCCGCGACATTACCCTCACCGCGCCGTCGAACCTCGCTCTCCTCTCTCGCTTCCGTCGACTCTCTCTGCGCCTCGGCCACAGAATATAACAATAGCCGCATCATTCAACAGAGCAGCACAAAGCCACCCTCAAGGCCTCACACTCTCATTCCCCGTCTAGCTCACTCTCCCGTCGCCGCTGCCTCATCCTCTTACTCGGCGAACCCTAGCGCGCGTCTCTCCTCGCCTCTCTCTGCCTCCTCTCGCCAGGTTCCGTCGTCGCCGCTCAACGAGCTCAAGCGAACCCCACATGACCCTAATTCGGGCAACCCGTACCGTGCCAAAACAAAAGCTCTCACCCTCTCTCCCTCACAACTCCCGTCACACTGCACCTCACTGCTCACCGTCGAATCTCGCCACTGCGGTGGCGTCGCTCCGGCGACCTCGTCGTAAAAGTGACGCCGTCGTTCCCATGCTACTGTTTGTTTTCGGGTTTTGCCACTTTATATTATTGTTGGTTTGGATTGATTTTATGTTTTGGTTCTTGCCGGAGTTCTGAAAACTCCGGCGACCGTTCGTTATTGCTGCTACTGTTTATTTTCTGTCGGACTAATTTTCTGGATTATTGAATATTGTCGAAGTTTTCAAACTCCGGCGATCTTGTTCTTGACTTTATATTCGGATTTGATGCCTGTTTTGGGGTGTGTACTGATTTTCTGATTGTTGGTATATGGCCGGCGATTCGTCGACTTGTCGACTGCTACGTGTATTGTTTCGCGAGCCATTCTTGGCTATGTCGCTGTCACTGTTCGTCTCTGTTTTGTTTATCTGCTGGACTGATTTTGCTATAATCTTTGGGTGATTTTAAATTTGGTTTCTTGATTGTGAACATGTTACTACACTTGTTGGTATTTTACTGATTTTTGAACAAGATGCTTTACTTGTTTGTGATGAAAAAGTTATCCGTCGATTTTGAGGCCTCCATGATTCTGCAAAGCGGAAAATAAAATAAATGAAGCTTTACGGGCAATGATGATTTCTTCCACTTACACGGATAACCAACATGCTTTGGCATGGCGAATTCTCATGGCAAAGACTTGTTTAGCCGCCCTACTTTATTTTATATATATCCAGCCTCCGTGTTTAAAACTATTACTGTTTTGGCGCGGATCCGAAGGTTTTATCTATTTTATTGTTTTCTAGCAATATTGGCCGATGAAGGAATCTCCGTCTGATTTCCAAGGCCTCCCCTGTGTAAAAGATGGATTTATTTTGGCTTTATTTATTAATTATTGCTATTACTTTAAAATTGTTTATTTTATTACTAACACTTTTACTAAGTGTTTATGCAGGTACTCGGAGATCATCTTGTGCAGAAGGCCTAAAAAGGGCTAAAGATGTCTCGGAGTTTTATCTTACGTCTCATTTAAATTTTGGTTTTACTATTTTTGTATTGCATTTTATTTTAATTATAAATTATCTAAAAACACTTAGAATAGGTAGAATAAAAGTCAATATATAATTAACCTAGGTTTGAACGGATAACCGCAAGTTAGCGGATTCTATAGGATGCCTGACCTCTTCCCTTTAGGATAATAAAGAACTCTTACCTAGAATCTCACATAGCTTTCGCAGACCTTTAAATGGAGATTAATTGCAGTATTTTTATTACAATAAATCAAGTGTCCTAATTCACTTAATTAATTAGGTGGCGACTCCTTAAATACATCTAGGAATCAACCATACGTAGTACCCCCGTTTCGACTCCGGTTAAAATGGGGTGTTACAGGTGTGGGTAGGGTTGGGGTATGTTTAAACATATTTGAGTCATTAACTATCATATTGTCGTTACATTTCTTATGTATAATATAATATTATTTCTTAATTAAATGTTGCAATTAAATTATTTTAAAAAAATTATTAAATTGTAAAGATATACTAATTTTTAGAAACATATGATAGAAAATAATATTTTAAATTTTTTTAAATCTATTAAAAAGAATATTCTAGTAAATTTGCATAAATGTTGGTCAAACAAGAATCTGTTTCTGTTTCTCATAAGCACTTTTATAATTATAGGTCAAACACCCTAACTGATTTTCCAAAAATAATTTCTGCAAAACTATTTCTGAAAAATAAAAATACATTTTCAGAAGCTTGACCAAACAAAAAAACTTGGCCAAACCTACCCTAAGTCAGTAAACCTATGCAAATCAAATTACAGCATTGAGCATACTACAGAACAAGCACCATGTGAAACCCACATGAAAAAGACAGCACCATGTGAACCCTATAATGATTGGCAATGGTGTTTGCATAGATGGAACCAAGATTTGAAATCTATGGCTTTGGGATTCTGTTTTTCTTTTCAATAAATATCTTAAGATAAATATAAAATTTTAATTAAAATTATTAAATTCGGCTTGCCCTTAAGCTATACTTTTTGCTCCCCAGGCATCCATACAAAAAAGAAGTAAAAAAATATAAAGGAGTGCCTTAAATACCTGTATTTTTAACCGTAGCAGAGCTATAATTGCAGTTAGGATCAGTAAAATTTAATTGCTTTGGTATTTGTCTTAAAAATTATTTAAAATATAAAATAATTTATTCAAAATCTTATAAACAAAAAAAAGTTATAACTAATTAGAACCTATAAACTTCAAGGCTCTTATTTTTAACTAAGTTATAAATTATGCGCTTGGGAAAAAGGTCTTGATATTCCTTTAGCAATGTAATGTTACTTCATCAATTCATTTTTACTTTGAACACCCCTTAAAAATTAATAAATAAAGTATGTATTTTATCATAAGATTCATATTAATTGATGTATAATTTTAATAGGCTTGAAAAAATAATAATTAAAAATGAGCAATTAATGTTAAGGACAAAATAATAATTTTTTTTGTCTAAAGTGAAATCTATTTTTAATATAATTGACAAGTGAAAATAAACGGAGGACTAGTATTCTAGTACTAGTAATAGTTTTAACTTTTATATTTAGACTACAAAATTACTGAGTTCTTTCGAGTTCATACTTAATTTTGTAGCTTTGCCCCGACTAACTGTCGAGCGGATGGAGTTACATACCAATTGTGATAATGGCAAAAGGGCATGTTACACCAATAGTTATAACAACAAAAGGGCATCAATTCTCCGGGGAGATCACAATTTCTGTTAGATAAAAATTAAACATGTCTAACGGTCCGAGTTGACCCAAAATCGAACCGGTTGACATGATAGAAAATCCGGTCCGGACCGGACCGTTAAGGCTTACCGTATTGGGGGTTGGGTTGGCCCCCAACCCGCACGGATTATGTTAAAACCGTGCGAAGCTTGATTCGTTCTGGGTTAACCGTCCGACGGACCGGTAACACAATTTTTTTTTTAAAAAACAAATGGTAATGTTACCGTTGGGGAGGGGGGGTGGGGGGTGCCAACGGTCATTTCGACCGTTTTTTTTTTGTTTATTATTTTTTTAATTACATTTTTACCCTTTAAAAAATCTATAAATTCTCTACATTTTTTTCATTTTTATCACACAACAATTCTCTCAATTCTCTTATTCTCAATTTCTCATACTCTCTTAATTATCTTTATTATCAATTTTCAAGTTATTATTATTATTAGTTTTCAAATTCAAAGTAGCAAGACACAAGACTTTGAGCTTCGAGTTTCAATTGAATTCTGAATCCCGAAGTTTGTTACACTCGTTTCATTCTCTAATTATTTTATTAAATTGGCATATTATTTGTTGATTATTTAAATATTTTATAATGTCTTCGATAAGGGCAAATTATCGGGACTACGTCGTAAATCTAGTTTAAGGGGTAAAAAATCTATAGGTTCTTCATCATCTAATCAAAATATAGATTATGATCAAATGCAAGAAGATTTTGGAATAGAAGATAATGAATATGATAACGTTCAATTAGATAATATTGTTGAACTTGAAGAAAATAAACTTCCTACACCTACTAGTGTTCTTACATCGATGTTGATGCTGTAGTGGTAGTCGTAGACCTCCTTTACCAGAACCAGAAGTAAGAAAAAAAAAAGGAGTAAAGTGTGGCTCTTTTATGATAAAGTTGTGGGTACTGATAGAGTTAGATGTAATATTTGTGGGAGAACTTATAAACATAAGACAGGGGGTGGTGACGGGGGACGGACACTATAGGTAGACATATAAAAAACGATACGACACAATAAAATGTTGTCTCTGATTTAGAACCCGGTCAACAACAACTTAATCCATTAACTGGGGGTGGCGGCTAAGTACGATCCAAAAAAGGATCGCATTGAATTAGCAAAAATGATTGTCGGAGGTTGTTTACCTTTTTCTTTTGCTTCTTCTTCATATTTAATTACATATATTCAAAGAGTATATAATCCATTTTTTTAAAGGTGTTCCTCGTAGTACTACTAGAGTCGATATTTTTAGACTTCATAATGATTATGTTATTTTTTTGCAATATTTGTTTGCTAATCTTCTATGCCTAGTTAATTTTACTTCAGACATTGGACATGCTTTAAACGGTTATGATTATTTAACAATTACTTGTCATTGGATTGATGAAAATTTTAGAATGGAAAAACGTATTATTACTTTTGCGTATGACGAGGATCAAAGTCATACTGAAAAATATATAAGCGAAACTATTTGTTCTTATGTCCAAAAATATAATCTTTATAATAAAATACTTTGTGTATCATTCGATAATGCATCTAATAATACTGCTGTTGTGGGTCTTTTAAAAGCGGAAGTACAACCACCACTTTCTCATATATTTCATGTTCGTTGTGCTTGTCATATTTATAATTTAATTGTTAAAAGTGGTCTTGATTTATTTTCACCTGAAATAAAACTTGTCAAAAGAGCTGTTGGAGTTATTCAGGGTAATAATAGGAAAATAGAATTATAGAATTTTAAAAAAAATGTAAACAATTTAATTTGAGACCTAAATTCATGCCAGATGAGATTATTACACGGTGGAATTATACTTATTTATTGTAAAAAGAATGTTATAAGTATAAAGACCCCATAACACATGTTGCAAATGCGCATTGTAAGAACGTGATGTATATGTTAACCGACGAACATTGGAAATCAATTGGTGAACTTTTAAAAAATTTACGTAAATTTTACACTCTTTGTTGAATTTTCGGATCTTATTACCCAATGATTTGTAATGCTTTAGCTCATATAGCTGAAATTTCATATTTACTTTATGGTTTAAAATCAAATGTGAAATATAAAGATGCAGTTACACTTATGTTTGAAAAATTAAAAAAATATTTTTTTCCTATTCCTGGTATTTATTGTATTGGTGCAGTATTAAATCCTTCTATTAAAAAAGTAGATTGTCATAATTTAATATGTAGTTTATATACTTATATGGAAGTAGGTGCAACAGAAACACCGCCTTCATTTGATTGCATAAGTAAACTTGATACTAATTTAACTACATTATATGAATATTATGCTACATTACATGATAACAACAACTCTGCTACTAATATTCCTTCTAGTTCTACTTCTGTGTCTACACCTTCAGGATTCAATGAAGATGACGATGAAGAATCTTTAGACATATGAAGCACTTTTACAACACAAGCAACCACAAGTCGATCTTGCGATGAGATGCAATTTTATTTGCAAAAGCAGTGAGCCGAAGAAAAGTTTTGACCCTTTACAATGGTGGCAGGATAACAAAAGGCAATTCCCGGTACTTGCAGCGATGACACGAGATGTTCTTAATGTGTCGATCTCAACAGTGGCTTCTGAAAGTGCATTTAGCCAAGCACGAGATCAAATAGGAGACACACGTCACTCATTGGGTGAAAACACATTAGAAGTGTTAGTCTGCTTAAGGGATTTGATCAGATCAGAGAGAAGAAATCAATGATGTGTAGACGTTAATTCTCCGGAAGATGAAGAAATAAGCAATATTTTGGAAGGCGGGTGCGGAGGCGGGACTGAAATTAATACTCCAGATTTAGAGGCTATGGAGCATAACAAATTCAATCAACCTATAGATTACGAAGAACTTGCAAGAAGGATGCATAATATGTAAATAAAATTATTATTACTTCATTATGTACTCTTATTAACATTATGAAAGTTCAAAAATTTACATTTTATCATTAGTTTTAATTTTACTATTTATTTAGTTGTTAATTTGTTATTACTTATTTGTTAACTTATATCTACTAATCTAATAAATTAATAAAAGTATAATTACAATATAAAATTATAAACTATAAAGTATAACTATAACAGTACTATAAAGTAAACTATAAAATAAAGATAAAATATAAAGTTATAAACTATAAACTATAAAGTAAAAAGTAAAAAGTTATAAACTATAAAATAGAAAGTTAATTTTAAAGTTTTAATTTTAATATATAAAACTATATTATATATTATATTATTATATTATATATTTAAATTGAATTTAGTTTACATTGTAGAAAATAAATACTAGAAATTAAAAAAAAAACTCGGACCGGTAGGCCCGGTTCAGACCCGGACCCGCACGGGCCGACCTAAAATTCGATAATGAACCGGACCGGTTGGCCCGATAGTCAGGTGAACCGGACCGGTTAAACCCGGTAAGGGGCTACCGGCTCGGACCGGTTCGGCCCGTTAGACAGGTATAATAAAAATACTAATAACAAGAAAAACTCTTTTATTATGCTACTAATATTGCTCTGCTTTTCACTTTTGGACCAAATACAAAAACAAAAAGCAACACAAATGGGAAAAAAAACACCAAGAACCTAAAACTCAAAGAAAGCTTTGATATCATCTTCACATTCAAACAAGTGCACATTAGCTTCCTTCAAATCCATTTGCACACATATCCCATTGCCACATTCTGCATCATACAACCAGCAACACTGATTATGCCTTGACCCAAAATGCATCAAACATGGTTTTCCCCAACCAAAATCAGCTGTTTGTATAGGAAATCTACACAAACTTGAACTTGTGTACACGTCAACTTCATCACTTCTTCCCCATTCTGGTGCTATAAAACTTTCATTATATAAATTTGCCACGGCGGCGACAACGTCGTCTGGTGAGGTCTTGTCACATGCGATAATAGTTTCCTTCACCATATCGCGAATCAACGTTACAAAATTCTTCAACTCCATGTTGTTCTCCCCTGGTACAAATTTTACCGGGGCGTCAATTACAAGATTCCCAAAAGATTTTTCTATTTGAGGTAACGAAGTCAGCTTAGGGCGCATGTTTATAGGGACGCCTATTAGGGAACGTCTCAAATGCCCGTGCTTCTTCTCTGAAGCGCGGATCAGAGCCCTCCACAGGAGGGCTATGAGCATTTCAACTCTTGAGGGCTTAAAGCACAAGTCTCCGACTTCTTCTCTGAGCCTTGTAATGGAATCTTCGTTGATGTATAGCCTTTTGGCTACTAATTTAGCGTCCATGCGATCTTCTTGGGGACAACGAGGCAAGAGAAGTTTCGATAAATCTCTCGATGGGAAAACGTCAGGCAAATTGAAGCTTAGGAAATCGATCTTCTCTGCAGGAATTCCTAATTTGCACACTTTAGTCCATTCCTTAATAAAAGTGAAAGTTGTGAAACCATCCATTGCAGTGTGTGCGTGGCTCATAGATAGAGCCAAGCCACCACACTCGAATTCCGTAATTTGAACAATGACAATTGGCATGATGAGCAAATTAGTCTCATCCACATTCCAAGTATCTTGAGGCCAACAAAGCAAAGCATGGTTGACATCCTTGTGTGCTTTCTCAAGAAATTCATTGAGCTTACTATTTACCTTGGCTTTTACAAATTTAACCCCTTGGTCCTGGCAGTTAACCGAGTCTTCCTCGGTAAATCTGCCAGCGATAGGGTAAACATGTGTTAAAATTCTAGAAAGGGATTGCTCAAATTTTTCTTCATGAGCTGCATAATTAGTGTTGTTGGTAGGAGGATAGAAAAGAACAAGAGGCAAATGTGCTTCATCAGCTATTTGATCAAAGAAAGACAACTTATAATTCTGGAGATGATTTGGAGTTGACAACCATGGTTTAATTAGTTTTGTGGACATGATTTCAACTTCCATATTTTCTTTTGGAATAGCCATGGTATTGAAGAAGATATATAGAGGCACTTGAATATAGCTCATCAACGGCTTGAGTCTTAAAGTTTATATAGGGGAAGATTAAGGGTTCCACCAACCCCTCAATATTCAGTATAGTGACAAATTATACATTGGAATTGTTCTATTTTACATGTGAACAATTAAATGATCTCACTGTACTTTTAGTTATTTGACAACTCAAATCAGTACAAAACATCAGCTATCAAACAGCTCAAATAATAATAATATATATAAAAAAATCAAACAGCTCAATTAAGTAGAAACGTAATTATCATTATATACTTGCACCAAATCAAAATTTAACTCTGGTTTGACCATAGATTTTGAAGTTCGAACCATAAACTTGAAAATTTGAGTTTTCAAAGTTGTGTTTTTTGAAACTTGAAGTTGTGTTTAGACATGTATTTTACTTGAAAAAAAGTTGAAGTTCTGTGAGTGAAAGTCCCAAAACCTGCTCTGGATCAGTTTTTGAAACTTGAAGACATGTTTTCAAAATGTGATTCAAAATCTATGGCCAAATAGATATTTGAAGATATATTTTCAAAATATGATTCAAAATTTATGGTCAAACGCTAGCTTAATTTCTTTAGATTTCTCTTTTGCTTTTCTTTGAGAAGAGTGATCGGTTAGAGATGAAGAAAATAAAGGAAGGAGAAAGAGAAAAAAAACATAGTTAATTTTTAATTATCAATTTATGTGGCACTTTTCGTTTTCCGAAATTTAATTAACATTTTAAAATATATGTTTTCATCAAATTGATATGAGAAAAGTTACAACTTATAGTACTTTCATGTAGTTTTCAAACATATAAATTTCAATATTAAAAATATTGAGTTAATCTAATCTAATTTAGCTTCAAAATTTAGATAAATTGACCCTCGAAAAGCGATTGTGCTACATAAGACTCATTTGTGTCTAAACGGCAGACAATCAACTTTTAGTGTGAAACTTATTTTTCCTATTCGGTCAAGAAAATCATTTTTATGATCTGTAAGGAATTTAAAAAAAAATATATTTGACCAACCAAATGTGAAAATATATTTTTCAAAATATTTCCAAAATACCCATGTCAAGTAAAGAACATTTGATCATTAGGAAAGTTAAAGTATCTATCTCATCGTTGTGAACAACTTAAACAACTTGCTTCGATGAATGCTACATTTTATTTCATAACTTTATCCTATTATATTGTATTGTATTATTTTGATGAGTACAATACCTAGATAAATTATATTGTCTCACATCGTTACATAATATCATATTATTTCGATTTTCCTATTTTCCTTATTAATTTTTTTCAAAAAGATTGACACTTTCTATATGTAGAAATAATTTAACTTTATGAGATGATTTACATCCACACAAATATCTAAGTTTGTTTTGGATCGCACATTTCAGAAGTCTTCCTTTATTTCTTAAACTACATGCTAAATCAAACTAGGACAATCTTTTTAGAACGGATAGAGTGATAATTTAGGCAGAAGAAGAGAACAATTGATAGTTGGTCTAGTCAACTTTCATATGTAGTGTATTAATAGTTTAGCTAGGAAAAAAGAATAAATGATAATTGGTGTGTGAAACTTGTTGGAACCAAATCACTTTAAGATGAAATCCTTCATCTTTTTCCAAGAACTATCCTGTCAAATCATCGAGAATGTAAAACTAGATGCGGAAACGTACTTGAATTTATAACAATATGTGTGTTCTTCAATCTCACGGTTTTAATCTTCCAAATCTAGACATAAGTCGTTATCTCTTTCACTTGTGATGAAATGTCAGTACAGAAAACAATACGTCTAATTTGGGGACTATAATTCCTTTTTTATAATTAAATATAATTATATAATTATATTCACATAAAAATAATAATTCAAATATGTTTTCACCATTAACTAATTTTAATATGAAAAAATCGCTAACATCACGAAGCACAATGAGTCTTATTTTAATTCCATAACATATATTTTAGAGGAAGATCACGTTTTTCTGCTGAAGGCATGCGGAACCGATTCTCGGCGCAAAGCACTCCCCCATATTACTCGATTCGCTCATTTCTTGTCACACGATTAGCACTAAACTTTTCAACTTGTTAAAATTCTAATTGTTTTGATTAAGAGTGTCAAAAGAGCCGGATTGAGTCGATTTTGGACGGATTAAAATATGTTGATAAATGAGCAGTTCATTAATCAGAATCAAAATTTATTTGAGCTGAGATGTAATGAATCAAAACGAGCTAAACAATGAGCTATAGCTCAACATATCCAACTCTTACTAAGTTTTAATTCTTCATTTCTTTTCTTATGACTTCATTAAAGGGAATCTAATAAAACTTTTTTTTAACTTGTTAAAAAGAAATTTGAAATATTTGAAAAAATATTTCATAGGTAAATTTAGATTATATCAACCCAACTTTTGATGGCTGAATTGGAAGTGTCAAAATGAGTTGAGTTAAAAAAGAGACGAGTTATTAACCGTCCAAACTTGAGCGAGCTTGGGGGGTGGGGTTGGAGGGGTCGTATTTTCATGGGATAATTTTATAACCCTTATTTGTATGTATTGATCTAAGTTATATACATTAAAAATGCAATTTTTTTTAGTGTCGGTGTAAATTACTCTATTCGTCTTAATTTACGTGGAAGTATTTGACTGAGCACGAAGTTTAAGAAATATGATTCTTTTCTAAAATTTTATTGTCTAAAACAAGGCATAGACATTTGTTTGATTATAAGTCATCTTGTAAGATGATATTTATCTCTCTTGAGGAGTCTTCTCATTAATATCAAATATATATAGTGTACAATATTCATCCCTTATACAATAGGAATCATAAACCTAATCACAAGAGGAATTCTAGTCTTACCATAATTATATTTACACAATATATGGAATATATTCTAATTATGGGTAGGGATACAATAGTGACAACTATATACGTTTACACACCCCCTCAGTCGGAGCGGGAGGAGGTCGGACGCTGAGACTGGATCTGAAGTCAAGAAATAACTGTCTGGAAAGTCCTTTGGTAAAAATATCGGCATACTGATAGGATGATGGAACATGTAACACTCTGACATGGCCTAGCGCAACTTTTTCACGAACGAAGTACAAGTCTATCTCAATGTGCTTGGTCCGCTGATGTTGAATCAGATTGTGAGATAGATAGATAGATGGCAGATATGTTATCACAGTACACAATAGATGTCTGACGTAAAGGACACTGAAGTTCTAACAGTAAATTTCTGAGCCAACAAATCTCAGCTACCACATTTGCAACGCCTGTGTACTCAGCCTCGGCACTGGAACGAGATAGGGTAGCCTGTCGCTTGGCAGACCAAGAAATCAGATTATCCCTTAAAAAAACACAAAAGTCGGAGGTGGAGCGTCACGTGTTCGGACACCCTGCCCAATCTGTATCCGTATATGAGAGCAATTTGTTTGGTGCAGAGGGGTATATGTGCAATTCATAATCAAGTGTGCCCTTAATGTATCAGATGATACGCTTAAGAGCAGTGAAGTGAGACTCCCTGAGGCATGCATAAATAGGCATACCTGCTGAACAACATAAGCAATGTCTGTCCTTGTAAATGTGAGATATTGAAGTGCATCTGCAAGACTCCTATACAGAGTAGGATCGGAGACTGGAGCACCATCCATAGCACTTAGCTTAGATTTTGAATCAACTGGAGTAGGTGAAACTTTACAATTCGCCATCTTAGCCCCGTACACAATCTCCTATGCATACTTACGTTGACTGCGCACTGAACTTGTAACTCTCATAACTTTCTACTCCGACGTCCTATCGACGAACGGTTGGTTGCGTTGGAATCTGGACTCCACGAACTACGCCCTAGGCCTTTGAAACACTTAGGAACTCTCAATGTACCGGGTCATAACCCGCCTCAAAGTTGACTAAAACCCGTCCGGAACAATCCGTCAACCTATCCTTAGAAAATTTTAAGTCTTACATGCTTTCGTACGCTCTCATACGTAGGGTCAGAACTACGGGGTATAACAAACATGATGCCATTAGGGGGGCATTTTTAGGCATAGACAGACAACCCACTGATGCAACAACTAAATGACCTAAAAGTATCACCTATCATCATAGATATGCTTTCACATTTCAGGCACACAAGTACAGATGAACGACTAGTTCAGGAAAAACATGTATCAAGACATGGTGATGAAGCAATAACCATCATATTTCACAGGACTGCAAAGCTGTTTGGACTAGGATAGACACACATGTTTGTTTGAATTATATACCACAAGAGAGTATCTCTAACTCAACATCTTAGAGAAAAGAAGGAACATGAACATACACAATCATACTATATTGCACGGTAAGTAGGATGGATCTTCAGAGCAGGAAGAGCAAATAGATAGATGATCCAACAGATGTGAGCCAAACAAAGATTATATAATGACCAAATAAGCATATTAGTAAATAAGGCCATGTGGGCCAAGATACACACAAATTTAGGCACAGAGATTGAAACTCCTCCATAGACATAGAAATTGGTACTCTTCCATGTTTAGACAAGACGAATATATACCGACAAATCAAACGATGCAACCAGTTTTGAGTAATACTTTTGACACACAACATCACATATGCTCGACTGACATTTACTATATTCAATCCTGCCATATTCAATTGTCCTATGAACTTCAAATTATTATTTTGTTCAGCCATGTATACAAACACATCATAAAAGCGATGCCTTGGCTTAAACACGATAACAATTGCAATCGCGACTACTGATGACAATTAGCATTAACTTAAACAGGCTTGACAATAATTTAATAAGTATAACCGTCATCGATTATTAGGCTTGAGAGTGGTGAAAACAATGCTAAAAAATTTAAGATATTGCTAGAGTTAGGAATCAAACTCGAGTTATCTAATGCATGCACCACTTGAGCAATCTAATATATATTTGTTCTTCAAGGTATACACACCCCCCCCACACACACATATGTTTTTGATTTAAGACCACACATTCTAAAAGTGTTGTAGCCAAAAAAGTAAATGTTTTGGCATGTTTAACTTTAACATTCAAGTTTTTAAACTCTTTTTTTCTTTCATAAATTTTGTGCTGTGTGAATAAAATATTTAAAATGTAGGGTGTATTTATAATATCAGAATATTGAATCAATTATTTCTATTAACTTGTGTATATTTTGTGGGGTGAAAATCATTAACCACCCCTCTAGGCCCTCCAACTTTATTAATTTTGCTTTAAAAATCAATCTCCCCTCAACTTTGAACAATAGATATTCCTCAACTTTGAACAATAGATACTTGATATTACAAAACATAACACAACTATAAATAATACATATATTAATCCAATGCTTTAAATAATTATATATATAAAATATACAGACATTCTTAATTAGTGGGATATAAATATTACAACTAGGATTGCTTTCTTTATTTAGTAATTCAGCATGCTACATATGTTATTGAATTTCTTTTATCCTATAATATTTAAAATGATATATTTTATGGTATATAATTAATAGCCTATTGGTAAGTTTCCCAAATTTGCTATTTATGAAAAAGTGTTTTTTCCCAGACGCGTTTTTCGAAAAACAACTTTTGAAAATTAGCAATATATATTTAACTGATTTGAAAAATATATTTATCAATATTAGAGTAACAATTTGTGTTTCCGCAAAAAGGATATTTCTTCAGCTTCTAAAAAATAGAGTTTGCTACTATTTAAAAACATTTATGATTTTTCCTATAAGCTTGGTCAACACGTGAACTATCTATAATATAAACACTATGAAAAATAAGTATTTTCTTTTATCCCTTGAGACATGACATAATTTGAATGTAATGAATGCATGATACTAATTTATAGGATGAAATTCTTAATATAAACGTAAAATTTACATCAAAATTATTGAATTCGGCGAGAAGATCGTTTACAAGAAGATAAGACAAGTCATAGTCAATGAATTTGCATTTGAGTTCAAGACCTCTAAAACATTAAACAAAACAAAATAATCACTAGCTGACTGTATACAGGATTATATTAGACATGTGCAGTTCTCAAAGTATTATTATGGAGTTTGTCCATAAATCATGAGTAATATTTAAAAATTGGTTGGTGGAAATACCCAACCCCCACCACGCATGTTTTAATTTAAAAAAAGAAGAAGAAGAGGAGAGGTTTTGAGACTATTGAGGTATATATCATAGGTCCCTACATAATTGACTTTGTTTTCTAACCTGAGTTCTCCATGTTTGAGATATGGAAAGCACATTATGTGCAGACTGCAGAGTCAATAATTAGATGGAGTAATACAATAAATATGTTTCATATTATTTATTAGACATAATATTTTACACGTGGCGATTATAAGAAAATACTGAAGGAGACAGGAGCAAATTAACATTGACCGTCAATCCAACGGCCACAGTGTAAATATATCCGATTTTAACATCGTCGTTTAACTACCGTTTTTTAATATTTTTTATCTGTATTCACTTAAGGATAACATTAGACATATAATGCCGGAACTTTCATATAACTAAAGTTTAGGTATATGCATATGAAATTCAATCATTTTTGTTTGAACTTTATCTATGAAAAAAGGACAGCTCGATGCACTAAGCTCCCGCTATCTGTGAGGTCCGGGGAATGGTCGGACCACAAAAATCTATTGTACGCAGTCTTACCTTACACTTCATCTATATGTAATTAAAATTCAGCCATTTTTCTTGAACTTCTCGTTCGCTTTCTCACCGATTGCAGAAACTCTTTTTTTAAAAAACTTTCCTAAATTTTTTGTGGCATCTTGATTAATTGGGATACCCCGACATAACGAAAATTTACCCCTTTCTTTCGGGGTACCGCCATTGTCACAGAGCATGTGAAGGACACGCGGTGATTACCCCAAAAACCTTCGCTTGCTTGGAGGCATCAATTATATGTGGCTGAAAATTCAGTTATTTTTGCTTAATTTCAATCATATATAACTGACATTTAGTCATTTTTGTCTGACTTTCACCATTTTCGCTTGAACTTCAACTATGTGTGCATGAAATTTGGATTGAAATAACTGAAATCAGGTAAACATGACTGAAGTCTAACTATTTTTACATAAACTTCATGTGAAAAGATTGCACTTCAGTCATATGTAACTGGCGTTGTCAAGCCTAACTTCAGACAATACATATCTTGTTGATGTTGTGTGAGTGTTGTGACAACATCAGGTTTTATGCCTGAACAATATTTTGCAGTGTTCTGCAGATATTGCCCGCAATGTTTCCCAACATCTGTAGTGTCCTGTAGATGTTGTCTCCGATGTTGCCGCAACATTTCACCCGACATCTTTGGATACGATTTTGCCTATTTTTCCGGCCAAAACAGTATTTGTTACTGTGAGTTAAAAATGCCCTAGGCAAACTGAATATGAAGCTGTGTTTAAAACGTGGGAATTGAAAGAGTCAACCTTGGAATCGAAGCTACTTGAAGACCAAGCAACTTGGAGACCAAGTCAAAGCTGTTAAGAAATTCAAGGAGCTGGAATAGGTTCAAGCTGCAGCCTTCTTTCTCTCAACTTCCACAATCAACCAGCGAGAGTTTCAAGAAAGTTCCACACTATAAATAGAGGAGGAATTTCAGAGTATCCAGAATCAAAATGTAAAATACAAAGATAGCTCTCGAGATTTCGCTTCAGAAATCTGGATCAAAACATTTTAGCCTAAGTCTTTTAGAAACATCTGTCCCACACTACAATTGCTATCTCTATTCTAGATTAAGCTTATTGTAAAGCAATTGTGGTGATGATGTTGCATTTGTCTTTTTAGACCTTTTAACTTAGGTGAAGTCATCTGCGACCTCCTTTTTATTTGTAATTTCTTTTTGTTTGTATTGCACAATTTGTAAAAAGAAATTCATTTGTAATTGTATATAATATATACAATTCTTTTGGTCATTGACCATCAAGGGATATATTAATATATACCCTTGAAAATATAAACCTTGTGTCTTTTACTTTTCCGCTGCATTTATACTCTACAAAGGTTTATACTGTTAGGTTTATTCTGTTTTTATCAGAATGTTGTCACAAATGTTGTCCCAATATTGTAGGCAACATTTGAAACTGTTTCAGCATTGTAATTTTGAATTTAATCTTGCTTTAACTTTCTGATCGATAGCCCCGGGACCCAACAAGTGGTATCAGAGTCAACACTTGACTCAATAAGTGCTTGATCCTGTTATTCTAAGCTATGGATCCGAAAAATCCAAAATATTGGTAGCATTCCGTTGGTTCAAATTATGCCTATTGGATCGTCTATGTTCTCATATCAAATTAATTGATATTAGGGCATGGATATCTATAACCTATGGGTATGTTGTATCAATGTAGCCACCGGATGAGGAATGTGATATTCTTGTTACACCCAAATCTAAATGGACGGCAGAAGAAACCAATAATACAAGCTACAATGGAAAAAAGAACTTTTGAGGATGGAAGAAACGAAAGACGTAAAATCCTATATTGAAAAGTTGAATGACATTTTTAGATTTATAATGTTGGAATTAATGTCGTAACATTTGTGACAACATATTTCATGTATGTAAATATGTTGGGACAAATGTTGGACAACATTCTGCCCAATATACCTTCTAATAAATGTCAAGTGTTTGGTGTTCCTTTAACCAATACCCAACTTGTGGTAAAGACTCTCTGTTCTCTTCCTGAGAAGTTCAATATAGATATTTGTGTGATTGAAGAAGTTTGTGATAGTGCTAATGTTGTCTTGTTCTCTCGAAAATTCATTTCGATGGTGAGAAAGATCAACAATAATAGGTTTAAGTCTAAATCCAAAGAGTACCAAAGTCAAATTTTTAATCATCAGTCCACTAGATTTTCTCCAAATACACAAAAAGGTAACTAAAGAAATTCAATTCGGATCATACCAAATTTGATCTCAAGCAAATTGAGTCCGGACATACATGCTCAAGATGGGGTCATTATGCTAATAAATGTACAAACACTCTTGGAAATTTGGTAAGAGTCGGTGAGTTTTTCTTAGTGATGATGAAGAAGGACATCCAGAACCAAAATCACAAGCAATGCTGACTGCTGTTTTCGAACAGTTTCTGTCCGATAATGAAAATGTCATCGACAATGTTGTCTCAACATCTGTGGCAACATTAGCAACAACATCTGCGGGAACATCTCTAAGGTATGCATATTTTAACTTTCCAGATGTAAATTGTTTTAGTGATTTTGTTTCAACTAGTGTGGCTCTATGATTGACTCTCAAGATGACATTATTAAGGAAGTACAAAATCTTTGTAAAGCTTTAATCATTGAATCTGAGCAACGTGACTCAAAAGTCAAATCTTTAACTTGTGATAATCATGTTTTAAAAGACATAATTACCCATTTAGTGGTAGCACTTACAAAGAAGGATCTCTAATTTGGTAAGATTCGTGTAAAATTTGGATTCTGTCGTAGCCACTTTCCAGAAGCTCAACGCGAGGATCTTAAAACTGGATGACATTCTTTACTTTAGTAAGTCTTCATATGCAGGTATTGGGTATCAAAAATCTCTTAAAATTGTTTACTATAGTTTCGTTGATAAAAATGAGAATTGTTTTTAAGAAAAGATTGTCTTGTTTAAATCAAAGAATAATTTGAATTATGTGGGTAGTTACTTAAATTTCCTTGAAAATATAATGACATACTACTTCAAACTTCAAAATTCTGTGAAGAAGGTGTTGCCTAAAATGTCGTCTAAAATGTTGTCCAAACATTTCAGACAACATTCGAAGCTACATTTCTAAACAGACAAGGAGAAAATATTTTAAGAGAGATTGGGTTCTCAAAATGGTCTTAACTGGTAATATCTATATTACTGTTGTCACGCCCATTTCCGACCGCGACATTTTTTCTAGCGAACCTCCTGCTTAATAAAATGTTAGAAAATAAATAAAAGTGCTAAATGTTAAAAGGTGTTTAAAAAGGTGTTAAAATGCTAAAAGTACAAAAGGTGCTATATGCTGAAGGGTTCGTGGAGTCGCCACCTAATTAATTGGGTGAATTAGGACACCTAAATGTTAACTAGTTTAAAGTAAACATTAACTCCATTTTAATGGTCTGCTAAACTTAATGAGATTCTGGGTAAGGGTTCTTTATTAATCTAGAGGGAAGGGGTCAGGCACCCTCTAAGATCCGCTAACTTGCGGTTGTCCTGCCAAACCTAGGGTTAATTATTATGTTTATAAATGCTTGTTTTGAAAATATAAAGGATGCTTCGAAATATTTTATAAAAGGAGGCATGTTGATAAAAATGCTATAAAGTTTTAAAGTGTGCATTTATATTGTTTATGGTGTAAAGTCGATTTATGGACTATAGATATGCATTTATCTGCGAAATCAAAGAAGTGATGCGTTAGTTTTAGGTATGCAATTTTAACGATTAGGCAAAAGATTAAATATGAATGACAGGCCTAAGATAGATAAATTAGCAGTGTGTTTCAAGTTTTAAAGCTAACCACCCCATTTCATGTATTCAAGGATTAATTGTTCTAGACAACCTATTAATTACAAAGTTAAATAATTAGGCAACAATTTAAACAAATAAGATAAAAAAAGTGGATATGATCGCGGCTTTCAAGATGTGTGGCGACATCATCTTATCCTATTTTGTCTTAGGAATTTCTGAAGCGGGAATGCGAATGCGGATGCTGCACGTAGGCGGGTTGCCATTTGAAGTAGCTCGTGATGAGTCTCGCCGGGAGACTCTTCATTTTTGCTCCGGTGCATTTCATGTAGCAAAAAGAAAGATAATGATTAGTATATGCCCAAATTCATTTAACCAAAACAAGCACTTGACACATAGTTTGTATTTAAGCAAACACATACATAAAGATCAAACAGAGGACAATATCAGATGGGGATGCATCCAGCAGATGGTAAAACGAAACGAGGATAGGCAGGTATGCAGGCAGCATAAGTCAACTTTTAATATCATGCAAGTCAGTCCATTTTGTTCATAGAACTGGAAGGCGATAAATCACGGTTGTCACGGTTTTAATCTGAGAGAAGTTATTCAGATATGCATCCAGAAATGCAGATATATGAGCAAATGCACAAATTTTCGACCATTACACATATCCAGACATACACATAGGATTGAAATGCAGAAAGACAAGCATTTTTATTTCAAATGATAGGCAAATATGCAATAGGCTTAAGTGATTCCCTGTTCTTGAAGCCATTTCATCAAGTAAACAGATGGAGACAGTAAGCAGCCACAAACAGAGGAGAGAAAGGGATAATAGGCATGTCCAAACACATGTTCACTACGAATCAGATCTGATTACAGTCTATAAATATGGATTCATATACTAACAAGAGAAACGAAACAATATGTGGTCAATTATGGCATGATTCAACCATTGGCTTGAAGATGTAACAAGCACAACATTGATCAACTAACAGTTATGCAAGGACAGGGCAGAAAAGGATAGAGGAATGGACAAGCAGGAGGCAACATATTCAGATAGGCAGTGACCCATTTGGCCTGGACTAAACATACAGTTATGATATGACATTTATAAACAATATTCAGAGAACACGGCAATCAAGTACACGCATCATAATAGGCAGTTTTAGACATGAAGATCCAATTTAACCATAAATAAGAAACACTAAGCAATAGACAATAGATATTTCCCTTTGGTTAGTATCTGTTTCAGATCCTCCATTTCAGGGGTGCATCAGATCCCAAGTCCAACAGTCCAGTTCATCAACATGCTAGTATAGACTTCAAAATTTGCTTATCTCATACCAATCGTAGAACATATAAGCAGAATAATAGCCACAAGACATATTCATCTTTACTGAATATGAAACAAATAGAGGTATGTAGCAACTTAAACGCATTCCCGATGATTATAAGTTATGTCGAATAAATAAGAAGCACTAAGCAATAGACGGAGACAAAACCGACAGAAGCTAAGAGGTGGATTCCTCTTTAACCACACACGAAGCAGGTGAGTAGACGAGCTAACAGTCAAGTAAAACAGTGTCGACATTAAACCAGCGATTTCGACCACACACCGCAGCGATTAAAAGCGTTAGCATTATCAACAGAGCATATTACTCAAACAGATTGCAAAGTGTAAATTGCATAATAAAACTGAAAAGGAACGGGTTTACCTTCTCCGGACAGCGAACCGGGGCAGCGTATCAAGTCGTCGGTCCACTCGAGTTTTGGCTTTGCGATGCGAATAAAAGGGCAAGGTTTGTTTGCTGATTTCTTGGCTGGAATTGAAAGAAAGGATTTCGAACTTCCTATTCGTGCGATGCTAATGGTCTGGGTGCTGAACCCCCCTAACTCCCGATGCTCTGCTTCCTCTTTTTTCTTGTTTCTTCCCTAACTCCCGATGCTCTGCTTCCTTTTTTTTTTCTTGTTCCTCCCTTAACTCCCGATGCTCTGCTGCTCTGCTTGCATGTATAAAAACGATTGCTACCTCCCTTCGCTCTGCCCCACTGTGCCCTTTGCATGCGCTTTATATAGCCATGGTTTGGGTTCTAAGTTTGGTGCGATTCTGGCTAATATTTGGTACTGATTCGTGCTTGATTCTGGGCTGATTCATGCTTGATTATGGTAAGAAATCACTACTGATTTAGTGTGATTCGTGCAGGTTATGGTAAGGTAAGGAAATGATTGAGGTGTTAAAGGGGGATCTTGGTTACGATTTCTATGGTAAGGACAGGGGTATCGATATGGGAGGTGATTCGCCGGATTCTCCGGCGAGAATCCCGGCATGGACGAGGTGCGGCGATCTGCTTTTAGGTTTTAGGGTTCGTTCATTGTTTCTGTATTGTGGACGATGGGGAAAACTGAAAAGGGATGAGGGAAAATAAGGTTGGGGTGTGGGCTTGTGAAATTTTTGGTGATAAGGGGTTACGGGCTTGGCGCGTGGGAATGCGAGGTGTGGGCTGGGTTAATTAATTAGGGTATTAGTTTTTAGGAGTTAATTTTAGGTGTATTATTAATTAATTACTGGTGATTAAATTATTTAGGTGCTTTATTAATCTAATTGTTATAAATGCGGGCGTGCTATTTAATTAGTGCTTAATATTTTAGAACGCGGCGCTAGTTATTTAAAATCTTATTTATTGTGCATTATTATTTAAAATAAGTTATGAAATTGCTACGACGTTATTGCTAAATTATTTATTTTATGTAATTATTAATTATTAAGAATTGTTTGACAGGGCTTAAAATTAATAAATGCGGGCGCGAGACTCTAAATTGCTTATTTATGTCTGTATTAATGTTTTATCGCTGCATTTTTTATTATTTAAAATTATTTGAAAACTGGTGTAATTTTATAGTTAATGTCCGGGCGAGAGGGTCAAAATTGGGTGTCAACAGATTGTCCCTCTTTGTATGGAGATGATGGAAGAATCTTCGGACAAAGACGTTGACTCATAGCCAATTTTGTCTCGATCTTCAGATTTGCAAAAATATTGGGCAACTGAGACAAGGCTGACGCGGACTCAAAACTGTCCCAGTGTCGAGTTATGATGATACTGGGCTACCATGGTCAAACACCAAGGCGGGCTAATGCGGACTCAAAATTTATCTCAGTGTCGAGTTATGACGACACTGGGTTACCCTGGTCGAAACACCAGGGCGGGCTAACGCGGACTCAAAATTTGTCCCAGTGTTGAGTTATGACGACACTCGATTTCCATGGCCGAAACACCAAGGCGGGCTAATGCGGACTCAAAATTTGTCCCAGTGTCGAGTTATGACGACACTGGGTTACCATGGCCGAAACATCAAGGCGGGCTAATGCGGACTCAAAATTTGTCTCAGTGTCGAGTTATGACGACACTGGGTTACCATGGCCGAAACACCAAGGCGGGCTAATGCGGACTCAAAATTTGTCCCAGTGTAGAGTTATGACGACACTGGGCTGTAGTGCTAAAATAAAAATAAAATACTAGCTTGAACCTGGGGTGTACCGCTATCGACTTATGATGCTGGGTTTTATGGTGATGTGGAACGAGTGGGCCAAGCGCAGGCGCTTACGCCATTTGTTGGGAAGGTTGGCCCGACAAATTGCCGGTTATTGTAAGAGAAAATCCACGTTGTGCTCCTGCTCCTGCATGCTAAGACTTAAACAAACGGTTAGTGCATAACTGTTAAGGCAAAATGATGATGCGTAATTTTTAAAGCAATGCAACTGTGAGTAGAAAATGTTATCCTGCAAAAATGTGATGCCTGATGTGTTGATGCGATGCTGCAAATGTTGTGATTTCGCCCTTGCACGGACGTATTGCGCTTGTGAATGCGGATATGTTGTCCTTGCTGCAGCTGCCCCTGTAGACTAAAGCTCAAGAAAGAGTTAGTGCATAATTGCTAAGACAGAACAATAAAGCATGAATAAGAAATGCAGTTTGAGAGTATAGAAATCGTCTTTGCGTAGATGTGATATGCTGATGATAGCGTCGTTTTCGGACTTGCGTCATGGCGTCATTTTCGGACTTGTTGTGTTGATAACGTCGTTGCCTGGACGTGTTGCTGCCGGCGTCGTTGCGTGCGTAATCTTGATGGCGTCGTTGCTTGGGCGTATTATTCTTTGGCGTCGTTTTGGACTTGGCGTCGTTTTGGACTTGTTATCGCGATAGCGTCGTTGCACTGGATGTGTTCTTTCTTTGGCGTCGTTGCGTAAACGCAATCTTGATGGCGTCGTTATGCGGGCGTGTTGATCTTGATGGCGTCGTTGCGTAGCCGTATTACTGTTGGCGTCGTTGTGTAGACGCAATCGCGATAGCGTCGTTACTGGGCGTATTGTTGTTGGCGTCGTTGCGTGAACGCATCGCGATGATGTCGTTGCACGGACATAATGATGATGCGTCGTTACTGGGCGTATTCTGCGATGGCATCGTTGCGTGAAGCAATCACGATGATATCGTTACTGGACATAATCGCGATAACGTCGTTGCACGGGCGTATTCTTTGTTGGCGTCGTTGCGTAGGCGCAATCGCGATGATGTCGTTGCACTGGACATAATCGCGTGCGTCGTTGCCTAGACGTATTGCTGTTGGCGTCGTTGCGTAGACGCAATGCTGATGATGTCGTTGCCTGGACATAATGTTGATAACGTCGTTGCCTGGACGTATTGCTATTGGCATCGTTGCGTAGACGCAATGCTGATGATGTCGTTGCCTGGACATAATCGCGTCGCGTCGTTGCACTGGGCGTATTCTTTGCGGCGTCGTTGCGTGAGCGCAATCGCGATGATGTCGTTACTGAACATAATCGCGATAACGTCGTTGCACGGGCGTATTCTTGATGGCGTCGTTGCGTAGGCGCAATCGCGATGATGTCGTTGCACGGACATAATCGCGATGGCGTCGTTACTGGGCGTATTATTCTTTGGCGTCGTTGCGTAGACGCAATGCTGATGATGTCGTTGCCTGGACATAATGCTAATAACGTCGTTGCCTGGACGTATTGCTGATGGCGTCGTTGCGTAGACGCAATGCTGATGATGTCGTTGCCTGGACATAATGCTGATAACGTCGTTTCCTGGACGTATTGCTGCTGGCGTCATTGCGTAGACGCAATGCTGATGATGTCGTTGCCTGGACATAATCGCGATGGCGTCGTTGCACGGGCGTATTCTTTCTTGGCGTCGTTGCGTGAGCGCAATCGCGATGGCGTCGTTGCCTGGGCGTATTCTTTGCTAGCGTCGTTGCGTAGATGCAATGCTGATGACGTCGTTGTCTGGACGTATTGCTGCTGCTCCTGTAGAATAAATGGTCATGCAAGCTAAGTTTGAGAAAAAATTAGTGTATACCTGTTTAAATGAGATGATAAATACATATGAGACGTGCAATTCTATGGGTAGAGATGTCGTCCCTGATACGCCTGATGAATACTGAGATGTTGTCCTTGCACGGACATGCTAAAGCTATGTGACGAATTGCCATGATGCCTTTGTTGTGTGCGATCGTGGGTTGCAAATTTAACTTTATGCGAGTTGATCGCTAGCCTTTGTTTGCGGAATTGAGTCGATGTTGATTATCGATGCCGCACTGCGCCTGCTTCTGATGCGGACTTTGAATTTTGGATTGTTGTCATATCCTCTGCCTCTGCTGCTTCTTTCTGTTTCTGCGAAGAAAACTTTTTGTCGTATTTTCTGCTTCGGCTTTTGCACTTTCTGCTTCTGTTAATATGAAAGACCTGCGCTCAAAGAAAATTTGTGAGTTTGGGGGGGTCGATTCGTATTTGACTTCGCCGCCTTGTTCCTTGACATCTGCGTGCCTGGCCTGCTTGGACCTGCAACCCCTGTCTGGTTTCCTACATTGTCCCAGTTTTGAATATGCAAAGGGTGTTTGGCCTTAAAGTGGGTCTCAATGGAGTTGCTTGTATGTTGTGTGTATTCTCGTTGTTTTCAAAACAAAGGGAAAGTCTCCTAGTGGTGTGACCGAAGCCGATTTAGGCCGCCTACATATCCCCATGAGGGAATCAGGTGATGACGTAGTTCATTACAAGCAAAACTTAAGCAAAACATTATGAAAACTTAAAATATGAGTCTTAAAATGATTCTGCTAAACTAAATTGCTCTTTCTTAGCTAGACTCTAGGCGGACCAGAACAAGGGTGCAAATCCAATCTATCAGTATGCCTTCTGCATCATGGCTGACTGGGTCTTCATGCTCTGCTATCAGTATCTCCTTGCGCGGTGCATGCTTGTATAATCGCCCGGTCGAGTAGGCGGAGTTACGGCCGAGAACACCTCTCTTCCTTTGGGGTTCATTGTACTCATTAGGGGAGGCGTCCTCCACCTGAATGACTCCCTTCTTGATTAACTCCTCTATTTTGTCCTTGAGTGTATAGCAATTTTCGATGTCGTGCCCCTCGACACCGGAGTGGTATGCACAATGTTTGGTTTTATCGTGCCCTCGGGAAGTAGGCCTGGGGATATTTCTGGAAATTGGCTGGAGTATTCCTGCGGCTTTCAGCTCCTCATACACTTGGGTTATGGGTTTGGCTAAAGGTGTATAGGTTCTTGTTGGCTTTCTCTCTGCATCCATGCGGGGTTTGAAGATGTTTAATGAACGGGCCTTTGGCCGTGGCGTATACACGGATGGGTATCGCAAGGGGTTGTCATATGCATTGCGAAAGTAGGTTTGTGGTGGCCTTTGGTTTGTGTTTGGCTGGAGCATAATAGGCATTTGGTTTTGTGTGGGATATATGGGTGCATTGTGTATTGGCTGAATGGGATATGTAGTAAGAGGGTACTGGTAATAATTTGGAGGATTTTGGTTATTTGCAGTGACGAGTGCTTTAGTGATGTTTCTGAGCCTTCTGATTTCGGCCTGCAGGGTTGCCATTTGCTGCGGTAATTGGGCGAGGTGTTCGATCGGATCTACGCTGCTTTTCTTTTCTGAGACCCCTGCTTCGCCTATAGGAACCAAGACAGGTTCCGACTCGTTCTGCTCAAATGCCCTTGAATCAGTCATGTCGCTGGACCGTGCCTTTGATCTTGTGAGATATCGATGCTCTGCCATTGTTTAGTCAAATACAAATCGACCTTTTGGGGAAGATGATAAATCCTTTTAGACAAAACACAGCAAATTGCGTTAGTGTAAAGCACGTGATTTTGCAAAAGTGTAAATAACATTTAGCAAGTATATGTTGCACACAAATTGTCATATTGCAAGTGAGTCCTAATATGCATGGCGACCCCTTTATGCCAGAGGTAGGCCTAAACGTCACATATGCGAGGCTGTGATAGATTTGTCCAAGTCGTCCAACTGTAATGCTTTTGTTGGAAGTGGTGACCAAATGACGGTGCACTTTTCCCAATTTCAGCATGACATGATTAGGTTTGGATTGTCACGTTACACATAATATGCTGGTTGGTCGTTGGGTTGAGAAACCCGTCGACAAGTTTGGTGTCTTCCTAATTGTGGTGTCGATGCCAAGGACCGACCCACCTAAGGTAAATGCATGCATGCCTTAAAATAAAGGGTGGTATAGCTCTATCCTGAGTTGCTAAGATTTGGCTTTACTAGACGCGAGGTTCCCGAGCGGACAACTCGAGTGAGAAGGCTACGCGGCCACCGGTTAGACCGGACACTCCACGTATGTTACCAACTCTAGAAAGAATTTTGCTGATGCACCAAGCGCACATCGCATGCAGTGTGTGATTGTGTGAATTTTCCAGAGTGGAAGAAATATGAGCAGAATGCCAGTTTAAGGAAAGCAGTAAAGCAAATAACAATCAAAATGAATAAAACAAAATACAGCACGCAAAAATTAAATGCAAAAATAATGCCCAATAATAACCCTAGGTCTGTTGTGGTTAAGAACCTAAAATCCCCAGCAGAGTCGCCATTTCTGTCACGCCCATTTCCGACAGCGACATTTTTTCTAGCGAACCTCCTGCTTAATAAAATGTTAGAAAATAAATAAAAGTGCTAAATGTTAAAAGGTGTTTAAAAAGGTGTTAAAATGCTAAAAGTGCAAAAGGTGCTATATGCTGAAGGGTTTGCGGAGTCGCCACCTAATTAATTGGGTGAATTAGGACACCTAAATGTTAACTAGTTTAAAGTAAACATTAACTCCATTTTAATGGTCTGCTAAACTTAATGAGATTCTGGGTAAGAGTTCTTTATTAATCTAGAGGGAAGGGGTCAGACACCCTCTAAGATCCGCTAACTTGCGGTTGTCCTGCCAAACCTAGGGTTAATTATTATGTTTAAAAATGTTTGTTTTGAAAATATAAAGGATGCTTCGAAATATTTTATAAAAGGAGGCATGTTGATAAAAATGTTATAAAGTTTTAAAGTGTGCATTTATATTGTTTATGGTGTAAAGTCGATTTATGGACTATAGATATGCATTTATCTACGAAATCAAAGAAGTGATGCGTTAGTTTTAGATATGCAATTTTAACGATTAGGCAAAAGATTAAATATGAATGACAGGCCTAAGATAGATAAATTAGCAGTGTGTTTCAAGTTTTAAAGCTAACCACCCCATTTCATGTATTCAATGATTAATTGTTCTAGACAGCCTATTAATTACAAAGTTAAATAATTAGGCAACAATTTAAACAAATAAGATAAAAAAATGGATATGATCGCGACTTTCAAGATGTGTGGCGACATCATCTTATCCTATTTTGTCTTAGGAATTTCTGAAGCGGGAATGCGAATGCGGATGCACATAGACGCGGGTTGTCATTTGAAGTAGCTCGTGATGAGTCTCGCCGGGAGACTCTTCATTTTTGCTCCGGTGCATTTCATGTAGCAAAAAGAAAGATAAGGATTAGTATATGCCCAAATTCATTTAACCAAAACAAGCACTTGACACATAGTTTGTATTTAAGCAAACACATACATAAAGACCAAACAGAGGACAATATCAGATGGGGATGCAGCCAACAGGTGGTAAAACGAAACGAGAATAGGCAGGTATGCAGGCAGCACAAGTCAACTTTTAATATCATGCAAGTCAGTCCATTTTGTTCATAGAACTGGAAGGCCAATAAATCACGATTGTCCGCAGTTTTAATACAGAGAAGTTATTCAGATATGCATCCAGAAATGCAGATATATGAGCAAATGCACCAAATTTTCGACCATTACAAATATCCAGACACACACATAGGATTGAAATGCAGAAAGACAAGCATTTTTATTTCAAGTGATAGGCAAGTATACAATAGGCTTAAGTGATTCCCTGTTCTTGAAGCCATTTCATCAAGTAAACAGATAGAGGCGATGGCGACCAAACAGATGAGAGAAAGGGATAATAGGCAGGTCCAAACACATGTTCACTACGAATCAGATTTGATTACAGTCTATAAATATGGATTCATATACTAACAAGAGAAACGAAACAATATGTGGTCAATTATGGCATGATTTAACCATTGGCTTGAAGATGTAACAAGCACAACATTGATCAACTAACAGTTATGCAAGGACAGGGCAGAAAAGGATACAGGAATGGACAAACAGGAGGCAACATATTCAGATAGGCAGACCCATTTGATGCGGGTGAACATCTGATTATGATATGACATTTATAAACAATATTGAAGAACGCAAGCAAGTACACGCATCATAATAGGCAGTTTTAGACATGAAGATCCAATTTAAGCCATAAATAAGAAACACTAAGCAATAGACAATAGATATTTCCCTTTGGTTAGTATCTGTTTCAGATCCTCCATTTCAGGGGTGCATCAGATCCCAAGTCCAACAGTCCAGTTCATCAACATGCTAGTATAGACTTCAAAATTTGCTTATCTCATACCAATCGTAGAACATATAAGCAGAATAATAGCCACAAGACATATTCATCTTTACTGAATATGAAACAAATAGAGGTATGTAGCAACTTAAACGCATTCCCGATGATTATAAGTAATGTCGAATAAATAAGAAGCACTAAGCAATAGACGGAGACAAAATCGACAGAAGCTAAGAGGTGGATTCCTCTTTAACCACACACGAAGCATGTGAGTAGACGAGCTAACAGTCAAGTAAAACAGTGTCGACATTAAACCAGCAATTTTGACCACACACCGCAGCGATTAAAAGCGTTAGCATTATCAACAGAGCATATTACTCAAACAGATTGCAAAGTGTAAATTGCATAATAAAACTGGAAAGGAACGGGTTTACCTTCTCCGGACAGCGAACCGGGGCAGCGTATCAAGTCGTCGGTCCACTCGAGTTTTGGCTTTGCGATGCGAATAAAAGGGCAAGGTTTGTTTGCTGATTTCTTGGCTGGAATTGAAAGAAAGGATTTTGAACTTCCTATTCGTGCGATGCTAATGGTCTGGGTGCTGAATCCCCCCTAACTCCCGATGCTCTGCTTCCTCTTTTTTCTTGTTTCTTCCCTAACTCCCGATGCTCTGCTTCCTCTTTTTTTTTTTCTTGTTCCTCCCCTAACTCCCGATGCTCTGCTGCTCTGCTTGCATGTATAAAAACGATTGCTACCTCCGCCCGCTCGCTGCCCATCGTGCCGCTGCATGCGCTTTATATAGCCATGGTTTGGGTTCTAAGTTTGGTGCGATTCTGGCTAATATTTGGTACTGATTCGTGCTTGATTCTGGGCTGATTCATGCTTGATTATGGTAAGAAATCACTACTGATTTAGTGTGATTCGTGCAGGTTATGGTAAGGTAAGGAAATGATTGAGGTGTTAAAGGGGGATCTTGGTTACGATTTCTATGGTAAGGACAGGGGTATCGATATGGGAGGTGATTCGCCGGATTCTCCGGCGAGAATCCCGGCATTGACGAGGTGCGGCGATCTGCTTTTAGGTTTTAGGGTTCGTTCATTGTTTCTGTATTGTGGACGATGGGGAAAACTGAAAAGGGCTGATGGAAAATAAGGCTGGGGTGTGGGCTTGTGGGCTGCTGGTGATAAGGGGGTTCTGGGCTTGGGCGACGTGGGCTGTGCAGGTGTGGGCTGGGTTAATTAATTAGGGTATTAGTTTTTAGGAGTTAATTTTAGGTGTATTATTAATTAATTAGTGGTGATTAAATTATTTAGGTGCTTTATTAATCTAATTGTTATAAATGCGGGCGTGCTATTTAATTAGTGCTTAATATTTTAGAACGCGGCGCTATTTATTTAAAATCTTATTTATTGTGCATTATTATTTAAAATAAGTTATGAAATTGCTACGACGTTATTGCTAAATTATTTATTTTATGTAATTATTAATTATTAAGAATTGTTTGATAGGGCTTAAAATTAATAAATGCGGGCGCGAGACTCTAAATTGTTTATTTATGCCTATATTAATGTTTTATCGCTGCATTTTTTATTATTTAAAATTATTTGAAAACTGGTGTAATTTTATAGTTAATGTCTGGGCGAGAGGGTCAAAATTGGGTGTCAACAATTGCATTAAAGAACTACCATTACAGGTTCTTAGTACTTTGATTGTGAGCATTCATGCCACATGAATAGTACGAAAGGCTTTATGAAGAATTGAGAGTCGTTCAATAGAGGTTACGTGACTTTTGGTGGGAGTAAGTTCAAGATTATTGGTAAAAGAACGCTGAATGGTTCTGATATACCAGCCTTGAAAATCGTACTTCATGTTAATGGCTTAGTTGCTAACCTTCTTAGCACAAGTCAGCTTTTGATCTCAAGGTAAAACAGTCTCTGAAGTTTGTATGAAAGATAAGAAAACACATGTTGCCCTTAATGTTGCCCAACACGATGTACAACATTCAGGTATGTCTCTCTGTTTTCAGTTACTACATGTGGATCTAATGGATCCAATTGAAGGAGACAACCTACGGGCATGAGGTATTCCTTTGTTATTGTGGATGATTTTTCTAGGTACACAAGGAGATATTTCTTTAAATGGAAAATCATGAACCTTTGATATTTTTTTTGTTCTCCTATTTTTTTGGATTAGGTCCAATCATGGAAAGGATTTTAAAACCCATTCTTTTGCAAAAGTTTGTGAAAAGAAATGGATTTTTCCATGAATTTTATGCTCCAAAAACTTCTTAGTAGAATGGGGTAGCAGAAAGGAAGAACAAAATCTTGCAAGAAAGGGAAAAGTAATGTTAAGTTCTAAACAAATGTCAAAGAGTTTTTTTTTTATGGCAGAATCCTTAAATACCACATCTCTAATAGAGTCTACCTAAGGTCAAGTACTAAAATGACACCCTTTGAAACAATAATTGAGTTTCTTTTATATCTCTTTTGGGTGCATTTGTTACATCTTAAATGACAGGTATCATTTGGCGAAGTTTGACTCTAAGAATGAGAAAATAATTTTTATTGGCTAGTCATGCTTATCGTATATACAGTCTGAGGACCAAGACTGTACAAGAGTTGGTCAATGTTATTTTTGGTGATCTTACTGATGTGACATGTAAATCATCAGAAAACAACATTGCAGTTACATCAGAAAAATAGCAAACTGCAGAATCAAATGTTGTCACAACATCAGAGGCAACATCTGAACCACAAGAAGAGACCACAAGGGTCGAAGTGGAGGAGGAGTCCAGAACTGAAATGCAATATCAAGAGACCCTCCATCAAGAATTAGTAAGAATCATCACTCAGACCAGGTGATAGGGGGAGTTTGTGAAAAAATTATTACAAGAGAGAAATAGCCAATCAACTACCGAGAGATGGTAAGGTATGTGTGTATGTCTACCATATACCAACATGTTAGTCTTTCTTGTTTCATATCTACTTTAGAACCAAAAATATTTTGGAAGCACTAAAAGATGATTTTTGGATTCAAACAATGCAAGAAGAGCTTGAGCAACATTCTCGAAATGATGTCTGAGATCCGGTTTCATGTCTTAACAATTCAAATGTTAGTGGAACTAAATGGATCTTTAAGTCAGATTAATCGAGAACTATAGTTTAAAATAAAGCTCATCTAGTGGCTCAAGGCTATACTCAGGTTAAAGGTATGAACTATGACGAAACCTTTGCACATGTGGCTAGAATTGAATCAATTAGACTTACCCTTGCTGTTGATTGTCGTCTAAAAATTATCTTGTACCAAATTGATGTTAAAAGTGCTTTCCTAAATGATTTTTCTTAATAAGGAAGTCTATATTTTGAGGATCCTCACCACCCACATTATGTATACAAGCCCAAAATATGCTTTGGATAGGATGAAACAAGCTCCTTGTGTGTGGTATGATCGTTTGATTAGATTTCTACTTTATTTTGATTTTAGTCGTAATGAATCTGATAGAACTTTATGTATAAAACGTCATGGAGCAGATATTATCATTGCTCAAATTTATGGAAATGACATAGTTTTTTGCTCGACCTCACAGTCGTACCTTAAGACTTTTTGTCGAGGCTATGTGATCAATATTTGAGATGAGCATGATTGAGGAACTAACTTATTTCTTAGGCCTGCAGATAAAACAAATTGAAGATGAACTTTCATCTCACAAACCAAATACGTCAAGAATCTAGTTAGAAGATTTGGATTGGAGAATACTAAACATATGAAAAACTCCAATGGTCTTCTCGCAAAAAGGTATGTAAAGACGATGTTGGCGACGATGTTGACCCAACATTGTACCAATCCATGATAGATAGTCTTTTGTATCTTACTGCTAGTCGTCCAACATTATATTTAGTGTATTTTTGTGTGTATGTGTTCAAGCCAGTCCCAAAATATTCCACTTAAATGTCGTAAATCGTATTATTCGATATGTTGTTGACACATATGAGTTGGGAATTTCGATATTCCAATGACACTTATTATAACTTAATAGGATTTAGTGACATGGATTGAGCTAAGATGTGAATGATAGGAAGAATACAAGTAGATGATATTGTTTACCTTGACAATAATCTTATTTATTTGATATACGACATTTTTACCAAGACTCTAGATCATGAGAGATTTTCTAGTTTGAAAAAATAAATAAATCTTGGTCTGTGTTTTAAATAAGGATGTTTTTGGTAGATATTGTCTGAATGTTGCACAACATTCTGGAGAACATTTACTGGTTTGTCAATATACTCTGGCGATGTTACAGTATTGTGCATGCATTTGGCCATTCAAGTATGATGCTACAAGAACAAGAACTGAAACATGATATTGTTCTCTGCGATGGTGTATATAAATTAATTATATATATATATATCATAAAAATGGAGTATCAAAAGTAGGCAAAGCCTCGACTAAAGATTTGACAATGTTTAAAATAAAAAAGAGCAAAGCTCTAAATTGGTACCGTTCCTATTGTATAGAAGTATCATGTGCTTAAAAGATGGTTGAAAATACCTCAAATATATTTTCATTTTTTTTAAAGACATAGAGTATTCTGCATATGTTCAACTAAGTTTGATTAAGGACACGATGGAAAATGTTACATTGGTCCAGGGATCAAACTCATAGGTAAAATATGCAGAATGTGTCTAATGTTAATGCCAAATCTAGAAGTTTATGTAGTGTCATAATATTTGTGTTGCCCAAAATGTTGTCCCAACATTACTGACAATATCACAATCTAATATATTGATTGTTCTTTCAGAAAATTATTTTTCTGTTGTTTATTATGCCTTATTTATTCCTGTTTATTTTTTAAATTTAAATCATTAACCTCAAATTCCGTTTTATACTGAACAGTTTTTGTTTTTAAATTCAAAAAACAGTTTTATGTCGTTAATTTGTTAATTTGGGGAGTGTAGAATCCTAATTAATCTACACTAATTGTTTAGGAAATATTATTGTGATTTGCTTAAAGAAATGTTGCCTTATGTATAATACTTCTCTTATTTGTTATTTTTCATGTCATTTCAAGAGTTTTTCCCGATTTTTTTTGTTTTAAATTAAAAAAGAAGAAGGGAAAAATCATTTCCATGGGTTGTTTTCTATCTATCCGATGAACTCATCATCATTTCACACTCCAATCTAGATAATTATTATCCTGATTAATTCCCAAAATCTTCTCCTATATATTCACCAATAGAATACTTCTCCAATGTCTACCCAACTGTCAAACACCACTCAATCCAATTAACATTAGCCATTTGTCGAATACGAAGAATCCAAGCTCAATACCTCTCAACAAATTGGACAATCGTCTTCCTCTATGATAGAAACATTGACTTGACCTGATAGAAGGTAGCAGAAAATGACGATGTTGTCAGGAATGTTATCAACGATCTAGGCAACACTATCTCCATTTCATGATACTGCTTTCTCCACAAAAAGGGGGAGAAAATATTGTTCTATGCAGGGGAAGGAAGCTAAAATACAGGGGGAGGAAGCTGAAGTTGTACAAGCTGTACTATACAGTGGAGACTGCTACTACTTACTGAACATAATTTTGAATTTAATCTTGCTTTAACTTTCTGATCCGTAGCCCCGGGATCCAACATATCTAAATAAGAATATGTGTAAAAAATATAATTAAAAAGCGAATACAATTTAAATGACGATGTCAAAATAAATTACTCCGTGAACCTTTTACCAATCCAATGTGTCTTAAATCGACCTACTCAATATAATTCGGGTAGGTTGAAATTTGATTATGGAGTATTATCAATTAAATACAATATTTTACTCACGGCAACAATTAAAATAAAAGATACTTAATGATACGGGAGCAAATTAATATGGTGGAGATCTCAACTCAATGCCTCATAAGTCAACCTACAGGTAAAATTCCATTAAATTTAAATATGACGTATTATTAACTAAATACAATATTTTACTCGTGGCAACAATAGAAAAAAATTAAGGATATCGGAGAATTAATTGTAGAGGACGTGTAAATCCAATACATTATATCTCAACCTACTCAATAAATTTTTGATAGGTTGAAATTTAAATTTGATATCCATGCTTGCAACCTCACCATACTTTTTATTTTATTCGTCAAGCATTAAAAAAATCATTTGGACGTTTTATGGAAGTTATTTTTTAAGGTAAATGAAATTAAAATATTAGAATACTTTTTATTGATTGTTCATTACTAGTATACATGCATAATATTTGCACATCTGTTGTGACACCCAGTGGCGAACACACTTGCCAATGAGGGTGCAAGTGATGCCACTTTTAATTTTTTTTTATCACATTGTAAAACGACGTCGTTCTACAAGGTGACCCACCTATCATTTTCAACGTAACGTCGTGACCCACCTATCATTTGATCATCTTGTAAAACGACATCGTTTTAAAGACATTATTCGACAAAAACAAGCACATAAAATGACGGAAAGGAATCGAGAGTGGTTTACTTGAGACAAGGAAGGGATTAGATCAAGAATTACGTCTTAAGAGGGTTGTGGATACACGTTGGGGGTCTCATTATAAATCATTATTGAACTTGGTTGCTTTGTTTTCTTCTGTTATTGAAGTTCTTGAAGTTGTTTCGTGTGAATTGTGATGCTACAGATTCATCGAAAAAAGCTCAAGCAGTTGGTTTATTGAGATATTTACAATCATTTAATTTTGTTTTTAATTTGCAATTGATGCTGACTGTATTTTCGTTCGCAAATGAGTTGTCATTAGCTTTGCAAAGGAAAGATACATATATTTTGAATGATATGACACTTGTTAAAGTAACTAGGCAGAAATTGCAAGCGGCAAGAAATGATGGATGTGAATCTCTTCTAGGTAAGATTACTGGTTTTTGCAATGAGAACAAGATTGATTGTGTGGATATGAATGTTGAATATGTTAATCGTCACTGTCCTCGGCGTAAGACAAACATTACTAACGATTTTCATTATCGTGTGGAATGTTTTAATGCCATTATGGATCAACAAATTTTAGAGATTAATGATCGGTTCAATGAGATCAATTCTGAGTTGCTTCTTTGTGTTGCTTGTTTGAATCCAAGTAATGATTTTGTTGATTTCAATATAGCAAAATTGGTAAGAATGACTCAGTTTTATCCGGATGACTTCTCTCTAGTTGATTGTATGATGCTTGAAAATCAACTAGATACATTTATTATGGATTTGCGACCAGATAACAAATTTAGTCGATTCGAGGGGCTGTTGATCTATCTACATTGTTTGTGCAAACACGAAAATACTTGTTGTACCCATTGGTGTGTCGTTTTTTGAAGTTCGCATTGATTTTGCCGGTAGCAACAGCAAGCGTGAAAAAATGCTTCTCTGCAATGAATATTGTCAAGACGGATCTACGAAACCGAATTTGTGATCAATTTTTAAATGATTGTTTTATATGTTTTATTGAAAAAGATTTGCTTAAGAGTGTTACAAATGATGATGTAATTAAACGTTTTCAAAATATGAAAACGCGTAGGGGACAATTATGATTTGTAAATTTTATTAAATTTGGGCACCCAAATAATTTGTAAACTTTATTAAATCTGTACATCCAATTGAAAAATTCTCTACCTCTGTCACCGGTGACACCTAAGTATGACTATGGCGCGTTAGTTATCCGTGCAGATTGAGCACATGAGTTGTTTGTGTAATTCGAAAGGCCTCAAATAATGTGGTGTAGATATAGCATTGGGGACGCTAGTATTGGAAATATATGGAGTCTATATCATGCATATCTGATGCACTAAAAAAATCCCTTATTATTTAATTTTTGTGTTGTACTTTTATTTTATTCGTCAAGCATTAAAATAATTCATTTGGACATATTATGGAAGTTACTTTTTGAGGTAAATGAAATTAGAGGAAAAGTAAATCACAATGTGAAACCCTTCAAGTAATAGGGTCCCCGAACATAGTGGAATGACAAAGGAGGTGAACTTAAAATCCAGCTAGAGGTCTGTATCGTGAGTTAGAATTTTGGTGAAAACACTTTACTCTCTTCTGGGATAAGATCTTGTAGGTGACATCAGTTGCTCTGTTCTCAAACCCTGATCATTCAGACACATCCCGCGATTTACTAGTAGTAGTGTTGAAGGACCGGTACTACTATCTCCAGAAATAGTTTGGCATAAGCCAGTAAGCTGGATATAAAAAAATATATAGTAATAGGTATCCTTAAATTAATATAAAAAAGAAAAGGAAAAAAAGAAGAACAAGTGGAAAGGTCATGGATTAATGAATTTAGTGTCACGATCCAAATCGTAGGGCCGCGACGGGCACCCTGATCTCACCCGCCGGGTACCGCTAATCAACGCAATCAACACCTAACCATAAATAAACACGGACTAAGCCGAAAAGGTTATGAAAACTTTTAACCAGAAACTGAACTTATACATATATACATACTCATGTCATGACCGACAGAGCCATACAAAACTACTATACACAGGACACATGTAACAAGCCTCTAAAGAGTGTACAACAACAACAGGTCGGGACAAGGCCCCGCCATACCCATATAGACACGCAAAAATGTAACATACCAAAGTTATACCGACACTCCGGAAAGAGAGGAGTGCTTCCAAAAGTCCGCTGAAATCTACAACCTATTCACGTGGACCGTCGTCCTGCCTGTGTGAACCTGCGGGCATGAAACGCATCGTCCTTAGCAAAAGGAACGTCAGTACGATTGATGTACTGAGTATGTCAGGCATAAGAAATAGTATAGTCAAGATATACCATAATCTGAAACAGAAATACTGATCAATAGTACATACCTCTGAGGGCCCTAACACATGTATTATAACAGTCTATGTGGGCATAATATACATAATTGTCATGCATGATGCAAATGCGGTATACTATCTATTTTCCATAACCGCCACACATTCTTTCAGTTATATTAGAATTCTACTTTCCGATAATCGCCACATAGGCTTTCGATAGTATCGGAATCCTACTTTTCATGACCGCCACACAGGCTTTCGGTCCAATCATAACCGCCACATAGGATTTCGGTTATATCATATAAGATATGTTGGCTTCAATATCAATGTTGGCCTCTTAGGGCTCTTTTGTGCTAATCTGTACCAGCTGCAGGTGGTGTGCGTATATAACGTTTTTCCCTCTTTTTCCATTTCCATACATATATATATATATAATAGTTACTGTATAGTAATGTGCATAGCACAAATGTTCTAGGGTAAAATGAATATGCATGAATGGTAACACCATATTCCAATTTCAACGGTTGACATATTACCTTGTACCTTTGACAACACTGTGAATCTCATTATCATTTTTTCATATGTCTCATTAAAGACTTATAAATAATTTAGACATGCTTTCAGCATAGAAATCAATAACATAATTATTCTTAACTTCTAGGAGTAGAATAAATTTTGGAACCATATCACAGTTATATTTCATACGTAGAACATGCCAAAAGAAAGAATTAATTTTCCTTAACATACCTCGCAATCCAGGGCTAATTGTTAAGACGTTGTCTAATTGCTCACGCAAGTATACATATCGTTCACAATTAATATAGTCAGTAAGACCGAGTTTATCGTCCACAGAGACTGGTTTTTAATTACTGTTCATTTATTTTATGTTATTTATTTGACAATCGATAATTGAGTTGAGTTTTTATTTAACTATTAGAATAATTGAAGAATTAACTAAACTATTGAAGTTGTAATCAATTATGAAGGAATTAGGGCTTCCAAACTCTTCTACTATCCACTCTATTCAATCCTTAATGCGACTAGAATGACTTCTTCTTCTACGTTAAGATAGCGGTTAACTAGACTGTCTTATATTCTGGTTAGGATGTATAATCACTCAACCCCAGTGCAGAACCCTTCTATATTTCTATGATAGGATTTACCACATAGGAGGATTAAGAACAGTAACCTATAATGCTACATAAGTATCGGGGTACTTTCGTCCGCGGTTTTAACCTATGTCTATTCAATTACAGCATATCCAAATCTCTCCTCTCGGTTCTTGATTCGAAATCATATAGATTATGATAATTAGTGATCAATTAACTATTAAATATTCATATCAATTATTGAATAAATCTTAATCAAGTGAAGAAGAAATCAAACTACTGCATTAATTCATGAATAAGAGTTTCAAGCGATTCATAAGGAAAACACTAATAAAGTGTTTAGCTCCTAGCCATAGACATGCTAAGAACTAATACAAATACCAACATAAACTGAATTGCAAAGAAAAGGAAGAAAAATACTATGAACTAAAGTCTCCAATTGTAGCTTCAAATCTGCCATGAGTTGTGTTGTGTGATATAATGAACCAACCTTAACTAGACTAATCCCTAGGGCTTAAGTATGTTGCAAATTTCGTGCCCTATGGACCCTTCTGCCCTTGGCCAATTCTATTTTGGATTTGAAAATTCACGTCTCGGCACCGCGGTCCTGCAGAATGGAACTGCGGTGCCGAAAGTCCTGCAACCTCTCAGTAATTATGGCACCGCGGTGCTGCAATCTTTTGTCCTAAATTGCCAACTTCCGTTCTTTTTACCTCGAGACTCTCCTTTTATGCCCACTTTTCGCTCATTTTCGCCATTTTGCCTTTTTGACTCAAAAGAAAGGAAAATGACCATAACAAGACACTTATTTAAACGAAAATGGAAAAAACACTAACTAAAAATGACTCAAAAGCGTATACAAAATACGCCTAACAAATACCCCCAAATTTAATCTTTGCTCGCCCTCGACCAAAGATCAAAACAAAAACAAAGAAACAAAATCAACAAGACTCAAAGACTCAAATCAAGCAGCTGCACAAGGTTACTTAGAAAAGAATGAACGTCAGTGGGATAATATGTTGGAACATATAGCATGAATATATCAATCTAGAATTTCAAGCCAGATATTTCACAAATTCATTTCAATCATAATTAATGGAAGCATGAACACTAACCTATGCATGTCAATTTCATTTAGTTCTATGGGCCTGTTTACTTGCTATTCTCCACTAATAATAGACATACATATTAGAGATCTTCAGGATTTTTCAGGGTTGTAATGTAGTCTTAGGCAGGAGTAGGCAAGAGTAGGCATTTAGGCTCAATTTACGTACCATAAACAATTTTTTTCATTCAACTTTTTTTGTCTTTTTTTTTTGTATCATTTTTACTTCATATCTATCACTCCCTTTTTTTCTTTTTGAGAGTATGAAACATATTCACATAGGCAATCCCAAACTTAAGCTTTTGCATTATTTTTCATTGGGGTGCATTATTTTTTCACTCTCTTTTGGTATTTCTTTTTCACACTTCTTCATCCCAATTTTTCAATTACTGCTTATGGCACACAAGGGAATCATAGGGTGTCAGAGAAATAACTTATTTTAGGCTCAATGAGGCTGACTAGGGATATAATTTATTGCAAAGTAGGTAATGAATTGTAAGAATGGCTAACAAAGAAATGTCTGAGTCATCTCCCTGAACATGTATATCCTAACTATTTCGCCTCAAATAACAAGCAAACGGACTTCATAGACTTTCTTCAATTGACAACGCATAAGCTAAGCACAAATATCCCAATAATTAGATTTTTCATGAATTTTTGGCATATCTAACTTAAGCACACATATTTTAGCTTCTAATTCCATTATATTATCCCACTTAATTTACTAGGCGTTTTCAGCAACTACAGCATGCATGATCATAATTTTTTTTGGACTCATATAGACACAATAAAAGACACAATAACTCAATCACAAAGACTCAAAAACATAAGTATCCCCCTAACTTAAATAACACATTGTCCCAAATGTGTAACGATTAAAAAATAATAAAGGGACGACTTACAGACAATAGTGGTTCAAAATGGAGGTGGTGGCGACGGATATTGCATTGATACGGTATCTGTGGGAAGGGATTTGGTGATTTAAGGCTTTTTATTTCTGAAATCGCACTTAGGCACCGCGGTCCTGTAGAGTGGCACCGCGGTGCCGACCCGATTCCGTATTTTCCACCCTTTTCTTCCTGCTCATTCTCCGATTCCCGCACCTGTATATCGCAACAAAAAAAATACCATAAGTGAGATTGTTCAATTTAAACTAATTGCGGAATTTAAACATTGGGTTGCCTCCCAAGTAGCGATGTCTTTAACGTCTTGTAGCCGGACGCAGGTTCTTTATTCACTCATTGGGGTAAAGTAGCCCTACAACCTATCCATTTGATAATCATTTTCCTCTTCCTTACTCTATTATTCTTTTTCACAGTATTGGGTTCAGTTAGATTTACCTGTTTGTCAGCTTTCAGACTAGCCTGTGGGTTCACAACTGTAGGGATGATCTCCCTAGCTTTGGTTTGTGCTTGCTGAACTGTTGTGTCAGCTGTGTTTACTGCGAAGCACTTGTTGCTTGTCTGGGACTCAATGGTGGGTTTGAACACCTTGAATACCATCACTTCCTCCTGAACCCGTAGTCTCAATTCTCCCTTCTCCACATCAATTAGTGCTCCACCCATTGCAAGGAATGGTCTTTCCAAAATGATGGGTATTTCATCATCCTCTTCCATGTCAAGAATGAGGAAGTCTGCTGGGAAGAAGAACTTTCCCACCTTGACAAGCTGTTAGGCATATTTTATATGCACTCTTAGAGTCATTTTTAGTTAGTATTTTGTCCATTTTTGTTCAAATATGTGTCGTGTTAGGATATTTTTCTTTCTTTTGAGTCACAGTGATTTAAAAAGGTAAAGTGGCGAAAAATAGAAATAATTGGGCATAAAAGGAAGTTCCCTAGCAAAAAATTGACGAAAGCTGACAATCCGGACAAAGGCAAAGCAGCGCTGTGGCGTAGGAATGTAGGGCCACGACGCCCAAAGATCTGAGAGGCTACAGGAGTTAAGGCGCCGCAGCGCCAGTCAGCAGGGCCGCAGCGGAAAATTATCTAGATCCGAAAGGGAATTGGCTAAGGGCGATGAGGAAAAGGGTACACGTTTTTGGAGCATATAAAAGGCCATTTGGGCAGATTTTTTAAAGGGGACCCAACCTTTCTTCACAACACAACATAGTTTTTGGAGGCTACAAGATTGGAGACTTGTTCCAAAGTATTTTCTTTTCTTTGCTTTATTTTAATTTAGTTCATGTTGGATATTAATTTGGTTCTTAGCATGTCTATGGCTAGGAGCTAAACTTTTAATTAGGGTTTTTCTTTCGAATCGCTTGAAACTCGTCTTTATGAATTAATGCAATATTTTGGTTTCTTCTTCATATAGTTAAGATTTATTCAATATTTGGTTTGATTGTTTGATAATTAATTGATCACTAGTTATCATCACGTATATGATTTCGAATCAAGAACCGAGAGGGGAGATTTGGATATGCAGTAGTTGAGTAAACATAAGTTAAAATCGTGGACTAAAGTACCTCGATACTTGTGTAGCTTCATAGGTTATTGTTCTTAATCCTCCTATGTGGTAAAATCTATCATAGAAATATAGAAGATTTCTCAAGATCGTTGAGCGTTTATATATCCTAACCGGAATATAAAACAGTCTAGCTAATCTGCTATCTTAAAATAGAAGAAGAACCTTTATTGCTGCATTAAGGATTAAAGCAAGTGGATAGTCGAGGAGATTGGAAACCCTATTTCTACCATAACTGATTCAAATAAAGGATTTTAGTTAATTTCTGCAATTACTTCAGTAGTTTATAGATAAAACCAAAACAAAATATCGATAGTCAAATAGATAACTTAGGATAGATGTTTGGTAATTGAAAACCAGTCCCTGAGGACGATATCCGGTCTTACCAAGATTATATTACTTGAGCGAACGTACACTTGCGTAAAGCATAAAGAAAATTTCTAACACAAGCACATCTTCCATTATGCCTCTAGGGTGTACCACGGTTCGGTCAGCTAACTGTAGATTAACTATGGTTGGTTTAGCTTCCCCTAAACCTAATCTCTTGAACACAAACAGAGGCATGAGATTGATACTAGCCCATGAGTCATAAAGTGCCCTGTTGCATGTTACTTTGCCAATAGTGCAGGGCAGGGTGAAGCTTCCTGGATCTTTTAACTTAAGAGGCAGTTTCTTTTGTAAGATGGCGCTGCATTCCTCTGTCAACGCTAATGTCTCATAATCCGTCAACCTTCTCTTCTTCCCAAGTATCTCCTTCATGAATTTGAAGTATGCAAGCATTTGTTCTAACGCCTCAATGAAAAGGGATATTGATGTGAAGCTTCTTGAATACCTCCAAGAACTTGGAGAAATGCTTGTCTATGACCTTCTTTTGGAGCCTCTGAGGGTAAGGGATTCTATCAGTGTATTCCCTCAAAGGTGCTGGTGGAGTTTTCTCAACTGTAGGGTGGTCCTCAATGACCCCCTCATTTCCTTCCTCAACTACTTTCTCACCCTCTTTCTCATGAAACATCATGGTCGGGAGCAACTCGCTCAACCGCTTCACTCCTTAACAACACCGCTCGACATCAAGTTATCTTGGATTGACCTCTGTATTGCTTGGGAGAGTACCCGACATCCTGTTGGTTACCATCTTCGCCAATTGCCCAACCTGCGTTTCTAGGTTCTTGAGAGAGGACCTGGTTTCAGACATGAACTGATTCTGCGAATTGGTGAGTGTAAGCAACGCAACCCTCATCTCATCAGACTTCTCCTGTTGTGTAGGTGGTCTAAACTGCTGAGATTAGGTAGCCTGATTTTGTGCTTGCTGGTTTTGGTAATTACATTGATATGGTTGCTCCTGGGCCTGGTCCTTCCTCCACGAAAAGTTAGGGTGATTTCTCCACCCTGAATTGTATGTGTTGGAATTATAAGGCCGCTGAAAGTTCTCAATTGTCTGAACCTGCTCCATGGGCACATTATTAGGATCCAGCGCTCTGCATCTATCAAAAGAGTGTGGGCCCCCGCAAATCTCACAATTCACAGGTATCTGGACTGCATTCACAGACATAGTGTTCTGCTGCATTTGATTTGTCAAGACGGACACCTGCGCATTCAGGACAGTGATGGCATCTAATTCATGTATGCCTATAGTCTTCCTGCTATTCACTGACCTGTCATCTGCCCCTTGATGATTATTGGCAGCCAAGTCTTCCAGTAACTCATGTGCCTCATTGACACTCTTTCTCATGAACGTTCCCCCTGTTGTAGCATCAATTATGGTACGAGTAGTACCACTCAACCCGTTATAAAAAATGTGGACCAACATCCACTTCTCTACATCATGATGGGGGCATTTTCTCTATAAATCCTTAAATCGCTCTCATGCGTCATACACCGACTCTCCATCTGCCTGATAGAAATTGTTCAACTCTCCCCTTAACTTTGCTGCCTTTGAATGAGGGAAGAACTTTGCAAGAAACTTTTGGGCTAGGTCCTGCCAGGTGGCGACGGAGCTGGCAGGTAGTGAATTCAACCAGCTCTTGGCTCTGTCCCTAAGTGAGAACGGGAAGAGCCTCAGTCTAATGGCGTCTTCAGTAACGCCATTGTACTTGAAGGTGACACACAACTCCAGAAAATTGGCAATGTGCATGTGGGGGTCTTCAGATGACAATCCCCCAAACTGTACCGTGTTCTGGACCATGCTCAGGATGGTTGACTTGATCTCAAAGTTGTTTGCCCCTATTGCTGGGAGCCTGGTGCATGTCTATGCACCAGTAACTGTGGGCAGAACATAGTCTCCCAAGCTTCTTTCCGCTGGAACCTGGACTGGATCCCCTGCATTTTCAGGACCCTCATTGTTCGCCCTATTCTGATTCGGTTGGTTTTCCATGGTCACGGAATTAGATATCCTCTTGTTTCGCCTGTTCTGCTTGCAAGTTTTCTCAATTTCAGGGTTAAAGGGACAAGTGTGTCTGCTCATCTTCTTCTTCGAATACACAAAATCCCTGAAATAGACCAAAATCAACAAACAAATCAAGGAAACAGGGTTCTAACAGTAAAAAAAATAAAAAATAAAGATAAGACCAAAGTAGAAATAAAAATAGATGGTTCGATATTAGAAGTACACCAGTCCCCGGCAACGGTGCCAAAAACTTGTTAGGACGTTGTCCAATTGCTCACGCAAGTGTACGTATCGTTCACAAATAATATAGTCTGTAAGACCGAATTTATCGTCCACAGAGACTGGTTTCTAATTACCGTTCATCTATTTTATGTTATCTATTTGACAATCGATAATTGAGTTGGGTTTTTGTTTAACTATTATAATAATTGCAAGAATTAACTAAACTATTGAAGTTGTAATCAGTTATGAAGGAATTAGGACTTTCAAAATCCTCTACTATCCACTCTATTCAATCCTTAATGCGACTAGAATGAATTCTTCTTCTACGTTAAGATAGCGGTTAACTAGACTGTCTTATATTCAGGTTAGGATATATAATCACTCAACCCCAGTGCAGAACCTTTCTATATTTCTATGATAGGATTTACCACATAGGAGGATTAAGAACAATAACCTATAATGCTACACAAGTATCGGGGTACTTTCGTCCGCGGTTTTAACCTATGTCTATTCAATTACAGCATATCCAAATATCTCCTCTCGGTTCTTGATTCGAAATCATATAGATTATGATAATTAGTGATCAATTAACTATCAAACATTCATACCAATTATTGAATAAATCTTAATCAAGTGAAGAAGAAATCAAACTACTGCATTAATTCATGAATAAGAGTTTCAAGCGATTCATATGGAAAGTCCTAACAAAGTGTTTAGCTCATAGTCATAGACATGCTAAGAACTGATACAAATACCAACATAAACTGAATTGCAAAGAAAGTGAAGAAAAATACTGTGAACTAAAGTCTCCAATTGTAGCTTCAAATATGTCCTGAGTTGTGTTGTGTGATAGAATGAACCAACCTTTACTAGACTAATACCTAGGGCTTAAGTATGTTGCAAATTTCGTGCCCTATGGACCCTTCTTCCCTTGGCCAATTCTATTTCGTATCTGAAAATTCACGCCTCGGCACCGCGGTCCTGCAGAATGAAACCGCGGTACCGAAAGTCCTGCAGCCTCTCAGTAATTATGGCACCGCGGTCCTGTATGAATGGCACCACGGTGCTGCAGTCTTTTGTTCTGAATTGCCAACTTCCGTCTTTTTTGCCTCGGGACTCTCCTTTTATGTCCACTTTTCACCATTTTGCCTTTTTGAACCGATGTGACTCAAAAGAAAGGAAAACGAACCTAACAAGACACTTATTTAAACAAAAATGAGAAAAACACTAACTAAAAATGACTCAAAAGCATATACAAAATATGCCTAACACTAATCCAATAAGAGAGCTTTTAGCTGAAAGGCTCGTGTAAACAAAGCAAACAATTTGCAATATAAACGGATGGTGAAAGTGAATAACCATCATAGCTAAGCACTACATAGGTTATTGTTCTTAAGCTTTTAATTTACCATTCAATTGAATTGTTACGGCTTGGGACTAGCTGTTTCTTAATGTTTACAATTCAAATGAATTGTTGTTCTTAAATGGGCACTTAATGCCTTTCTTTGACACCTGTCGAATGACATGCCACCCGACCTTTAACATAGCGGTCACTTAGTTAATTAAGTGACCTGCCTCCGTATAATTTATCAATTATACACATAATTAATTCTAGATCAACTTCATTTAAATTCTAAAAAACTCATAAAAACTTTGTATACTTGATGTCATAATTTGTAATATGACATTAGTCCATCACATCTTTTGGGGATATACAATTATTATTATTAATCTCCATCTTCACACTTGTTGCATCCAAAATTATTTCGGGATCATATCCTTTTATATACTAATCTCCTATTAGCATATGTAAACAAAATTTTCCCAATGCTCGGGTCTATTTCCTTCATTTTCGTACTCCAAGTATCGCCCAAAATTATGAGACGTTACATCATTTCCTCCTTAGAAACATTCGTCCTCGAATGTTTGGGGTAACATATCTAATCCCCGTTACGTAGACCGAATATACAATATTGAAGTGTTAATCATCATAACATGAATCAGAATTTACCTCATGCTTCTCCTGGAATCTCAGCGTTAGTCTGGAATAAGTGCGGTTATTTGTGCATCATTTCTTCTTCCGCCTCCTACGCCATCTCTTCCACATTTTTATTTCGCCACAAGACCTTCACAGAAGCTATTTTCTTAGTCCTCAGCTTGTGGACTTGTCGATCTAGGATAGCAACAGGAATTTAGTCATATGATAGATTTTCTGTAACCTGCACATCCTCTATTGGTACAATCTGAGAAGGATCTCCAACACATACTCTCAACATGGACACATGGAAAACCGGATGAACAAACTCGAACTCTGAAGGTAAGTCCAATTTGTAAGCTACTTGACCAACACGTCGAATTATGCGATATGATCCAATATACCTTGGACTGAGCTTTCCTTTCTTTCCAAATCTCATTACTCCCTTCATAGGTGAAATCTTCAAGAATATCCAATCATTTACCTGGAATTCTAAGTCTCGTCGTCGTACATCTGAATATGATTTCTGACGACTCTGAGCCGTTAACAATCGTTCCTAGATAAGCTTTACCTTCTTTATGGCTTGATGCACTAAGTCAGGTCCAAATAACAATGATTCGCCTACCTCGAACCATCCAATATGAGATCTACATCTTCGTCTGTATAAAGCCTCATATGGAGCTATTTTAATGTTGGCGTGATAGTTATTATTGTACGCGAACTCAATAAGGGATAAGCGATCATCCCAATTTCTCTTAAAGTCCAACACACAAGCTCGTAACATGTCCTCGAGAGTCTGTGTCACGACCCGACCCCGGGGCCGCGACTGGTACCCTACCGGGGTACCTTGTCAGGTATACATCAGAGAATATCAGCGGAACATACATAACACATAACTTATAAAAATGTAAACATCATCGCCACCGATAAGGTCATTTTCCATAAAACATACTTAATCAAAAGTATAGCGACAACTTGTTCTTACACCAAAACACATATGTGACCACGCACTCTAAGGATAACAATCGCGTGGCGGGGCCCCGCCATACCCCTGAATATACACAATGCCTATAACATCAGGGAAAAACTGTACCAACAAAACAAGCTTCCGGAGGAATGGAGCTTCTGACACCGGAACAGTGATCCTAAGAACGAGGATCCACCACCTGCTTACCCTTACCTGCGGCATGAACGCAGCCCCCGAGGAAGGGGGTCAGTACACAATATGTACCAAGTATGTAAAACTGAAAAATACTGTAATAATGATATCATAAGTCTAAAAGTAAGCTGGAGTCATAGAAGACAATCAAAATACAGTACACTGTGCCTTACTAACAAATGAGGGTAACAAGTATATATATAATACTGCATAAAAATAGGAGACTCATGATCAAAACAGGGTACCTCGCCCGTAGTATCAACAAGCAATCCTACTCCTGGGACTATTTCACCCGCATGGGTCCTGTGGACCCGCATGAGGTATTCCCCGCATAGGCTATACCTGCCCGCATGGGACTATTTCACCCGCATAAGCCCATAGGACTCGCATGAGGTATTCCTCGCATCGTGGGTAGCAAATCCACGGAACAGGTGGTATAACGATCTTGGAGATTTACCCCTCAGATATACTCTTACCCTAAAACAGGTGGTATAACGATCTTGGAGATGTTCCCCTCAGATATACTCTTACCCTGAAGAAGGTGGTATGACGATCTTGGGGCTTGCCCCTCATTCATACTCTTATCCTGGAGAAGGTGGTATAACGATCTTGGTGCTTGCCCCTCATTTATACTCTTACCCTAGCTCAATCGGTCATCATATCATAATCATAAATAAGTTAAGAAAACTTATAACTTATTATTAGTCTTGTTCATATACCCTCTCATTTTAGTTTACTTAAGACACTAACATATTTAATAAAAGAAAATCCGGGAATTTAACCCAAAGTACCACATACTTATATTCTTTAAAAATGACTCTTTTTCATATAAAACCTTTGGGCAATTGATGCCTTAAAATCAATTTACCTTTCATAAATCAAGTCACTTGTCCTTACTTATCTTAGAGTAAATCTCTTCTTATTATCCTTTCATAAAGCTAACAAACCAACTTCCCTTAAAGTTGTTGTATTGACCCTATACTTTAGTAAAAATTATACTTTTCCCATAACCAAGGGACTTATACTTTTTAAGACGAAACAAGTCTTTATATACTTAAAACAAGTAAGAATACCAAATCTTGACGCTCACCAGACTACATAGATACAACTACTCATGCTCAATAGATAGGAAAGCTCCACATACCTCTTCGGTCAATCCACTTGCTAAGCCCAAACTACCGCAAGTAATATGTCAACCTAAAATAACCATGATACGTTTATTAACCTCTAATTTCAATGTAGAATAATCCAAGTTCAAAGTTACTAATTTCTATGGAAAAATGGGCAGCATTTCCTTTGTTTCTACATACTTTGTCACCTTTCTCAAGGCCGAATTTAACATCCAAACGCCACATTAAAGGCTCAACAATCCAAACATTTCAAAGGGGATTACACACCTAAACTTGGGTGTGTAAAATTCTGCCCCATAAGGTACAACAATTTACTTAACAAGTTTAAGGTAGTTTTTAGGCTACAACATGCTCACAATATCTTCTTAACCAATCCTTTCATATCCAAACCACATTTCTTACATGCAATGACTCTAAGAGCATTATTTACTACTATAAGTTCCTTCTTCTTCACATGCAACATTAATAACTAACCACAAGAGAAGAAATGTTACCTTTAGAGCTTTAGCCAAAACTATTCCAACAATTTTGCTAGCCTCTTTTCCAAGAACACCACCACAATAACTCCTACAAGCTAGCCACAAGCTTCCTTCTTGTCCTAACTTTTCAGATTTTCCTTAGGCTTTGAATTCCTCTTGGAATTTTAGAGAGAAGTGAGAGCTTTAGCTTAGAGAGAGAGAGGGATTTGAAAGATGACCAAGTCTTCAAGACTTGGTCAATATAAGGGGCATGCAAAAATCAGATGGGGGGGGGGGGGTACAATTGTCACCAACCCATGGCCTTTTTAGAATAAGAAATTTGATTTTCCTAAGTTTTTCCGCAGAATCCCGCCCGCACAAGCCCCACTGGCCGCCATGGCCACAAACTTCCGCTACCTCACAGGACTTCTGGCGCCGCGGCCCTGTTTCCCGGCGCCGCGGCTCTGCAACTTCAGCGACCCCTCAGAATATCCGGCGTCGCGGCCCTGTGGCTCCTGTCCGAAACATATTTTTGTCCGACTGCGCACTGAACTTGTAACTCCTATAACTTTCTACTACGATGTCCTATCGACGAACGGTTGGTTGCGTTGGAAACTAGACTCAATGAAATACGCACTAGGCCTTTGAAACACATAGTAACTCTCAATGTATCAGGTCATAACCCGCCTCAAAGTTGACTAAAAACCCGTCCGAAACAATCCGTCAACCTATCTTTCGAAAATTTTAAGTCTTACATGCTTTCGTACGCTCTCACACGTAAGGTCAGAACTACGGGGTATAACATTCTCCCCCCCTTAGAAACATTCGTCCCGAATGTTCCTTCTAGGCTTACTCAAATCACGATATCGACATAGACCCTCTTAACTATTCTTTTTGCAATTAAAGACACTCCACGAGCCACAACATTACTCAAGCATAATTGCCAAATAAAAACTAACAAGCAAGAAAGTAGGTTACCTGGAGGTATAGGAAATAAGTGAGGATACTTCTTTATCATGTCATCCTCAGCTTCCCACGTCATCTCCTCTCTGTTCTCGTTCCGCCATAATACTTTGACAGAAGCCACGTCCATCGTCCGAAGCCGCCTAACCTGACGATCGAGTATCGCTATGGGACTCTCCTCATACGATAACTCCTCTGTCACCTGGACATCATGGATCGGGTGCACTCTAGATGGATCTCCAATACATTTCCGCAACATAGACACATGGAAAACTGGATGTACCGCCTCCAAATCGGACGACAGATCTAACTCATAGGCAAACTTGCCTACCTTACGGACAATCTGATAAGGCCCAATGTACCTTGGGCTAAGTTTCCCCTTCTTTCCAAATCTCATCACGCCCTTCATGAGTGATACCTTCAGAAAGACCCAATCATCAACCTCAAACTCCAAGTGTCGACGCCGATGATCTGCATACGACTTCTGTCGACTCTGAGCTGACAATAACCGCTCCTGGATAAGCTTCACCTTATCCACTGCCTGCTGAACCAAGTCTGGCCCGACTAACTGAACTTCTCCCACCTCGAACCAGCCTATCGGTGACTTGCACTTCCTTCCGTATAAGGCCTCATAAAGCGTCATCTGAATACTAGAATGGTAGCTGTTGTTATAAGAAAACTCCACAAGAGGCAGATGATCCTCCCAGCTACCCCTGAAATCAATAACACAATCCCACAGCATATCCTCAAGTGTCTGGATAGTGCGCTCGGCTTGTCCGTCGGTCTGAGGATGAAATGTCGTACTGAGACTCATCTGTGTCCCTAGTCCCTTCTGAAAAGACCTCCAGAAGTTAGCCGTGAACTGGGCCCCTCTGTCTGAAATAATCGATATAGGAACTCCGTGCAGTCTCACAATCTCCCTGATATACAGTCTAGCATAATCCTCGGCCGAAAAAGTCGTTCTGACTGGAAGAAAATGGGCTGATTTCGTCAGCCTGTCGACGATAACCCAAATAGAATCATGCTTCCTCTGAGTGGAAGGTAACCCTGTAATAAAATACATATTTACCACTTCCCACTTCCAAGTCGGAATATCAATAGCCTGCAATAGCCCACCGGGCTTCTGGTGCTCAACTTTGACTCACGACACCGGCACCGCGCATTTAACTCCGCAACTTCCCTCTTCAGGCCATCCCACCAATACACGCATCTGAGGTCATGATACATCTTAGTCGACCCCGGATGAATAGAATAACGAGCACAGTGTGCCTCCCCCAGAATCTGCTGATGAAGTCCTGTCACATCGGAAACACACAACCGGCCCTCAAATCTTAGCACCCCATCCGGCGCTACCTCAAATAGACTCTTCTCTTTCTGAAAAGCGGCATCTCGATACCGTACCATAATCGGAACCTCATCGCCGCCTCTTTCACTCTCGTCGATGGAAGACTCGGCAACTTCTCGAACCCGAACTCCATCACTATCGGAATCAACCAAACGAACCCCAGGCTCGCTAGCGATGTAACTCTGACCATATCCCTTTCTCTGGTTGTACAGACATCGGCTACCCATCGATCTGCGACTAAGGGCATCTGCAACTACATGGCCTTCCCCGGGTGGTATAGAATATCAACATCGTAATCCTTAGCAGCTCAACCATCGTCTCGCCGCAAGTTCACTCCTCCGTGAAGATATACTGGAGACTCTTGTGGTCTGTGTAAATATCCACATGAACTCCATATAAATAATGTCTTCAGATCTTCAAGGCATGAATCACTGCTGCCAACTCCAAGTCATGTGTGGGATAGTTCTTCTCATGCTTCCTAAGCTGTCGAGATGTGTAAGCTATAACCTTGCCGTGCTGCATTAGCACGCACCCAAGCCCGACACCTGACGCGTCACAATAAACCACATATCCATCTAAACCCTCTGGAAGAGTAAGAATCTGGGCGGTCGTCAACTTCTCCTTTAGCAACGAAACTTTCTCACAAGTATCCGCCCACCGAACATAGCCGCTCGAGTCATCTTAGTCAAAGGTGCTGAAATAGAAGCAAACTTCTCCACAAACCTCCGATAATAACCTGCAAGGCCCAAAAAGCTGCGCACCTCCGTTGGTGTAGTGGGTCTGGGCCAAGTCTTGACTGCCTCAATCTTCGTTGTATCAACCCGAATACCATCGGCCCCGATAACATGCCCTAAGAAAGCCACCGGCTAATCGTAACTCGTGACTTCGAGAACTTGGCATACAATCGCTGGTCTCGGAGGACTCCCAAAACCGCCTCAAATGATCAGATGCTCCGCCTGCGGCGCGAATACACCAAGATATCATCAATGAAAACTATAACGAACATATCCAAGAATGGCCTGAACACCCTATTCATCAAATCCATGAATACCGCTGGAGCGTTGGTCAACCCGAAAGACATCACCCTGAACTCATAGTGCCCATACCGGGTCCTGAATGCAGTCTTTGGGATATCTGTCTCTCTAACTCGCACCTGATGATAACCAGACCGCAGGTCTATCTTGGAAAAACACCTTGCACCCTGCAACTGGTCAAACAAATCGTCAATCCTGGGGAGGGGATATCTGTTCTTGATAGTTACCTTGTTCAGCTGCCTGTAATCAATACACATGCGCAGCGTCCCATCCTTCTTCTTTACAAATAACACTGGCGCTCCCCAGGGAGAAACACTTGGCCTGATAAAGCCCTTCTCCAGCAAGTCCTTCAGCTGGTCTTTCAATTCCTTCAACTCGGCAGGTGCCATCCTGTATGGCGGAATAGATATCGGTCGAGTATCTGGCGCCAAATCAATGCAAAACTCAACCTCCCTCTCCGGAGGGATACCCGAGCTTCGCTCGAAATACGCCCGAAACTCTCTAACGATCGGATCGATCAAGGTCCTAGATCTCACTCGATGTCGAATACCGAACCATATGGTATATATACCCTTTCCGCACCATCTTCCTAGCCTTGAGGTAAGAAATAAACTTACCTACGATGCAAGATTCCCTTCCACTCGATGCACCGGCCACGAAACCGAACCGAACTAATCTCTCTCATAGCTACATTGGCATAGCAAGACGCTAGCCAATCCATACCCATAATCACATCAAAGTCCGTCATATCCAACTCTATCAAGTCGGCTAGAGTCTGACGACTGTCTACAGTCACTGGGCAAGCTCTATATATCCGCTCGGCTACCACCGAATCACCTACTGGCGTAGCCACTTCAAAAGGTCTTATGGACTCGGGCTCTATCCCTATTCTATCAGCAATATGGGGAGATATATAGGACAAGGTAGAACCTGGATCTATCAAAGCATATACATCACAGCAAGAAACCAACAATGTACCTGTGACGACATCCGAGACGCCTCGGTCTGGCGGCCGGACATAGCATAGATGCGCGTTCGAGGACCGCTAGAATCGGGACCCCTACCACGACCTGCGCCGCGCTGGCGGCCCGTGAACACCTCGCCTCGGGCGTCGACCACCAAGACGAAGATCCAAAGAATCGACCTCGTCGGCTGACCATAACACTCCCGCCGCCTAAGGACGGACAAACCCTCTTCACATGGCCATGTTGGCCACAAGAGTAACAAGCACCCGAAACCATACGCAGACTTCGCCGGATGAGACTCTACCGCATCGAACGCACCGATATGTGGGTGGTCTCGATTGGTGACGGCCTCGCTTCCTGAAACTCGAAGTCCCGAGCCACGACTGCTCTCGAATAACCCCGATCGGACCTCCCGCGAAATCGAGAAGGAGCACTCTGTCCGGGCCGAAATGGACCTAGTTCGCTGCTGAGGCCGCCCGCCTAAATCGCCTCGAGACCGCTGCCCCGCCTCTTGGGCTGGCCTAAATCTAGGCGATCTCGCTCTCTGTCCTCAATCCCCTGCGCATACGCCTGCATCCTGGCAATATCCATCCCTGGCTGAAGAGCCACCCCCAAGCATGCAGTAATCATATGACGGTCTAACCCCATCACATATCGATGAACCCTGTCTGCCATGTCAGCTACAATGGTGTGCGCATACCTGGCCAAGGAGTCAAACTCCAGGCTGTACTCTCTGATAGTCCTCCCGTCCTGCCTCAAGGTCAAGAATCTATCTACGCGGGCTCTCCTCATCTCAGGAGGTAAGAAGTGATCCAGGAAAGCCTCTGTGAACTCCTCCCAAACAGCTGGAAGAGCATCCTCACCTCTCGACAACACCCATGACTCAAACCAGTTCAACGCAATATCGCGTAACCGGTAAGAAGCTAGTATAACGGACTCAGTCTCCGAGGCCCTAAGCACCTGCATGGTCCGCTGTAACTGCCGCACAAACTCCTGCGGATCCTCCTCGAATCTCGAACCATAGAACTCGGGTGGATGACAACCTAGGAAATCCCGAATCCGTAAACTGTCGGCTCTAGGGTTGGCTGCCTGCTCCTGTCGGCGCTGCCCTGCCACTATGCTGGTCAATAAGCGGATCTGTTCCCCGTAATCTCTATACTCATCCTCGATCGTGGACCGAGGCTCGCATCGCGGTCTCGATAGCCGCTCACGCCTCGAACTCCGCTGAGGCTGGCGACGTCGTGGAACTCGCCGCGAAAAATCATCTCTGGTAAAGACTGGTGCAGGCCCTCGTGACCTCCGCGTCCCACTAGCGGCTCTCACCGCCTTGCCCTTCTGGGCCGCGGTTGCCTTGCGTGGAGGCATAACTGATACATAAGGGAAAACATCAGAGGAGGTTCAACCTATAACACAGCTCTATTGCACGATCTTAGAGTGAAAGAATGGAAACCAATCCTAAATATCCTGCAGCCTCCTGATTATAGATGTGGTGCACAACACACCGATAATCAAGACTCTACTAGATACGATGCCTAGACACTTTCCGAGGACTAATCGCTCGATACCACTTTTGTCACGACTCCTGGGTCGCGATCGTACTTACCGGTACCTCGTCGTATACATCGAGAATAGCAATGAACATACATAACACATAACTTATAAAAGGTAAACATCATCGCCAGCCGATAAGGTCGCTTTCCATAAAACATACTTAATCAAAAGTATAGCAAGACAACTTGTTCTTACAAATTTCAAAACACATACGTGACCACATACCTCTAAGGATAACAATCGGCGGGACAGGGCCGCCATACCCTGAATATACACAATGCCTATAACATCGTGGAAAATCAGACTAACAAAACAAGCTTCCGAGGAATGGAGCTTCGACACCGAACAGTGATCCTAAGAACGAGGATCCACCACCGCTACCTTACCGCAGATGAACGCAGCCGGCGAAGGGTCGACACAATATGTACCAAGTATGTAAAACTGGAAAATACTGTAATAATGATATCATAAGTCTAAAAGTAAGCTGGAGTCATGGAAGAGAATCAAAATACGATAATCGTGCCTTACTAACAAATGAGGGTAACAAGTATATATATAATACTGCATAAAAATAGGAGGCTCATGATCAAAACAGGGTACCTCGCCCGTAGTATCAACAAGCAATCCTACTCCTGGGACTATTTCACCCGCATGGGTCCTGTGGACCCGCATGAGGTATTCCTCGCATAGGCTATACCTGCCCGCATGGGACTATTTCACCCGCATAAGCCCATAGGACTCGCATGAGGTATTCCTCGCATCGTGGGTAGCAAATCCACGGAACAGGTGGTATAACGATCTTGGGGATTTACCCCTCAGATATACTCTTACCCTGAAGCAGGTGGTATAACGATCTTGGGGATGTTCCCCTCAGATATACTCTTATCCTGGAGAAGGTGGTATAACGATCTTGGGGCTTGCCCCTCATTTATACTCTTACCCTAGCTCAATCGGTCATCATATCATAATCATAAATAAGTTAAGAAAGCTTATAACTTATTATTAGTCTTGTTCATATACCTTCTCATTTTAGTTTACTTAAGACACTAACATATTTAATAAAAGAAAATCTGGGAATTTAACCCAAAGTACCACATACTTATATTCTTTAAAAATGACTCTTTTTCATATAAAACCTTTGGGCAATTGATGCCTTAAAATCAATTTACCTTTCATAAATCAAGTCATTTGTCCTTACTTATCTTACTTAGAGTAAATCTCTTCTTATTATCCTTTCATAAAGCTAACAAACCAACTTCCCTTAAAGTTGTTGTATTGACCCTATACTTTAGTAAAAATTATACTTTTCCCATAACCAAGGGACTTATACTTTTTAAGACGAAACAAGTCTTTATATACTTAAAACAAGTAAGAATACCAAATCTTGTACGTCTACCGTACTACATAGATACAACTACTCATGCTCAAGAGATAGGAAAGCTCCACATACCTCTTCGGTCAATCCACTTGCTAAGCCCAAACTACCGCAAGTAATATGTCAACCTAAAATAACCATGATACGTTTATTAACCTCTAATTTCAATGTAGAATAATCCAAGTTCAAAGTTACTAATTTCTATGGAAAAATGGGCAGCATTTCCTTTGTTTCTACATACTTTGCCACCTTTCTCAAGGCCGAATTTAACATCCAAACGCCACATTAAAGGCTCAACAATCCAAACATTTCAAAGGGGATTACACACCTAAACTTGGGTGTGTAAAATTCTGCCCCATAAGGTACAACAATTTACTTAACAAGTTTAAGGTAGTTTTTAGGCTACAACATGCTCACAATATCTTCTTAACCAATCCTTTCATATCCAAACCACATTTCTTACATGCAATGACTCTAAGAGCATTATTTACTACTATAAGTTCCTTCTTCTTCACATGCAACATTAATAACTAACCACAAGAGAAGAAATGTTACCTTTAGAGCTTTAGCCAAAACTATTCCAACAATTTTGCTAGCCTCTTTTTCAAGAACACCACCACAATAACTCCTACAAGCTAGCCACAAGCTTCCTTCTTGTCCTAACTTTTCAGAGTTTCCTTAGGCTTTGAATTCCTCTTGGAATTTTAGAGAGAAGTGAGAGCTTTAGCTTAGAGAGAGAGAGGGATTTGAAAGATGACCAAGTCTTCAAGACTTGGTCAATATAAGGGGCATGCAAAAATCAGATGGGGGGGGGGGGGGACACTTGTCACCCTCCCATGGCCTTTTTAGAAGAAGAAATCTGATTTTCCTAAGTTTTTCCGCCAGAAATCCCGCCTCGGCGTCGCGGCCCTGCAACCGGCGCCGCAGGGCTGAAACTTCCGCTACCTCATAGGACTTCTGGCGCCGCGACCCTGCTTCCCGGCGCCGTGGCTCTGCAACTTCAGCGACCCCTCAGAATATCCGGCGCCGCAGCCCTGTGGCTCCTGTCCGAAACATATTTCTGTCCGACTGCGCACTGAACTTGTAACTCCCATAACTTTCTATTCTGATGTCCTATCGATGAACGGTTGGTTGCATTGGAAACTAGACTCAACGAACTACGCACTAGGCCTTTGAAACACTTAGTAACTCTCAATGTATCGGGTCATAACCCGCCTCAAAATTGACTAAAAACCCGTCCGGAACAATCCGTCAACCTATCTTTCAAAAATTTTAAGTCTTACATGCTTTCGTACGCTCTCACACGTAAGGTCAGAACTACGGGGTATAACATTTGAATCGTCCGCTCGGCCTGACCGTCTGTCTGCGAATAGAAAGTCATACTTAAATTAACTCGGGTGTCTAACCCTTTCTGAAATGACTTCCAGAAGTTAGCTGTAAACTGAGCACCTCAGTCATATATAATAGAAATAGGCGCACCATGAAGTTGAACAATCTCCTTAATATATAACTTCGCGTAGTCCTCGGCTGTGTAGGTAATTTTCACTAGCAAGAAATGAGTTGATTTAGTCAATCTGTTGACGATCACCCAAATGGAATCAAATTTACGGAAAGAACGAGGTTATCCCATAATAAAGTCCATATTATTCATTTTCCATTTCTATATCAAAATCTCGATGCTCTGAGTCAAGCCACCTGGCTTTTGATGTACCAATATTCCTCTTCATGTCGTCCTACCAATATATACCCTTTTGAGATCATAATATATCTTAGTAGATCCATAGTGAGTGGAATATTGTGAACAATGGCCCTCCGTAGTAATCATTTCTCGCTTTTGCAGCTTCACTGCTTAAACTGTTGTCATTTGAACAATCGATTTTCTGGACTAGGGGAAGAACCTCTTTTTCATAATCTTCCCCAAATTTCTGCAATCATGAGCAAGCTAACTCAAGCAAATTAGACTTGTTGCAGTACGCAGTCCGTATATTATGACAAACCTCCCGCACATTATCGATGAAAGATTCATGTGAATGCAAGTTTACTTCCTAAAACCCCTTGGGATGAAGGAATATATAAAGTATGTGGCATGGATAAAGATGACGTCAATGTTCTTCTTTGCAATCTCAAGTTCATGGAAGCACTTTCTGGCTTAACAAGCACATGGAGTTGAAGGAATATTGGGAGCTTTCACGGGAGGGTAGAATTTTCCTTCTTAAATTCCTGTGTGATGAGGTGTTTAATTCAGCCATTCTTCGTGATCACACTGACCGAAACACATTTCTGTCTGCTGAGTTGCAGCAAAAACTGCGTAGCCTCGATGCTGAACTGAAGCTTCTAAAGTACAGGGAGGAAATTTTGACTGCAAGTCTTGCAAAATTGAAGAGTAATGGTCGGAGTAGTATAGACACAAGATCAGATGCTTTAGCATCTCTCCGATCCAATATCTGCAACCTGAAGTCGCAGGAGCCCGACAATGGCAGCTATAACCCGTCAATCTATGGTGGTTGCAGACAGCTGGATGATGGCAACAATCATATTAGAAACTCTCCTGATTCAATCAACCACTTACAACATCAGCAGTCTCCAAAGGATAATGTTGGGTCTCTGAATATTTCATCCCCTGCAAAATGTGGTACCGAAGAAGCTAGTTTGCAAAATGATGACTTGTTCATATCTCCCTTCCAACAAGAATATGACCGAATTCCTGGCAATTATTTGGAGTCGGCATAGAGTAGTTCAAATGCTCCGATGTTGTTTGTTGTTCGCTTGGTATCTGGAAAAACTTTGTCAGGATCCATGAGCAACCATACGGTTGAGCACACATTCTTGAGATATCTGCTCTAAAGAATGAGATTCATGATTTGGAGGACTCAATTGCTGCCAAAGAATGAGAACTTCAGGAGGTTTCTGTTAGGATAAAGTATATGGGACAAGATTCTGAGGGCAAACTCTACTGGAGTTATGGCAGGTCTATTTCTTCGTGAATAGTAGCTATTGCCAGTATAAGTACACAGCCGGAGTCATCTCGACATTTGTGGCCATATGGTGTAAAAAAGTTCAAGACAAAGTGGTGTTTTAGATTTATCTATTCCTTGGGAGAATATGGGCAGGTCTAATCTTGATCAGTTGGCATCTTATCAATCGAATGTTGAGGTTGAACTACTTTGTCTATGGCTAAGAAAGGATGACACATGAGAAAGAGAATTGAATGAGTCTATTTTGTAGTGGCAGGATAATAAAACCAAGAAATCCGGCTATTCGAAAAGTCATGTTCATAAAAAGGTAAGACTGGACACTTCTATCCCCTTTGAGGATTCTGGTTCCTGTTTCAATTCTAATTCAGCAACAGGTTGGTTCACATTCTTCAAACTCCTGCTTTTGACTAGCTCACATTGCAAGTTTGAGTTTGTGGTCAATGTTGGACCAGGACTGTTGCTTGTGTTTTGGTGTTTCTCTGTGCTTTAGTGATGTATCAAGATATCCAATCTTGGAATCTACTAATTTTAACCATTGAATTCTGGACCTTTGTCTAACAATGCTCTCATTAATGCTTGTCCAATTTTCAAATTGCATTCCGAGATCCTTTTCAGGGACAAGTAATTCCATATGCATCCCATCCCTCATCTAGTCTTGCACTTCTAACAGTTGTTATCTAGACATTGTTTCATTCTCACTAACGCCAACATATTCTTTGGTATTCAAAAACAATTCGGCCCATTTTTTGACATTATTCAACTGTTCCCGCACATTTGCCATAACAGTATGATGGTTTTGTACCCTCCACAATTCTGTAATGATTTTGTGGTCTTTGTGGTCTTTGTGCTCTCCTTGTTCCTTCATTGCATAAAACATCTCATACGTTTCACGAGCACAACCAGCTTTTATGAGGCCATAGATTAGTATAGTATAGCTCATTTCATCTGGAGTGAATCCCCAAGTCTTGATTTCATCAAACAGAGACCTACCTTTCTCAGTTTCACCAGCTTTGAAAACACAATCCATATAAGTATTAAGGAGGGTAAGGTCAAAAGTAGTTCTGTGTCACATCATCTCCTTCTAAATTTTGTGGCCATCTTTTTTTTTCCCACACCTATAAAAAAAAATCCTGATGAGAGATGTATAGACAATGGCAGTAGGAGTAAGATCAAAATCAAACATCTGTTCGTAGAGTCTGTATGCATCATCTATTCTCCCTTGCCTACCCAGGCCATCTATCAGAAAACAAAGTGTAAATTCATTTGGTCTACAAACTTTATGATCCAAAGTTTCGAAGATAGAGCATGCTTCATCAAGTTGCTGAGCCTTGCATAGGCGATCAATCATTATATTCACAGTCAATACATTAGGAAGCAAGCCAAATTCCTTCATGGCGTCACAAATTCCTAAAGCAACAGCAAGCTTCCGTATCATGCAGAGCATGCTTATAAGAATATTATAGGTGGAAAGATTGGGTGCAACATCTTTCCTCGTCTTTTGAAATATCCTTAATGCCTCGTCTACTCTTTGTCTCTCAAGCAAGTTATATGCTTCATCAAATTTTCCAGCAGATCCATAACCCATGGTCATGGTATTATAGGCATATGCACATGGAACAGTCCTGTTGAACTCCAACTGCTTAAACAAGTCTACAGCTTCATTCAATCTATTAGCTTTGTAAAGAACACCAATCATACTGGTTTATGTCACGGCAAAATACAATACGCCTTCAACTCATGAAATCATTTCTAGGCCATATCAACTTTACCAGCCTTACCAAAACCGTCAATACAAACATTATAGAGGACATTGTATGCATCAAAAGCGTTGATTTTCATCTCATCTAACAAGGACAAAGCAACATCAACTCGTACCTCCTTATCAAAAGCTTGAATTACTGCCCCTTTAGGCGTATCGATTGTCTGGGTAGAAATTGCTCATTTACTAGTTATGAGTATAACTAACCGAAATCTTTTTGGTAATCAGCATTATCGAAACTGTAACAGGCACGAGTTAAACTCAAATTCTTAAAACTCAACTCTACTGCACGAATTATGAAATGAAAGAATGGAAACCATCCCTAAATGTCAAGCATCCCCCTATGTATAAGTATGGTGCACAACATACACATACACAAGACTCTACTAGACACGGCTTGTAGACTCTCTAGGACAGACATGCTCTGATATCAAGTTTGTCACGATCCAAACTGGAGGGCCGCGATGGGCACCTGGATCCCACCCGTCGGGTATCGTTAATCAACACCTAACCATAAATAAACACGTACTAATCCAAAAAGGTTATGAAAGATTTTAACCAGAAACTGAACTTATACATATATACATACCCATGACATGGCCGACAGGGCCATACAAAACTACTATACATAGGACACATGTTACAAGCCTCTAAAGAGTGTACAACAACAACAGGTCGGGACATGGCCACGCCATACCCATAAAGACACGCGAAAATGTAACATACCAAAGTTACACCGACACTCCGAAAGAGATGAGTGCTTCCAAAAGTCTGCTGAAATCTGCAACCTATTCACGTGGACCATCGTCCTGCCTGTGTGAACATGCGGGCATGAAACACAGTGTCCCCAACAAAAGGAACGTCATTACGACTGATGTGCTGAGTATGTCAGACATAAGAAATAATATAGTCAAGATGTATCATAATCTGAAACAGAAACACTGACCAACAATACATACCTCTGAGGGCCCTAGCACATGTGTCTAAATGTTATGCAATACCAATGTAGTATACTGATGGCCACACAGGCGTCTTCTTTTCATAACAGCCTCTGTGGGCATAATATACATAACTGTCATTTATGATGCAAATGCGGTATACTATCTATTTCCCATAATCGACACACAGGCTTTCGTTTATATTGGAATCCTACTTTTCGATAACCGCCACCCAGGATTTCGGTAGTGTTACACCCCGTAATTTTAAGACAATAATTTGAGTACGTAATTAAGGAAATAAGATTCGGATATTGGATATAAAGTATATTTAAATATGCTAATATGGAACTTTGTATACAAAGAATGTAATTCCGGAATAATTCTTGAATATAACATATGTGGCGATGAGAATTAGTACTTATAGTTGTATATCTCCAATGGGGTTATGAATTAGTGTTGTATTATAAAAATCTTGACATGGAGAATATGAGGCCATTTCGAAAATTTCAGGATTTAAACTAAGTATGGGAGATTGATTATTAAATTGTGGGATTAATTTTAGTGGAGAGTATTAAAATAAGTGGACAAAATGTTATGGGAACTTGTGCCAAGCATGCAACATTTTCAGCTTTGATTTACCCATGCTCACTCCTTTTCCCACCCAATTTCGAGAACCATACTTCCAAATCACCTCCATTATATTCTCTCCAAAACAAATTTTCTCCCCATCTTCCCTAGCTTAGTTGAAGACTAAACTAACTTCCCTTACAAGATTAAGCTCTTCTACAAATTTCTAAGCCATAGTAACTCCCCAAAACAGTGGGGAAATCGGTAATCAGGACGAGAGTGGCCCAGAAAACTTCAAGCTTTGGAGATGAACATTTTGGAAGAAAAACATGCAAGTAAGATGGTTTTAAACTTGTAAAGGATGCATGAATGCCATTGAAACTTGAAGAAATGGTGCAAGATAAGAGTAGTGGTGCCGAGAACAATAGGGAATGTTTTGGGCTAAGTAAGGTAAGATTCCTTCTTCTTATAGAGTAAATGGAGTTTAAATAATGTTGTAGTTAAGAGATGAACTTGTGTTAAGAGAAATTGGAAGTAAGAAAATGCATGTGGTTGTATTGGTGTTGTGTTGGACCGATTTGGGGCTGTTTTGTATACATTGAATTTGATTGTTGTTGTGGTTATTATCGTCACTAATTGCATGTTAAAAATTGGAGGAAGTCTTGATATTTAAAGTTGTAATTGTTAATATGGAAGTGTTGAAACATTAATTGAATTTTAAGGAATTATGAGAAGAGTTATGGTATTATGTTGGTAAAGCCGAGACATGTATGAAATTGTTGGACATTGTTGTGTCGAGTTTAAGGGCTGCTTTGTTGAGTTAGAATGCTAGAAATTTTAGTTACAAATTTGCATGTACATTGTGGTAATTACTAATGTATGTCCTAAAACAATAAAGGTATAGAAAGGTGTAGAAAAGCTTCACATTGCACTTTCATTGTCATTGTTGTATCTCTCATTGTTATTGGAGTGTGGGATGTTTTAAAGGTTGTGCTAATATGGATTAAGGGGCTGGATTAACATGAGAAATAGGTGTGTTAATCACCTTGGTTGTTGTGGTTATTGTCTTCCATGAACGTAAAAAAAGAAAGAACGTATAACAATGGCGTATATAGAAGTATATTGGACTGTTTTTGTCATCCTTGAAGTTGTGTCTTGTTAATGATGTTGTTGGCCTTGTTTCTAAGTCGTGGATGTGTGTATAAGTAGGGGAAGTGCTACCCAATTTTATATAACAAGAGAGTCGTCAATCGATACATATAAAGTATACTAGTAACCATCGAGTTGACTGATATGTTATTATTATTATAGGTTCAAGTGCTAATTGAGACGTATTCTAAATATTGAGTTGGTTAGTTCGAAAATAAGGTATGTGAAACTATCATTTCTTCTTTTGGCATGACTTATATAAAATGAGTGTACGGCTGACGTACACAATTCCATTGATTCCTAATTCCTAGTGATATTCGATATGATAGTTGCCTTTGATTTTACAAGTGATAGTTCATTTTATTTATTCCATTGAGAGTCAAATGATAATTTAAATTGTATAAGGTTACTCATGATATTCTATTCGTGCTTGATGTGATTATATTATTTCACCGAGTCCCAGAATGGGTCGGGTACGGTATATATTTATATGATGATCTTACTGAGTCCCAGAATAGACCGGGTACGACATATGTGGACAGGCATTAACGAATATATGATTATTTCACCGAGTCCCACGATGGGTCAGGTACGGTATGTGCGCAGTGGACAGATATCCACGTATATATATATGGACAGGCATCCACGGATATGACTTCATTCACCGAGTCCCATAATGGGCCGGGTACGGTATATGTGAACAGGTATCCACAAATATGGTATATTATATGGACATGTATGACTCTCATTTCATAAGGCACATACACATTGGTATACTGATTATTATACTTGTCTCATGTTATCTTTTGGCCAGATATGATCTTCTTTACAGTACTTCATGTTTTATATACTCGATCATTATTTACATCGACCCGCTTTCTCAGGCCTGCGTTTCATGCCCGCAGGTACAGGTACTCAGTTTGGTGATCCTCCAGTCTAGGATTTCTACTCAGCTGTTTGGAGAGCTCCATTATTCCGAAGCTTAGTCATTTTGGTACATATCCTTGCTATAGACTTATGCATATTCAGGGGTACGGCGGGGCTCTATCTCGTCATATTTCACGGTTATACTCTTAGAGGTCTGTAGTCATGTGTGGGTTGGACATGTGTGGGATGTAGACGTGTTTTGGTCAGTTTTACAGTTGTGGTTTGTTTTGGACATTTCCGTGTATAGTGATAGCCTAGTCGACTCGCCCATTTTTGTTATGATTGACTAGTTGTGACTCCTCATAAGACATGTTCATATTGATATTTATATATTTACAAGCGTTATGAGTCATCAACTTACTTTTACAAGATTTTTACATTGTCTTTGGTATTATTATGATTATATATGGCAGGTTAGTATAAGGGTGTCCAATTAGGACACCGAGTCGCGGCCCGTCGGGTCGGGTCGTGACAAAAGTGGTATCAAAGCAGTTCGTCCTCGGAATGTCTACAGACCGTGTCTAGTAGAGTCTTGTGTATGGGTATGTTGTGCACCATACTTATACGCAGGAGGCTGCCAGACATTTAGGATGTCATCTTTTCTTCTTACTCTAAGATCGTGCGATAGAGCTATGTTATTAGGATAATCCCTCTCTAACGAAATATTATGTTTTCAGCTATGCCTCCAAAGAAAGTGACAGCGGCCCAGAAGGGAATATATGAACTTTGTATATAGGTTGGTAAAATTATTGTATAGTTGGTATGTTTATGATGTTCATCTATACGAACATATTTATTAGGGACATGTTTGTGTTGTCTGAAGTGATTATGGGTTATTATGAGTCGTTTGAGCTTTGGTAATTGTTTGGAAGGTATGTTACAGTTTCGATAACCCAGGTTACAAAAAATGACTTCAGTCAGTTGATACTCGTAGCCAATAGAGGATCAATTTATACCCCGACTATTGATATGCCAGAAGGGCAACATGATTTTGAGATTATGAGAGGCTATATCACTCGTATATGGGGAGAGATAATGTAAGCTTGGGACATGAAATATTTGAGAATCTTAGAATATTAGATAATCGTTGAAACCTTAGATATACAAGACCTTCTTGAGTAAAACATTTTATGTTTGATCTTGGTTAAAGTACATGGTATATGTGAAGTACATTAGTTGTGATGATTCCTTGGTTTGAGTATAAATCACTTGTGTTAGGACCTATCCTTTCCAATTTTGCTTATTGAGACTACCTCTAAACAGTTAATTAGACTTGCCTAAATATCTTTCATGTTTGATTAAATTTACCCCCATAATTGTCTTTGCATATCATAATGTAGAATGCAATATGTTTTAATAACCCAAGTCTGTGTTTTATTTTTTAAATAGGGAATAGATTCGCATGCTAAATGTAATACCCCATTTCAACCGGAGTCGAAACGGGATTACTACGTATGGTTGATTCCTAAATTTATTCAAGGAGTCGTCACCTAATTATTATAGTGAATTATGACACTAAAAATGTAGCATAAAAAACTACGAATGATCTCCATTTTTAAAGGTCTGTGAAACTATGCGAAATTCTAGGTAAGTGTTCTTTATTATCCTATAGGGAAGGGGTCAGACATCCTATATGATCCGCTAACTTGCGATTGTCCGGTCAAACTTAGGCTTAATATTATTGTGCTAACATGTAATCTACAATTCTAAAGGTGTTCTAATTATTAAACCAACCAAGAGATATTTAAACTAGGCATGCAAATATTTAAAATAGATATATATTTAACAAGATAGTAATGAAAGCAAATAATCATATTAAGATGGAATGAAGAGAATTTAGCGGTATTTCACTTTTATTTTATTTTATTTTTTCTGTACAGGTTTTAACTTTGGGATGTGCCTCCAGGTACTTGCAAAAGACACTTAGTAAAAGAATTAGTAAATAAAAAAAACAAATTATCAAATAAACACAACGTATGTATATATATATATATATATATATATATATATATATATGTAAAAGATATTTTTTTTATAGTGTGGGCTCAGCTAGTGTTATGCCAAGGATACTAAGACATGAGAAGCCAATATCGCTTCAACTGCGGTCTACTCACCTCCCGGTGAACGATACTATGCATTCTCGTCTAATCTTTTTACTTTTCTCCTCGCCCACATATTCCGTCTCGCTTACCATGGAGGCCTCCAGATCGACGGATAAATCCTTCTTCGGCCAGTGTAGTATCAAGTTCAAAATCAGTAAAATACCAAGTGTAGTATCTTGTTCAAAATCAGTAAAATACCAAGTGTAGTATCTTGTTCAAAATCAATTTAATAAAGTAATAAAAGGGCCAATTTTCCAAAGTTCAACACGGAAAATGAAAAATAGTATAGCATTAACCAAACAGTGGACAAAATGGCCCTTGAAACAATGGAAAGGCCTCCAACGCGAAACAGTAATGCAGCCGATAATGTCATCGGAAAACAGAAATCCGCCGGAGTTTACAACTCCGGCCAAAATACCTGATGTCGTACAAATCGAATGAAGCGAAACAAACCGATGAATCCCTCAAAAATATCAAGCGAACAAATCGCCGGAGTTTTAATTCCAGTCAGCCACCAAAATAAATTAAAAATCAGTCCGGCGACAATAGATTCCAAGAAACAAAACCAAACAAACGTCGTCCGAATTTTAAGAAACTCCGACAAAAAATCAGAGAATCGTGTCAAAATAATCCAACAAACCAATATACATAATAGTAGAAAAGCGAACCAAACAGTGTAGTCGCCGGATTTCAACTCCGGCCAGATTCGAACACCAATATAAAGGCGGTGGCATCGCTTTCATGGCGAGGTCGCCGAAGCGACGCCACCACAGTGGTGGGTTCGCCGAGCAGAAGGGTGAAGTTGCGAACAGTGGTCGACGGTTAATAGTGGGGTTCCCTGGTTCGATGGGTTTCGAGCTAACAATGGTGGTTTGATGGGTTTTGTCGCGGTGTGCAGGAGAGGCTCGCCGGTGTCTCAACTCCAGCTGCGTCAGTTCGCCGGAGAAGGCACAGAAGGGCAGAGATGCGGGAGTGTGCGGTGGTAGGGGTGTCGATTGAAACAAAAGGGAAGTGGGGTGTATTTGTGATGTTGGTGATGGAATGAATCAAGTGAAGAAGATGATATGGGATTTTTGTATATGCTGCGGTTGCTGAATGTTATTGTGCGATCCTCCCCTTTTGTTTTGAAGTGTGGGGTAGTGTTTATTATATAGGGGTAAGATTAGGGTTTAGTGTTTTTAGGTTTGGTTTTGGGGGGAAAATAAATGGGTGTTTGAAATTTAAAAATTGGCGGTTGGGCTTATGGAATGGTGGACTGGACTGATCTGAATTGTGCCTCGGACAGGACTGGTTTGACAAAATGCAAAACGGGTTAATTATTTAAAAAGATGCAAGATTATTAAAATGCAAATGCCGATACAATAATAATAAAATATAATATTTAACAAATGTTTAATGTCTAATTAAAAATTAAAATGGGATGTCATTTAATTATTTAAAGAGATGCAAATATTATTAAAATAAACGACTGTGTAATAATAATAGAAACATAATATTAACAGACATAATGCTTAATTTTAAAATAAAAAGATAAAAAATACAAAAAAATGATGATTAGAATGCGGTGTCCTAAAACACATAAAATTGCCACAAATATACGAAAAACCGGTAAAAATTGACTGTCAACACTAAACATGTTGTAAATAGATGCTTAAGGGAGTGAAAAGGGGAGTGTTTAAATAATTCCAGGAATGCTTTGCTGCAATAAATGGTTTACCTAATTAGTTAACTATTAAACATTGAATATGTTACGCCAAGCATTATGTAATATATGTGATGATTGTGAATATTATGGCTATTTGTGACTACTCTATTAATGCATAACATGTAAGTATAAAACTTATTTTAATTAGTATCAAGGTTGTTTGAGTTAGAATGACATTTAATTTGTTAAGTTGAAGCTTATCTTAGTTATGTGTGAGTTCGTTGTGTTGTTAATATGCCAGGTTGAGGCTTCTTTACTAAGTATAGATTGCTAGGTCTTAGTAGCTGCCAGGAAGCATGTATTCACAGTTAGAAATGATACTTGGTTAACTGGAAAACATAGTTGTTTCTCATATCATTCAACATTCGCCTTTTGGTTGATGTTTTAAGACCATAGTTCAAATACTTATAGGATTGTATATATGTTACCTCTAGAATTCCTGTATGAGTATTTGTGAGTTTGGTCTAGTTCCTATTGTCTCATAATCATGCATTTATCTTGCTTATATGCACTAAGTTTTGTTGAATGGCTCTGCTCACGTTTTAGCTTAAGATAATGCATGTGGAGTCTTCCCTGAAAGCTTGAATGAGCCACCACATTTCTATCTTAAAGTCCCCAGTTGTTAATTTTAAACTGAAGTACCCATGGCAGGGCCCTAATGGCCTTCTATATGCCTTAGCATAGGTTTTCCTATCTACATTGTGATCTTTTGGATTTGTTCTGTCTATCTTGGTTAAAATTATATGTTTCTCCATTTGTACATAGTTTTAGCCTACATGGTGTGTTAATTCTAAGAGTCTCAAAGGACATAAAATTATGTCATAAATGTTAGCACTCTGTCTGTCCTTATGAAATGTCGGATCCTGATGTTACTGTTATTTCCATGATATCTTTACAAACTTTATTGGGTCTGGTTTATGTATTGTAGTTAGTAGCGCCAAGTTTATTATTTTATGTGGTTTTTGGTTCTCTACCCTATGTACTTGTGATCCTAGTAACTGGTCATGTATTGTCTGCATACCACTACATATCTAAGCCATAATGTTAAGTCTCAAACCCTTGGTTGGATGTTTTAGTAAAAAGTGGAATACCAAATTGCATATCAACTGATTAGTTTGATTGTCTAATTCTGACTAGCATTTTAAATTGTTTCCATGACTAAGTAAGATATATGTGATACTTGAGTCTAAATTGAAGCATGTCTACCTATCTTGTGGTCTTCCCATATCTCTTTTGCTATATGTAGAGCTAACGATTTCCCATGGATCCTCTAGTTTGTCCTCACATGATTAACAGTTTAGTTATGATGTCCTAACTTATTTAAGTATAAAAAGAAAGAAACCATGAGTTTGTTTAGCTTAGGATTAGGTTGTTTTAAGAATAAAGATACCTGATGCGTTAAGTGTCGCGCCCGTTTTTGACCTCGGGGTCTGAACGGTATCCGCAACGTTGCTCTTTGGCGCGGTTCCCTGGATGGAGCAATAATGCTGATTTTGAGGAGTCACCACCTAATTATTTAAGTGAATTAGGACACTTGATTTATTGCAATAAAAATACTGCAATTGACCTCCATTTAATGGTCTGCGAAATTAGTGAGATTCTGAATCAGGGTTCTTTATTATCCTATAGGGAAGGGGTTAGGCATCCTTTAAAATCCGCTAACTTGCGGTTATTCGTTCAAACCTAGGTTAATTATTTATTGCCTTTTTTATTCTACGTATTCTAAGCATTTTTCATAATTTATAATTAAAATAAAATGCAATACAAAATAATAAAAACTAAAATTAAGTGCGACATAAAATAAAACTTCGGGACATCTTTTAGCCCTTTTTTAGGCCTTCTGCACAAGATGATCTCCGGGTACCTGCATAAACACTTAGTAAAAGTGTTAGTAATAGAATGAATAATTTTAAAGCAATGACAGGAATTAATAAGTAAAGCCAAAAAAAAAACGTCTTTTGCACAGAGGAGGCCTTGGAAATCAGACGGAGATTCCTTCATCGGCCAATATTATTAAAAGCAATAAAATAAATAAAACCTTCAGATCCGCGTCAAAACAGTAATAGTTTTAAACACGGAGGGCTCAGATATATATAAAAATAAAGTGGGACATCCTAAACAAGTGCGGCTGCGAGAATTACTGCCGGTAGCATGTTGGTTATCCTGTGTAAGTAGAAGAAATCATCAACGCCCAGAAAGCTTCATTTATTTTATTTTCCGTCTTTGCAACTGTGGAGGCCTCAAAAATCGACGGATAACTTTTTCATTGGCCAAACAAGTGTAGCATCTTGTTAAAAAATCAGTAAAATACCCAATATTCAGATGCAAAAATCTGTTCCTTCAGTTTAATAAAATAAAAGCAAACTTGTCGAACCGGTCCGAAAAATAGCAAGACATTAGAGGCAGTAGTAGCAACACAGCAAAAACAGTGGGATGTGAAACCATGGAAACAGCGAAAACAACAAATCGAAAAAAACAACAGTAGCGTACTGATTTCGGAAAGGTCGCCGGAGTTTTCATTGTCGCCGGAGTTCTAAGAAACTCCGGCTAGACCCCTTTAAAATCGTACAAACTCGAACCAAAAAAACTGAAAGCAGCCAACGATACAAAAATAAAGGCGAAAATGGTCGCCGAAATCTTTAAAACTCCAGCGAGATAAAGCAAAAATCAGCAAATCAGTCTCAGTAACCAGTCCGCAATAAATCGAAAATAAAGACGAACCAAAACCAAAAAGTCAGTCCAACAAAACAGAAGTGAACCGACGAACATCGCCGGAGTTTTGCAAACTCCGGCCAAATACCAAAACTCCATAAATCAGTCCGACAACCAAACCACAATATGTATAATAGAAACAAAAAGAAGAACCAAACAACGCCTCCGCCAGTCGCCGGTGGTCAGCTCCGTCGAGGCAGAGACGGTGCTGCATAACAAAGGGGTTATGAGGGTTGTGGTGTGGTGGTGACAGTGGTGGTGGTTGTATAGGGGTTCGCCGGGAAAGAGGGTGAGGGCGGCTGAGGGAGAAGATGAGTGAAAGAGAGAGAGGGGTCGGTAGAGGTATAGGGAGAGGTGTCGGCTGAGTGTTGTGGTTGGTGAGGGTTATGTTGTGCGGCTGAGTGAATAAGGAGAGGGGAGTGTTGCGGCTGAAGGGTGAGGTTCGCCGGAGCTAGCGGCGGCGGGAGAGAAGGGTTAGGGATGAGAAAAAATCTGAAAGGGGAAGAGAGGGCCTTCAGGGTGTGCGGTTGGCTGTTATTGTAGGGCTGCCCCCCTCATTTTAATAAAAGGGGGTAATGTTTATTATATAGTGTAGGTTTTTAGGGTTTGGTATTTGGGGGGGGAGGGGTGGGAGGGGGGGAATGAAAAGTGGTATTTGATTTTAGGGGGGAAAATAAAAGAGTGTTGGATTAAAATAAAAAAAAATAAGAAGGGTGTTGGATTGGACTGATCCGAATTGTATCTCGCACTGGACTGGTTTGACAAAATGCAAAGCGGGTTAATTATTTAAAAGAAAAATTATTTAAAAAGATGCAAGATTATTAAAATGCAAATACCGGCGCAGTAATAAAAAACAATATTTAAGCAAATGTTTAATGCCTAATTACAAGTAAAAACGGAATGCCAATTAATTATAATAGAAACATAATATTAACAAAGACATAATGCTTAATTTAATATGAAATGTCATTTTGTGAATAATAATAACACAGAATATTAGGTAAAAAATATGCAAAATGACGATTAAAATGCGGTGTGCTAAAATACTTAAAATTGCAATAAATATATGAAAAACGGGTCAAAATTGACTGTCAACATTAAGAAGGTAGGGTTGTATTTTCTTTGTGGTGTTATTGACTCTCAGTTAAAAAACATCATGTGTAAGAAAGATATTTATAGAACTCTTGTTTCACTCTTGACAAATTTTTACATGCCTGCTGTGTTGGTGCTTTCTGACTTGCTCACATATCTACTGCCTGCCTAATTCAAGAGTGTCTGCTTCTGATTTGTCTTGGTAAGCCTATGTCTTGATCTATTTTAAGAGAACCTAGAGACTAAGTGTAATGAGTGTCTGTGTTCTGCATGATTCTTTCCCTATCTTCTTGATTACTGCATTTAGACCACCTATCCTGAACATCTCTTAAAAATAAAGCTTTGTACTTAAGTTGAGACTTTCTAATAGCTTGACACTTATTAAGTTAGTACATACTCAGGATTGTTTTATGCTTGGTTCATTTTCCTTTACCTATGATGATTACACTTAATCAAAACCTGATTGATTAGGAATAATATGGTAGTATGTCCAGTTGAGTGGAAAAGATAATCATATCTATATACCCTGTTCAAACTTCCAACTAAGTGCTAGTGTTATGTCTTCTTAACTCTTTGAGTCATGCTGCTTACATTGATCTCTATGTGTGTTTTGTATTTCATTACATCTCTGTTTAATTTCAGCATATGCTTAGTCCATGCTAGTATTTTCAACTGGTCCAAACTGCCATGAACACTTGAAAAAGTGGCTGCCTATCCAAATCTATGTCAATACTATTTATCTATAGGTTTATGTTGCTTAGCTTAATTTTTTTTAGGGATTAAGGAAAGAGTCAAGATTCTTATACTATTTGCCATGTTTACTAACCGATTCCTTTAAATTTGGCCAATATATTGACATGAGACTTGAAATGGTCTGATCTTTAAACAATGATATGTTTGCATATTGCTAAGTTATGAAACTATGTTAATTGTCTTGTGTTAATTATTCATTGAATTTTTAACTCAACAATGACTTTGGGGCATTCAGGGTGACTAAAATAGATTATAGAGGTTGAACATTTATCTAAGATTAGGCATTGAACTTACTTGTGTTTATTAATGGCATCCGGTGCCCATTTAATTACTGAAGTATTTCGCTTGATTTAAGTACAAAATGTATTTTGTCATGTGTATCAATATTGATGGTTGTGTGATTACTTGCTAGACCACTGGATCATTTAGATGATGCTTGATATTTTACTTCATGACATCTTTGGATCTTAGGATAACCTAAATCCTATAAATAACTCTATTCATTTAGCATCTCTCGTGTTCCTAAATATATATATGTGTGATTGGGACGGTCTAAAGTAGTTTGTATGCATGTGTCACTTATTCATACCTGCCATATGATCCCTTGTTTATGGTCTAGACTAGGTAACTACTGTATATGCCATGTTGGTGTCTTTAGCATGCTAATATGTATATCTTCGTTAGGATAGCTTGTGTGTTTTTTTCCTTAGTATCCTGCATGATCATACAATGCCTCTATTATGTAGATTTGGATTCTATTATATAGAACGCTTGCATCTTGATCCAATCTTGATCCATGTTGAGGATATTACGCTTTCGGGAACGCAGAATAATTTTTAGTCTCTACTATTACACCATTTTGAAGTTATGTCTTCCTTAATCCTTATGTGTTTAGTTGAAACTGCTGATTTTGAGTTAAAACATTCGTTTAAGTAATTACCTACTTGTTAAAATAGAATAAGGAATCTGAATATATAAAATTGGGATTTGTCATTAATTGTGAAGGTGTTATTTGTTATCAAGTTTAAGACTAGGGTATAGATTATGCTTAAAGTTCTTGTATATATGTACATAGTGTGGTACTGCGGGAATAATGACTCTACTTAGCCTTAATTTTAGTATACTTCACTTTTAGAAAATTATGAATAAGCTAGGACATAGGTTGTTTTCGTGTTTATAGATCATGTTATGCCTTACCAGGTTCTGGATATTGTTAATATATTAATTTTCTTATTTATTTGAGTCATTTTGTTAGATAATGGCAAGAGTTGAGTTGTTTGTAGGTTGGACATAGGATTGTATGAGTTCTCTGTGTCTTTGTTGTGATTTAAAAACAATATGAATTACTTTTCCTTTATGTTGGATATTTGTTGACAGAAACTTGTATCATAGAGTCTAAGATGAGATAATATGCAAATCTCTGTGTGCTTGTGAATCCTTGAATCAATTTGTATAAAATGTGCCCAGTAGTTACATTTCTTTTCTTTTCCCTGAGAGACATCTTTGGATTTGCTGAATATAGGTTGGTAGGTGTAGTTATAGAAGAGACTATGCCGAAATTTTTATAGCATGCAACTTATTATGAATATTCGAGGACGAATGTTTCTAAGGGGGGAAGGATGTTACACCCCGTAATTTTAAGACAATAATTTGAGTACGTAATTAAGAAAATAAGATTCGGATATTGAGACTGTTCTTAGACAAAATAAAATAAACTAAAGACAGAAATTAAAATAACATAATTGAAAACGTTGGGTTGCCTCCCAAGTAGCACTATCTTTAACGTCTTTTAGCCGGACGCAAGTTCCTTAGCCTTAATAACCCTGGGGTGGATTAAGCCCCCAACCTATCCATTTCCTCCACATTTGGCATTTTCTTTTTCTTCTTTTCTTCTTAGCATTATCAGTAAGGGGGAGTTCAGGAATACTCACCTCCTTTAGTGGCATTTCAGCAAACCATGCCTGCTTTCTTGGGCTCATCGCTCTTTGGTTGACTTGTATTGGCTCGCATGGGGGTTTGATGGTATTGCAAAGCACCCACTCATTGTTGGTGGCTCAATGACGTGTTTAAAAACTTTAAACACCATTTCTTCAGACTCCACCCTTAGTGTTAATTCTCTTCTTTCAACATCAATCAAAGCTCTCCCCGTTTCTAGGAATGGCCTCCCCAATATGATAGGGATTTCCGCGTCTTCTTCCATATCAAGAATGAGGAAGTCTGCAGGAAAGAAGAATATTCCTACTTTCACAATCATGTCCTCGATTTTGCCTCTTGGATGAACCACCGTCACCGTGGCTAGTTGCGAAGCTTCTTGTGGTTGGTTGGCTTCACCTGACTCGATCTTTTAAATGCGATAGGGCATTAGATTTATACTTGCCCCTAAATCACATAGAGCTCTGTTGCAAGTTACCCTGCCCACTGTGCAAGGTAGTGTAAAGCTCCCTGGATCTTTTAGCTTTGGTGGCAACTTTTTCTGCAAGATAGCACTACACTCTTCTGTCAGTGCTACTATTTCGTATTCTGCCAGCTTCTTCTTTTTCCCCAAAATCTCCTTCATAAACTTGAAATAGGAGGGCATCTGCTCTAATGCTTCTATGAAAGGTATGTTGATATGCAACTTTCTGAATGTCTCCAAAAATTTGGAGAATTGTTTATCAACCGCCTTTACAGGTAGTCTCTGGGGGGAAAGGGATCTTCTCTGTATACTCCTTCTCTGGAGTTTTCTCTACTGTTGGGCTAGGCTCAATCACCTTCTCTTTTTCTAACTCTGCTTTCTTCTCAACTACTGGCTGAGGTGACTGCTGCTCCAACTGTCTTCCACTTCTCAACTGCACTGCCTGACACTGCTCCCTCGGATTTACCTCTGTATTGCTTGGCAATGTCCCCTGTGGCCTGCTGTTTGCCTGTTTTGCTAGCTGACCCACCTGTGTCTCCAAGTTTCTGAACGAGGATCTAGCTTCTGTCATGAACTGCGTCTGGGCGTTGGCAAGTCTTTACCGCCACTCATCTGGCTTTTCTTGCTGAACCGGTGCATTGAACTGTTGAGGCTGTGGGGCTTGAATGAAGGGTTGCTGATTCTGGCTCTGCTGGTTCTGGTACTGGCCCCTATACTGGTTCTGCTGCCCATGGTACTGATTCTGCTGCCCTTGGTACTGATTCTGCTGGTTCTGCTGCCCCTGGTCTCCTCTCCATGAGAAATTTGGGTGGTTCCTCCACCCTGGATTATAAGTGTTGGAGTAGGGGTTGTTCTGTTGCCTCTGATAATTACCTATGGCCTGACACTCTGCCTGCTCCATGGGTATATTGTTGGGATCCGCTGAAGGACACCTATCAAATGTATGTGGGCCACCACATATCTCACAGCTTTTAGGCATCTGCACCGCATTTACTGACACTGTATGTTGCTGCAACTGTTTCGCTAGAAGGGCCACTTGGGCATTCAAGGCAGCAATAGCATCTATTTCGTGGACTCCCACTGTTCTTCTCCCATTTGTCGACCTCTCTTCCGTGACATGGTTGTTAGTGGCCATATCTTCTAATAACTCATGAGCGTCGTGGGCTGTTTTCCTCATGAATGCTCCACCCGCTGCTGCATCTATGATGGTTCTGGTTGTACTGCTCAGCCCGTTGTAGAAGATGTGGACCAAGTTCCACAACTCAATGCAATGGTGTGGGCACTTTCTCTGTAGATCTTTGAACCTTTCCCAAGCTTCATATAAGGACTCTCCATCTGCTTGGTAAAAGTTGTTCAACTCCCCTCTCAATTTTGCTGCTTTACACGGGGGAAAGAACTTGGCAAGGAATTTCTGTGCCAGCTCTTGCCATGTAAAAATCGAATCGGCCGGCAAGGAATTCAACCATACTTTTGCTCTATCCCTAAGTGAGAAGGGAAAGAGCCTCAATCTGACGGCATCATCAGTAACGCCGTTATATCTGAACGTTGCACATAGCTCCAAGAAATTAGCTATGTGCATATGTGGATCCTCCGACGGCAGTCCTCCGAACTGCACTGTGTGCTGTACCATGCTCAGAATTGTCGGTTTTATCTCGAAGTTGTTAGCTCCTATTGCAGGGAGCCTAATGCATGTCTGTGCTCCATTTACTCTTGGCAGCACATAGTCTCCCAAACTTCGTTCTAGCTTGACTTGGACTCTCTCTTCCACGTCTATTGGCGCTTGCCTAGGTATTCCTGGATGGGGTTGATTCTCTCTGTCACGACCGACAGGGCGCGGATCGTACCTACCGGTACTGTCAAGTATATGTCAGAGAATAGCAGCGGAACATACATAACACATTACTTAGAAAAAAAGGGTAAACATTACTGGCCAGCCGATAAGGCTGCCTTCTATAAAACATACTTAAACAAAAGTGTAGTAATACAACTGGTTCTTATAGCCCAAAACACATAGGTGACCACGGACCTCTAAAGATAACAACTGTGGCGGGACAGGGCCCCGCCATACCCCTGAATGTACAAAATACCTATAACATCAGGGAATATTCGTACCAATAAAAAAGCTTCCGGAGGGATGGAGCTTCTGACACTGGAGTAGTGATCCTAAGAACGAGGATCCTCAATCTGCTTACACTTACCTGCGGCATGAACGCAGCCCCCGAGGAAGGGGGTCAGTACACAATATGTACCAAGTATGTAAAGCTGGAAAATACTATAGTAATGATATCATAAGTCTGAAAGTAAGCTGGAGTCATGGAAGTCAATAAAATACCTTTTACTGTGCCTTACTAACAATGAGAGTGACAAGTATATATATACAATACTGCATAAAATAGGGGCCTTAGGATCAAAATGGGGTACCTCGCCCGTAGTATCAATAAGCACCCCTACTCCTGGGACTATTTCACCGCGTAGTCCTGTGGACCCGCATGAGGTATTCCTCGCATAGTGACTACCGCATGGGACTATTTCACCCGCATAAGCCCATAAGGACTCGCATGAGGTATTCCTCGCATCATGGGTAGCAAATCCACGGAACATGTGGTATAACGATCTTGGGGACTCACCCCTCAGATATACTCTTACCCCGAAGCAGATGGTATAACGATCTTGGGACTTTCCTCGATATACTCTACACCAAGCGGTGGTATAACGATCTTGGGGCTTGCCTCGATATACTCTTACACAAGAAGGTGGTATGGCGATCTTGGGCCGCCCTCAGACATACTCTTACCCTGGAGAATGTGGTATAACGATCTTGGGGCTTGCCCCTCAGATATACTCTTACCCTAGCTCAAACTGTCATCATATCATAATCATAATAAGTTAAGAAAAATTATAACTTCTTATTAGTCTTGTTCATATACCCTCTCATTTTAGTTTACTTAAGGCACTTAATCATATCTTTAATAAAAGAAAACTGGGAATTTAACCCAAGTACTACATACTTTAACTCTTTTAAAAAAATGACTCTTTATACATAAAACTCTTGGGCAATTGATGCCTTAAACCAATTTGCCTCTTCATATACTTATCTTACTTTTAGAGTAGATCTCTTCTCATTAACCTTTTATGAAGCTAATAAACCAACTTCCCATAAAGTTGTTATATTAACTCTATACTTTAGTAAAATCATACTTTTTCCCTAACCAAGGGATTTATACATTCTTAAAACGAAACAAGTCATTATATACTTAAACAAGTAAGAATACCAAATCTTGTACGTCTACCGTACTACATAGTTTCATCTATTCATGCTCAAGAGATAGGAAAGCTTCACATACCTCTTTGGTCAATCCACTTGCCAAGTCCAAACCACCGCAAGTAATATTTCAACCTATAATAGTCATGATACGCTTATTAACCTCTAATCTTAATGTAGAACAACCCAAGTTCAAAGTCACTAAACTTATGGAAAAATTTGGGCAGCATTTCCTTTGTTTCTACTCACTTTGCCACCTTTCTCAAGGCCGAATTTATCATCAAAACACCACATTTAAGGTTCAACACTCCAACATTTAAAAGGGGATTACACACCCAAATACCAATTCTGCCCCATAAGTTTACCACAATTCACTTAACAATTCTAAGGTAGTTTTTAGGCTACAACATGCTCATAATCTCTTCTTAACCCATTCTTCATATCCAAACCACATTTTCTAGCATGCAATGACTCTAAGAGCATTATTTTACTACCACAAGTTCTATCTTCTAAGCATGCAACACTAGAACTAATTCTAAAGGAAGAAATGTTACCTTAAAGTTTTTGCCAAACTTATTCCAAAGATTTTGCTAGCTTCCTAGCCAAGAACACCACCACAAGCTAGCCACAAGCTTCCTTTTCTTGTTCTTAATTTTTCAGATTTTCTTAGGCTAGAATCTTCTTGGAGTTTTAGAGAGAAGGAGGAGCTTTGGAATATTTTAAGAGAGAAGGAAGAGGTTTTTCAAAGAGAGAGATGACAAATGACCAAGTCTCTAAGACTTGGTCAATATATTGCATGTAAAAATCAGATGGGGGGGGACACTTGTCCCCCACCCAGGCCCTTCCAAAAGAAAAATCTGACTTTTTCTAAGTTTTTCCGCCTGATTTCCGCGCGCGGCGCGCTGGCGCGCGCGCGCAACTCTGCGGACCTCGGATCTTCGGCGCCACGGCCTGCTTCAGCGCGCGCTGAAACTTCAGCGACCTACAAGATTTCGCGCCGCGCCACATCCTTTGTCCGAAACATACTTCTGTCCGACTGCGCACTGAACTTGTAACTCTCATATCTTTCTACTCCGACGTCTTATCGACAAACGGTTGGTTGCGTTGGAATCTAGACCCAACGAACTACGCCTTAGGCCTTTGAACCACTTAGGAACTCTCAATGTTCCGGGTCATAACCCGCCTTAAAGTTGACTAAAAACCTGTCCGGAATAATCCGTCAACCCATCCTTTGAAAATTTTAAGTCTTACATGCTTTCGTACGCTCTCATACGTAGGGTCAGAACTACGGGGTATAACATTCTCCCCTCCTTAGAAACATTCATCCCGAATGTTCCTTCTAGGCTTACTCAAATCACAACATCGACATAGACCCTCTTAACTATCATTTTGCAAATAAGGAAGCTCCACGAGCCACAACATACTGAAGCGTAAATGCCAAGTCAAAACTAACAAGAAGGAAAGTGGGTTACCTGGAGGTATAGGAAATAGGTGAGGGTACTTCTTCATCATGTCATCCTCTGCTTCCCACGTCATTTCCTCCCTGTTCTCGTTCCGCCATAGGACCTTGACGGAAGCCACGTCTTTCGTCCGTCGTCTAACGACGATCGAGTATCGCTATGGGACTCTCCTCATACGATAACTCCTCGTAACTTGGATATCATGAACCGTGCACTCTAGATGGATCTCCGATACATTTCCGCAACATGGACACATGGAAGATCGGATGTACCGCCTAAATCGGACGGCGGATCTAACTCATAGGCAACCACGCCTACCCTACGGACAATCCGATCGACCCGATGTATCTTGGGCTAAGCTTCCCTTCTTTCCAAATCTCATCACGCCCTTCAGGCGATACCTTTAGAAAAACCCAATCATCTATCTCAAATTCCAAGTGTCGGCGCCGATGATCTGCATCGACTTCGCCGACTCGAGCCGCCAACAACCGCTCTGGATAAGCTTTACCTTATCCATCGTCACTGTGAACTAAGTCCGCCCGACTAATCAACTTCTCCCACCTCGAACCCGCCTATCGGTGACTGCACTTCCTCCCGTATAAGGCCTCATAAGGCGCCGTCCCGAATCTGGAATGGTAGCCGTTGTTGTAAGCAAACTCACAAGAGGCAAATGATCCTACCAGCTACCCCTGAAATAAATAACACAAGCCCGCAAACATATCCTCGAGTGTGCGGATAGTGCGCTCGCTGCCGTCATTCCGAGGTGAAACGCCGCGTCTTGAGACTCACGTGTGTTCCTAATCCCTTCAAAAGACCTCCGAAGTTAGCCGAGAACCGGCTCTCTATCTGATATAATCGACACCGGGACTCCGTGCAGTCTCACAATCTCTCTAATATATAATCTAGCATAGTCCTCAGCTGAGAACGTCGTTCTGACCGGAAGAAAATGGGTTGATTTCGTCAGCCTGTCGACAATCACCCAAATGGAATCATGCTTCCTCTGAGTGGTAGGTAGCCCTGTAATAAAATCCATATTTATCACCTCCCATTTCCAAGTCGGAATATCAATAGCCTGCAACAGCCCACCGGGCTTCTGGTGCTCAATCTTAACCTGCTGACAATTCGGGCAATGTGCCACGAACTCCGCAACGTCCCTCTTTAGGCCATCCCACCAATACACGCATCTGAGGTCATGATACATCTTAGTCGACCCCGGATGAATAGAATAACGAGCACTGTGTGCCTCCCGAAATCTGGCCGACGAAGTCTGTCACATCGGAACACACAACCGCCTCGAATCTTAGCACCCATCAGCGCTACCTCAAAAGACTCTTCTCCTACGGAGAGGCTGCGTCTCTGCCGTGCCAAAATCGGATCCTCATCTGTTGCCTCTTCACCTCTCGGCGATGGAAGACTCGCAACCTCTCGAACCCGAATTCATTCACTATCGGAATCAACCAAAGCGAACCCCGAGGCTCGCTAGGCTTGTAACTCTCGCCATATCCTCTTCTCGGCTGAACATCGCAGGACTACCCATCGATCTGCGACTAAGGGCATCTGCAACTACATTGACCTTCCCTGGGTGGTACAGAATATCAACATCGTAATCCTTAAGTAGCTCCAACCACCGTCTCTGCCGCAAGTTCAGCTCCCTCTGGCTGAAGATGTACTGGAGGCTCTTGTGGTCTGTGTAAATGTCCACATGAACTCCATATAAATAATGTCTCCAGATCTTCAAGGCATGAATCACTGCTGCCAACTCCAAGTCATGTGTGGGATAGTTCTTCTCATGCTTCCTAAGCTGTCGAGATGCATAAGCTATAACTCTGCCGTCTTTGCATCGACGCACTCCAAGCCCGACACCTGACGCGTCACAATAAACCACATATCCATCTAAGCCCTCTGGAAGAGTAAGAACTGGGGGGGGTTGTCAACTTCTCCTTTAGCAACTGGACACTTTCCTCACAAGTATCCGTCCACCGGAACATAGCTGCCTTCTGAGTCAGCTTAGTCAAAGGTGTTGAAATAGAAGCAAACTTCTCTACAAACCGCCGATAATAACCTGCAAGGCCCAAAAAGTTGCGCACCTCCGTCGGTGTAGTGGAGTGCAGGCCAAGTCTTGACGCCTCAATCTTAGTTGTATCAACCGAATCCGTCGGCCCAGATCCGTACTAAGAAAGCCACTAAAGCTAATCGAACTCGTGACCGAGAACTTGGCATACTGTTCTTGGTCTCGGAGGACTCAAACCGTCGCCAAATGATCTGTATGCTCGCGCTGCGTGCGCGAATACACAAGATATCATCAATAAACACTATAACGAACATATCCAAGAATGGCACGAACACCCTATTCATCAAATCCATGAATCTGCTTTGGGGTGTTGGTCAACGAAAGACATCACCACTGAACTCATAGTGCCCATACCGGGTCTGAATGCGATCTTTGGGATATCTGTCTCTCTAACTACTTTGATGATAACTGGACCGCGGTCTATCTTGAAAACACTTTGCACCCTGCAATGGTCAAACAAATCGTCAATCACAGGGAGGATATACATTCTTGATAGTTACCTTGTTTAGCCGCTGTAATCAATACACATCTGGCGTCCATCCTTCTTCTTTACAAACAACACGGTGCTCCCGGGGAGAAACACTTGGCCTAATAAAGCCGCTTCTCGGCCAAATCTTTGGTGGTCCTTGATTCCTTCAACTCGGCGGTGCCGTCACGTATGGCGGAATAGATATCGGTCGAGTGTCCGCGGCAAATCAATACAAAACTCAATCTCCTCTCGGGAGGATGCGAGCTTCGTCAGAATACGTCTGGAAACTCTCTAACAACCGGGGTGGCGAAGGTCGGTACCTCGACCTCGATGTCGAATACCCGAACGGATGGTACATATACCCGCCGCACCATCTTCCTAGCCTTGAGGTAAGAAATAAACTTACCGCTTGGCGTCACGATATTCCCTTCCACTCGATAGCGGCTCACCGAGCGGAACCGAACTAATCTCTCTCTACAATCCACGTTGGCATAGCAAGATGCTAGCCAATCCATACCCATTATCACATCAAAGTCTGTCATATCCAACTCTATCAAGTCGGCTAGAGTCTGACGGCTATCTATAGTCACAGGGCAAGCCTTATACACCCGCTCAGCTACCACTGAATCACCTACTGGCGTAGCCACCTCAAAAGGTCTTATGGACTCGGGCTCTATCCCTATTCTACTGGCAATATGAGGAGATATGTAGGACAAGGTAGAACCTGGATCTATCAAAGCATATAAATCACAGCAAGAAACCAACAATGTACCTGTGACGACATCTGGCGACGCCTCCTGGTCCTGTCAACTGGACATAGCATATATGCGGTTCTGAGGACCGCTAGAATCGAACCCTACCACGACCTGCCGCGGCTCTTTGGCCATAAGTACCACGCCTGCAGGCGTCTAACCATCGAAGATGAAGATCCGACAACGAGACCACGCCGGCTGAACCGTAATGCTCCGCCGCTGGGGCGGACAATCGCTTCTTGGATGGCCTGGTACAAGAGTAACATGCCCTCGAACCCATACGGCACTCACCCGGATGAGACCTACCGCATCGAACGCACCGAGAGGTAGGTGGTCTCGATTGGTGCTGGTCTCTGCCTCCCTGAAAACCTGAAGTCCTGGAGCCCTGACCTGCTCCTGAATAACCTCGCGATCGGACCTCTGCCGGAAAGCGAGAAGGAGCACTCTGTCTTTGGTGGAATGTGGACTAGTCTGCTGCTTGAGGCCGCCTCAGCGCCACTGAGCTGCTTGTCTTGGCCTCTTGGTGGCCCAAATCTAGCCGATCTGCCTCTCTCTGTCGCCGATCCGCGCGTGCGCTGCGTCACGGCAATATCCATCCACGGTGAAGAGCCACCCCGCATGATAATCATATGACGGTCTAACCCCATCACATACCGATGAACCACCGCCGCCATGTCGGCTACTATGGTGTGTGCATATCGGCGAGTCGAACTCGGTGTACTCACGATAGTCCTCCCGTCTGTCTCAAGGTCAAGAACCTATCTACGGGCTCTCACTCACTCGGGAGGCAAGAAGTGGTCTAGGCGCCTGTGAACTCCTCCCAATCAGTGGAAGAGCATCCTCACCTCGACAATACCATGACTCAAACCAGTTCAACGCATATCGCGTAACCGGTAGAAAGCTAGTATAACGACTCGGTCCACGATGCCCTAAGGACTGCATGGTCGGCAGAATGCCGGACGAACTCCTGCGGATCCTCGCCAAATCTTGAACCATAGAACTTCGGGTGGGTGACAACCCGAAATCCGAATCCGTAAATTATCGGCTCTAGGGTTGGCGCGTACTCTGTCATCGTGCCACCGCTATCTTTGGTCGATGCGAATCTGTTCCCGTAATCTCGTACTCGGGCCCTAGCGTGGGGTGAAGGCTCACGTACCGCGGTCTCGATGGCGCTTCACGCCTCAAAATCTGTTGAAATTTGGCGGCGGCGTGGAACTTCGCCGCCACTAACATCATCTACAGTAGGGCCCGGGCTGTGCCTCGTGACTCTCCGCGTCCACTAGCGGCACCCTCGGTGCCTTGCCGCCTACGGGCGCGGTTGCCTTGCGTGGAGGCATAACTGATACATAAAGGGAAAACATCAGAGGAGGTTCAACCTATAACTTAGCTCTATTGCGATCTTAGAGTGAAAGAATGAAACCAATCCTAAATATCCTGCGACCTCACGATTATAGATGTGGTGCGCGACACCGATAATCAAGACTACTAGACACGATGCGTGGACACTTTCAGAGGACAACCGGCTCGATACCACTTTTGTCACGACCGACCACGGGGCGCGGCGGTACCTGCAGGGGTACCTGTCGGTATATTGCGAGAGAATAGCGTGGAACATACATAACACATTACTTAGAAAAAGGGTAAACATTGCGGCGGTAGATAAAGTGCTTCTATAAAACATACTTAAACAAAAGTGTAGTAATACAATGGTTATTATAGCCCAAAACACATAGGTGACCACGGACCTCTAAAGATAACAAGCGTGGCGGGACGGGCCGTCATACCACTGAATGTACAAAATACCTATAGCGTCGGGAATATCCGTACCAATAAACAAGCTTAGGAGGATGGAGCTTCGACCGGAGTAGTGATCCTAAGAGCGAGGATCCTCAATCGCTTACCACTGCCTGCGGCGTGACGGCCAGGAAGGGGTCGATACCTGATATGTACCAAGTATGTAAAGGTGGAAAATACTATAGTAATGATATCATAAGTGCGAAAGTAATTTGGAGTCATGGAAGTCAATACAATACCTTTTCGTGCCTTACTAACAATGAGAGTGACAAGTATATATATACAATCTTTGCGTAAAATAGGGGCCTTAGGATCAAAGCGGGGTACCTCGCAGTAGTATCAATAAGCACCCTACTCGCGGGACTATTTCACGCGTAGGTCTGTGGACGCGTGAGGTATTCCTCGCATAAATTTGTACCCGCCCGCATGAGACTATTTCAACCGCATAAGCCCATAAGGACTCGCATGAGGTATTCCTCGCATCATGGGTAGCAAATCCACGGAACAGGTGGTATACGGATCTTGGGGAATCACCCCTCAGATATACTCTTACCCCGAAACAGATGGTATAACGATCTTGGGGACTTTCCCCTCAGATATACTCTTACACTGAAGCAGCTGGTATAACGATCTTGGGGCTTGCCCCTCAGATATACTCTTACACTGAAGAAGGTGGTATGACGATCTTGGGGCTGGCCCCTCAGACATACTCTTACCCTGGAGAAGGTGGTATAACGATCTTGGGGCTTGCCCCTCAGATATACTCTTACCCTAGCTCAAACTGTCATCATATCATTGTCACGCCCATTTTCGACCGCGACTTTATTTTCTAAACTCCTGCTCAGATAAAAGGTTAGAAAATAAAATAAAAGCTAAAATGTTTTAAAAGAATGCTGAAATGTTAAAAGGGGTGCTGACATATTAGAAGTGCTAAAAGGTGTTAAATGCTAAAGGGAAAGTTAAGGAGTCGCCACCTAATTAATTTGGTGAATTAGGACACCTAAATGTTTAACTAGTTTAAAGTAAAACATTAACTCCATTTTATGGTCTGCTAAACTTAGTGAGATTCTGGGTAAGGGTTCTTTATTAATCTAGAGGGAAGGGATTAGGCACCCTCTAAGATCCGCTAACTTGCGGTTGTCCTGCCAAACCTAGGGTAATTATTATGCTATTGAAAATGCATGTTCGAAAGATACTTTAATAGAAAGTATTTTTTGGCAAAAGATTAATAAGATTAGTGCTATAAAATGCGTGTAAAGTTTAAAGCATGCCTTAAATAATATATAATGCAAAATAGATTAATTGACTAAATGTACACATTTGCCTGCCTTGATTAGTATACCGCATGCTAAAGGGGGTTTTCTTAATATATATAAAAATAAGATTTCTATATGGGTGCTATAGCAAATGGGTTAGAAATCTTGAAAATAATATCATAGCTACATATGATTAATTATGCAAGTTAAGACTTAATGACAAAAATATGTCTAGACTACATGAGTAATTATGTGACTGAGTGGTTTAATTATAACTTCAGTTAAGATGATTTACTTAAAGGGGGCAAGTAAGTTTCTGATTTTAGACTCCTTACTAAGGACAACCCGAGCTCAAACTATTCTAAATATATTAATGTTAGAGAGAATGTCAGACAAATAATTACAACAAATGAATAGGGAGAGGATAATAATGGTGACTCGAAGAATGGCGATATCCCTTCGCCGCGATTTGGAAGTTCTGGCACAAACATATATGCACATAGATGTGGATTTTCACGTTTACTACGGTCTCGCCATGAGACTCTTCGTTGCTCCGATGCGTTTCATGCAAAAATAAGAGAGAATAAGGATTAGAATATATTCCAAATTTTATTAGGATAAAAATGCTTGTTCAACCCAGCTCGGGGACTTTACTGCGCAAAAAAAAAAAAAAAAAAAAAAAATAAACAGGGAGGGGGGCCAATCCAATCCAATTTCGAATTTTGAAGAGGGTAGACAGACATGCCAAGATGCAAATAAAAACCCAAATTCATTGGACATCACCAGATGTGCACTTGAAATATATCATAACAATCTTATCCATATTTTAAGGAGAATCGCGATTATGAGCAAATATTAGTTGTTGCAGAACAAGCAACCAGTACAGAGAAATATAAACACATATATGAGACCTTACGAATTTGTATCCGAGATTATTTGGTTCATAGCAAGCAATTCTGGGAGAAGGAAGAAGAGCATGTTAACAGTATAGCCAGATTAGAATCTCCCAACAAAACAGGCATGTTTAATCAGTTGAAAAAATAGGCATGACCATATGAGCTAGTTTTACAGATACTAAGAGATATGGGTGATTAATCCTATAGTAATTTAAAAGAGAAAAATCTTATAGACTTAGATATTAGAAAGGAGGGCCAGAGCCATAACAAACCAGAAATGTCACTTCTAACCTATGTTTTTCCAGCATTTGGACAATAAAATAGGCATAAAGTACATGAATCGAAACTCAAATAAGTTGGAAGTCGAGCTTACACAACTTACATAGACATGGACAGAGATGCTAAGGATTTCATGAGATGGAAATGATATGAAAAGATGCATACAAAAGTACCACGAGTAAGGCTTAACAAGTTTTGAATGTTGATGTAAGTGACATACGTGTCAGCTAAAAGGTCCTGTATAACAAAGTAAGCTCCTAGACGATCCCTAAATCATTGTATCAATTTAAACAAGAATATACATCCGTCGAGGCTTCAAATTAGGACACTTGACATCTGATTTACCTAACAGGCATTCACATTTTTTACGTTTCTGGATCTAAATCATATTTATTTTATTTTTCTTTGGTCAAACTGAGAAGCATCTAATAAACATGGAACTCTGTGGTGATTAACCAAACATATACAGACCTAGGTAAATTAATGCAGGCCAATCCAACATTACACTTAGAGCATTTAACAGAAACAGTAATAATACAACGAGTCTAGTTAAACACGGCGATCGCGAGAAAACACATAAAGCACGTAAAGCAGAGGAATAAACTAGCGTCGAGAGGAAGTCGAGTTTACCTTCTCCGCAAAGCGTGACCGAGCGTATCAAGTCGTCGGTCCACTCGGCGGGTTTTGGTTTTGCTATGCGATTGATTTAGGGTGAGGCCTTTACGAATCCACGAATCGATTAGTTGCTCAGATTTTTCCCTATTTCTCGATGAATTTCAAGTGTCTAGGATCGGTTTATATAGCTTCAAACTGGTTCTAAAATAGGTGCGATTTGGACTGCATGTAAAAGTTTTGGTAAGGATTGATTCGTGAGGTATTTCCTACCATTGATGGGATATTTCGCTGCTTTTTTGGATGAGATTTGTGCTTATTTAGGTTCGATTTTAGGTGATATTTACTACGATTCGGTATTGATTTGATGTGATTTGCTTACCATATGTGATACGATTTGGTTATCACTGTGAAAGATTGATATGGTAAACTTGGAAAGGAAACGCTGGCTCTATGCGTGATGGAGGCGGCGATTGAGGGAGTTCTAGGGTTCTGTTTCGTTTCTAGGTTTGGGGTTTCGCCCTTCTTCTGGGCTCGTCGACAGGGAAGGGGTGTTAAGGTGCAGGGGGAGTGGGCTGAAGAGAGGAGTGGGCTTGCGGGAAATAACGCTGGGGCGTTGGGCTTGCGGGTAGAGGGGCGTCGGGTTGGGCCTGGACGATTTAAAGGGTGGGCTGATGATTAATTAGTGGGTTATTAATGTTAGGTTAGTTTTAATTAGGTATTAATTTTAGGCTAGTTAATTAATTAATTTAATTAGTGTCAGTTTTAGGTGCTATTTAATTAATTAGTAGTAAATTAAAACAATAAATTGTGCTTAGATTATTTAGGTGTTCTATTAGCCTAAGTTTAAAATTGAATTATTATAACAAATGAAGACGGGCGTGCTATTTAATTGATGCTTAACATTTTAGGATGCGGCGCTATTATTTAACATCTTATTATTGTGCATTATCGCGAAGTCAAATTAGAATTGAATTGAGTTTAGATTAAATTATTTAAATGCTAAATGCAAGTATGATATTTAAGAATTGTTTAAAGCTTTTATAAATGTGACGCTATTAAATGCATACATTAGATTAAAATTGATTACAATGCGAATATGCTACTTGACACGGCTTTATTGCTAAATTATTTATTATATGTATTTATTATTAATTAAGAATCATGACATGGCTTGAAATTAATTAATGCGGGCGCGGGACTCTAAGTGCTTAATACTCTACGTGAGACGCGACGCCATTATTAAATTGTTTATTTATGCCTGTATTTATGTTTTATTCGCTGCATTTTATTATAAAAAATCCTAAAAAATTATTTTACAAAATTAGCGTAATTTTATAGTTAATGACTGGACGGGAGGGTCAAAATTGGGTGTCAACAGCTGTCCCTCTTTGTATGGAGATGATGGAAGAATCTTCGGACAAAGACGTTGACTCATGTAATTTTGTCCGATCTTCAATTGCAAAATGTTAGGCGGTAGACAAAGTGTAAAAATCAAAAAGCGTCCCGGTGTCGAGTTATGGCGACCTTTGGGCTCTGATGGTCTAAAGCACGAAGCGAGCTAACTTAGCGGACTTAAAAATGTCGGTGTCGAGTTATGATGACCAGGCTATGGTGCAAAAGTTAAAGAATATAAGCGGCTTGAACACAGGGTGTACGCTATGGCTTATGGTCTTTGGGTTACATGGTGATGTGGGCGAGTGGACCAGGCGGCTTGGTCGCTTCCAATCGTTGGGAAGGTTGGCCCCCCAACAGATTGCCCCGGTTCGCTGTAAGAGAAAATCCACGTTGTGCTCCTGCTCCTACATGCTAAGACTTCAAACAAACGGTTAGTTCCTAACTGTTAAGGCAAAATGATGATGCATAATTTTGAAAGTAATGTGACTGTGAGTAGAAAAAGTTATCCTGCAAAAATGTGATGCCTGCTGTGTTGATGCGATCTTTGCAAATCTTTGTGATTTCGCCGCTTGTATGGGCGTGTTGCGATTGTATTGCGAATCGTTGTCGCTTCTGCGGCGTCACTGTGAACTAAAGCTCAAGAAAGAGTTAGTGCATAACTGCTAAGACAGAATAACAAAGCATGAATGAGAAAAATGCAATTTTGAGAAAAGAGAAAATCGTCCCTGTGCAGATGTGATATGCTGATGATAGCGTCATTTTCGGACTTGTTGTGCTGATAACGTCGTTGCTGGGCGTATTCTTTGAGGCGTCGTTGCGTGAGCGCAATCTTGATGGCGTCGTTACTGGGCGTGTTCTTCTTGGCGTCGTTGCGTAGGCAATCTTGATGGTGTCGTTACTGGACACAATCGCGATAACGTCGTTACTGGGCGTATTCTTCTTTGGCGTCGTTGCGTGAAGCAATCGCGATGATGTCGTTACTGGACATGTTCTGCTTTGGCGTCGTTGCGTAGGCAATCTTGATGGTGTCGTTACTGGACCGCAATCGCGATAACGTCGTTACTGGGCGTATTCTTCTTGGCGTCGTTGCGTGACGCAATCTTGATGATGTCGTTACTGGACATGTTCTTCTTTGGCGTCGTTGCGTAAACGCAATCTTGATGGTGTCGTTGCTGGACCACAATCTTTGGCGTCGTTACTGGGCGTATTCTTTCTTGGCGTCGTTGCGTAAAGCCAATCTTGATGGCGTCGTTACTGGGCGATGTTCTTTCTTTGGCGTCGTTGCGTAGGCGATCGCGATGATGTCGTTGCTGGGCGTGTTCTTTGCTGGCGTCGTTGCGTAGACGCGATGCTGATGGTGTCGTTGCCTGGACACAATGCTGATAACGTCGTTGCCTGGACGTATCGCTGCTGCTCCTGTAGAATAAATGCTCCTGCAAGCTGAGCTTGAGAAAACGTTAGTGCATACCTGTTTAAACAAAATGATAAGCATATAGGATAGGTGCACTTTTATGGGTAGAGATGTCGTCCCTGATACTCCAGATGAATACTGAGATATTGTCCCTGCACGGATATGCTAGATGTCGCAGCTGACGAATTGCCATGATGCCTTCGTTGGGTGCGATGCCTTGGTCGCAAATTTGACTTTATGCCCACGCCGGTGTGCTAGACTTTGTCGTGCGTTTTGAACTTTGATTGTTGATTGTTGTTGCCCCTTTCTGCTGCTGCTGCTTTTGCTGCGGACTTTGGATTGTTGTCATCCTCTGCCTTTCTTTGCTTTTTCTTGCTTGTAATCTGAAGAAATTTTTAGCGTATTTTACGCTTTAGCTATTGCGCTTTACCTTACATTAATATGAAAAAACCTGCGCTCAAAGAAAATTTGTGAGTTTTGGGGGGGGGTCGATTCGTATTTAACATTTGCCGCCTTGTCCCTTGATATCCGCGTGTTTGGCCTGTTTGGACTTGCAAACCCTGTCTGACCTCTTTGAGATGTTTAGTAGTGTTCCAAAAGCACTTTCCAAAACGAAATATTTTCATGAAGTATGCACAAAACATCTTTTAGAAATAAACATTTATATGATACGTGTTAAAAAATGTAAAGCCTCGTCTAGTTTGCCGAATATGACATGTACTTTGACCAAACGAACATCCTTTGGAGTCCTTGTTATGGCCTTCTTCATGGTGCGCAAAGTTGTCTCAATTTCATTACGTGTCGCGTGGGCGGCACTTAACTTCGTGAAGAATTGCTCATATCGCTTTTGGAATAACCCAAACACATCTTGTTGCACGCAGGCAAATGGGAAGACTCTTAACGGTGTGACCGAAGCCGATTTAGGCCGCCTACGTATCCCCATGAGGGAATCAGGTCATGACGTAGTTCATTACAAGCGGAATTGGGTAGAATTTTAAAAGTGGGACCGAAGCCGATATGGCCGCCTACGTATCCGCCAAGGGAATCAGGTCATAACGTAGTTCAGATTACAAGTAAAGGGCTTTCTAATTTGCAGCGGCGAGACCCTATATGGGCTCTACGCATATCCCACCGAGGGAATGCAACTTTTACAATGTAAAGGGGATTACATGGAAAACAAATACTCCTAGACGTAATATCTCTTCACTGCATCTGCGTTGATAGCCTTGGGCCATACTTCGCCATCCATCTCAGCTAAGATTAGAGCCCCTCCACTTAAAACTCGATGAACCATGTAGGGCCCTTGCCAATTAGGGGCGAACTTTCCTTTAGCTTCACTTTGATTCGGAAATATGCGTTTCAAAACCAATTGTCCCGGTTTGAATAACCTTGGCCTTACTCTCTTGTTAAAAGCTCTAGCCATTCTGCTTTGATATAGCTGCCCATGACAGATTGCATTCAACCTTTTTTCGTCAATCAACATCAACTGCTCATAACGATCTTGTATCCACTCGGCTTCGCTCAACTCGGCTTCTTGGATGATTCTCAACGATGGTATTTCCACCTCTGCTGGTAGCACAGCTTCTGTTCCATACACCAAAAGATACGGCGTTGCCCCGGTAGAAGTTCGGATTGTGGTGCGATAACCCAGCGCAAAGGCAAATTCGTGCCAATGTTTGTAGTTGCTGATCATCTTGCGCAATATCCTCTTGATGTTCTTGTTGGCTGCTTCTACTGCTCCATTCATCTGAGGTCGGTACGGAGTGGAATTACGGTGAGTGATCTTGAAATTTCCACATATCTCACGCATCAAATTACTGTTGAGATTGGTTCCGTTATCGGTCACAATTGATTCGGGAACCCCAAATCGGCAAATGATGTTGTTGCGAACGAAGTCGACCACCACCTTTTTCGTCACTGATCTGTGTGATGACGCTTCTACCCATTTAGTGAAATAGTCAATTGCTACGAGGATGAATCTGTGCCCATTTGAAGCAACGGGTTCGATGGGGCCGATGACATCCATGCCCTGTCGCGAATGGCGAGAACTTGTCACATTAAGCTCACTTGGAGGTACTTGAATCAAATCTCCATGAATCTGGCATTGCCGACATTTCTGCACAAAGCGGATACAATCTGTTTCCATCGTCATCCAAAAATAACCTGCTCGCAGAATATTTTTCGCCAAAGTGAAGCCGTTCATATGAGGTCCACATGTCCCTCCGTGTATCTCTTCTACTAGCTTGCTTGCCTCTTGAGCATCGACACATCTCAGTAGGCCCAGATCTGGAGTCCTTCGGTACACAATTTCCCCATTCAAAAAGAAATGATTTGCTAGTCTTCGAAGTGTCTTCTTCTGGATGTTGGTTATGCCTTCTGGATATTCTCCTGCCTTGAGGTACCTTTTGATGTCATGGTACCATGGATTGCCGTCTGTTTCTTCACCTATATGGGAGCAATAAGCCGGCTGCTCCAGCACACTCACTGTGATTGGATCGATGTAATTCTTGTCCGGATGCTGAATCATGGAGGATAAGGTTGCCAATCATCGTCAATTCGTTCGGATCCTGAACATGCCTAAATTCTATGGTGAACCTCTTCGTAATTCCTTCTCGCAAAATTGGTAGGTAAGTATATTCATATTCTTGGTTGCCCATTCACCTGCACGATGGATCGTAAGTCCAATCGCCATGACCAGAACTCTTGTATGTCCATATCTACGCCATTCCGAGCCCCGATATGCAAGCTTCATATTCCGCCATATTGTTGGTGCATGGAAATGAGCCTTGGAAATCGGATAATCTTGACTGTTTCGAAACCAAAGCGCTCCAATGCCGACTCTTTGAAATTTGCCGCCCATTGAAAAACATCCTCGAACCCGTAATCCTCCGAGATATCTTCTCCGACAAACAATACCTCTTCATCAGAAAATAGGTTCGAAGGGCTCGTACTCATCGATCGGGTTCTCAAAGAAGATGATCGGCTAATGCTCGCACTTTTACGGCTCTGCGTGGCGTGAAGCGATGTCAAACTCGCTCAACATAATTTGCCATTTCGCTAGTTTTCCGGTGGGCATGGGCTTCAAGGATATACTTAAGCGGATCCATCCTCGAAATAAGATAAGTAGTGTATCTTTGATAGATAATGCACGAACTTTGGGCGACCAAGTTAATGCGCAACAAATGCGTTCAGAGTATAACGAGCTTCATATTTGTGAACTTTACTCAAATAGTATATGGCACGCTCCTTTTTCCTGTTTCATCGTGTTGCCCCAACACGCGTCCGAAAGCATTTTCTAACACGCAAATAGAGTAGCAAAGGTCTCCGGTTCGAGGTACTAGAATCGGCGGATTAGAAAGGTATTCTTTGATTCTCAAAAGCACATTGGCAACTGTTGTCCACTTGGTAGTGCATCCTTTTCAATAATTTGAATATCGGCTCGCATATCACGTAGAATCGGGCTATGAACTCGCTGATGTAGTTGAGGCGCCGAAGCTCATCACGCCCTTTTGCTTTTCGAGGAGGTAACTCTTGGATGGCTTTTATTTTCGGCGGTCTAGCTCAATCCTCTCCCTGCTCACTATAAAACCAGCAACTTCGCGGAACGCCAAATGCGCACTTTGCAGGATTCAACTTCAAGTTATACTGTCTTAGTCGTTGGAAAAATTTCTTCAAGTTTGCCAAATGGTCCTCCGCTTTTCGCGATTTGATGATGACGTCGTCCACATAGACCTCAATTTCTTTATGAATCATGTCATGGAAGATGGTGGTCATGGCTCTCATGTAGGTGGCGCCTGCGTTCTTGAGACCGAACGGCATAACTCGATAATAGTACACCCCCCACGGGGTAGTGAATCTTTTTCTGCCCTCTTACGCCGTAAGGATCGATGATAGCCAGTAGCGATCGACGATCAGTAGTTCATGCTTCGCACAACTATCGATGAGTATATGGATGTTTGGAAGAGGAAAGTCATCCTTCGGGCCGCTCTGAGGTCTCGTAATCCACGCAGACTTCGGACCTTTCCATCTTTCTTCTTTACCGCACGATATTTGCTAACCAAGTAGGATACTTTGCAACTCGAATTACCTTTGCCTCAAACTGTTTAGACACCTCTTCTTTGACCTTCAAACTCATATGCGGTTTGATCTTTCTCGACTTTGTTTAACGGGAAATAAGATGGCTCAATAGGTAGCTTTGTGTGCGGCGATGTGCGTACTCAAACTGGCGTATCCTCATATGACCAAGAAAACACATCGGTGTATCGCTTCGTGAGCTCAATTAATTCTTTCTTACGTGACGTTTAGGTGGCGCCGACTCTAGTCTCTTTCACGGTTCCTCATCGCCTAAGTTTATTAACTCGCTTTCTTCCAAATTTGGTTTAGGCCTATTCTCAAAGTTTTCCAGCTCTTGGCTAAGTTCTGATTGCGGACATTCCTCTTGTTCCTCGGGGTTATGCTCGTCATTTGAACTTTGTTCGTTGGTCTCATTACATGTCATATTCGCGTTATCAACAGGTTTATTAATATGATCGCTGAAAGAAAAATGCTTAAAGAATTTAATTTTAACACAAACAAAATCTTTTAAAAGTCGCAAAAATGTCCCGAATTTATGAAGAAAGTAAAATTGCGAGATTAAAAACATATTAAGAATCATAAATGCATGTTTTCTTTCTAGATAAAAAGGTCACACTGCTAGAACTAATCATAAATTCTACCAAGTTTCTCGGACGGTCAGGACAGGGGTGCAAGTCCAATTATTCAGGTTGTATCCATGCTCTGCATCCCGAATGGTGAGCTCCTCCTTGTGATCTCCTGCGATCATGCAACAATCTGCCTCATCATCACCTATGAACAGATTCTGGAACCCTACTGCAAGATCATCCGGTCATCTTCTCGCATCCGGATGGTGTAGGCTTTGACGAACGATCGACTCGAGGCGGAATGGGCGCAGCGAGGAATGTATCCCTTCTTCCGAGGTTCGTGGTCACCAAATCCTTCGTGGTGGTACCCCAAACCAAAAGTGTCCTTCTTTCCAAACAACTGGATAGACTCTGTGATCCCCTTCATACTGGCTCCAAGACCTCTGCTGGGCTCGTATCCATTTCTTAACATTTCCTTGGCCACCATTGTGAGAGAATGTGGTAGCTGCAACGGCCTGACCCTGCTTGCTCTCTTGATCTCATTAACATGAAAAACCGAACCATCCGATCGTTTCACGTCTTCTATGACAGGATTGCATAATCGGTGTTGATGCTTCCTTTTATCTCCAAATACTACCACTTCAGTGATTCCATATAAACTTTGCAATCGATGCAAGGTGGACGGATCGCACTGACCTCGTGGATCCACTCCTTCCTATCAACAAAGTTGTAACATGTAGCAATATCCAATATTTGAAATTCCACAACGAATTCGCAGTCCGATCCGCAGTGAGGTCCATCACGCCTTCGACTCCCTATGGACTCGTGAAACCTTTGACTCGATATGACTTTCACGAATTTCCTTACGATGCCCCAATTTCAACGAATGTCGTCTGGGACAAATGTTGTGGTGAGCCTCCATCAATCAAGATTGTTGAAACAATCTTATCTGCGACTTGGATGGTGATATTCAATGCAAGGTTGTGTCTCGACGCCTCACGGGTAACTCATCATCGTGAAAGGTGATTCTGCGCCTCTAGTACTGCCACCAAAGGCGCCAAGTTCCGTCATTGTACCTCCGAACGTATGCATCCTTCAACACCTCCATCAATGTAGTCCTGTGAGGCGTAATGCATTAACAATGAAAGTAGAAATATGCGTTGAGGTTTTCTTTAAGCGCTCTACGACGGAATACTTTAGTGGGTATTTTCTCCAAAACTCCTCGACTTGACCTCACACGCTTCTTTTCGGTGCCTCCTTGGCTGTCTCTATAGGTGTGTAATACCTCGACCGTTATACTGCGGCGGTGACCATGACCCGCTTCCCACTTTCTGCGATCCGTCTTGATCGGTGGCCCTTCCCGCGCTGAACAAGCGTGATTGAACCTTTATGTCTCGGCGGTGCCCTTTCCAACTCAAATCGCTTTTCGAGGATTGGTAGCAGGGGCGACGAAAGCAGAAGGTTCGACTCTTCTCTCACTTCGAACTGATCGGATGGTTCCCTCCAAGTTGTATTCCTCATCTAGGGTTATCAAGTGCACATTGGCGTTGCCGTGTTTTGGCAAGGATTATCATGCACGTTGGGCGAGATCCTTCACCGAATTACTCTTCTTTGATCAACTCTTCGATTTTGTCCACGAGGTGTAGCAACTTCCGTCATGCCTGGGCTATCAGAGTGATACGCACAACGCTTATTCTCGTCATACCATCTTGGGATAGGCTGGATCCTCCCCGAATTGGTTGGATCAAGCCTGCAGCTCGCAGCCTTTCGTATATCTGGGGTATGGGTTCGGCCAGTGGGGTGCGGGTTCTGGATGGTCTTCCTTCAAAATTCGTGTTTGGTCTGGGCGCATTGGGTGCTCTATGTTGTTGGCGGGCTTGATGGGCGGGTTGATGCGGGGCCGGATAAATGGGTGCTGAGCGTTATATATGGGCCGTGTGTGGTAGGCGGGGTGTGGGCGGTGTATAGTGAGGTGTAAAGTTTTGGCCTTGTGTGGTAGTATGGGTGCAGTAGGATGGGTTTTGTATGTTATGAATGCTTGGGTTTGCGTTCTTGTATGAGCATGGAAGGAAAGCGTCTCTTTCTTCCTTGAAGTACCCCCGATCGTCCCTGACTGAATTGCCTTATTGGTTGCCTGCAATGCTGCTAGATTCGTGATCCTGCCAGTTTTAATACCCTCTTCTACGAAATCGCCCATTCTGACAACCTCCGCAAAATTCCGCCCGATGACGCTTATCATCCGCTCATAGTAGGTTGCGTCCTTCAAAGATTGCACGAACAGTGTGGTCATCTCACTCTCCACCACGTGGTTGTACCTTTGTTGCCTCAACGCCACCTCATGGCGTACTTCGAAAGTCTCCGTGACTTCTTTTCCAACTTCATTAGATAGAACCCGCCCACCCTGGTTTTACGTGTTAAATCCAACCGCTCACAAAGACTTGGGCGATGCATTCCAGTTATGCCATTTACGCGGATCCTGGCTAGTGTACCAATCTATTGCCTCGCCGGTTAAGCTTCGAATGAACAACTTCATGATGACCGCTGGGTTCTTCCCTACCCCGATTAGCTTGTCGCAATACGACCTCAAGTGCGCACGGGGGTTCCCTTTCCCATCAAATAGATCGAACTTCGGTACCTTGTATCCCACTGGCAGCATGCAAAGATCTTCATAATCTAGTCCTTCGTGACCTTTATCCGATCGCATGCCACGAACTGCTTCTTTCAGGCTGTGAATCTCCCGTGCTACGTCATCGTCCATTTTGGCTCGGACTTCCCTTTCCATTTCTTCGTAATGATCCACTTCTTGGTGAAGCGCGGGGACGGTAAAAGGTTGGGTTTCTGTTGTGTAAGTTAGCTGTCTGGGTGGTTTGCTGGGGCTGGCAGTGGGTGTGGTGCGTGGGCATTGGTTGGCTTGGCGATTAGGGCTGATCATGGTGAAGTGAGTAGGCGGAGGCTGAGGTACATGGGCAGTAGGGGGATCATTTTGAAGGTGGGGCTCATGATTGGCTGGGCGAGGGGCAGTTGGGTTGGTAACTGGCGGTCTTTGTGGAGAGTTTTGGGAGATATGTGGTGGTGGAGGTCTCTCTGGGATGGTTTGCGAGGTAGTGGCCCTTTGCTCTGGCATAGGGGTATTCAAACTGATGGATAGGTTGGTCAGATTCCGTAGCCTCTCCATCTCAACCTGCATATCAGCAATTTGTTGTAGCAACTGCGCAATACATTCTTCCTGACTGGTGACATTCCTCCCTTCTGAAGGTTCTGTTTCGCTGACAGGAATAATTCCCAAACCATTCGGCTCAGACGCCCCTGAGCCAGTCATATCGTCATTTCTCGCTGATCTCGTAAAGTGTGGATGCTCAGGCATTGTTGAGTCAAATACGAACCGGACCTTTGGGAAGATGATAAATCTTTCTAAAAATGCAAAGAAACTGTTAGCATAAAGAGCATAATTTGCAGGTATGTAGATATATTGCACATAGCACATTCAAACGTTTCCTAATATGCAAGGGGGACCTCTATTATGCCAGAGGTAGGCCTAAGCGTCATACATGCAAAGCCATGTTAGATGTACCCAAGCCATTGTATCGAAATGCCTTTATTGGAAATAAAGTTAATTGAAATGACACTTAATAAAAACAATAAAAATCTCAAACTAAATAACTATGTCGTCGATGTGATGGTGAAGCTTAGGTTTTCTTTGGTATAGCTCCCTTTGTTCCAAGTATCAGATCGCATCGCATTAGGGCCCACATGCGGGGTGATGACCCTCCTCGAGTTGATTGTCCTTCATTCCGCCCTTGCAAAGAATGTCCTCAACACCTTGCTCCCCTTCTGGACTATATTCCATGCGATCTAGAAACCATGCTTGATACTCTGGGGAGACCCCTGCTTGGTCCTTCCCGATTTCCATTTGGTCAATATGATGCCATTCATCAAGGATCTGCGGCTTCGAACGACCAATTCTCGTCCGAATCGAATTTCGAGGCTCGTGTCAGCTACGAGAGGGATTACTTGTGTATGGCCAAACTGTCGGAGTACGCGTAGTGGAGCATATGGTTGTAGTCCCTTTAGACCTATAAGTCTGATATAATACAATCCCTTATGTCTCAAGTAGACCCTTTTGACCATGTGAAGCAATGGATACTTCCATTGAACTTGACTGCTACTGCGGGATGCTAGGTACTTGTACCAATCCTCTGTGCCGACTGGTGACACATAACGCTTCGTTCTTTCATAAAAAGTGGAGATCTTGTTGTCCGCGCTGTGGCATACATCGGTCATGTTTGAACGCTGATAAAAATGTTCTATTGCCCACATCTGCAAAATGAGATTACTGCCTTCAAAGAAGCTCGATTCACCCCTTCTGCACCTATTCAACGCTCTAAATAGTTCTGCCAAGATCATGGGCGTCAGAGTGAGTTGTTTGCCACCAACGTCATCAAACACTGCTCTAACCACTGAACATATGCATGTCGATCCTTCCATGCTCGGCGGAAATAAAAGAATCCCTAGGAAAGCCATAGCAAATGCAATAGGACGCCTAACTCTCCGATGGTGCAGCGAAGAAAATTCATTCTTAAACAATTTATATCCGTCTCGCAACCATATCTCTCGTACAAGTAGTCAGAGAAACCCAATTATTTTCAAAGCAACGCAATTCTCAGTATTCTTCAAACCCGGATCTGGGATGAGCTTTTTCCCGATCGCCATGGAATAAGCGGTTTCTGTCGTGATATGCTAAAGCGGTAAAGTAGTGACTTCTTCTAGGTGGGGTTATTTGAAATCCACGAATTTGAAGGTGACTGATCCGATCCCAAAATGGATCAATGCTCGACCAAACGCTGATCGGGAGATGTCGATTAACGAGGTAAGGCATCCCAACCTTCTTCCGATTGCCATTTGACTACCCAAGTCGAATTTTGACCACCATGTCCTCAATTTGCTCTAACCCCATTCACCATTCTCGATCGAGGATAGGTTCCATCTAAAAAAAAAAAATGAGTATACATTTTCCAATTTAGGCATTTCAACTTCAGGCTTGGTTTTGTTTATCATGACTATGCAACACATAATATGCTTTTTGGGCGCGGGGTTATAATAACCCGTTGGCCAATTTGGTGTCTTCTTAATTGTGGTGTCGATGCCAAGGACCGACCCACCTAAGGTAAATGCATGCCCTAGAATAAGGGTGGTATAGCTCTATCTTAAGTTTCTAAGATTTGGCTTTTCTATACGCAAGGTTCCCGGACAACTCGAGTGAGAAGGCTACGCGGTGATCGATTTAACCGATCTAACTCCGCGCAGGCGCCAACTCTCCTAAAATTTGGATATTTTTTGAAAGAAATGTGCGGGTGCGCGAAGCACACCAGCGCGTGAGTGTATGATTGTGTGAATTTTCCATAATGGAAGAAATATGAGCGGAATGCCAGTTTAAGGAAAGCAGTAAAGCAAGTAGCAATCAAAAAAAAAAAAACAAAATACAACACACAAAATTAAATGCAAAAAATAATTGCCAAATAATAACCCTAAGTCTGTTGTGGTTAAGAACCTAAAATCCCCAGTGGAGTCGCCATTTCTGTCACGCCCATTTTCGACCGCGACTTTATTTTCTAAACTCTTGCTCAGATAAAAGGTTAGAAAATAAAATAAAAGCTAAAATGTTTTAAAAGAATGCTGAAATGTTAAAAGGGGTGCTGACATATTAGAAGTGCTAAAAGGTATTAAATGCTAAAGGGAAAGTTAAGGAGTCGCCACCTAATTAATTTGGTGAATTAGGACACCTAAATGTTTAACTAGTTTAAAGTAAAACATTAACTCCATTTTATGGTCTGCTAAACTTAGTGAGATTCTGGGTAAGGGTTCTTTATTAATCTAGAGGGAAGGGATTAGGCACCCTCTAAGATCCGCTAACTTGCGGTTGTCCTACCAAACCTAGGGTAATTATTATGCTATTGAAAATGCATGTTCGAAAGATACTTTAATAGAAAGTATTTTTTGGCAAAAGATTAATAAGATTAGTGCTATAAAATGCGTGTAAAGTTTAAAGCATGCCTTAAATAATATATAATGCAAAATAGATTAATTGACTAAATGTACACATTTGCCTGCCTTGATTAGTATACCGCATGCTAAAGGGGGTTTTCTTAATATATATAAAAATAAGATTTCTATATGGGTGCTATAGCAAATGGGTTAGAAATCTTGAAAATAATATCATAGCTACATATGATTAATTATGCAAGTTAAGACTTAATGACAAAAATATGTCTAGACTACATGAGTAATTATGTGACTGAGTGGTTTAATTATAACTTCAGTTAAGATGATTTACTTAAAGGGGGCAAGTAAGTTTCTGATTTTAGACTCCTTACTAAGGACAACCCGAGCTCAAACTATTCTAAATATATTAATGTTAGAGAGAATGTCAGACAAATAATTACAACAAATGAATAGGGAGAGGATAATAATGGTGACTCGAAGAATGGCGATATCCCTTCGCCGCGGTTTGGAAGTTCTGGCACAAACATATATGCACATAGATGTGGATTTTCACGTTTACTACGGTCTCGCCATGAGACTCTTCGTTGCTCCGATGCGTTTCATGCAAAAATAAGAGAGAATAAGGATTAGAATATATTCCAAATTTTATTAGGATAAAAATGCTTGTTCAACCCAGCTCGGGGACTTTACTGCGCAAAAAAAAAAAAAAAAAAAAAAACAGGGAGGGGGGCCAATCCAATCCAATTTCGAATTTTGAAGAGGGTAGACAGACATGCCAAGATGCAAATAAAAACCCAAATTCATTGGACATCACCAGATGTGCACTTGAAATATATCATAACAATCTTATCCATATTTTAAGGAGAATACTGCCCAATTATGAGCAAATATTAGTTGTTGCAGAACAAGCAACCAGTACAGAGAAATATAAACACATATATGAGACCTTACGAATTTGTATCCGAGATTATTTGGTTCATAGCAAGCAATTCTGGGAGAAGGAAGAAGAGCATGTTAACAGTATAGCCAGATTAGAATCTCCCAACAAAACAGGCATGTTTAATCAGTTGAAAAAATAGGCATGACCATATGAGCTAGTTTTACAGATACTAAGAGATATGGGTGATTAATCCTATAGTAATTTAAAAGAGAAAAATCTTATAGACTTAGATATTAGAAAGGAGGGCCAGAGCCATAACAAACCAGAAATGTCACTTCTAACCTATGTTTTTCCAGCATTTGGACAATAAAATAGGCATAAAGTACATGAATCGAAACTCAAATAAGTTGGAAGTCGAGCTTACACAACTTACATAGACATGGACAGAGATGCTAAGGATTTCATGAGATGGAAATGATATGAAAAGATGCATACAAAAGTACCACGAGTAAGGCTTAACAAGTTTTGAATGTTGATGTAAGTGACATACGTGTCAGCTAAAAGGTCCTGTATCACAAAGTAAGCTCCTAGACGATCCCTAAATCATTGTATCAATTTAAACAAGAATATACATCCGTCGAGGCTTCAAATTAGGACACTTGACATCTGATTTACCTAACAGGGCATTCACATTTTTTACGTTTCTGGATCTAAATCATATTTATTTTTTTTCTTTGGTCAAACTGAGAAGCATCTAATAAACATGGAACTCTGTGGTGATTAACCAAACATATACAGACCTAGGTAAATTAATGCAGGCCAATCCAACATTACACTTAGAGCATTTAACAGAAACAGTAATAATACAACGAGTCTAGTTAAACACGAGCAGTCCACAGAAAACACATAAAGCACGTAAAACAGAGGAATAAACTAGCGTCGAGAGGAAGTCGAGTTTACCTTCTCCGGGCAGCGAACCGAGGCAGCGTATCAAGTCGTCGGTCCACTCGACGGGTTTTGGTTTTGCTATGCGATTGATTTAGGGTGAGGCCTTTCTGAATCCCTGAATCGATTAGTTGCTCACTGATTTTTCCCCTATTTCTCGATGAATTTCAAGTGTCTAGGGATCGGTTTATATAGCTTCAAACTGGGTTCTAAAATAGGTGCGATTTGGACTGCATGTAAAAGTTTTGGTAAGGATTGATTCGTGAGGTATTTCCTACCATTGATGGGATATTTCGCTGCTTTTTTGGATGAGATTTGTGCTGATTTAGGTTCGATTTTAGGTGATATTTACTACTGATTTCGGTATTGATTTGATGTGATTTGCTTACCACATGTGATACCATTTGGTTATCACTGTGAAAGATTGATATGGTAAACTTGGAAAGGAAACGCTGGCTCTATGCGTGATGGAGGCGGCGATTGAGGGAGTTCTAGGGTTTTGTTTCGTTTCTAGGTTTGGGGTTTCGCCCTTCTTCTGGGCTCGTCGACAGGGAAGGGGTGTTAAGGTGCAGGGGGAGTGGGCTGAAGAGAGGAGTGGGCTTGCGGGAAATAACGCTGGGGCGTTGGGCTTGCGGGTAGAGGGGCGTCGGGTTGGGCCTGGACGATTTAAAGGGTGGGCTGATGATTAATTAGTGGGTTATTAATGTTAGGTTAGTTTTAATTAGGTATTAATTTTAGGCTAGTTAATTAATTAATTTAATTAGTGTCAGTTTTAGGTGCTATTTAATTAATTAGTAGTAAATTAAAACAATAAATTGTGCTTAGATTATTTAGGTGTTCTATTAGCCTAAGTTTAAAATTGAATTATTATAACAAATGAAGACGGGCGTGCTATTTAATTGATGCTTAACATTTTAGGATGCGGCGCTATTATTTAACATCTTATTATTGTGCATTATCGCGAAGTCAAATTAGAATTGAATTGAGTTTAGATTAAATTATTTAAATGCTAAATGCAAGTATGATATTTAAGAATTGTTTAAAGCTTTTATAAATGCGACGCTATTAAATGCATACATTAGATTAAAATTGATTACAATGCGAATATGCTACTTGACACGGCTTTATTGCTAAATTATTTATTATATGTATTTATTATTAATTAAGAATCATGACATGGCTTGAAATTAATTAATGCGGGCGCGGGACTCTAAGTGCTTAATACTCTACGTGAGACGCGACGCCATTATTAAATTGTTTATTTATGCCTGTATTTATGTTTTATTCGCTGCATTTTATTATAAAAAATCCTAAAAAATTATTTTACAAAATTAGCGTAATTTTATAGTTAATGACTGGACGGGAGGGTCAAAATTGGGTGTCAACAATCATAATCATAATAAGTTAAGAAAACTTATAACTTCTTATTAGTCTTGTTCATATACCCTCTCATTTTAGTTTACTTAAGGCACTTAATCATATCTTTAATAAAAGAAAACCGGGAATTTAACCCAAGTACTACATACTTTAACTCTTTTAAAAAAATGACTCTTTATACATAAAACTCTTGGGCAATTGATGCCTTAAACCAATTTGCCTCTTCATATACTTATCTTACTTTTAGAGTAGATCTCTTCTCATTAACCTTTTATGAAGCTAATAAACCAACTTCCCATAAAGTTGTTATATTAACTCTATACTTTAGTAAAATCATACTTTTTCCCTAACCAAGGGATTTATACATTCTTAAAACGAAACAAGTCATTATATACTTAAACAAGTAAGAATACTAAATCTCAGACGCTCACCGTACTACATAGTTTCATCTATTCATGCTCAAGAGATAGGAAAGCTTCACATACCTCTTTGGTCAATCCACTTGCCAAGTCCAAACCACCGCAAGTAATATTTCAACCTATAATAGTCATGATACGCTTATTAACCTCTAATCTTAATGTAGAACAACCCAAGTTCAAAGTCACTAAACTTATGGAAAAATTTGGGCAGCATTTCCTTTGTTTCTACTCACTTTGCCACCTTTCTCAAGGCCGAATTTATCATCAAAACACCACATTTAAGGTTCAACACTCCAACATTTAAAAGGGGATTACACACCCAAATACCAATTCTGCCCCATAAGTTTACCACAATTCACTTAACAATTCTAAGGTAGTTTTTAGGCTACAACATGCTCATAATCTCTTCTTAACCCATTCTTCATATCCAAACCACATTTTTCTAGCATGCAATGACTCTAAGAGCATTATTTTACTACCACAAGTTCTATCTTCTAAGCATGCAACACTAGAACTAATTCTAAATGAAGAAATGTTACCTTAAAGTTTTTGCCAAACTTATTCCAAAGATTTTGCTAGCTTCCTAGCCAAGAACACCACCACAAGCTAGCCACAAGCTTCCTTTTCTTGTTCTTAATTTTTCAGATTTTCTTAGGCTAGAATCTTCTTGGAGTTTTAGAGAGAAGGAGGAGCTTTGGAATATTTTAAGAGAGAAGGAAGAGGTTTTTCAAAGAGAGATGACAAATGACCAAGTCTCTAAGACTTGGCCAAAATAGTGCAGGAAAAAATCAGACGGGGGGGGGGGGACACTTGTCGCCCACCCAGGCCCTTCCAAAAGAAAAATCTGACTTTTTCTAAGTTTTTCCACCTGATTTCCTCGCTGCCGGCGGCCGCTGGCGCCGCAACTCCCGCGACTGAATCTTCCGCCATCGCTTCAGCCATGCGCGCTGAAACTTCAGCGACCCTTACAAGATTTCTGCGGCGACGCCTCGCCCGCGCGCGGCCCTGTCGCTTTGTCCGAAACATACTGTCCGATCACAGACCAACTTGTAACTCTCATATATTTCTACTCCGACGTCCTATCGACGAACGGTTGGTTGCGTTGGAATCTAGACCCAACGAACTACGCCTTAGGCCTTTGAACCACTTAGGAACTCTCAATGTTCCGAGTCATAACCCGGCTTAAAGTTGACTAAAAACCTGTCCGGAATAATCCGTCAACCCATCCTTTGAAAATTTTAAGTCTTACATGCTTTCGTACGCTCTCATACGTAGGGTCAGAACTATGGGGTATAACACTCTCCTAACCCTTCTCCCATCCTGTTTTTGTTCTGAACGCCGTTCATCTCTAACAAGGTTGCAATCCGCTGATTCTTTCGCTCGCTTTGCGTTTTCTCAATTCGGATCAAGGAACATGAGTGTCGCTCCTCTTCTCCTTCGCATAAACCGACTTCGAAATAGATCAAAATGCATAACAAATCACGGCACCTCGAATTTTCAAAAGAAAAACGTAAAAATTAAAAATTAAAATAAAAACCAAATTAGAAATTAAAAATAGACAAATTTGATATTGAACTATTGCCTAATCCCCGGCAACGGCGCCAAAAACTTGATGCGCGGTAAGATGCACACACTTTAAACGCAAGTGCACGTTATCGTGACAAGTAGTATAGTCTTGATAAGATCGAATATCGTCCTCAAGGATTAGGGTTCAATTACCAACTATCTATTTTTTGGTATCTATTTGGTAAATTGATATTTAGATTTGTTGTTTTTAACTAAGGATTATAAAAGCTATTTAACTAAAAGGGTTTACTTCAGTGATGATGAGAATAGAGCTTCCATGTATCCTTACTATCCGCTTATGCTACTTACTAATGCATTAACTTATGGTGTTCTTCTTTTGGAGAAAGCAGGTTTACGAAATCGTTTTATACTCCCGTTAGGGTTATATAAACACTCAACCTCAAAGATCGCGCCTTACCTACCTTTCGGTGATAAGGATAACTCTATAGGAGGATTAAGAACAAAACCTAGTTGACCACGCACAATGAGCAAAATTAAGGTTGTTAAGCCTCATCAACGCTTACATAAATAATTGAGGTATTTTCATCCCCAATCCAAGAATGTCTACCCAACTTACAAAGATATTCACAATCCCCCTTTCTAACTGATTAGAAATCATATAGTGATAATTAGTTGTCAATTAATTACCAAGAATTCAACTCAATTATTGGATAGATCTCACAATAAGAAAAATAACCATAAGCGTGCATTAATTTATAACATAAGTTTCTAGCAATTCAACACGGAAAGCCTATAAGAGAATTAGTTCCTAGTCATTGACATGACAAGAACTAATTCAAAGTTCATCATACAAACGAACTAAAGAACAAGAAAGGGAAAAGAAATTACTAAACTAATGGTATTCAATCTCCAAGCAAAAGTCTTGTGTTGTGCGAAGGGAACCCCAAAACCGCCTAGGGTTCTCCTTTTATAGCCGAAACCGCCTCCTCTTCCTTCAGCTGGCCTGAATTTCGTCAAAAGACCTAATTTTCAGCGTCGGCGCGCTAAGTTCGCAATCCGTCGGTGTTTTGGCGCCGCGCTCGATATCTGGCTGCGAGGCGTCGCGGCACTGGAACTCCTGTAGCTTCTCGGATGTTTAGCGTCGCGCCCTGACCGCTGCTCGAGGCGTCGCGGCTGGATCTTCTGCAGCCTCTCGAATAGTGGCGCGCCGCTTTGACTACGAGGCGCCATGCGCTGGTGCAGATTTTACCCTCGTTCGCCACTTTCTCTGTTTCCAGCTCTGGCATCTCCTCTTTTGCCCTCTTTTTGCTCCTTTTCCGCCATTTGACCATTTTAACCATTTTGACTCAAAAAAAAGAAAAACTATCCTAATACGACACTTAAATGTGCAAAACGGGACAAAAGACTAACTAAAATTGACTCAAAAGGTGTATATAAAATACACCGATCAGTAAACCTCTAAGACTAGACTCAAATTTTCTCCTTTTGGAGTCTTAAAACCTTGGTTGAGCAGGATTTGGAAAATCAAGGAGGAATATGGAAGGGCAGAGTTGCTTTGTCTTTCTGCCAAGTTGGAAACATGGTTGAAAATGAGGGTTCCTAATTCAACTCTCTGATTCCTTCTAATCTTATAAAGCAGAGATGCTTGATCAAGGGTCACTACTGTCTCGTTGAGGGATGGTATCCAGTTGTATATAGCAAGTTTGTGCAAAGTGGCAAACAAGGCAGTGGGTTTTGACACAGGACTGCGAGGAGACCAAACAGTGATCAGATTTCCCGTAAGGTATTTGATCATCGTATTGAGTTCCTCCACAGTGGGGTTCGGTTGAGGCTCTCTTTCACTAACAAGTATTCCTAGAGTGAAGTTGATAATATCAGGTGTACCCTTGTTCTATAGATACACTTTTCCAAATTTCTTCGAGTTTGTGTCCCTAACAGCAAGCTTCAGATTTGCGTAAAACACCCTAATCACCTTCTCACAATAGATATTCTTACCAAATGCAGAGCTCAAGATCTTTCGACTACTCAAGAATTCAACTAAATTATTGGTGGAAAATGAAGTATGGTCAATCACCTTTTCTCCTCTAAATCATCTATTTTTAAACCAACTCCAATTACTAGAGCATGATTTCGTTTGAAATATATGAGAGTAGGGCATTACCTCAGAATCTGTTTTAGATTCTGTGCTTTCTTGTTTGGATTAGATGGATGCAGGTGTTGCCTTAGATGTTGAGGTCAACATAGTCAGGGTCCTTCTTCTCGTCTGTTTCCTTTGATGTTGAGGCAACATTTTCCGTAAAATTCCAGTAAGTTCTGCGGACCCCTTTAGGAATGAAGTTCATTAGAGGTATGTCATCTGACATATGTGTTTCTTCTTCTTCCTTCTCAGTTTCAACTTGTGAAGTGGAAGTCGATGGAGTTCTGGAGGAACTGGGAACACTGAAATCGGTGTCAGTGTCGCTGCTAGTGGTAATATCAACAGGAAAAGTCGACTCTTTCCTGAATCTTTTGGCAGACTGGTTGTCACCGAATTGATTCTCGAAAACCCTTTTTGACCTCCTAGTCAGCATTGTCGATTTTGACTGTTTTGAAGCAAGGTTTGAGAAATCAGATGTTGCATCAACATCGATTGGGTTATCATTTTCACCAGGATAGCAAACATGTAATGGCTCATCTGAACCAAGTAGAATCATGGCTTGTATGCAGTCCTCCTCGACTGGTTTTAAGTCATTGATGGAAGTATAATACTTGTAAACCTTGTTGTTGTTTACTGGACTAGTCGACATTGGGGAATAATCTTTGGTGTTTGTGGATTTTGCTACAACAGCTTGAAGAATCACTTTCTAGGATTTTGAGTCATGTTTATCCGGCTGCTGGTAGATTTGATGAAAATAAAAGTGTTCAGTCAAGTGTCAAGATCAAGGTGTGACATTAATAAAAGCCAATCTTGATTGCCTAATGGACGATTTTATCCAAAAGGCCATCACGGATTTTGACCTCGCCTTGAATTTTTGGCCACATGGCATTGTGGATGTTGACTCGACTAGTTTGTTCACCACACCACTTATGGTTGTGCAAATTACAATTTTTCAATGCGGGGGACTAGCTTTATCTATGAGCACCGCGCACCCTGCAATGGACGGGTGGACGAGTTTCACGTTCATCTACGAGTGGTTCAGAGTGTGTAAATTAGGAATACCAGCTGAAAAGATTAATTTCATGAGCTTTGATTTGGCTAACATTTTCGGACCAAGAGACATAACCACGATTTTTGAAGCTTCTGCTATTTTCCCTGGAATACGTCCGGACTCTAAAATAGTGGCCAAAAACTTTGTCATGGATGAAGCATCTTTATCAAAACTCAGAGACAAATTAACAAATTCTCACAATCCAGAAGCCTTATGCTTTAAGCCCTACCCAACATCATTCTGGGACAACCTCCGGCCCGACAGGCCCAGTCCGACATTCTTGGCGCACGTCCACAACATGCATACAGTGCACATGTTTCTCCTTCAACCTACGCACCGACAAATATTGAGGCAGCTAATTTAAATCATAATATTATTGTTGGTAGTAGACAAGACATTTTCATTTGAGGTTATGGACAATCATCTCTTTCCCTACCATGCCCCCCCGTTAACCTTGAAAAATATCCTCCATGCCCGAAACTTATCAAAAATTTAATCTTTGTGCGTCGTTTTACACCGATGATAATGTTTTCCTTGAATTTGATCCTTTTGGTTTTTCTATGAAGGAACTTATGATAAGGATGCGAATACTGAGATGTGATAGCACCGGGGACCTTTATCCTATCACCACCTCCGTCAGCCATCCAGCCTCCTCTCCATCAATCTTTGTAGTAATTTTATCTCCTTTATGGAATAATAGATTAGGACATCCGGGAGATTCTGTTTTACGCTCTCTTAGCAAAAACAAATTTATTGCTTACAAATATGTCCATTCTCCTCCTGTTTATGAATCTTATGTTTTAGGAAACATGTCAAGTTGTCATTTTATTCTTCATCCATTTATACTATAATGTCTTTTGATATAATACACACTGATTTATGGATTTCTCCTATCTTAAGCACAGCCGGGCATCGATACTATATGTTATTTTTAGATGATTATTCAAACTTCCTATGTACGTTTTCTACTCGTAATAAGTCTCAAGTCTATTATATTTTTCGTTATCCAACACTTTCAATAAGACACAATTTGAAAAGAATATTAATTTCTAATGTGACAATGATAGGAAATTCGATAATAGTCAATTCAAACTTTTCTGCGCCAAACACGAGCTTGTTTTTTGTTTTTCCTGTCCACACACCTCTCCACAAAATGGCAAAGTCGAATGAAAAATTGTAACTATAAACAACTTAGTTCGTGCCCTCCTTCCTCACGCTTCTATCCCTCCATTTTTGACATTACACTCTATCAATGATAACATATCTCTTGAACATTCTCCCAAACAAGTCTTTCAAATACAAGTATCTCACTCAAGTTCTCTATCTTTGGGATCCTTCCTATAAGCATTTACAAATTTTCGGATGTATGTGATATCCCCTCCACACAAATCAACAAGCTGCAACCTCGGTCATCCACATGCGTCTTTCTTGACTACCCCCAATCATCGAGGTTATAATTGTTACGACTTGTTAAGCCAAAAAATAATCATTTCTCGATATTTTATATTCGATGAGTCCCAATTCTCCTTTGCCAAACTCAATCATCACTAACACCGGTAGCCATCCCCACCACTGTCATTCCGAGGCGGGCAGTCCACCTAACCCTGCCATGAGAGCCTTGGAATAGCCAGTCATGACTATCTCTCGGCCATCCCCCTCCTCCTGGCTCCATCCAGTCCCGCCTCCACTTCTCAGCCATCCCATCCCAATCATTTCCAACCTTCTGCGACACAACCACATACAATGGAAACTCGTGTTATGCACAATATTTTCAAACTCAAACGACTATTTAACTTGTCCACTTTGGTTTCCCCTTCCCATAATCCTCATAATCCGAAAGATGACTTGTCCGATGCTAATTGGAAAAATGCAACGATTGACGAATATAATGCTCTTATTTAAAATAAGACATGGGATCTAGTACCTCATCCTCCTAATGCTAATATTAATCATTCTATGTAGATTTTTTGGCATAAAAAAATCTGGTAGTTCTTTTGAGAGGCACAACACCCGTCTTATAAGTGATGGCAGGTCTTAACATGTGGGAGTGGATTGCGCTGAAACTTTCATCCCGGTGGTGAAACCAGCAACTGTTTGGATCATCTCATTATTATTTTGTCCAAGTCTTGGCCTATTCATCAGTTTGACGTCAAAAATACTTTCTTTCATGGAGACCTTCATGAAACCGTATATATACATCAACTTATGGGATTCAGGGATCCGATTCATCCAGATTATGTGTCTTTTGAATAAATCACTTTATGGACTGAAACAGACTCTTAGTGCATGGTACCAACGGTTTGTTGATTTTGTATCCTCTATCAGGTTTTCACATAACAAATATGATCATTCACTGTTCATCTATAGCAAGGGTAATGACATGGAATATATCCTACTATAAGTTGATGATATCATCCTCACCACATTTTCTGATACACTTCGTCGATCCATTATGTCACTTCTTGCCTCTGAGTCTGCTATGAAGGATTTGGGCATTGTTGTTATGAGACATACATGTAACTTATTTCTTTATCAAAGGAAGTACACCGAAGAGACCATTGACAGAGCAGGCATGGCGTTTTGCAAACCAGCTCACACACCGGTGGACACTAATTCCAAACTCAGTGTCTCTTCGGATTCTCTGTATGCTGACCTGACTCACTATCTCAATTTAGCAGGAGCGTTACAGTATATCACTTTCACGAGACCAAATATATCCTATGTCGTGTAATAAATATGCTTACATATGCACAACCCAATGGATGAACAAATGAATGTCCTCAAACGTATATTGTATTCTTCCTTTTGTCTTACACTTGTATAAGTCCTCACTCTCTGATCTCACATCTTATTCTGATGTTGACTGGGGTGGATGTCCTGACACCAATCCACATCGGGTTACTGTGTGTTCCTCGGAGATAAGTTGCTTTCTTGGTCTTCTAAAAAACAACCTAATTTGTCTTGATCTAGTGCTGAAGTTGAGTACAAAGGTATAGAGAATGTTGTTTATGAGTCTTGTTGTTCTACTTGAGCTTCACTGCCCACTCCATAAGGCTACAATGATTAACTGTGATAATGTAAGTGCGATATATCTTTCATACAATCTCGTTCAACATCAGCGCACTAAACACATTGAAATGGATATTCACTTTGTACGTGACAAAGTTACTCGTGCACAAGTTCGTGTTCTTCATGTTTCTTCCCGATATCAGATTGTTGACATATTTACTAAAGGACTTCCACACATACTCTTTGATGACTTCCGAGTCAGTCACACCGTACGAGATCCTCCCGCTTCAACTGTGGGGGTGTGATAGAATATTACCATATCTTGTATATTACCATTTATAGAATATTACCATATTTTGTATATCTTTTATATTATGTAAATTTATATTCCAATTGTAATTAGGAAGATTTAGTTACCTAGTTTATAATTATGTAACACTATATATATTGTAGACAATAATCAATAAAAGACAAGAAATATATTTCTATAGTAATTATACTAGTAATTATATTGCAGTTTCCAGAAGCACCCTTACTTTGACATTCACACTTCAGTTGTCACATAAAGTGATGCGGAGGGACTACTATTTGGGAGAGGAGACGGTGGTGGAGGAGGAGGAGGAACATAACGGAAGGGGATATTACATATGAGATTTGACTTCTCACACATAGTGAAGGATGAGGGCCTAGGGTTCACACTACCTTTTGACTCGCGACTATACAGCTTTCAAATAACAACATAATGGCACTCTTTTACGGGTTTGTGTCCGTGATCAGCACAAGTACTTCCTAATTACTCTCTCTATTTCACTTTGTGGCTTTATTTCCTTTTTAGTTTATTTAAAGAAAATCTCTCGATAAAAGTTCTTATTTTCAAGATCCCTTTTAAATGAAGTTTTCACTGAGTTGTGTTGTTGGACTAACATTTTCAAGGTCATTTCAAATGAAGTGTCTACTGTATGGCCCATTTTGACAACAACAAGCCTACAACCGAAAAACATCTTTCAATCTATGTAGTAAACGAAGTGCACTCAGCCCGACTCCCAAATTAACCTTTGCAAAGGCCTGGTCCAATTACTTCATCTTGTCCCAATATCTATTTGTCTGACATCCTTGTTGGTATTCATTTTGGGTTGGGGCTGATTCATAAGAATCTAATTACCAAGACTTGGTTTTTTTCTTTTCTTTCTGAAAAGGTTTTTCTTTTAACTTGGTTGTATTTGTAAAATATGATCAAGAATATCTTGTGGTAATAAATCAGTAGCAGAATAAGATGAAAGTGACAGTAGATTACGCCGTGGATTCTCATGTTGAGAAGAACCGCGTCGAGCATCTTTCCTCCGGTGTTCTCAAATTAAGTAAATATAGATTCCATCAAGCCTTTTTGAATTTTGTAATTTTAAATTTGTCATATAAAATGTTTGAATTGGTAATTATAAAAAAGAGACATTATATTTTAGGACAGATCAAAAAAGAAAGTAAGACACTTAAATTGAGACAGAGAGAATAACTGAGTTCGAAATTTAATACTTATATTTATTTAATGTATATAGAATTTTAAATAAAATTATTAAACTCGAAGTAAATCTGGCCGCTTTAAAATGTGTTTATGTAGATAAAGAAGATAGGAAAAGTCATAGCTAATGAAATTGCATTTCGGAGTTTAATGAAAGAAATAATCCATTTATTATTTTCATTAATGAATGAGTATATATACAATTTATAATATTCATAATATGGAAAATTCTATTCCTACTCTACTCTCAAATCCCTATTCTATTTGTACAAAAATTCTACAATTATGGTAAGTATACAATGCTAATTAAATACAAATACAACACCAAGAATAGAGTCAAGCCGTGATATACACGACTGTGTATACCGTGTATATCACGGTCCAAATATGGTAAAAATCGTCTTGTGTTTCGTGATATACACTGTATACATAAGACATTGTATATGACGTGTATATCACGATATACTTTCACACGCGGGCGATATTCGTACGTTGAGACTGTCCCTAAAATCTTAAAATAGAACAGAGGGAAGACCCTTTGTAAAGATGACTGCAATTTGATACCTGGAAGAGACATGTAATTTAAATCGGATTCCCAGAAAGATAGAATGTACTAACATTATCACAATAAATCAATGTAGCTTTTTGAATGGAAAAGTGAAGTTCTAAGAGAAGATTATGTAACCAACATGATTCAGAAACCACATTGGCTACCCCTCGATACTCGGCCTCTGCACTGGAGCGGGATAAGGTAGCCCGTCGTTTTGCAGACTATGAGATCAAGTTATCACCAAGAAACATAAAGTAACCAGACGTACAGTGTCTGGTATCCGGAAAACCATCTCAATCAACATATGTATAAGAGACAAGTGTAGAGACCGACGACGGATATAAATGCAAGCCATAATCAAGTGTTCCCTATAAGTATCGTATGATGCGTTTGAGCGCATTCATGTGCTCAACCCTGAGATCATGCATAAACAAACACACATGTTTTATGACATACGTAATATCTGGCCTCGTGAAAGTAAGATACCGAAGTGCCCCGGCAAGACTGCGATAGTGGATGGGCCCTTCTAAGGTGAGCCAGCCGCAACACCCAGTTGGGTTTAGTATCAACGGGAGTGGAAGTAGACTTACACTAGAACATATCAGTCATCTCAATAATCTCAATAATCTCAGTGGCATACTTCATCTGCGATAATAATAATCCACCTGCATGACGTGTGACAGCAATACCCAAGAAATAACTCAACGGCCCCAAGTATTTCATAGCAAACTCAGAACCGAGTAGTGTCATGATAGAATTGCGTAACTCATCAGAAGAAGAAATCAATATAATATCATCCACGTATAAGATAATATATGCCAGGAAAGCACCGCGACGATATATGAACAGAGAATTATCAGACATGCTGTGAGAAAACACAATAGTAGATACATAGTCTGTAAATCTCTTATACTGAGCATGTGGATCCTGCTTAAGCCCATACAAGGATTTTTTTCAATAAATTGTGGTTAAAGAAATTCATAAATTGCAAGAAAATTAAACAAGATGTTATAAAATGATAGCAATCGAAATATAAGACAAGAGATGTAGACAAAGAAGTAGAGAGGATGAGGAGACTTTGTTCTTATTTCAAGTGTGTGTTAGTCTTGCTTCAAATGTGAATAACATCTCAATTAATAGCGTGAAACCACCCAATGGAGGTTACAAATATTAAGTGCCCAAATTAATAGGTACATGTAACATACAAAAGGTTAGCAAATGTGTATGGACATCCATACAAAGGATATGTATTTCATAACACTCCCTCTTGGATGTCCATAGATAATGTGCCTCGTTAAAACCTTACTAGAAAAAAACTCACTGGGAAAAAATTCTAGTGAAGAAAAAAGAGTACACATTTCTAATAATACATATTTTGGTTGCCTCATAAAAACCTTACAAGGAAAACTCAGTGGGATACAACCTTATACGGAAAAAAGAGTACAACATGTATTAACTCCCTCTGATGAGAACTTTAGGCCAAATGCTTGAGTCTTCGCATTCCAATTTTGTGTACCATCTTCTCAAAAGTTGCAGTTGACAGAGACTTAGTGAACAAATTTGTCATATTATCACTTGAACGAATTTGTTGCACGTTGATATCACCATTATTTTGGAGCTCTTGTTGCGAAGAACAACTTTGGTGAAATGCACTTTGTCCTTTCTCCTTTTTATGAATCCTCCATCAATTGGATTTATTGATATTTCTTCATTTTCTTGAGTTTGCGGCTCATTGACGTCTTCAAGAATATCAGAATTGATCAAATATTGCATCTCTTTATGAGATTCTTTCTTAGTGACATCTTGATCATTTATTTTCCTTTTCTAGGATTTCGATCCTTAGAACCCAATGGTCTATCACGCTTTAGGTGTGCTTTGGACTCATTTGTTATGACACTAGTAGATGGTCATATAGGGACATCAATCCGAATTGCGATGTTCTCTACATTGATATGTGATTTGTTAATCCTTTTTAAATTTGTAAATGCGTCTGGCATTTGCTTTGCTATTTTCTGCAAGTGAATAATCTTTCTTGCTCACAAATAGAAGCATGTGGATCAAGATGAGACAATGATTGATTATTTCACAAAATTTCTCTTATCATGCTTGTAACACCCCATTTTAACCGGAGTCGAAACGGGAGTACCACGTATGGTTGATTCCTAAATGTATTTTAAGGAGTCGCCACCTAATTATTATAGTGAATTAGGACACTTAATTTATTGCAATAAAAATACTGCAATTGACTTCCATTTAATGGTCTGCGAAATTAGTGAGATTCTGGATCAGGGTTCTTTATTATCCTAAAGGGAAGGGGTTAGGCATCCTTTAAGATCCGCTAACTTGCGGTTGTTCGTTCAAACCTAGGTTAATTATTTATTGCTCTTTTTATTCTACTTATTCTAAGCATTTATAATTAAAATAAAGTGCACTACACAATAATAAAACTAAATTAAATGCGATATAAAATAACAATCCGGGACATTTTTTAACCCTTTTTAGGCTTTCTGCACAAGATGATCTCCGGCTACCTGCATAAACACTTAGTAAAAGTGTTAGTATCAGAATAAATAATTTTAAAGTAATGACAGGAATTTAATAAGTAAAGCAAAAAATAAATAAATATGTCTTTTGCACAGAGGAGGCCTTGGAAATCAGACGGAGATTCCTTCATCGGCCAATATTATTAAAAGCAATAAAATAAATAAAACCTTCATATCCGCGCCAAAACAATAATAGTTTTAAACACGGAGGGCTCAGATATGAAAAATATATAAAGTGGGACAACCTAAACAAGTGCGGCTGCGAGAATTCGCCCTGCCAGCGCATGTTGGTTATCTGGTGTAAGTGGAAGAAATCATCCTTGCCCAGAAAACTTCATTTATTTTATTTTCCATCTTTGCAACTGTGGAGGCCTCAAAAATAGACGGATAACTTTTTCATCGGCCAAACAAGTGTAGCATCTTGTTCAAATCAGTAAAATACCAACAGTGTAGTATTTGTTCTAAATCAAGAACCAAAGAAAATGTCCAAAATAGCCTAAAAATCACCCAAAGAATATGGCCAAAAGGGTAAAATCGTCCAAAATCCGTAGGGACAGTGGTAGTGCAACAACAATACAGCAAACCAAATGGCACGTGAAACACTAGGAAACAACATAGCAATGAAAAAGGGTTCAAAATTTGTCCGAAAAACAACCAGAAACCATAGGAGCAGTGTCAATCGTCGGAAATTTCAAGATGTCGCCGGAGTCTTAAAACTCCGGCCAGACACTTCCAAATCATCCCACAAACTGAAAGCAGCCAAAAAAATATCCCAAAATAATCCCAAAATAAACCAACAAGGTCGCCGGACAGTTCGAAAAAAACAGCAACAATAATAGCCAACAAAAATCGAAATCAGTCCAACAACAACAATAACATAATAGCGAAAGAGAAACAACGGCGATTTCAAGAATACAAAAGCGGTCGTGGCGGCGGCGTCGCTTTCCACGGCAGGTCGCGGAAGCGGCGCCACGCGGTCTACGAGGATGTGGGCGATGGGGCGAGGTGATGGTTCGCCGGTGATGGCGAGTTGTCGATGGTGAGGTTCGCCGGCGGCGGGTGTGGAAAGCGATGGTTGTGACATGCGATGGAAGGGTATGCGGGAGCGGCGGTATTCGCCGAAGTAGAGGCGGCGATGGGGTCATTGTGGTGTGGTGGTGAGTTGGTTGTTCGTGGTCGACGGGAAGAGTGGCGATGAGACAGTGGAGGTTCGTCTACGGTGAGGTGTCACGGTGTTGTTGGGAAGGAGGTTCAACGAGGTGTTCTTTGGTGTTGTATGTGCGCGAGTGGTTGAGGGACAAGGAGAGGTGGTCGACGGGAGTTAGAAGGAGAGGGTGAGGCGGCGGCGACGGGAGTGTGAGCTAGGTTTTAATGGTGGTGGTCGACGGGAAAGGGTGATGGAGATGATGTGGGTGTTAAAAGGGGGCTTCGCCGGAGCTTGGAGCTCCGGCGAAGGGAGGCGGCGGCGACGGGAACAGTGGGTGAGGGAGATGACCTAAAAATGAAAAGGGAGGGGGTATAATGGAAAGGATATGTGCGGCTGATGAAGTAAAGTAGGCTGCCCCCCTCCTTTTTTAATAAGGGGGTAAAATGTTTAATATATAGGGTAGGTTTTTAGGGTTTGGGTTGGTTTTGGGGGGGAAAATGAAAAGTAGGTTTTGATTTTAGGGGGAAAAAAATAAAAGTGTTTGGATGAAATTAAAATGGTGTTGGATTGGACTGATTCAAATTGTGTCTTGGACTGGACTGGACTGGTTTGACAAAATGCAAGACGAGTTAATTATTTAAAAGATGCAAAATTATTAAAATTCAAATGCCGATACAATAATACTAAAATTCAATATTTAAGACATGTTTAATGCCTGATTAAAAGTAAAAACAAGATGCCAATTAATTATTTAGAGAGATGCAAATATTATTAAAAATAAAACGACGGTGTAACGATAATAAACATAATATTAACAAAGATATAATGCTTAATTAAAAATAGAAAGATAAAAATGCAAAAAATGCTGATTAAAATGCAGTGTGCTAAAATACTTAAAATTGCAATAAATATACGAAAAACGGGTCAAAATTGACTGTCAACAATACTCATAGTTATAGCAAGACAAATAAATGCATCAATTGAAAAAAAATATGGTACTTCAGGATCAATCTAATTTTTTCATTTCAACTTCTTTTAGCATGTAGTCTACTATTTTTCGAAAATTCTAAAACTTCAATAATATTCAAGTCAGGAACTTGCATAACATTATGAATGATTTTGAATATCATAAAGGAAATTGGTAAATAGAGTCATCTTTGTACCCCTCATCAATAAATATTTACTAAGGCGATTTCAGTACATCAACCTTAGTTCATTCAATCCATTCAAGTATTACAAACAAGTTTCTCAATAACTTGTATATGCTTCAGGCATTTTGAATTCTTCAAAAAAATTCATATAAATTTTGTCACGTAAGCCGTATAGGCTGAGACAATTTTCATTTACATGACATTTTCTAATATCAGGACTGCATGTCTAGTAAATTTACCCTTACCAAGATGCATCGACTTGATAATGATTTCTACATCAACATGCTTTAAGAGACGTTGAATTTAGATCCTCATAATATTTTACAATATTGCGCACTATATTATATCAAAAATATCGTCGGCATGATATCATTTTGTATCGGTTTGCAATTAAACATAACTTATTGAGATCTTATCACTTCATTTTCATGTACCTAAACCTCGTACGAGGTTTTATGAAGTGTTATATTGTAGGCTCTTCATGAGCACATTGCCTCGTTATTATGATCATTTTGATCATTTGCTCTTCTCTTTTTTCAAGAATTATTGTATTTGAAACCGATTTGTCTACCATGCTTCACTCATGTTATAAACACTGTCCTTCAGGGACATTTAGGATCATCTTGCAACTGAAATATGAAATAGTTGGGTCAGCAGATGATTCTAGCATTTGACTTGAATTATCGTTTGAACGAGGATCATACTGATGATAATTCACAATATATTTTTTAGTTGTTTATTCTCTCTACCCTTATGTTAGAAAAACTAACATACATTTTCACCTTCTTTGGGGAATCCATCTGTGTTCATTGTGGTAGATTCATTAATCATATACCGCACAATAAAACTATTAAATGAAAATATTTGATTCCCGACATTGAATGAATTATGAGGGGAGAATTTATCATAATGTATTGCTCTGAAGCATACAAGTGATGTTGTATGTAATATATCATATTTCATATCAACACGTGAAGCTTGTCACGCCCATTTTCGACCGCGACATTTTTAACTCAACTCCTGCTTAGAAAGGGTTAGAAAATTAATAATTAAATGCTAAAGTGTTAAAAAGGGGCTTAACGTTAAAGTAGGTGCTAAAGGGTTCGCGGAGTCGCCACCTAATTATTTTGGGTGAATTAGGACACCTTAATGTTAACTAGTTTAAAGTAAACATTAACTCCATTTTTTATGATCTGCTAAACTTAATGAGATTCTGGGTAAGGGCTCTTTATTATCCTAAAGGGAAGGGGTCAGGCACCTTAAAAGATCCGCTAACTTGCGGTTGTCCGTTCAAACCTAGGGGATTATTATGCTAAGAGTGTACTGCACGTTTTTTTTTTATATATAAAATATAAAATTATAAGATTTATTTAGAATGTAAAGTTAGCTTTAAGAAAAACGTGCATTCATAACGTATTAGATAAGATACATGTATTGTAATAATGCAGAATCCTATTATGACGAAATGTGTACTTATAAAATAAGATGTAAAATATCCATTATGCAAAGGCTAACGAAATAATTTTTAATTATGAATGTTAGTAAGAGTTTATAATTTCTTATGCTCATGATTTAATGGTGAGTGACACTTTAGCTACGTGAATATTTATGTCATTTTAGTATGGCTTACGCAATGCATAACTAGTCATAAGAATAATTAATTTAAGGAGAGTGAATTTCTAGCGTCAAATCATTTTCTAATGACAGCCCAAAGTTTAACTATTCTAAGTGTACCACTAGTAGTGTAATGTTAGACAAATAATTACAACAAATAATGGGGTGAGGATATGAATTAACAAGGACTCGAAGAAATGGCGAAGTCAATTCGCCTATGGTTTGGAGTTTATGATGCGGAGAGGATGAAGCACATAAGATGCGTGTCTTCATTTGTTGTAGCTTGTGATGAGTCTTGCCATGAGACTCTTCCTTTTGCTCAAAGGCATTGCATTACATGTAAAAAATCAAGAAATCAAGAAAAAGAAAGGATTAGTATATGTCCAAATCTTCAACAGAATAGTAAGCAAGCAGTTCACGTGAAATTTAACGCATATAAATTTATTTTTAAAGCACATATGCAGTGATTGACTCTGAAGATCAACAAGTAACCCAAAATAAATAAGGAATCCTGCGAGTTTGGCCCAGACGGGCATATAAACTTGACAGGGCAGAGGTAAAGGGGGAAGATAAAGGTTTGCGAGCCTAGGGAACAATTAATGTGCCGAGACGGTTTGAGGAAATAAAATAAGCCCAAATACATACAACAGTTATATGCATAATGTCATGCTAAATATACAGGTCTTATATACCGATTATGTCATTCATATATCCCTGCATATATTTACTCTTTTTTTTAATTCAAGACCACAAACCAACAGACAAGATCGATTGGACAAATATTTATTAACATGGGCCTCAGGATGTATACAGAGGGGGGGTTCAATTTCGGACTTCTCTTAGAGATACTAAGATAGGCAACCCTAGTGCAATACAAGGTTCCTCGATGATTAGATTCACATCGATGGGGTATTCAGTATCCAATTCAGGGGATGCCTGTTTAACTGGGTTGCTGGAAACACGCTAAGGGTAGGAGGGGTTATTAGACAACTTAGAGATATGCGACCAAGTTCTGGAAAAGTACAGCATAATACATCTTGTCTATTTTGGATGAACGAACCAACTGATCCCATAACTTAACATATTGAGATTTTTATAAACTTAGATAAAGGCAAATGACACAATACACTAACATATGTTCTACTATATCAAGGCAATATTATCTTTTGAATATGAGATGCAACAGAGACTATCCTTCATATGGCATGGAAACAACTCAAGAGATGCTAATACAGGTATCATCTGACTATTAGATATACGAGACATATAGGGTTGCTAGTTTTGTGAGCGTATGGAGACACGCAAATACCAAAGGGTCGCTCAGATACGCAGAGGTACCCAATATATGAACACATAGAACTGTATCATATTGTTCATCAAGTATAGTAATGATTAATACTTTAACACAGTAAGGTCAGAGATTATCAACCATATATATAAACACATTACTAATGCCATGTATTATCCAAATCACATTAATGATCACAGTTGCGAACATCAGTAGCGATTAATATTAACCAACAGGTTCAACACCAAATAAATGTACTTCACAGATGATAAAACTGAATTGCATTAAACATATTTAACAAAAAGTATATGATCATCATACAGACCACAAAGCATAAATCGCATAGAAAAACTTAAAAGGAGACGAGTTTACCTTCTCCGGGCAGCGAACCGAGGCAGCGTATCAAACCATCAATTCACTCGGAGGATGCGATTATGCGATAGAAGGAAAGGGTGAGGCTTGACTTTGGGAAGGCTTGTTGTTTCGCCACTGATGTTGCGAGGAAAAGATTTTGAGTCCCGGTTCTTGCTATTTTTTCTCCTGTCTGCCCCCTCTAAAACAACTGATACCCCCCCCCCCCTCTGTTTTCGACACCATGAAAGGTCGGCTCCTTGTTAGCTACTCCTCATTTTTGCTCTCTATTTTTTCCCTCCTCCTTCCGATGCCTTTGCATGTGTACATCGACCCATTTATATAGTCCAATTTTGGTTCTGATTTCGGTAGGTTATTGGTACCATTTCAGAGAGATTTTTGTGCGATTTGGACGAATCTTGGTATTAATCACTATGATTTAGTATTGATTTTGGACGATTTTATGGGCTGATTCGCGGATAATTTTTATGGTAAGATTTTATATGGTTTTCGTGGTTCTTGGAGATGGTAAGGGCGAGTTGGATGCGTGTGCATGGGTAAGGAAAATCGTCGGATTCTCAGGCGAGAATCTCGGCAGGGAAGGTGCAGCGATGGGGGGTGCGAGGTAAGGGAGGTGGGCGGTTTCACTTTTTAGGTTTAGGTTTTGTTCATTTCTCCTAACATGGATGTTGACAGGGAAGGTAAATAGGGATGTGGGTTAAAGATTTGTGGGCTGCTGGCGATGGGAAGGGAAATAAGGCTGGGATGTGGGTAATGGGCCGCGGGAACTGGGCTGCGGGTTTGGGCTTGGCTGGGTTTTATTTAATTAGGTATTAATTTTTTAGGTGTTTTAATTTTAGGTGTATTATTTAATTAATTAGTGGTAAATTAAATTAACAAATGCAACCCTAGGTGTTTTATTAGTCTAAGCTTGAGTTTAAATTATTACAAAAATAAAGACGGGCGTGCTATTTAATTAGCGCTTAATATTAAAAATGTGATGCCGTTATTAAAATCTTATTCATTATGCGTACTTTGCGATGTTAAATTAAAAATGAACGGGGTTTAGATTATTATTAAATTATTTAAATGTCGAATGCAGATATGACACGTAAATACCGCTTAATGCTTTTATAAATGTGATTAAAAAATTTGTGCATTATTTATTATTACTTAAGTTAAAACTAAATTATCTTAATACAACCTTAGGCGCTACAATAATTATGAAATTGTTTTGCGTATTAATAAATGCGACTATGCTATTTGACATGACGTCATTGCTAGATTATTTATTGACGTATTTATTATTATTTAAGAATTATGACAGGGCTTAAAATTAATAAATGCGGGCGCGAGACTCTAAGTGCTTAATTTCTACGTGAGACGCGGTGTCATTATTAAATTACTTATTTGTGCATGTATTAATGTTTTATTGCTGCATTTTATTATTTATAAATTATTAAAAATTATTGTGAAAATTTAATGTAATTTTGTAGTTAATGACTGGACGAGAGGGTCAAAATTGGTTGTCAACAAAGCTTTATTCTCATTCGCAATGGTTTAGCTATTTTCAGAGGCATTCAAAGTTAAACCAACTTGAATATAAACCAGCATTAACAAGATGAATTATCTTGATTACATAATCTGAATATTGTGCTATCAACTCAATTATTTTAAGCAAACAACTTTATAAATGTCAAACTGCAGGTTGACAATAAACGCACATGTGACCCGTCTTATCGATGCATTTATTTAAGACATCACATAACACGTGAACGGAGCCTTATTCACCTTTTATATTTTTCAGAATTTAGGGAATTAAATCTCAACATTAGCTGGTGTAATCAACTTATCATGAGAACAAACAAATTAATTCTTGAAGAATCGTTTAGTTCTTCATTATATTCTGAATACAAACTTAGTACATCAAATTTAAATCAGGACAATCAATATTGTCACGTCAATTGATAAAATTATTTGTACTAGTAAACTTCAAGTTTACCATGTCATGTGCTATTTGTTTTAGTAAACTTCGGGTTTACTATAACATGAATTCTATTTTGTACAATAAACTTATGTTTTATCGTGAAATGCGATTTCATCATGCTTATATTTGTGTAATACAATTTGGAGAATAAAGAGGGTAACATTTCAAATACATATTTCTTACCCACTATGATTTTATAGATATTTAGGCATCCAATCATTTATAGCTTCTTTGTGATAGACCTTTACTTAGTAAACTTCGGATTTACTACACCTTGTGCTTCGATCATAACTTTTTATAATCTAGAACGAATGACACAATAGTATATAAGCTCTTCAAGAGCCTCTATTTTACTCTCCATAATCACGCATTGTTTGGACACTATTGGTGTCATGATCTTCTAGATAAATAGTTAGCACTTGATCATTAATTTTGTATAACCAAATATTGCTTAGATATTGATGGTATCATAAAATAAATTATAGTTAGAAACTACTAGTGTCATGAAATAAGTTTTGCTTAGATATTTCTGATATCATGAAAGAAAACAATAAAAGAATGTACACTTACAAATGATAAATTCATAACTGATTTTTAATCTAAACTTGCTATGAGAAGTATCTATATCTTCAAATAAAATGGCATACACAAAGTAAAACTAATACACATTAACTACTAGCATTGTCATAAAATACAAAGTGAAAACTAAGTAATATAACGAAGTAATCGTTACTGAATGAACTACATGACATATTACTGAATGAACATAGTAAGAAATTCCAAAATTGATTCTTATTCTTTTTGAGATATTAGTAATATTTTATTAAAGACCATAAAAAGCATTAAGAAGAAATATAACCATAAATATGGATACATACCAATGCAAAAACTCTCGACAAGCCATGATCTGTATAAGTATTATCATTCTTTAAAAGTTTTTGTGTATTTGCCTTTAATTGTTACCTTAACATTTTGCAGAAATTAAACCCATTTAATTCTCATTAATCACCCTCTCAAATGTAACGCCCATACCTTTAAACCCATTTATCAACTACTATAAATTTAATTAATTAATTTACATCAAATCATTCTCACCACATACCAAATATATATTTCGTACATAAAATTTCCATACACCCAACAAACTAGCGTTAAAAACAGTAATACAAAATTATAAATATAGAACTATATATAAGCCAACATTTCATTTTGAAAATAATATAAGCCAATAATGGCTATTTAAGAGGTCAAATATGTTTTCAAATGATATGTTAGAAACTGATAATATATTATTCATTAAAAATAATATATGACATTCAATTGTTTGAAGAAAATCATCCACGAATAAAATAATCTCATAATAAATGTCATTAAGACAATTCAATAGTTGTATCAATTCAATTAAATACAAGGACTTAATGGAGAAATATTAAGACTCATAATTGTATGATATTAGAATAAAGAACATGTTTAACTTATTTTGAGATATAATAATTATTTTATTAATATAATCATCACATATCTATCCGTGTAAATATAAAAATCACGATAATTGCACTATATATGATCGTGATTGCTGATTTAAATAAATAAAAAAAATTGAAGTATACAACTAATCACGTCATAATTTTTGTAAAGGAGAACAATTCATACCTATTTTATTACTTCCAGGAATAGAGTTCAAAGGTTTACTATTTCAAAAGTAAAATTCAGAGTTCTGCTACTTCAAAAGTAGAGTTCAAACTTCTACTACTTCGAGAGTAGAGTTTAAAATTTGCTACTTCGGAAGCAAATTTATGAGTTTACTACTTCGGGAGTAAAGCACAGAATATTCATATGTATTTTTTCTCTCAATCATTCTACCTCTTCTGGAGATGAGTCGTGATAACTTCACAACTAAATTCACGTCCATATATATAAAATTTTCTATATTATCACCACATTCACTCCAGGGAATAGATCTGTATTTGTAACATTTATTAAAATTTCTCATTCTTCGAGAATGAAACATAATCATATGTAATGATATTACCACTTCTGATGGTTATTGACACGCATGAATTTAATCATAACGAGATTTAAGAGATATTATCACTTCCCGTGATCACGTATTTCTTGTAAACTTTCATTCTTAACCATTAGGGAATAAGAAATTAATATCGTAATTCCTCTTAATAATATTATTCTTCAGTATTAAATTTGAGCCATAAATGATCAAGCGAACCATTTAAAATTCGGAGATCAAAAGAATCCATACTAAATAATGATAACAGACATCCAAAATTCATTAAGGATGATATATAATACACTGCTATGAATTCATTAGCTCTTTTCCATAATAGCAATTTTACTTATAGCAAAATATTTATAAAAAATCTAGTCAGAACTAACAAGTAAGGTTGTAAATCATCTTTCTTCGAGCCACATAGTCAGAATCTCAAATATCTCAGCAAAGAAAACTTATGTCCCTTATGATATTATATACAACAGATGGAATAATAAAAAGAAACGAAAGATGCTAAAAAGGAATACTTGATGTAGTTCTTACTTTCGTTATATTTTCAAAATATTTGTCCAAGACGGCAGAGTCTCGTACTGATAACGTGTTATAAAATGATAGCAATAGCAATATAAGACAAGAGATGTAGATAAAAAAAGTAGAGAGGAGAAGGAGGAGACTTTGTTCTTATTTCAAGTTTATGTTACTCTTGCTTCAGAGGTGAATAACATCTCAATTTATAGGATGAAATCACCCAACGAAAGTTATAAATATTAAGTGCCCAAATTAATAGGTACATATAACATACAAAAGGTTAGTAAATATGTATGAATATCCATACAAATGATATATATTTCATATCACAAGATCATTTATTAAATAGTTATTCCAAAAAAAAAAAAAACGGTTGATATATTTTGAAAATAATGGCATAGTGAAACGCTCTCAAAACACATTTAAGAATAATAATTACTTTTAGGTATATCATAGGTCCCCACCTAACTATTTTTTATTAGCCAATTTCTCGATAATTAATGTATATGTTATTGATTAATTAATTTAAAATTAATTTTTGTTACGAATAAACTTTTACCTATCATATAATCCCCACCTAACTTTGATTTCTTCGCCAATTTCTTGATGTTAACGAAGGCGTAAACATGAAAAGAGAGGAGAGCACATGGTGTACAACAACTCACTATAATTTTATAAGTGGACTATAGAGGAAGGATAAAGTGTACGCATAATTTATTTTTATTATAAAAAATAAAAAGGTTATTTTTGATAAATCATCGATTAAAAATAAAAACAAAGCAGTGAGAGCACATGTATAAAGTATCAATTTATCTACTCTGAATATTTATACCAAATCAATATATATATGCTATATGTTTGAATATAAAGTTATTTTTTACTAAAATAATTAATAATATGTACTTTAATTTCATTAAATCACTTAATTATATATGATAAGTTGTACTATTAATCTGGTGTATGAAAAAAATTCACCTACTCTTTCTATCGGTCATAATTAGGTTGAAATTGCACTCATGCATTAGAACAATTCATTGGACGTCTATTAGAAAGTTTCTTTTTAAAAGGTAAACATAAAGTTAGAAGAAAAGTAAAGTATTACGTGAAAGCCATAAAGTAATACTATAATAGATATCCTTAAAATAATATAAATTCATTGTTATTATTATAAAATAACATAAAATAATAATAATAAAAAAGTGAAGAGGTTGAGGAAAGACTTTAGTCCCTTTACTTTTAGGAGCTTATGGGTTGAATGGTTACTCAACTTGCAACAATTGGTCATCAAATATAATTTAACTTTTTTGTCTTATAAATTTATCTTACTTTACTTGGAGATGTTAATGAAAGAAATAATCTCTTCATTATTTTTATTAATGAAAGAGTATATATATAATTTATAATTTTTATAATAGGAAAATCTTATTTTTGTTTACTCACAAAATCGTGTTCTACTTGTACAATAATTATACAATTATGGTAAGTGTACAATTATATTTTAATACAAATCCTGCCTAATTTATTACACTAAACCGTGCCACAAACCCGTGATATACACTAATTATGGTAAGTGTATATCACAGGTATATATGAAAGAATTAATTCTTTGATTATTTTTATTGATGAAAGACATATATATACAAGTTACAATAGGAGAATCATATTCATACTTTACATCTAAATCCCTATTATATATGGAGACTAATCATACAATTATGGTAATATTACAATCCTAATTAAGGTACAAGACTAATACAATATATACCAATTATACACAAAGTATAATACTGCTTGTGGCTACTGGAAATCTGGAAATCTGGAAATCACGGATTGGGTTGTGGCCCATTCTCTAACACACACCCGCAGTTATAGCGGGCGGTCTTCGTACGTTGAGACTGTCTCTAAAATATTCAAAAAGAACCGAGGGAAGATCCTTTGTAAATATGTCTGCAATCTGATATCTGGAAGGGACATGGCAGACGCGTACTTGTCCTTTAGCTACCTTCTCTCAAACAAAGTGAATATTCATCTTTATGTGTTTAGTACGCTGGTGCTGAACTGAATTACCAGAAAGGTAGATGACACTTATATTATCACAATACCAAGGTAGCCTTCTCAATAGGACAATGAAGCTCTAAAAGTAGATTTCGTAACCAACATGACTCAGAAACCACATTGGTTATCCCTCGATACTCAGCCTCTGCACTTGAACGTGAAAGCGTGGATTGACGCTTGACAGACCATGAGACCAAGTTATTACCTAAAAACATGCAATAGTCAGACGTATACCGTATGGTGTCAGGACAACCACCCCAATCAACATCTGTATAGGAGACAAGTGTAGACGTCACTGCAAACCATACTCAAGTGTTCCCTGAATGTACCTAAGGATGCGTTTGAGCGTATTCATATGTTCAACTCTGGGATCATGCATAAACAAACACACCTGTTGTACGACATACGTAATATCAGGTCGCGTGAACGTCAGATACTGAAGGGCGCCTGCAATACTACGATAGCGGGTTGGATCCTCATAGGGAGAGTAATCTGCAGCACCCAACTTGGGTTTAGTATCAACTGAAGTAGAAGTGGACTTACATGATGACATTCCATCTCTCTCAATGATCTCTGCTCCATACTTCCTCTGTGATAAGAACAATCCACTTGCATGACGAGTTACAGCAATCCCCAAAAAGTAACTCAATGGGCCCAAGACCTGATGCATATACACTGTCTCATGAAGATCACCATGTATGAAAACATTCTTCACATCTAGCTGATGAATGAACCATGATTCTAAAAGAGCCAAGATGAGCACAGTACGAATAGTCACCGGCTTTACCATCGGGCTAAAAGTCTTACCACAATCCGCACCAACCTGCTGAGTCTTACCATCACCTACAAGACGAGTCTTATGCCTTACAAACGAACCATCAGAATTCTCTTTATGAGCAAAAATCTACATAGACTGAATAATATTAACACCAGATGAACGGGGCACTAACTCCCACGTCTTATTATCAATAAGAACATTATATTCATCGGTCATGACAATTTTTCAATTAGGATCATTTAGAGCCGACACATAATTATGGGGTAAGAGTGATGATGTGGTGAAAAACCGTTGTAGACGTAGACGTCATATCACCCCCCGTATGAGTAGTGGGAATGATGATGTGGTGAAGAACTTTATGTGCCATAACATGAATCTTGAATAATTCTGCCCACGTCCCATATTGGACGTTCTCTAAATCAAGAACGATATGAAGAACGCTCTTGATGTTAGAAACGGTGAGGGCAGGATGAAAAATGTTCTTATCAGTCATGGTGAATAGAACAAACTTTGGACAAGATTTGTAGGGAAGGGGAGGGTCTCGGATTTTCAGAAAATCGAGAGGAGGGTCATGATATTTTTTCAAGAATTTGATAAAGAAGTGAGAAGCGGAAGCAATGAAAAGAACCTAGACTCTTGATACCATGAAAGAATTAATCTCTTGATTATTCTTATTGATGAAAGACATATATATACAAGTTACAATAGGAGAATTATATTCCTACTTTACATCTAAATCCCTATTCTATATGGAGACTAATCATACAATTATGATAATATTACAATCTTAATTAAGGTACAAGACTAATACAATATATACCAATTATACACAAAGTATAACACTGCCCGTGGCTACTGGAAATCTGGAAATCACGGACTGGGTTGTGGCCCATTCTCTAACAATATACTCATTATTTAAATAGTATATATACAATTTACAAGTTTCATAATAGGAAAATTCTATTCCTATTCTATTCTAAAAACTTTATTCTACTTGTACAATAATTATACAATTATGGTAAGTGTACAATTCTATTTTAATTCAAATCCTACCTAATTTATTACACTAAACTGTGCCACAAATCCGTGATATACACTAATTTTGGTAAGTGTATATGACGGGTATATACTCATTATCTAAAGAGTACATATACAATTTACAATTTTCATAATAGAAAAATTATATTCTTATTCTACTCTCAGAACCTTATTCTACTTGTACAATAATTATACAATTATGGTAAGTATACAATTATATTTTAATACAAATTCTACCTAATTTATTATACTAAACCGTGTCACAAATCCGTGATATACACTAATTATGGTAAGTGTATATCACGGGAATATACTCATTATTTAAAGAGTATATATACAATTTACAAGTTTCATAATAGGATATCATATTCCTATTCTACTCTTAAAACTTTATTCTGCTTGTACAATAATTGTACAATTATCGTAAATGTACAATTCTATTGTAATACAAATCTTACCTAATTTATTACACTAAACCGTGCCACAACCCGTGATATACACTAATTATAGTAAGTGTATATCACAGATATATACTCATTATTTATCAGTTAAATTAGAAATGATAATTGGGCGGGTTAAGATGGAATAAATTTTGATCTATTTAGATTTTGAGCTGCCCTGTCTGCTCCTTTTTGTTTTTATATTCAGGTTAAATCTGGAAATTTGCAGAGTTAATACACAAGAAAAAAGTCCAATGGAAGAGTTAATATATTTTGCAGAGTGGCAGCATTATTAATTCTATGTTAAATGCAAAATCCAAATCTCACGCTTTCCTTCTCAGTTTCTTGACTTTCTTCCATGCACGCCTTCTGCTGTGTACAGTTCACTGACTTCTCTTACGTCATTCCATTCACTCACTATTTGAAATAAAAGATGGACAAAAATTAAATTATTGTCCCAACAAGTAAATGAAAAGAAAAGTAATATTTATTTAATAGTGTTTTATGGAAAATAGGTCATTATTTTTGTAGACTTGAGCCTGATTTTCTTTAAAATCCACCACATGATCTTTCATTTCAATTTTTTTAATAAAATTAATTTTGTTCCGCCTGCTCTACCCCATTTTAAGTCTTCCCTGTCCTGTTCCAAATTGTCATCCCTAAGTTAAATACAACTTGCGGTACTTATATTCAAGTCCTGCACTGCAGGTTAGTGCTTGAAGGCAGATCCTCATCGCGGTGGTGTGGGAAGTTTGTCACAAGTTCGAAACCCTGCAGTAACGTCTGGCCGCCGCTCTTGGAGCTCGCCACACCGCTGCTGTTAAGCGCCTGGCGACGTGGTTGCGCTTATCGATGCTGGTTTACCCTTGCACTCGAAGAAAGAACGGCGCGGCCTTCGACAACAAAAAAAAACTTGCGGTACTTATTTAATGTCATAAAAAGTGCAAAATTTTGTTTGAAAAATAATAAAACTATTACTAGGACTCCAACCTCGGCTGTTGTCAACTTTTCTCTCTCTGTCGCGCGTTTTCAATGGATGGACAAGTCACAAGATCATGAAATAAATCAAATGATAAAATAAAACTACATATTATAATAATGACAATCAAATTTAAATGATTTGTTAAAAAGACACGTTTTCGTTCACAAACAAATATAATATCTTTAAAGTTCATCGCTCTATCAAAATTTCAAAGGAATTGCTTAAGCAGCAAATTTTATTAAAGTCACCATTGACAACCACTTTTATTATCTGACAATTCCAGTGTAAGCTAATGACAACGTGTTGAAGTATTACTTAATTACATGATATTTTTAATAAAAGATTAGTAAAAAATAACATAGGAAATCAATAAATAAAATACATTAGATCTTTAATTAATCATATAATAAATACATATTCTTGAATTCAAACTTTTAAACTTTAATCGTGAATTCGGAAATAGAGACTTTAATATTTTTGAAATAAAGTTATATATTTGAAAACTGCGTAAAAAATATTGGGAGCAAAATGCGAAATTCCTCGCCCACAGGGCCCCCACTCCTCCGATCCGACAGAGATTGATGGAGGAAGGTAAATCATGATACTCAGCGGCCCACTAGGTGGGAGGCACAGTATCTGGTGCCCACAAGGAGTCATCCCTCACAAAGAAGAAATGAAACTCCCACACTGCGGTTGTCAGGGCTCGAACCTGCCTTGTTGAATGTCATGTACCCTGAACTAATTCTGGCGCACGGTAAGATGGTGTAAAAATCTGATGCGGAAAAGTTTTCACCTACTCTTCCAATCAGTCATAATTCAACCTACTTAATTAAATATGGGTAGGTTGAAATTGCAGTCCTTGTGCAATCTCCACCATATATTTTTTATTATCAGTCAAGACATTAGTACAATTGATTTGGACGTCTATTAGAAAGTTAAAAGTTTCCCTTTTAAAGAGATTATAATAAAATTAGAGAAAAATAAAGCGTTATGTTGTGTTAAATATGATAATATAAAGATTTCATTTGTGAAATTACACTGAATAGATAATATAAAGATTTCATTTGTGAAATTACACTGAATAGACGGATATGTTGTGTTATTGTAAAATAACATTAAAAAAGAAAAAAACTAAGTGCAGAGGTCGAGGAACGCCTTTAATCCCTTTATTTTAAGAGTAGATTGTTTGAATGGTTATTCAACCAATATCATGTAACTTTTTCTTGTCTTTCAAAATTATCTTACTTTATTTAAATATTAAATTTCGGTACCTATTTAGTGGCACAGCAACTGTCTTATTTAGGACTCTAACTCCAGCTATTGTCAATTTCTCTCTCTCTCTCTCTTTCGTTTTCAATGGATCGACAAGATCACCAAAAAAATCAAATGATAAAATAAAACTACATATATAATAATGAATAATCAAATTATAAATGATTTCTTGTTAAAAAGATAGGTTTTTCGTTCACAACAAATTATAATATCTTTAAAGTTCATCGCTCTATCAAATCTTAAAAGGAATTGTTTAACCAGCAAATTATATTAAAGTCATCAGGTTTTGCAAAACCACTTTTATTATCTTCCAATTCCAATACAAGAGTTGCCTTGATTTTCGTGTTTAGAATAGGAAAAAAAGGTTAAATTTAACCTCAAACTATCTTTTATAATTTAAAATTACCCTTCGTCAAATTTTTGGATCAAAATTACCGTTCGCGTTAGCATACTTATTAAATTTGCTCATTTCACTAACAGCTGGGTGATTAGGACTCATTATCAATCCACATAGGCGCCATGTGTGTAAATAAAATTATTTTTCCTTTAAATAATGCTAGTATAAACTAAGGGTGGGGGCGGGGCGGGGCGGGGTTGGGCGGGGGCAGGATCGGCGGGGTCGGGGTCCGGCAGGATTGGGGTAGTGCGGGGTCGGGGCCGGCGAGGTCTGTCGTAGTCCCGTCCCGATCCCGAGGTGTCGAGGGTGGGGTCGGAGTCGGGTCAGGGAAGGGTCGGGGTGGGTTGTTTATTTTTTTTGCCCTTAAATTAAAAAAATAGCACACACACACAACAAGATAGTTTAATAAAAATATACCAAGGTTGTTTTTGTGCCTCTTATATTTTTAAAATTGCAACTTCGTGATATTGAAAGTTGCAAATAAATAACATAGTAAAATTACAATTAAAAGCGTTACATTTTAAGAAACACGTTTTCTTGTTTTTTTATAATTTCTTGTGGTTCTTCGGTTGGAATTGGTATTTGTTAGTCAAATTGGTCGACGTCGCTTCCACCTCCGTTGGATAATATTTCGTTGTAGTTGTAGTCTTCTTCTTCGTTGATCTTTGGTTGATCGCACCTTCTCCGCTCCGCTCGTATCCAAAGTCTGAATAATACTGCAATATCCAAGCTATCTCTTGCTAATGAGTGTCTGTGCTCTCCTATTTGATATCTGTCGGCCGAAAAAACGCTTCGCTTGAATGTTCAACACATCTTGGACCATCTTAGATAGTGTTGAAAATGTCTTCTCGTCCTCCCTCTAGTATTTAGCAAGTCTTCACGCCCATCTTCATTGACAATTGCTTCGTACGGTAGAACAACCTGCAAAATAAAAATATCAAACTCGCAAACTTGGTTAGAAATATTACCACTAAACATTCTATGTCTTAGGCTTTCAATACTAGCCGCAAAAACAACATGTAATTTTTTAGGTTGTGTTGAAGAAGAAGAAGATGGCATGAAAGCCGGTTGGTTGCTAGCACTTTCTTGTTGGTAATGCATATATACTTTTTTACATTCATCTCGTATGCTAGACAACACTTCTTCTCTAGATTTTTCAATAGGTGGCGGGTCATTTGAATTTTTGAGAGATAGAGGTGAAAGTTTATCTATGCAGTCATAAATAGTTTCAATAAGTGTGTTACAACCGTCTATTTTAATAGACGAATTTAATACAACACTAATAATATAAATTGGGAGAATAGGAATAAAATATTTTTTCATTTTTAGAAACATTTTTTTAATAGGTGCATTATAAACTGATTTTTCCATATATTCACAAAGTAATAAAAATATTAGAGCTATATTAAATAACATTGATAAATAGTAGGATAATAAATACAGAAAAATTCTTTAATAGCTATAAAAACTTTCACTAAAAATGTAATAAGTTCTAAAATATTTCACAATCGAAATCTACAATTAGTAGGATTTTGATTACGGGCGTTAAAAATAAAGTTATAGGTCTTCTATACTCATAAACAACACATATTTGCTCGTATAAAAAATTTCACCTAGTGCATACTTCTTCGGGAATTTTTCTGTAAGGTAGTTGACAATCGTGACAAGTTTTTTATATTCTTTTATTCGTTGTATTCTATTACTTTTAAAAATATAGTTTATAGAAAATTGTATTTTTCAAGAATGTTTTCAAAAAGTGATAGACCATCATTTACAACTAAGTTATAAATATGACATGCACATTTTATATGAAAATTATCTGAAAAAGATGGAGTTAAAATGTTTTTTAATAATCTAATAGCAGAAATATTAGAAGCGTTATCTAATGTAATAGTCATGATTTTATCAGTTATGCCATAATAATTGCAAACTGAAAAAATATTTATCTGAAATAAAAATATCATTGTGCCTACTATCTATATATCTATACGCTAAAATACGTTTTTGCATATACCATTTATAATTTACCTAATGACATGTTACCGTTAAATAATCGTGGTCGTTAGTACTACGACCTATATCAGTTGTGATAGATACTTTACCAGAAAAATGATATAATAAATAATGTAAATACTGTTAATATTCGTGTGCAAATTTAAAAACATCTCTCCTAACAGTTGATGTAGGAAAACTGTTAAAAGCAGAATTGTACATTTCTCTTATATAATGAATAAAACCAGGAGAGGAAGGTTAAGAAAAAGGCAAACCCTCCACTGCAACTAATTTTAATAATGTTTCCCTATCTTTATTTTTATCGTATCCCCCCGCCATAGGGTTAATTTGACCTTGTACCTGGTCCGGGACAGTATATGAACATTGTCTCGACTGAGAGGGCATTGGCGCACCCGCCTTTTTAGCCAGGTATTCCTCCCACCTAGCTTTGTGAAATCTTAGCAAATGCGTAGTTAAACCTCTCGTCCCGCTCTGACATTTTCCCATTTTAAATTTATATATATTTTTACAAATTTGGCATCTAGCTACTTGATTTTCTACGTCTCTATAAAAAAGCTCATACATCTGATTTTAATTTTCATTGTGATGGGTCTCATCTCATACTAGGGGGAATAGGAGACAGTTCAGTTTGAGGTGCACTAGTGAGCTTGTCATCTAGATACTAGGGTGTGTCATCTAGATTATCTTCTAAATTAAAATCTTGTTGAGTTCCAGAAAATAGTTCATCGTCTAAATCTAATAATTCAGTATCAATGAAATCGTCCTGTCTAGGAGGAATATGATGACTAGAAGAAGTACCACGACCCTTGTTACCTCTAGTAGAAGAAGCTTTACCCGTACCATTAGCATACATCTTATTGATTCCATTTTAATTATGCTAGTAATTAGTTAAATACAATGAAATTAAGTGCACTAAATAAAATAAATAAACAACAATAATTTAATGAAGGAACGAATGTACCAAACACCGACGTGCAATCGAGAGGTTGAAAATTGAAACTTTGCTCGATGAATGATCCTGAAGCTAGTTGTCAACTTCACTCCCAAATGAATAAATAAAATTGAATGTTTAGTAGACAATGTAGAGAGAATGGGAGATTAGAGAGATTGTAGGAAGATTTGTGAGAAAGATAAAGAGAAAATGAGGTATTTATAATTGAAAAAATTGAGTTAAAGTGTAAATATAATACAGGGGTTAAAAATAAATATTAAGGGGGTTGGGGGGGGGGGGGGGGGGGATTTTTTCGTTGCAAAATGACCAAATTGTGAAATAGCCATTGTACAACGACTAATAACATATTCATTGTAAATCTATAATGTTATAGGACTGTAGTCAGTAACTCATTTATGCACATGACTTTTATTAGCTACCAACATGTCCATTACCTACACAATATTAAAGTGTTAATTTTATGTGTTAAAATTAAATTGAAAAATTGAAATGAGCCAATGTTACCTTTAGCCAGATATCTTTAAGCATCTTGAAAATTATTTTGTGTCTTGCCTCCAAAATCCACTTGTTAAATGACTTCGTGATGTTATTTTCCACATTTTGATTCTTGCAACTGGTGTCTAAGTAGGCTCTAACCCAAGTCTCAATTGGGTATGTTAATAAGTTATCAGCAGCAAGCTGATCCATCTCACATATAACCTTCAAATAGTCACATAACTCTTCATGATAAGAGCTTAATGCACAATGCCATATATTCTTCTTCAATGCACCGGAACCACCCCATCTCTTTAACCAATTGTGCGCTATATGTTTAGCACAATACATGTGCTTTGCTTTTGAGAAAGTTGTCTGAATTGCATCAATTAACCCCTGCAAGCAAACAGTCAGTATACTGAAATCGAGATTAAAACAGTTAAACTAGTGGCCGCTGGGTTGGTCAGCCCATCGATCGGGATAGCGGGATCGGACGGGACGGACGAGGAGGCGGGGTCGCTGAGGCGGGCCAAAGCGGATCGGTACTAGCGGGATGATACTGTCTGTCCCGATCACGGCCCCATGGGTAGTCGATCGGTCGGATCGGACGGACGAGCATTTTTTTAATGTTTCCACTAAATTAAAAATATTAAATTACTAACAAAGTAACATATAGTCATATAGTGATAGTCATATACTCATATTATACTATTATAGTATTATACTCATATATATTTATAAACTAAATAATTAAACAAAGACAAGAAGAGTGTAAAAAAAATATCTCAAGGTTGTTTTTGTGTCTCTTATATTATTAATTATTTCATTGAAATATACAAGATTCAGAATTACAACATTGTAGTGTACTGTTGTTGAAAAAATTTGCAAAAGACATAGAAAATGTAAAATGGTCGTTATTGCAACGACTATTTTTTGCAAGTGGCGGGACTGGGGCGGTACCGGGACGGGTCGGATCCTAGGGGGACCGGATCGGGCGGGACCATACCATGTCCCGTCCCGGTTTGAGCCCTGAACCCGCTAATTTTTTTTTTTAAAATTTAAACAAGACCGGTACGGGATCGGGACCGGGTCGGCCCGACCCACTGGCCAGCCTTAAGTTAAACAAACAACAAAGTGGAAAAGACAATAAATTTTACCTTTTGCATGTCAGATATGAATGTGATTCCTTGGCATTGTTGTAGGTTCAATAACTTAGAGTAATCCTAGAAACCAATTCCAAGTGACTTTGTTTTCTTTAGGGACTAATGCCTAGGCAAGTGGATAGAAATGATTCATGGAATCTTGGCCAACAACCACCACCAATTGCCCTTCAGCCTTTCCTTTCAAGAATATGTCATCAAATCTTATGAAAGTAGATATACATCCTTAGGAACTTTCTTATCCCTTTTCAAGTGCATCCCTAGATAGCTTGATTACAACATCACTTCCAGAATTGCTATTTTTCAATTCATTAGCATAACTCTCTAATTTATTGTACTCATCATTATAACTATCATCAAGTTCTTCCAAAATCATCATCTTGGCCCTCTTACACTTTTGATGACTAACATTAACAATGAAGACTACTTTCAGTTCTGCCCTCATTTATTTGACCTTCACTTTTTGGTCATTTTGTAACTTATTTTCGAAGTAATAAACTATTGTATTAGAATCTGCTATTTTGCATTCATAGGCTGGTTAACAGTTGTGCTCAATGACCATTTTTTTAATTAAAATCCCAAGTCCTTTCTTACATTTAGAGATGGGACACTTAAAGGGACATCCCTCAACACACTTGTACCTAACTCCAGATTGTCACTTTTCTTCAGTACTAACCCTTTATTTTCAGCCAACGTATAAAGATTTATAAACATTCTAGCTTCAAGGGTATCTTTGAAAGACATTCCAGGATAAATTGTTTTGAACTGTTCTAACTTAAATGTAATCTCCCTTTTTTTGAAGTCTAATAAGCTATAGTTCTTCAAGATCAAATTCATCATCATTATCATCACCATTATTATCATCATCAGAAGAGTCTAATGCTTTATTGCCACTGTCATAGTCTGTGACAGCCTCAACATCAATAGAATAAGACTCAAAATGGTGTACAATATTAGTCACATCTATCCTTAATTCATGTTCATCTACAACAAACAAATTGATCATAAAAAATCATCACTAACATGATATAACAATGTCATAATCCTTGTATCAAATTCCATCTCATAATATTTTTCTGATGGACCAGTCACTTTTGAACCCTATAGAAATCTAAATTCCTAAACTGATCTACTAAGTCTGAAAAGTATAGAAGGTCAGAGTCACATCCTTCCCATGTGTACAATTTTTTTAATAGACTCGTTTTGGAAGTTTAATCTTGTAACAATCCATTTGGTCGTTATGTGCGTTTTGACTATTTTATCCTTGTTGATCCAATTTTCGAAGTTATCGGGAGATCCTAGTGAGAATTGAAAGAATTAGAATACTTTAAGTGAGACATTTTGATCTATAGTTGACTTTTTGGTAAACAAATGTTTTTTTGGAATTCCATCAATTCCTTGAGATCCGTAGGTTTGTTTGTGACTTGATGGGATAATTGGTTCCATTTCCGAGGCCCTCGGGAGTGCTTATGCCTATTGGTTGGAAAGTTGGATTTAGGTCATTGAAGGTTGAGGCCCGCCCCAACGAATACACTAGAAACCAAAAGTTTTCAGCCTTACATAATTTCGGTCTAAAATTCGACAATCACCCGAGACCTCCTAGACACAAACCAACATAGAGAATGATGCTTGACAATAGTTCAAAATAATACTAAATTTTTGAATTGAACAAAATCAACCAACAAATCATTGACACTGTTGACCTTTACTACTCCTTCATCTAACTCTCTACTTATATAAACACTATAAATTGCTAGCTTCTCCATCTTATTTCACACACACACTATTTTTTTCTTGATAGATTCATATTTTCCCTATTCAACTTGACCAACCAATAGTTACAAAAAAAGTAATCAGAACTAGTGTTTGTCTTATTAAGAAATGAGAAAAAAGTCCGAATGAGCAGCTCAACTCGTTCTCAAGAGGGATAATTGGAAAAATGGTCAAGATCGAATTCCGCCAGTGGCGGAGAGGGGGTTACTTCTTGAAATAAAGGAGGACCCCTTGTGCGCAGCGTGATAGTGGTCTAACCTTAGAAATCAGTTGAGTTACCATGATTAACTCCTTCACAATCCTGTCGAACCGGGGTGTGGGGGCTCCTCACCTTTTTGGAAAAAGAAATGAGAAAAAAGACTAGATCAACAATAAACACAAAGAAAGAGTTCAAGAACAAGTTCAATTTAAATTGAAAAACTTTAACAATGTTTGCTGATTAAGGAATTAACCTTTAGCTATGCAGACATTTATATTAATGAAGTAAGTAAATCCATGAGAAGTAGGATTAAAGTCCATGTTAAGTAAATCCATAAAAGGTAAAATAGATTCAAGTCATAAATTTGCTATAAAAGATATTTTGCCGTAGGATTAGAAATTTATACTAGATGAAATCATGAAGACATTGTGAGAAATAATATATATTTATGAGAAAATGAGAATGTAACGACAACAACAAGAGTGTTAGAAATCAGGAAATTAACTAAGTAATTGGCTTGCTGAGTCAATTGTTGGTACAATCTTTTTTTAAGATAATATTGCCCCGTATATTCTTTTAAACGGTAAAATGACAACTTATCTCCCAAGATAAAAAAACAATCAAACAAGTTAGCAAAGGAGATTCAAGTGTTCGCTTAGGAAAGAAGGATTTTGAGTGTTTGAAGATTGCAAGAGAGGAAGAAGATTGACAACAATCTGAAGTTAGATGTGTTATGAATTGAGCCAAATGTCTCAATTTATAGCAAGATGAATGTTTCTTCCTAAATAGCCTAATAAAGGCCTTCAATGCCATGTAATTTCCATTGATTTAGGGGTTACAATTCAACCAAGTTCATGAGACAAATAATGGAGACTTAATGCTCCAAAGTCAGCCAAAACATCAGGTGAAATTCGTGTCCAACGGTAATACTGGAGTCGAAGCGCCGCGGCGCTTCAGGCCTTGAAGCTGAGGCGCCGCGGCTCTTCGGAAAGGTGGCGGGGCGCCTAAATTCCGGTAGATCCAGTGAATTTTTACCGTGATTAGAGTCGCGGCCCTTCCGGGAGGCGCCGCGGCGCTTCAGGTGTCGTGGCTCAGCCATCGCGGTGTCGCGACCCTTCATCCATTTCCTTACTCGTTTCATATTTTACACATCGTATACTTCTTCCTTCATTTACCAACGTGAAACCATTATCATTTGGCTAATAACCGTCTATCATCTTACGTCTCAAACAATTCGTATACGTATAAATATCTCTTCCATTACAGAAATGACGACCTTTGACACTTTATGTGCACGTGTGTGAAACCCGTGTTTCCGACGTGCGGGGCCCCAATTGTTCGAGTCATAATTAATAGAATTAACTTTATTTCACGTTTAATAAATATTTCTAACAATCCCCTCTTGGCAGAGATTTTGGTGCACGCACATGGTGTCTTTCTTGCAATTATCCGGCGAAACGATGTTGCATCTGGAGAGGTAGTCGTAGCTTTGAACCTTCCATAGTAGAATATCATCGGACTTATTTACTGCGCGGTGAACGTGATGTCTTGAACCGTCAGTGTTTAGTATAAGCTAAGACAATGGTATCAACACAACATTTTCCTTACTCTATCTTCCTTAAATGTTTTGTCCGTCGTGGGCCGTGGACACCCTTGGATTCTTAAGTGCGTTCATTTGAGGCGGCCTATCCTTGCACTTAAATAGGTGGTCTCCTATAAGGTATCCTGCAATACCCCAATACACAAGTGTCAGGAACCATTAAAAATTTCCCCAACCTAACCTCTATATTGAGGATCATTAAAGGTTTGGAAACTTATCATTTACCCCTCTACATGTAGCACTTTATGTCTATCACGGGAACGACCTTGGATTATGTTTCTTAATAAGAAATCATTATCTGAAGTGCTCTTGCTTCCTCCGAAGCGCTCAACTGAACATTTACGATTTAATTTTCCTATTGAACCTTATTCTTGGGATCTCCAGTTTGTAAGGTTGGATATCCACCGTATCAGTTCTTATTGATTGGGCTTTAAGCCCATTCCCCTAGATAGGCAGTACATAGTCATTCCCTTCGTCAATGGATCAACGATATTTTCCTTAGATTTAACGTAATCAATGGAAATAACACCTGAGGTGATCAACTGCCTAACAAACTCATGTCTCCGTCAAATATGACGAGATTTGTCGTTGTACATAGAACTTCATGCCCTTCCTAGAGCCGACTGTCGCAGTGGATCATTACAGAAGACACGGGTTTATCCCAACATGAGACATCCTCTAAGAACCCATGAAGTCACTCAACTTCTTCTTCCGCTTTGTTTAAAGCGATAATTTTGACTCCATCGTGGATCGGGCAATAAGGGTTTTCCTAGAGGATTTTCAAGACACAGCTCAACCACCGATTGTAAAAATATATCCGCTGGTGGAATTAATGTCTTCGCTATCATATATATCTAGTTTGCATCACTGTACCCCTCTAGTACCGCTAGATATCTCGAATCATGTAACCCAAACTTTAGCGTGAACTTCAGGAACTATATTACCCTATTCAATGCTTTCCAGTGATCATCACTTGGATTACAGGCGAACCTAGCCAATTTATTGACTACATAAGCGATATCAGGTCGAGTGCAGTTTGTGAGATACATCAGACTACCAATCACCTGCGCATATCGCTCCTAGCGTATGGGTATACCAAAATGTTTGTCAATCTTTTGACTTCTATCCAATGGTGTCGTTACCGGTGAACTGTCGAACATCTCAAATTTCTTCAGCACATTCTCAATGTAGTGAGATTGAGACAAGACCAGTCCGTTAGATGTCTTAGTGATCTTGATCCTTAAGATGACATATGTGACACTCATATCTTTCATGTCAAAACATTATTTTTGCATGTTCTTAGTCTCTAGGATTATCCTAGGACTGCTTTCAGTGATCAACAAATCATCTATATAGAGGTATATCATGACGAACGAATCGGTATTCATTTCATGTAAACGCATTTGTCACACTTGTTAATGGCGAACCCTTTCGATAGTAGAGTACTATCAAATTTCTCGTGCCATTTTTTAGGGGCCCGTTTCTACCCGTACAACGATTTGACGAGCCGACACACTTTTGTCTCTTGTCCTGGAACCGCATACCTCTCGGGTTGGTCCATATATATTTTTTCTTCCAAAATACCATTCAGGAAGGTTGTCTTGACATCTATTTGATGTATTTCAAGATCCCGCAAGGCGACGATAGCTATGAACATATGTATGGATGTCATTCTATACACTGGCGAGTAGGTATCAAAGTAGTCAAGGCCCTCCTTTTGGCGATATCCCTTGACTACCAACATTGCCTTGTATTTGTAGATAGATCCATCTGCCTTTAACTTCCGTTTAAGGATCCACTTACAATCCAAAGGTTTGTGTCCCGGAGGGAGTTCAGCCAACTCCCAGGTGTGGTTGTGTAAGATGGATTATATCTCACTTTCTATAGCTTCTTTCCAGAGCGGTTCTTCTGGAGTTGACAATGCTTCGGCGATTATCCGTGGTTCGTCCTGAACCAGATAAACTTCAAAGTCTAGACTGAATGACCTGTCCTTCCGGGCCCTTTTACCTCATCTTGGTTCGATCTCTGAATCTTCCAAGTCATGAGAGCTTGAAATACTGGATTCTGGATACTCAGCCCCTTCAGAATTCACTAGATCTGAACTGTTTGGATCCGGGCAGTATTCAACTACTAGATCCTCAGAGGGTTGCTCATAACTTCGTTTGCGAGAGGTTATATCTCTTTCCTTGCTAGGAAACGAGTCTTCAAAGAAACTAGCATTTCTTGATTCCATAATTGTACCTTCATGAATGTCCGGTATATCTGACTTATGCACTATGAAACGATAAGCACTACTATTATTGGCATATCCGATGAATATGTAATCCACAGTCTTAGGTCCAATCTTAACCTGCTTTGGCGTGGGTACTTTAACCTTGGCCAGCAACCCCATACCTTCAAGTATTTATAGGTGAGTTTCTTCCCTTTCCACAATTCGTAAGGAGTCTTGTCCTTACCCTTGTGGGGAACTCTATTAAGAATTTTATTTGCGGTAAGAACAACTTCTCCCCACATGTATTGGGGAAGGCCTGATTTAATAAGTAAAACATTCATCATTTCCTTTAGTGTTCGGTTCTTGCATTCAGCAACACCGTTTGATTGAGGTGAGTAAGGAGCCGTTGTTTGATGGACTATACCTGATTGGGTACAAAACTCTTCAAAAGGCGCTACATATTCTCCCCCTCTATCGCTATAGATTGTTTTAATCCGTCCGCTTAGTTGGTTCTCAACTTCTACTTTGTAGCGTTTGAATGCTTCAGAGGCTTCATCTTTACTCTTAAGTAAGTAAATATAGCAAAACCTTGTGCTATCATCTATGAAAGTCACAAAGTACTTGTTCTCCCTTCGTGTTTGAGAGAACTTTAAATCACATATATCGGTGTGTATGAGTTCTAGAGGAGCGGTTTCCCTCTCGATGGATCTAAAACGACTCTTTGAAAGTTTTTCTTCTACGCACACCTCACACTTACGTTGAGGGTTTACGTCGATAGACGACAACAATTCCAACTTTACCAATCTTTGGATAGATTGATTGTTTACATGTCCTAATCTATGGTGCCATAAACTAGAAGACTCAATCAAGTAAATGGAAGGCTCAATTTTATTGATAGTTGAAGTAGAAGGCATTACAGGTGTACCATCAAACTTAAGGAGGCCTTCACATGCGAAGCCCCCTCCTACAAGTGTTCCGTTTTTAGTGATTACAAACTTATTAACCTCTAATACTAGCCTAAAACCAGCATTAACTAATAAATTTCCAGAAATTAAGTTTCTTCTAATTTCTGGGACATACATCACTTCTTTCAGAATCAGTTCCCTTCCGGACGCCATCTTGAGGATTACCTTTCCTATCCCCAGCACCTCTGAAGAAGAATTGTTTCCTATGACCAACTTCTTATCTGTGACTGATGTATATGTGGAGAAGACGTCTTTATTGGAACAAATGTGACGGGTAGCACCCGTGTCCAACCACCATTGCGTTGAATTCTCAACAAGGTTGGCTTCCACTACCATTGCTGTGAATTCTTCAACCATATCATCTAGGAATGTGTCATTGACGATGTTTGCCTTAGCCTTGCCTCATTGGTTAAGCTTGTGGCAGTCTTTGCCTATGTGACCAATTTTACCACATTGGTTGCATTCCTTACGGAATGCCTTCACATTGTCATAGACATGGATACCTTGGTTCTCTCCTGCCTTATCACTTGGCTGAGGGTCCGCGTCTTCTCCAACTCATGGAGGGTCTTCAGTTAGAAAATGTGATATTCCCATAACCGTCAAGAAGAGTAACATAGAAGCAAAGATGTTTAAAACATCTTGAGTAGCGGGGTTGAAGGCATTGGGAATACCTTGAGCAGTGAGGTTCATAGCGTTGACTTGATCTTCAGTAGACATGTCGTTGTTGAGACAACCAAGATTATCTTAAACTTGTGAGAAATAATATGTATTAATGAGAAAATGGGAATGTAATGACAACAACAAAAGTGTTAGAAATATGAAAATTAACTAAGTAATTGGCTTGCTGAGTCAATTGTTGGTACAATCTTTCTTTAAGATATCTTGCCCCGTATATTCCTTTAAACGGTGAAATGACAACTTATCTCCCAAGATAAAATAACAATCAAACAAGTGAGCAAAGAAGACTCAAGTGTTCGCTTAGGAAAGAAAGATTTTGAGTGTTTGAAGATTACAAGAGAGGAAGAAGATTGACAACAATCTGAAGTTAGGTGTGTTATGAATTGAGCCAAAGGTCTCAATTTAAAGCAAGATAAATGTGTCTTCCTAAATAGCCTAATAAAGGTCATCAATGTCATGTAATGGCCATTGATTTAGGGGTTACAATTCAGCCAAGTAATGGATGAATTCATGAGGCAAATAATGGAGACTTAATGCTCCAAAGTCAGCCAAAAAGTCAGGTGAAATTCGTGTCCAACGGTAACACTGGAGTCGAAGTGCCAGGGCCCTTCAGGAAGGCACCAGGGCGCCTAAATTCCAGTAGTTCCAGTGACTTTTTATCGTGATTAGGGTCGCGGTCCTTCCGGGAGGCACCGCGGCGCTTCAGGTGCCGCGGCCCTTCACCCATTTCCTGACTCGTTTCATCTTTTACACATCGTATACTTCTTCCTTCATTTACCAACGTGAAACCATTATCATTTGACCAATAACTGTCTATCAGCATACGTCTCAAACAATTCATATACGTACCAATATCTCTTCCATTACGGAAATTACGATCCTTGACACTTTATGTGCACGTGTGTGGAAACCGTATTTTCGACGTGCGGGACCCCAATTGTTCGAGTCATTAACTTTATTTCATGTTTAATAAATATTTCGAACACATATATAGATCCAAAATATATGAAATTCTTCGACAAACAAACTTGTGTTATTAAAGAAACCCGAAGACAAAGCGAATCGAAATATAAAACACAGAAATGAAACACATACAAAACCTTAATGGCTAAATCAGAAAAATCGACAAAAATGGAACAAATACGAACACACCAGCTAGAAGAACCTAATACTATCGAATATGGAACAAATACGAACACACCAGCTAGAAGAAGAACCTAATACTACCGATTAGTAAGGAAAATGAAGAAAATTTGTACCTCTCAAGCCGATTAGCAAAGGATCGGCAGGTGTATGTTTTTTCTCCAATTCCTTTTTTTTGTCTCACCCCGATTATACTATCGATTACCTCTCATATAAAATCGACCAGGTTGAAACAATTTAAATTATGGGGTAACGGATACAAATTACGGGTTAAGAGAATTGGGTGGGAGCCTACATGGCATCTATGTGGATCTGATGTGACAAAAGTTTTTGTGTTGTGGAGTCCAAGTCAGACTTCCGTCCATGTAAGGATACATTTAATAAGTATACTAACGGGAAGGGCAATTTGATCCAAAAGTTTGACGGAGGACAATTTTAAACTATAAAACATAGTTGGAGGGCAAACATAGAATATTACTGCGGAGATTAAACTCTGTGGTAGGTTACAAATATCGTGTGGTACTCTTTCATTTTTAATATATCCGGAAAAGAATGTTATCTTTCGATATTTAAAAATATTTTAACTTTAATAATTTCATTTATTCTTTTAATAAGATGATTCATAACCACAAAGATCTTCATTTTTTTCTTAAACTTTATGTCCAGTCAAACTACGTCACACAAATTGAAAGGAAGAAATATTACTTAGTTATATAGTATAACATTTTTAATGAAATATTAGTAAAGATTATAACGCAGGAAACCGATAAATAAAATACATTAGATCTTTAACCAATAATTTTCTCTTCATATTGCAAATGTCCGTAAGAGATTATTTCTTCGTATCTCAATAGTTGAAGAATTTAAAAGAGCCAGTTTTTTCCAATATAAATAGCAACCCTAGAGCTTCTATCCTAGACATATCATTTTATCTTGTGTCTTCAACTTCTAAATTTCTCTCTCTTTCCTGGCCTTAGTTCCATAATTTTCACCACATAAAAAATGGGCAGTTTTTGTGCTAATTCTAGTGACCAAATTCAAGTTGAAATCATGTCCAAAAAGCTCATAAAACCATTCTCACCAACTCCTAATCACCTTCGAAATTACAAGTTATCTTTTTTCGACCAAATTGCTGAGAAAACACATGTACCTTGTGTTTTATTTTATCCAAACAACCCCAGCAACAACTCTTCTACCATTGATTTTATGGTACAACAACTTGAAGAATCACTTTCTAGGGTTTTGACTCATGTTTATCCAGCTGCTGGTAGATTTAACGAAAATAAATATTCAATCATATGTCAAGATCAAGGTGTGCAATTAATAAAAGCCAAGGTCAATTGTCGAATGGATGATTTTCTCCAAAAAGCAAGCACAAATTTTGACCTTGCCTTGAATTTTTGGCCACATGGCATTAAGGATGTGGACGCGACTAGTTTGTTCGCCATGCCACTTATGGTTGTCCAAATTACGATTTTCCAATGTGGGGGGATCGCTTTATCTATGAGCCTTGCGCACCCTGCATTAGACGGATGGACGTGTTTTACGTTCATCTATGAGTGGTCTAAAGTGTGTAAATTGGGAATGTGCGCTGAAAAGATCAATAGCTTCATGAGCTTTGATTTGGCTAACATGTTCGGACCAAGAGACATAACGGCGATTTTTGAAGCTTCTGCTATTTTCGCAGGGAAACGTTCCGACACTAAATTAGTGGCCAAAAAGTTTGTTATGGATGAAGTCTCCATATCAAAGCTCAGAGACAAATTAACAAACTGTAACAATTCAAGAGCCTTATGCTTTAAGCCCTCAAGAGTTGAGATTATTACGGCAATTTTATGGAGGGCTCAACTCCGCGCATCACAGGCAATAACAGGGAAAATCAAGCCTTCATTAATGTCATTTCCCTTGAATTTACGCGGTAGGCTTAAATATCCTGAAGAAACTAATCCTTTCGGCAATTTTATTATTGAAGTTCCTATAGCATATGAACCTAAAGGGACCAATATGGACTTACAAGATTTCATAATATTGATAAGAGAAACAGTACAAAAAACTGTTGACTATTGTGGTGAAGCTTCAGCAGATGATGTAGTTGGAATGGTGGCTAATTTATATAACAAAAATTATGGGGGAAGAGAATGGGGAGCTAGTGATGATATTGAGGAATTTACATGCTCAAGTTTGTGTTCATTTCATATGCAAGAAGCAGATTTTGGATGGGGAAATCCAGATTTAATGCATTTTGGATCAAGACATCATCAAGTGTTTTGGTTGTATTCTACACAATGTGGTAATAGTATTGTTGTGCAGATGGATCTCAAGGAAAAGTACTTGGACTTCATTGAACATGATCAAGATTTCCTTGCTTTTACCAAGTTTTAATTTTTTTCTTAATGCGGGGGGACGAGAACTCTAATAGTTCTTAGTTGTAATAAATTTTGTTATTTTCATCAATCATTTTCTTTAATTTCTGTCCATGTAGTGTAATTATTTCCCTAATAATTACGTTGCATTTTTCAAAATCCTAGTGATTCTTGAATCACAAAGATATACAAATTCTTCTCCTTTATTGGCGGCTATCTGCTTCTAGCTTTTATCCTTGAAGGAGAGGTTACGAAGTAGCTTGAACAACGGGAGAGGTCAAAAAACGATTTTTTCTTAGGCGCAGGCCAGCTTTAATCGAACTCAGGTTCCTTTATTGATGTAAGATGATATTAATCTCTCTTGGAGAGTCTTTCATTAATATCAAGGTATATATAACGTATAATATTCATCTCTTATACAATAGGAATTTTAAGCCTATACAAAAAAGGAATCCTAGTCTTACCATAATTATATTTACATAATATATGAAAATATTTCAATTATGGGTAGGAAATATATTGTTTCATATATTTACACGTATACACATCCCCTCAGTCGGAGCGGAAGGAGGCCGGACGCTGAGACTGGATCTGAAGTCAAGAAACAACTGTCTGGTAAGTCCTTTGGTAAATATGTTTGCATACTGATAGGATGATGTAACATGTAACACTCTGATATGACCTATAGCAACTTTCTCACGAACAAAGTGTAAGTCTATCTCAATGTGCTTGGTTCGCTGATGCTGAACCGGATTATGAGACAAATAGATGGCAGAGATGTTATCACAAGATAGATGCCGACGCAGCGACATCAAGTTCTAACAATAAGTTCTCGAGCCAACAAATCTCGCCACTACATTTGCAACGTCTCAGACTCAAATTTCTCAGATCGATCTAGATAGGTAGCTGTCGCCGCGTACCAAGAAATCAGATTATCCCCTAAGAAAACACAAAAGCCGAAGGTGGAGCGTCGCGTGTCCGGACACCCTGCCCAATCTGCATCCGTATATGAGAGCAACCTATTTGGCGCAGAGGGTATATGTGCAAATCATAATGAAGAGTACCCTTAATGTATCAAATGATACGCTTAAGAGCAGTGAAATGAGACTCCCTGGGGGCATGCATGAATAAACACACATGCTTAACAGCATAAGCTATGTCTGGCCTGGTAAATGTGAGATACTGAAGTGCACCTGCAAGTCTCCTATACAGAGTAGGATCAGAGACTGGAGCACCATCCATAGCACAGAACTTAGATTTCGAATCGACTGGAGTAGGCATAACTTTGCAATTCGCCATCTTAGCCCTGTACATTATTTCCTCTGCATACTTACGCTGACACAAGAACATGTGATTGACATACCTGGTCACTGATATCCCCAAGAAATAACTCAGATTTTCCAAATCAATCATTGCAAATTCGGACTTAAGCAAGACAATAATCTCATTTTTCAATCTATCTGAGGATGCAGTCAGAACAATATCATCCACGTACAGTAATAAGTAAGCAGTTCTACTACCTCGATGAAAAATGAAGAGTGATGTATCACTCTTGCTGCATACAAACCCAATCTGCAAGATATACCTGACAAAACGATCATACCACACACGGGGAGCCTGTTTCAGACCATATAGTGACTTACGGAGACGACACACATAGTGAGGGACTGCTGGATGGGTGAACCCAGACGGTTGATGCATGTACACTGTTTCTCTCAAGCCCCATGTAAGAATGCATTCTTCACATCAAGTTGATGGATCGGCCAGCGTTTGTCCATGTCAATGCTCAAAACTGTGTGAATAGTAGCCGGTTTGACAACTGGGCTGAAGGTCTCTCCACAATCAATGCCCTCATGCTGATTTGTGTCATTAGCCACAAGACGGACCTTATACCTCTCAAGATCCCCATTGTCTCTGAACTTGTGACGAAAAAGCCACATACATCGAATTACATTCACCCCTAAGGTCTAGGTACTAGATCCCACGTGTGCTGTTTAGTAAAGCATTGAATTCCTCATACATAACCGCATTCCAATTAGGGTCTTGTTTGACCAGTTTTGGGTTCTTTGGAAGTGGAGAGATGGTTTGGGCAGACAAGTTGAAATGGACTTTGGGTTTGAAGATTCCATGCTTTGAACGAGTCTCCATTGGATGAGTAGGGGCATTGGGTGGCGGAGTGGTGTCTGAGACGGTGGGTAAAGTTGGATAAGGAGAAGGTGGGGGCGAAGCCGTCGGAGGAACCGCGACTCCTGGATCGAGCGCCGCGGCGCTAGAAGGTTGACAGGATTCTCTGAAGTTTGGGCGCCGCGAAATGTACAACAACCGATAATACCAGGGATCTGAACCAAAGACAAGCCTCCGGAGTAATGGAGCTTCTCAACAGCTGAACAGTGATCCTAAGAGTGAGGATCAAGATCAGTATAACTCTACTGCGGCATGAACGCAGCCCAAGGAGGTCGATAACATGTACCAAATATGTGGCCAGAAATCAGAATGAAATCATAATAGTCTAAAATAAAGCTGGGGACATGTATGTTAACCACATTAACAGTACACTGTGTCTTACTAACAATGAGAGTAAACAAGAATAAACTTTGTCGGTTTTAAAACAGGAAGCTCATGATTAACCTAGGGTCATCCGCCCGTAGTATCATTCTGCCATCCTACTCCTGGGATTATTTCACCCGCATAGGCCGTATGGACCCGCATGAGGTAATTTCCTCGCATAGATTGTATCCGCCCGCATAGGTCGTATGGACCCGTATGAGGTAATCTCCTCGCATAGGACTGGTCCGCCCAGCATGGCACTATTTCACCCGCATGAGCCCTACGGACTCGCATGAGGTATTTCTCGCATCATGGGAAGCAAATCCACGGAATATGCAAATGCAACAAGCCCGGGGAATGACCCTGTAATGAACAATACATCACTAGCACAATCGGCTATCATACATAACATAAGCACCACCGGCTTATCATACATAACATAAGCACCACCGGCTTATCATACATAACATAAGCACCACCGACTTATCATAATTATCATAAGCAAGTTAAGACATCCCCTAACTTCTTATTAGCCTTAATTATCATGCACTCTCATTTTATTTAACTTAAGGCACTAACATGTTATTAGAAATACGGGAATTTAACCCAAAGTACTACGTACTTCCGTTCCTTTAAAAAGAACTCTTTTATATAAAAACCCCAAGATACTAACACCCATAGTATCAAGGCTTGTCTATTTTTCAAATTAAGTTACTACACCTTTAGAAATTCATTTCAAGGCTTTGAAACCAAGTAACTTTTAATTTCATAACCTAGGCAACTCATGCCTATCAATCAAGTAGACCACTCTCTTAACCTTTCATAAAGCCGTTATAACTCTTTATGTCTTAGACAAATTCATTCTTTTTATAACCAAGAGGCTTATACTTTCAAAATACTTCAAGTCTCTTAACTTTAGGAATCGAGTTCCTTAACTTTAGAAATACATTTTTAGGCCTCTAAACCAAGTGACCTTTACTTTAAACTTTAAGCAATTGATGCATTTAAACCAAATTGCCCTTCTTATTTCAAGTCATTTTCCTCTTTGTTTACATTACTAGGGTAAACCATTCTTTTTACTTTTCATGAAGTTATTATAACCAACTTTATGCTTTAGAAACTAAGACATTTCTATCCTTTAAAAACAAGTGAGTTAATTCTCTAACTCAACCAACTTAGACATTCTTAAACAAGTCAAGGATATCAAATGAACCGAATTCATTTAAATCTCGTACGTCTACCGTACTATACATTTATAACTACTCATGCTCAAGATATAAGAAAGTTTCCACATACCTCTTCGGCTTAATCCACTTGCTAACTTGAATACGTCGTACGTAGAATGTCAACCTATAATGACCATAATACGTCCATCAATTACTAGCTTTCAACGTAGAATATTCCTAAGTATAAGGACTCTTAATTCTACGGAAAATCGGGCAGCACTTCCTTTGTTTCTATGTACTTTTCCACCCTTTTCAAGGCCCGAAATCAATAACCAAATGCCACATTTAAGGCTCAACAATCCAGCTAACCAAAGGGGATTACACGCCTTAACATGACATGTAAAATTCTGCCCCACAATTAATATCCAAATAGTCCAACATTTCAATGCCAAACGGCTACAATGCAACAACAATGTAAAGTCTTTTCCAATTCCTTTTTAATCCACGTTGTTTAGTCTAACATGTTATATAGCCGCAATCGATAATAACAACTACCATCTCTTCTTTATATAACATGCGACGACTAAAACTAATAACCAAATCGAATTACAATCTTAAGGTTAAACATGCAACTTTCGGATTCCATCCACATATTCCATAACATTCAATCTCCATATATATATCTCATGCTTGCATAATATATATATGACTACAACAATAAGTAACCTTTAATCACTTAAGAGGACAAAGTTGTTACCTTGATAAGCCCAAAATAGCCCAACAATCTCGCCCACTTTTAGCCCTCTTTCCGAAATTCTTCTTCCCGCTAAAATCACCTCTACGAACCCCCTACAAGCTCGCCAACATATTTCCTTCTTGTTGCCTTTCCAAAAATCTCATTTAGGCTTAGGGTTTTTCTCACAATTTCTTTGAGAGAGAAGAGAAGAGGAATTTCTATTTGGATGAAATCTTGCAAATGATTTTAATCTTGCAAGACTTGGTCATATATAGCCTCTATCTTGTTCTACAAGTTGAGAGGGACACTTGTCGCCCTCCCATAGGTCTACTACACAAATATCTTCTATTTTTACACCTTTTCCGCAAAAAATTCCGCATCGGCGCCGCGGCCCTGCAGCCGGCGCCGTGGCGCTGCAACTTCAGACAGTTTCAGGGCTTACAGAGCCGCGGCCCTGCATCCGGCGCTGTGGCGCCTGACCCTTTTTCTTATGTCAGTTGATCTTGTAATGTCCATAACTTTCTACTCCGATGTCCTATCGACGAGCGGTTTATTGCGTTGAAAACTAGACTCAATGAACTTCATACTAGGAATTTGAAACACCTAAAAACTCCCAATACACTAGGAGATATACTGCTCCAAATTTTACTGAAAAACTGTCCAAAAATATTCTGCCAACTTTTTTTTCTTTTTTCCAAATTCGAATCTTATTTCCTTTCGTACGTTCTCATCTCATCCTCTTGGAATTATGGGGCGTAACAGTATCTATCACTTCTAATATAGGCCTTAGTACTAACGTCAATGATTATTTAATTGTAACATGTCATTAGATAGATTATAATTGGTCTATACAAAAACGTATTTTAGCATATAAATATATTGATGATAGACACACTCGAAATATTATTCCAGAAAATATTAATCAAGTTTGCGATTATTATGATATAACTGATAAATAATGACTGTTACGTTAGATAATGGTTCTTCTAATAATTATGATGTGAGACTTTTAATAGATCTTAACTCCTTCTTTTCCTAATCATTTTCATATAAAATGTGCGTGACATATTTATAACTTAGTTGTAAAGGATAGTGTTAGGCGTATTTTGTATACGCTTTTGAGTCATTTTTAGTTAGTATTTTCCCCATTTTCGTTTAAATAAGTGTAGTGTTAGGGTCTTTTTTCTTTCTTTTGAGTCACATCGGTTCAAAAAGGCAAAATGACGAAAAAGAGCGAAAAACGGACATAAAAGGAGGGTCCCGAGGCAAAAAGGTTAAAAATTGGAGATTCGGACGAAGGCAAAGCAGCGCCGCGGCGCCTAGTAGCAGGACCACGACGCTAGAAGATCAGACTGCCAGCCAACACAGAATTTTGCAAATCCGAAGACAATCGGCCAGGGGCAGAAGGGTCCAGGGCACTCGATTTTTGCAGCATATTTAAACCGTTGGGACAGATTTTAGGGTACAGAAAGGGGAATACACAACGCATCACAACCTTGGCGGCTACAATTGGAGACATTATTTCTAAGTATATGTCTTTCTTTTCTCTATTTTAATTCAGTTCATGTTGGGATTTGTATTAGTTCTTAGTATGTCTATGACTAGGAGCTAAACACTTTATTAGGGTTTTCCTATTGAATCGCTTGAAACTCTTATTCATGAATTAATGCTTTAGTTTGGGTTCTTCTTCACTGGTTAAAATTTATTCAATATTGGTATGAATGTTTGATAGTTAACTGATCACTAATTATCATAATCTATATGATTTCGAATCAAGAACCGAGAGGAGAGATTTGGATATGCTGTAATTGAATAGACATAGGTTAAAATCGCGGACGAAAGTACCCCGATACTTGTGTAGCATTATAGGTTATTGTTCTTAATCCTCTTATGTAGTAAAATCTATCATAGAAATATAGAAGGTTTCTGCACTGGAGTTGAACGATTATATATCCTAACCGGAATATAAGACAGTCTAGTTAACCGTTATCTTAACGTAGAAGAAGAAGTCATTCTAGTTGCATTAAGGATTGATAAGAGTGGATAGTTGAGGATATTGAAAGCCCTAATTCCTTCATAACTGATTAAACCTCAATAATTTAGTTTAATTCTTGAAATTACTCTACTAGTGTTAGATAAAAACTAAATCAACTTATCGTTTGCCAAATATATAACCTAGAATAGATGTTCGGTAATTAGAAACCAGTCTCTGAGGACGATATTCGGTCTTACCAGACTATATTACTTGTAACGATACGTACACTTGCGTGAGCAATTAGAAATCGGCCTAACAGATGGTCTATCACTTTTTGAAGACATTTATTAATAAAGTACAATTTACTATAAACTTTATTTTTAGAAGTAATAGAATACAAAGAAAAAAAAGAATATAAAAAAATTTGTCACGATTGTGGACTACCTTATAGAAAAATTCCTGAAGAAGTAGTGATTTGGTGGAATTCTCTATATGAACAACTACCTGTTACTTATAATTATAAAAGACCTATAACTTTATTTTTTAACACCCATAATCGAAATACAACTGTTATGCTTGTAGATAACGATAGGGGAAAATTTTCAGAACTTATTGTATTTTTAGAGAAATTTTTTCAAACAACTAAATTTTTTTCTAGTATATATTATCCTACTATTTCAACTATGTTATTTTATATAGTTAGAATATTTTTGTTACTTAGTGAATATATGGAAAAAACATCTTATAAGACACCTATTAAAAATGTTTATCAAATTTAAAAATATTTTTTTCTATTCCCACTATTTATATTATTGGTGATGTATTAAATCCGACTATTAAAATAGACGGTTGTAAAACACTTATTGAAATTATTTATGATTACATAGTAGTACTTCCACCTCCAACTCCAAAAAAAATCCAAATGAACAACCACCTAAGGAACCAACTAAATATGAAGTTTTGTCTAACATGCATGATGAATGCAAAAAAGTATATACGAATTACCAACAAGAAAGTGTTAGAAACCAACCAGCTTCTTCTTCTTCTTCTTCTTCTTCTTCTTCTTCTTCTTCTTCTTCTTCTTCTTCTTCTTCTTCTTCTTCTTCTTCTTCAACTTCAACTTCAATACAACCTTATAAAAGATATGTTGTTTCTGCGGCTAGTATTGAACGCTTTAGAATAGAATGTTTAGTGGTTCCACTGCTAATCAAGTTAGCGAGTTTGATGTTTTTGTTTTGCAGGGTGTTGTACAGTACTAAGCAGTTTTCAATGAAGAAGGACGTGAAGACTTGCTTAAATACTGGAGGAAAAATGAGAAGACATTTTCGACACTAGCAAAGATGGCCTGAGATGTGTTAAATATAAAGCGTCATCAACAGCGTCTGAAAGTGCTTTTTTTGCCGGAAGATTTCAAATAGTAGAGCACATATATTAATTGGCGGGAGACAGTTTGGAGATTGCAATTTTATTCAGTGATTGGATACGAGCGGAGCGTAGAAGGTGCGGTCAACCAGAGATCAACGTAGAAGATTTAAACTACAACAAAATCTTATCCGACGGAACTGGAAGCGACGTCGACCAATTTGACCAACAAATTCCAATTCCAACCGAAGAACCACAAGACATTGTGAAGAATTAGAAAAGGTTTTTATAAATATGTAATTTTTTAAATTTCAATTTTACTATGTTATTTGCAACTTTCAACGCCACAATGTTGTAATTTTGAAATTGTATTACAAAAAATCATATAACATACCCAGTGAAATCTCACACTGTATGGTCTGGGGAGGGTAGAGTGTACATAGACCTTACCTCCACCTTGTTAGGTAGATCGACTGTTTCCGGGAGACCCTCGGCTCAAAACAAAGTGTGACCACAAAAAAAATCATATTTCTATTTGTTAACACTAAAAAATAATTTAAGTGTTTAGCCGAATTCAGTGATAACTGAATTGTTCCAGAGCCGAATTTATCCATAGCCCTCGACTACAAGAACTTCATCGACTATTAAGGCATCTTAGCTGAATTGTCAGTTAGAGGTACGACTGGGACCCACTCAGAAACAGACGCCTCAACGACCAAGTCAAAAGGGTTTTCGGACCCCTAGAAGCGGAAACGACCAACAACAGCTAAAAGAAAGGGCCATTATCCGAGAAAGAAGAGTAAAGAGCGAGAAAATCGGCACCACCTCCCCCATAGTCGGCCATTGAACTTAGTGGGTTACTTGATGGCTGACATGGGGGGATCATGTTGTACAATTTTTTCTTCTTTTTTGTACTATAAATAGGAACATTCTTTGTACATACAGACACAACCAATCAATCAAACTACTCAATTTTTATCTATTTTTATCCTTTATCCTTTACTTTACTGTACTCAGCTGCATTCATATTTCTTACCTCTTAGTTTACTCATACCACCGTCCTACCGCTTTCTGAAGTACTTGGGGAACCCATTGCTGGAAATTAGAGTTCCGTTTCCAGCCCAAATTGCTTAAGTTAAGGAATCAATTTGTCTACCGATTTCGGAAACCGATAAAGCGACAGAGAACAAAATTTGGGGTGAGAACAAATTTGGCACACCCTGTGAAACCATAGGTGAACAAAGTTTAGACATGTATGACAAGCCTAAGGTGAATAAATTAGAAGTGTATTTCCAATTTTAAAACTACTCACCCAATTCATTTATTCAAAGAATGATTGTTCTAGATCTCCTATTAATTACAAGGTTAAGATAATAAAATTACAACAAACAAATAATAACACAAAAATGAGGCAGGGAGATTAAGAGAGTAAAGGAATTGAAGTGGATGACAATGTCATTCCGTCCTATTTTACTTTAGGAATTATGAGGCAGGAATGGGGACGCAGATGCGGGTATTCATTCATTGTAGATCGTGATGAGTCTCGCCACGAGACTCTTCATTTTTGCTCCAGATGCATTTCATGTAAATAAAAGAAAAGGAAAAGGATTAGCAGATGTCCAAATCCTTATTGAATCATAAAATCTAAACGCACATAATTCAACTTAGACATAATCAGCAAATGAAGCTATACAGATACAACAACTATGACAACATACCCAGTAAAATCCCACCACATGGGGTTTGAGGAGGGTAGAGTGTACACAGACCTTACCTCTACCTTGGTAGGTAGAGCGTCTGTTTTCGGTAGACCATCGGCTCAAGACCTGTGTAATCACAATCAAAGCAAACGTTGCATAGCAAGATAAAAGGTCAGAGATAAGAAATTAAAGCTATATGAACATGCTGGTAACAAAAATCGAATACGCCATGGTAGCACATTCTGTCAAAATAAAGCAGTAGCTAACGCAAATAAATAATATAAATAAAGTACACTAGAGAACACATAGCCACAGAAATCAACTACAGGTAATATAAGCAATACTGCTTCTATAAGTGTGATGAGCTAATCGGGCCTACATTGCTCACACTACAACTATATTTTTGTGGGCATGAGTGGGAATACGCTCGACTATCTACTACCCTTCAACCCTAATCTGTGTCCACATCAAACCCCTATCTAAGGTCATGTCCTCAGTAAGTCGCACATGCGTCATATCCCGTCTAATCACCTCTCCCCAATACGTATTCGGCCTACCTCTACCCCTTTGGAACCCGTCCATAACCAACCTCTCACACCTCCACACTGGGGCATTTGTGTCTCTCCTTTGCACATGCCCGAACCATCTCAACCTCGCTTCCCGCATCTTATCCTCCATCGAGGCCACTCCCACTCTGTCTCGGATATCATCATTTCTAATTCTATCCCTCCTAGTATGCCCACACATCCATCTCAACATCCTCATCTTCGTAACTTTCATCTTTTAAATGTGCGAATTCTTGACTGGCCAACACTCTGTCCCATACAACATAGTCGGTCTGAGGACCGCCCTATAAAACATGCCAAATGAAGCTATACAGATCAGTAAATAAAATGATGTAGCTACATGAAACTATGATAATCAGCAAGTGATGATGCAGTAAGCTGAATGGGTCCAGCCCAAACACACCAGATAGACAATATAGAGGTAAACTTCTGCGTGATTTAAACGAAGCAGTGGGTTTAGACAAGCCCAATAATTAAAGCCAATTTATCAGCACACACACAGATAGGAATTGCTAAGTAGAAACAGTCAGTAATATACCCAGTGTACCCGAAAGATTTCCATAATATATATTGCATGTATACTGGAAATATATCCTGATATATAACTAGGCGTTGTGGACAAGAAAACCGAATACTAGCATTCTTCATGTTCAGTTATTCTAAAAAGAAAAGGGAGAACATCTTAATATATTTTACTCCATTTTAACTCGGGGCAAATATACAAACATGAAATTAATTAACGACATCATTCTCTGAACCTTTTAAGCAACCTCGGTTATCCTAACTACCTCCACACATGTTTGCAGAAGAGAAACAAGATTACAAGTGTTGACACCCAATTTTGACTCTCCCGTCCAGTCATTAACCATAAAATTACACTAATTTTAATAATTTTAAAATAATAAAATGCAACAATAATACATTAACACATGCATAAATAAACGATTTAATAATAGCGCCGCATTCCAAAATATTAAGCATTAATTAAATAGCACGCCCGTCTTTATTTTTTGCAATAATTTTAAAACTCAAGCTTAGATTAATAAAGCACCTAGATAATTTAAGCACAATTTGTTAATCTAATTTACTACTAATTAGCTAACTAACACTTAATTAATTAACTAATTCCTAAATCTAATACCCACTAACTACCCAGCCCAACAAATACCTTGGCCCAAACCCGTGACCCGCAGCCCTTCTTCACCTTATCTCTCCCCCTGTCAATTAAACCCAATACCGCAGAAGCCCACTCCAATTGCCCGCAGGCCCAGTCCCATCGGCCCAAAGCCCCTCAGCCCCTCCTTTACTTACGCCCATCACCTTCACAAAACAAGGTCACCAGCAGCCCATAGAAAACCTTCCCAGTTCCCCATCGTCCAACGCCTAAGAAACGAAACAGAACCCTAGAACTCCTTCAATCGCCGCCTCCATCCAACCCCGAGATTCTCGCCGGAGAATCCGGGAGCCTTCCTTACCCATACTAACCCAGCCAACGATTTCTTACCATAAAACCAGATTTTCCTTCAAATCGTTACCTTATCAAACCACTTCAAATCGAACCAAATCGCACGAATCACATACCAATCAAGCACAAGTATCAACCTTTATTTATTTACCTAACTTGGAACCCAAATGGGGGCTATATAAGAACATGCAAATGCATCAGTCGAGGGCAGATACGGGGGAAAGCACAATACGAGAAGACATCAGGCAGAGCTCAGTTGAGGAAGTCAGCAGGCATCGATTCGACATCCCCCTTAGCAGCAGTCGACAACTCAGGAGAATAGGTAGTTCGAATCCCCTTCAATTCCAGTCAAAAATCAGAAAATAAACCCTGCCCTTCTATTCGCATCGCAAACCCAAAACCCGTCGAGTGGACCGACGACTTGATACGCTGCCGGTCGCCGGAGAAGGTAAATTCATCTCCTTTCAAATTTCGTTTCTTTGTGTGAAGATGTACATTTCCTGTTATGCCTGCTTCGACTGTGTTTGTTGACATGATCATATCATGTTTGATATGTCGTAGTTTATCCAAGCAGGTGTCGATTCGAAGTTATTGATTAGGATCGATGTTTATTAATCCCATCACGTTGCTTGATATATACTGTAATATAAATCTGCTAGTCTGAGGCTTATGTGATTACTGGTTTGGTTGTGTTCTATAAATTGTTTTGATCTTGTCATTGAGTCATTAAATGATGTTGGCACTAGCAGTGTATTATGACCAATCTGCGCCACGTCGAATTATATTCCTCGCTTGCATTTCAAATCTTTGGTTTGTAACTCCCACATCATGTGGTGAGCATAATAGATTGTAATCTAACCCTATAAAGTATTTAATGAGAAAGCTAAGTTTGTTAGTTTGCATCGAGGCGTAATTAGTTAGTCTGGTGGAGCTATTGAATGTCTTTCCTTAAACCAATGTCTGAAACTTGTGAGCTTGAATAGTCAATACGTGATTACGGATCAGATTGCAGATTGTCCAAACCAGGGCAAAGATCCTAATATACCTATCAAAGTTGATCTAGCCTAGGTGATATAAATCAATGTGATACTTGTCCCTGTTTGTTTCTAGCATGATTTATATACTATCGTGAGATCATTTGAAAGCATAATTACCCAATACATGTGCTTGACTCAAACCTTGTGGTCACTGCCTTAGGAAATATGTTTTAGCTTAGGTGAGCCCTCTTTGAATATATCCCCCCCTGCAACACATAATCAGGTCTTGTTAGCTTAAACATTATTTGGGATGGTTTGTTTGGTTGTCAAAGGTCTAAGCATGCTCATTAAATCAGCCCATTATTTCCTAAGTGAATACTTCTCTATGCTGAAAATCTAAACCAATAAAATAGGCCTCTATGTTCCTATTTCATCTAAAAAATGCTCACCCACTGTTTTCAAATAAGCTGGAAATGTGTGTGTTTGATATCTGATTTCTTATCCATCCCTATTCATATTTTAAGCTATGCACAGTCTCTGCGTACTTGTAATTCTCCTGTTTGGATGAAGGTCTTGCTTTGTTTGCCTAAATTGTCCACTGTTTGCTGCCATGACACATGTTTAATGACCATCTGCATTTCCTGTTTGCTGCCATGACACATGTTTTAAAAAAGGAAACTGGACTCTGAGGCATCCTGGAGGGCCTTGTTATTTCTTTTCTGCAACTGAATGCTGGCCCAGTTCATTGTCTGTTTGGCTTTTTCTCTTGTTTCCTCTGCGTGTTCTTTGTATGCTTAATGAGTGTTGGTCTCTTTGGAAATCTGGAAGATAATGCTGGTAATTGTAGAGGTTTCAGTTATATCTCCTGCCTAAGAAAATACTTTTAACTAATCGATCAACGTAGTATATTATAGTATATGGGTCGTATGCTACTTATTCCATGTATATAAGTCTAGTATATTGTTTGTGCATGCCCAATGTTTCATGTTGCCTCTTCTTGTTTGCTTTCCATTTCTTAAGACTGGGCAGGGCCCATGTGCCTGATGGCCTTTGAAAATCAGTTGACTAAGATATTATTTAGGTATGCTGCCTTTGATGCAAATAGTAGGAGAAATCTCCAAAAAAAATAATCTGCTGCAGGATATATCCTTGTAAAATTCTAACTGCCCAGTCCTTAAGAGTATTTGGGTTGAGTTCATTGGGTCTACTTTTCATTTATCTTTGCTATCTGCCGACTCTTATGTGCGTGCATACTAAAAATATAAATTACATGTTAAATACATGCTGATTATTTGATGAATTTGGATATGTCCTAATCCTTTTCTTTTCTTCATTTACATGAAACGCACCGGAGCAACAAAGAGTCTCATGGCGAGACTCATCGTGGCAAATTAGTACCCGCATCTATGTGCATTTCTCTATCCGCATCGGAATTCCAAAGCCGCAGGCAAAAGACATCGCCATTCCCCGAGTCCTTTAATTATTTTTCTACCCCGCCCCCATTCAGTTATTTGTTGTAAATTATATGTCTAACGCTACATTAATTAGTAGAATATTCATAATAGTTAAACCTTGAACCAATAGACTATAAAATAGCTTGACGTTTAATTTTGCTTCCCTTAAGTTAATTACTTTAGGCACGTCATACATTGTTTAACATTTATAATAAACCACTCAATAATCTTCACTTGCATAATCAATCATGTAGCTAGGATATTATTTGTGATCAAATTCCTAACCCATTTTCAAAAATTCATTATCATTCATATATGAAAACTATTTTTGCTTACTAAATAGACACTTTGCATGCTATGATTATTTTATAATGCATATTTTGCCATAATTGATTTTGCATTACTACTTCTATGTTATGATATACAATCGAATAAATTCATATAAATACCTTATGAATGCATGTTTCCCATCAAAACTAACTTTATATATATTGAAACAAAATCTTACATTTTCTTTTGGTCAAAATACATCTTGCATGTTTTAAATACTTTCTTTTAAATATTTTCTAAAAACATGCATTTCTCTAACATAATAATTAACCCTAGGTTTGGCAGGACAACCGCAAGTTAGCGGATCTTAGAGGGTGCCTAACCCCTTCCCTCTAGATTAATAAAGAACCCTTATCCAGAATCTCATTAAGTTTAGCAGACCATTAAAATGGAGTTAATGTTTTACTTTAAACTAGTTAAACATTTAGGTGTCCTAATTCACCCAATTAATTAGGTGGCGACTCCGCGAACCCTTAGCATTGCTAGCACCCTAGCACCCTTTTTAGCATTTTAAACACCTTTTAAATTTTAGTATTCTTTTAACATTTAACACTTTTATCTATTTTCTAACACCTTTTTTATTCAAGCAGGGTTCGCTAGAATCCCGTTTTCGACTCCCGTTTAAAATGGGGTGTTACAGATGGCGACTCTGCTGGGGAATTAAGGTTCTTAACCATAACAAACCTAGGGTTATTATTTGGCATTATTTTTTGCATTTAATTTTTGTGTGCTATATTTTGTTTATTTTAATTGCTACCTACTTTACCGCTTTTCTTAAACTGGCATTCCGCTCATATTTCTTCCATTCTGGAAAATTCACACAATCACACACTACATGCGAGGTGCGCTTGGTGCATCAGCAAAATTCTTTCTTCAAAACCCAAATTTAGGAGAGTTGGTAACATACGTGGAGTGTCCGGTCTAACCGGTGGCCGCGTAGCCTTCTCACTCGAGTTGTCCGCTCGGGAACCTTGTGTCTAGAAAAGCCAAATCTTAGAAACTTAAGATAGAGCTATACCACCCTTTATTTTAGGGCATGCATGCATTTACCTTAGGTGGGTCGGTCCTTGGCATCGACACCACAATTAGGAAGACACCAAACTTGTCGACGGGTTTCTCAACCCAACGACCAACCAGCATATTATGTGTAGCATGGCAGTGATAGACAAATCCAAACCTAATCATGTCATGCTGAAATTGGAAAAAAGTGCACCGTCATTTGGTCGCCATTTCCAACAAAAGCATTCTGATTGGGCTTGGACAAATCTATCACAACCTCGCATATGTGACGCGTTTAGGCCTACCGCATAAAGAGGTCCCAAACATGTTAGAACACGCACTTGATTTATTATATATTGCCTGCAACTTTTTGCATATTATACTAACTTGGTTTGCTTCATTTGTTAAAAGGTTATTTTTAGCTTATCCCCAAAAGGTTGATTCGTGTTGACTGGTAGAATCACAATCATCCAATAAATGACTAATCCAGAGGCACCGGAACGAAACAACTTAGGACTCGTCCCCGTTCCCGTAGAGGATGCAGAGGCGTTGGAAAGGAGAAACACCAATGATCAAAACCTCGCCACACTATTGCAAAGAATGGAAATCATGCAGCCGAAATAGAAAGGCTCAAATATCACAAACCTGTCTATTAGCTTGAATGCACCACTCCCAGAGCAAAGGACAAATGCAATCGTGTCACAAGCCCTTGAGCCTCCACTTCCCCAAAGCTCCCCGCAGAGGCCGCAACATACCAGCTCACACCAAAATGTCACTCGCCCGGTCAATTTGCAAGCCGACCTCCAAAATGATCCGTTCACTACATACACATCTCAACCTCCACCTACTTATATCTCCCCACTCAACCCAAATTGCCAAGCCACCCAATACGAGCAGATGACACACAAACAATATGATGGATTAGCACATCCGATCGAAAGCCAACCATTTATTATGCATACATCCTCTCAAAAGACAGATCGATACAAGGAAATGGAGCGGCAGACTCGAGCCAGAGCTGATGAAAATATGGCAAAAGAAATCCGTAGTTTTAAAGAGGCATTCAAAAGCATTCAAATGAACAAATGAGAGGAAGGTTTAGAATATGAAAACTTATGTATGCACCCCGACGTTGAATTACAGCAAGTGCAAGGTGCCCAAATTTGACATGTTCGATGGAAAGGGGAATCCTCGAGCTCATCTAAGGTCATATTGCGATAAATTGATTGGAGTTGGTAAAAATCAAGAAATCATCATGAAGCTATTCATCAGGAGTCTAACCAGCGAGGCGCTGGACTAGTACACATGCCAAGACCCTCGAAAATGGGACAGTTGGAATGCCATGGCACAAGATTTCATGGATAGATTTAGATTCAACACTGACACTGCCCTGGACAGATTTTATCTTATGAAGCTTGAAAAGAAATCCACAGAAACTTTCAGGGAATACGCCCTGAGGTGGCGGTCAGAAGCAGCGAAGGTCCAGCCAGCAATTGGAGAGAGCGAAATGACCACTTTTTTCGTGCAGTCGTTGAAAGACGCGACATATTATGAAAGAATGATCAGTGTAATTGGGCGAAGTTTTGCGGAAGTCGTAGAATGGCGACCGTGGAAGAAGGCATTAAGACAGCGAATTACAAACTTGACAACCTACAAGCAACTAGCGAGCAATGCGATCGATTCCATGGAGGTACCTCGCGAGAGGAGAAGAGATCATCACCTCTATCATGGTCATTCGGAGCATAGGCGAACAACATCGGTGTATCACAATCCACCGCCTCGCTTACTATAACCAAAACACTCAAAATCCACATTATCGACTACGCCCCCATATCACATTTACCATACCCAACCAGATATTCAAAATACTCACCACAATCACGGACCCGCGCAAACGGACCCAAACCGCGTAGATGCGAAGAAAACCAACAAAACCTATACACCTTTAGGCGAACCCATAGCCCAAGTGTATGAGAAGCTGAAAGCCGCAGGAATACTCCACCCAATTCCCAGAAATACCCCCAGGCCTACCTCCCGAGGGCACGATAAAACTAAACATTGTGCATACCACTCCGGTGCAGAGGGACACGACACCGAAAATTGTTATACCCTCAAAGACAAAATCGAGGAATTGATCAAAGATGGAGTCATCCAACTTAAAGAAGTTCCCCCCAATATAAACAACAACCACTTACGGACACGATGATGCCTATGTGAACATGATTGTTGAACAAAACAGTTTGGAAGGGACTGTCGTTGAATCATCAATCAATCTCCAAAGGAAGAGAAATGCTCCTTGGCTAGAGCCTGTTGCGCCTGAACCAGTCATTCATCAAAACATGCACTTCGCAGAAATCAAAAGAAGAAGATACAAAAACTGCGTGGAAAGGCTCTAAAGTCTGCTCGTTGCTGAAAAGGAAACATAAATACAATGTGATCCGGTATGATCCCGCTGAAGACCCCGCCCTCTAAGACACGAAGCAAGAAGAAGTGGACTCATGCCCCTGCTTTGGCCCGCCGAGTCCTAAAATAGTTAGTTTAATATATTTTGCCCTTCATATGTAATTGGAACTACGTGTGACCTGATTCCCTTGGCGGATACGTAGGCGACCACATCGGCTTCGGTCCCACCTTTTAGAAAAATCCCAATTTCACTTTTGCTTGTATTTGGAACTACGTTCGACCTGATTCCCTTGGCGGATACGTAGGCGGCCACATCGGCCTCGGTCCCACCTTTAGAATTTTACCCAATATTCGCTTGTAATGAACTACGCCATCACCTGATTCCCTCATGGGGATACGTAGGCGGCCTAAATCGGCTTCGGTCACACCATTAGGAAACTTTCCGCCGTTACGAAAATAACAAGAATACCACATAACATACAAGCAACTCCATTGAGACCCCTTAGGCAAACACCCTTTTCAAAAGCGAGGCAGGCGAAACTGCGGGGCTATGAGTCCCAAACAAAGGCAGACGTCCGGCATCAAGAGTCAAAACTACAAAGTCAACCGCCCCCCCTCAAACTCACAAATTTTTCTTTGGCGCGAGTCCTTCATAACGAAGTATGACAAAGTTCTGCATACTAGCAGAAGCAGAAAGTACAACACAATTCTTCAGAAACAGCAGAAGCAGACAAACATCAACAATCAGAGTTAAAATCCCGCAACAAATTATAAGCGCGTCGGCTCGGGCCTGAGTCAAATTGCACTCATACGATGCATAAACGCGAACATCATGACAATCCACATGGTTCACAAACGCATCACAACAAATGCGTCATGGCAATTACGTCGATGGCGGCATCTAGCATGTCCGTCGAGGACAACATCTCAACATTCACAACACCCGCATATCATACGGGAAGACATCGCTTATTCACATGCTGCATTTCTCATATATTTATCATCTTGTTTTACCGATTATACACTAATTTTTCTCAAGCTTAGCTTGCGGGAACATTTATTATCTGAGCATCAACTCGCGTCCAAAACGACGCCTTGACCACGTCCAAAACGACGCGAGTCAAAACGACGTCGAGTCCGAAAACGACTCCGAGTCCGAAAACGACTCCGCGTCCGAAAACGACGCCACGTCCGAAAACGACGCTAAGTCCGAAAACGATGCCACGTCCGAAAATGACGCCCAGTCCGAAAACGATGTCGAGTCCGAAAACGACTCCGAGTCCGAAAACGACTCCACGTCCGAAAACGACGCCACGTCCGAAAACGACGACAAGTCCGAAAACGACGCCATCATCAACATATCACATCTACGCAGGGACGATTTTCTCTGTTCTCAAAATTGCATTTTTTCTCTCATTTCAGGCTTTATTATTATTATGTCTTAGCAGTTATGCACTAACTCTTTCTTGAGCTTTAGTCTACAAGCGTGCGTAACACGTCCAGCAACGCGTCATCAACAACAAGTCCAAAAACAACGACAAGTCTTAAAGCGACGCCAACGGCGCCAAGTCGAAAACTACGCCAATTGCAACGTTCAATACAATGATTCGCTCACAAAGTCAAAGCGCAAAAGTCTACATCAAATACATCTTGTAAAAAACCACGAACTCATCATTTACACTTTAATTATTTTATCTAGTTTTGATTACGCATGAATTACGACACAACTCCATATATAAAACAATTTTTATCTATGCCTAGGAGGCGTCATTTGCATCGTCTATACAACGCGAGCGTTTGCATTCGTCTATACAACGACGACAACGCCCATACAAGGCTTCATTTGCATCTCGGCTATACAACGACGAACATTGGCATTGTTCGTCCATACAAAGCGATCCCGCCATACTGGCGTCATCTACATCTCGCCTATACAAGACGGCGTATCATCACATCATTTCATATACGATTTGACTACAACCACAACACAAAATTTACATTCTTACATTATTTTGTTTTGACAGTTATGCACTAATGCTTCTATCTTAGCTTCAATCTATAGGAACTGCACAAGATGGAGCATAACGTGGATTTTCTCTTACAGCGAACCGGGGCAATTTGTTGGGGGGCCAACCTTCCCAATGAATGGCAGAAGCGGCCTCAAGCGTCGGTCCACTCGTTCCACATCACCATAAAACCCAGCACCATAAGCCATAGCGGTACACCCCAGGTTCAAGCCAGTTACTTCTATTTTTTTTATTTAGCACCATAGCCCAGTGTCATCATAACTCGACACTGGGACAAATTTTGAGTCCGCGTTATCCCGCCTTGGTGTTTTGACCATGGTAGCCCAGTGTCGTCATAACTCGACACTGGGACAATTTTGAGTCCGCGTTAGCCTGCCTTGGTGTTTGACCATGGTAGCCCAGTGTCGTCAAAACTCGACACTGGGACAATTTTAAATTTTGCGTCAGCCTTGTCTATTTATCCAAACCTTTCAATTCTGAGGGTCGAGACAAAATTGGCTATGAGTCAACGTCTTTGTCTGAAGATTCTTCCATCATCTCCATACAAAGAGGGACAACTGTTGACACCCAATTTTGACTCTCCCGTCCAGTCATTAACCATAAAATTACACTAATTTTCAACAATAATTTTAATAATTTTAAAATAATAAAATGCAACAATAATACATTAACACATGCATAAATAAACGATTTAATAATAGCGCCGCATTCCAAAATATTAAGCATTAATTAAATAGCACGCCCGTCTTTATTTTTTGCAATAATTTTAAAACTCAAGCTTAGATTAATAAAGCACCTAGATAATTTAAGCACAATTTGTTAATCTAATTTACTACTAATTAGCTAACTAACACTTAATTAATTAACTAATTCCTAAATCTAATACCCACTAACTACCCAGCCCAACAAATACCTTGGCCCAAACCCGTGACCCGCAGCCCTTCTTCACCTTATCTCCCCGCAATTAAACCCAATACCGCAGCCCACTCCATTGCGCGCAGGCCAGTCCATCGGCCCAAAGCCCTCACTCTCCTTTACTTACGCCCATCACCTTCACAAAACAAGGTCACCAGCAGCCCATAGAAAACCTTCCCAGTTCCCCATCGTCCAAAGCCTAAGAAACGAAACAGAACCCTAGAACTCCTTCAATCGCCGCCTCCATCCAACCCCGAGATTCTCGCCGGAGAATCCGGGAGCCTTCCTTACCCATACTAACCCAGCCAACGATTTCTTACCATAAAACCAGATTTTCCTTCAAATCGTTACCTTATCGAACCACTTCAAATCGAACCAAATCGCACGAATCACATACCAATCAAGCACAAGTATCAGCCTTTATTTATTTACCTAACTTGGAACCCAAATGGGGGCTATATAAGAACATGCAAAGGCATCAGTCGAGGGAGATACGGGGGAAAGCACAATACGAGAAGACATCAGGCAGAGCTCAGTTGAGGAAGTCAGCAGGCATCGATTCGACATCCCCCTTAGCAGCAGTCGACAACTCAGGAGAATAGGTAGTTCGAATCCCCTTCAATTCCAGTCAAAAATTAGAAAATAAACCCTGCCCTTCTATTCGCATCGCAAACCCAAAACCCGTCGAGTGGACCGACGACTTGATACGCTGCCCGGTCACGCCGAGAAGGTAAATTCATCTCCCTTTCAAATTTCGTTTCTTTGTGTGAAGATGTCTGTTTTCCTGTTATGCCTGCTTCGACTGTGTTTGTTGACATGATCATATCATGTTTGATATGTCGTAGTTTATCCAAGCAGGTGTCGATTCGAAGTTATTGATTATGATCGATGTTTATTAATCCCATCACGTTGCTTGATATATACTGTAATATAAATCTGCTAGTCTGAGGCTTATGTGATTACTGGTTTGGTTGTGTTCTATAGCTGTTTTTGATCTTGTCATTGAGTCATTAAATGATGTTGGCACTAGCAGTGTATTATGACCAATCTGCGCCACGTCGAATTATATTCCTCGCTTGCATTTCAAATCTTTGGTTTGTAACTCCCACATCATGTGGTGAGCATAATAGATTGTAATCTAACCCTATAAAGTATTTAATGAGAAAGCTAAGTTTGTTAGTTTGCATCGAGGCGTAATTAGTTAGTCTGGTGGAGCTATTGAATGTCTTTCCTTAAACCAATGTCTGAAACTTGTGAGCTTGAATAGTCAATACGTGATTACGGATCAGATTGCAGATTGTCCAAACCAGGGCAAAGATCCTAATATACCTATCAAAGTTGATCTAGCCTAGGTGATATAAATCAATGTGATACTTGTCCCTGTTTGTTTCTAGCATGATTTATATACTATCGTGAGATCATTTGAAAGCATAATTACCCAATACATGTGCTTGACTCAAACCTTGTGGTCACTGCCTTAGGAAATCTGTTTTAGCTTAGGTGAGCCCTTTTTGAATATATCCCCCCTGCAATACATAATCAGGTCTTGTTAGCTTAAACATTATTTGGGATGGTTTGTTTGGTTGTCAAAGGTCTAAGCATGCTCATTAAATCAGCCCATTATTTCCTAAGTGAATACTTCTCTATGTTGAAAATCTAAACCAATGAAATAGGCCTCTATGTTCCTATTTCATCTAAAAAATGCTCACCCACTGTTTTTCAAATAAGCTGGAAATATGTGTGTTTGATATCTGATTTCTTATCCATCCCTATTCATATTTTAAGCTATGCATAGTCTCTGCGTACTTGTAATTCTCCTGTTTGGATGAAGGTCTTGCTTTGTTTGCCTAAATTGTCCACTGTTTGCTGCCATGACACATGTTTAATGACCATCTGCATTTCCTGTTTGCTGCCATGACACATGTTTTAAAAAAGGAAACTGGACTCTGAGGCATCCTGGAGGGCCTTGTTATTTCTTTTCTGCAACTGAATCGCCGCCCGATTCATTATGCTGTTTAGCTTTTCTCTTGTTTCCTCCTGCGTATTCTTTGTAATCAATTATGAGTGTTGGTCTCTTTGGAAATCTGGAAGATAATGCTGGTAATTGTAGAGGTTTCAGTTATATCTCCTGCCTAAGAAAATACTTTTAACTAATCGATCAACGTAGTATATTATAGTATATGGGTCGTATGCTACTTATATTCCATGTATATAAGTCTAGTATATTGTTTGTGCATGCCCAATGTTTCATGTTGCCTCTTCTTGTTTGCTTTCCATTTCTTAAGACTGGGCAGGGCCCATGTGCCTGATGGCCTTTCGAAAATCAGTTGACTAAGATATTATTTAGGTATGCTGCCTTTGATGCAAATAGTAGGAGAAATCTCCAAAAAATAATCTGCTGCAGGATATATCCTTGTAAAATTCTAACTGCCCAGTCCTTAAGAGTATTTGGGTTGAGTTCATTGGGTCTACTTTTCATTTATCTTTGCTATCTGCCGACTCTTATGTGCGTGCATACTAAAAATATAAATTACATGTTAAATACATGTTGATTATTTGATGAATTTGGATATGTCCTAATCCTTTTCTTTTCTTCATTTACATGAAACGCACCGGAGCAACAAAGAGTCTCATGGCGAGACTCATCGTGGCAAATTAGTACCGCGTCTATGCATTTCTCTATCCATCGAATTCCAAAGCCGCAGGCAAAAGACATCGCCATTCCCCGAGTCCTTTAATTATTTTTCTACCCCGCCCCCATTCAGTTATTTGTTGTAAATTATACGTCTAACGCTACATTAATTAGTAGAATATTCATAATAGTTAAACCTTGAACCAATAGACTATAAAATAGCTTGACGTTTAATTTTGCTTCCCTTAAGTTAATTACTTTAGGCACGCCATACATTGTTTAACATTTATAATAAACCACTCAATAATCTTCACTTGCATAATCAATCATGTAGCTAGGATATTATTTGTGATCAAATTCCTAACCCATTTTCAAAAATTCATTATCATTCATATATGAAAACTATTTTTGCTTACTAAATAGACACTTTGCATGCTATGATTATTTTATAATGCATATTTTGCCATAATTGATTTTGCATTACTACTTCTATGTTATGCTATACAATCGAATAAATTCATATAAATACCTTATGAATGCATGTTTCCCATCAAAACTAACTTTATATATATTGAAACAAAATCTTACATTTTCTTTTGGTCAAAATACATCTTGCATGTTTTAAATACTTTCTTTTAAATATTTTCTAAAAACATGCATTTCTCTAACATAATAATTAACCCTAGGTTTGGCAGGACAACCGCAAGTTAGCGGATCTTAGAGGGTGCCTAACCCCTTCCCTCTAGATTAATAAAGAACTCTTACCCAGAATCTCATTAAGTTTAGCAGACCATTAAAATGGAGTTAATGTTTTACTTTAAACTAGTTAAATATTTAGGTGTCCTAATTCACCCAATTAATTAGGTGGCGACTCCGCGAACCCTTAGCATTGCTAGCACCCTAGTACCCTTTTTAGCATTTTAAACACCTTTTAAATTTTAGTATTCTTTTAACATTTAACACTTTTATCTATTTTCTAACACCTTTTTTATTCAAGCAGGGTTCGCTAGAATCCCGTTTTCGACTCCCGTTTAAAATGGGGTGTTACAACAAGTTGATTTATATGCAGCATATGACTAAAATTAACCTGTCATAAATATGATTTCATCAGACAAGATGCTAACACATATGCTCTTAATCAAACTCACTTGTTCTTTCATTCTAAATAGGAGACTGACGGGATGACATGGAACAATTAATCACATAGACTCGAACAATCGATAATTCATTTAATCATATGCACAAACACACAATAAACTCTAGTATAGGCCTGTACACATTAATAATCCCATTCACGAACATTAACAATAATCCATATTAACTAAACAGGTTTAATAATTGATTCAATACATATAAACAGCCACTCATATCATTTAGCATATGCTCAAGCAGTCATACCCAAATACATATCACGTACACAAATAACAGACAAAATCTAAGACAGAAAGGGTGATACCAGCAATAATAAATCAGAGAACCCTTCAATCTCAATCGCATAAAGCCTAAATCTGTAAAGAAAAAATTCCAGAAACATCATTCCCTTCAATCGCATCGCAATACATCCTCCGAGTGGATCGACGACTTGATACGCTGCCTCGGTTCGCTGTCCAGAGAAGGTAAATTGGTCGATGTTAGAAGGGATTTTTGGCTTTTAAAAATGGTGTTTGCTTTGCCTAATGCTTACTGATTCCTAGGGTTTTCAGACTGTAAAGAAATGTGTTCTTGAAGGTGAAAGCGGTTCTGGACTGCTGCTTCTACTGGTATGAGAAAGGTTTTTAGACTGTCCAAAGTTGTCCTTTTTGCATGTACGAAGATTCATTTATATAGTCTCGATTTTAGTACTTAGTTTGGTGCGTTTTGGTGCTGATCTGGGTGATATTTGGGTGTTGATTTGGTCGTTATTATTGGTGATTTTTATGGTAATATTTTGGGTCTCGATTGATTCGGTATTCAACTTGATTTTGGGAAGATTTAGGGTCGATTTTTGGAATGATTTGCGGAAAAGAGCATATGACAGAGGGATAAGGAGAGCATGCCGGATTTTCCGACAGATTTTGTGGCCGGAAAATCAGGCGAAGAATCGACGGGTTTGATGGTTGCATGGAAGGCGACGATTTGAGTGTGTAGGGTTTCTGTCTGGTGAATTTGTTTTGGAAGGGGATAGAATGGACAAAAGGGCTGCATATAAGTTTGGGCTCGGGTTACAAGGAATTTTGGGCTATGTTCTATTTCTGAATAATAAAATAAGGAAAGGTGGGTAATAAGAGGTGTTGGGCTAAGGGAGTTTAGTTTTGTGTGGATTAGTTTTAGCTTGAGTTAAAATTGTTTCGAGTATTGTGATATTTAAGGAGTGCTTAATGCTCAATACAAATGTGGCGCCATTATTAAATTGCTTATTTATGTATGTATATGTTTATATGTGCGTGTATTATTATTATTATTATTATTATTATTATTATTATTTTGCGGTGTTTAAAAATTAGTTTAATTTATTGATTATTAATTGGAATAGAGTGTCAAAATTGGGTGTCAACAATCCCATATGAGTTTTGGGCCAACCGCTCCGCGCTGGATAGCCTTGAAGGTGATGTTTGCGTAGAAGACGTAGAATGGGAAACAATAGCTGATACCCCAGCTAGGGACACTTTGAGCATATTATTTGGTGCACCTACAGAAGATATGGTTAAACACCTCAAACCTCTTTACGTCAAGGCTTACTGTCACGCCCCGAACCGACGGGCCCGCGATTGGTGCCCTACCTGGGCACCCTTCTACTCATACATCACATAAAATCAGCGGAAGCTTAAGAAACTCATAATCTCATAAAAATAAAAACAGGCAAGCCGACAAGGCCGCCACTTTACATAGAACCAAAACGAGCTACAACTGTACATGTCCAACCCACACATGACTACAGACCTCTAAGAGTATACAGTGAACTATGACGGGATAAGGCCCCGCCGTACCCCTGAATATACATAAGCCATAATGGAAGACATGTACTAAAATGACAAGCTCCGGAACAATAGAGCTATCCCAATACGCTGAGCAAGGATCCTAATCTCGCGGATCACCCAACTGAGTACCTATACCTGCGGGCATGAACGCAGCCCCCCGGAGGGGGTCGGTACAACAAGGTACCAAGTATGTAAACAGGAAGTACAGTAAACAAGATCATAACTGTACAAAAGAATGATAGGGACAAGTATGAAAATCAAATACCAGATCCTACCGTGCCATATAAAATGAGAGCCAACTGTACTTACAAAAATGAGAATCATCGTGTCTGTTTTCATATAACATATTCCGGCCCTTTAGTGAGGGACTCAGTCCATGTAACCATTATGCATGCCTGACCCTATAACCAACATATATATATACACATATATAATCAAATATAACCGCATGAGCATCTTGTGCTCTCATCATGGATCTTGTCCATGAAATCAAACCAAGGTACCAACACATCATGTACCAAATATTAAAATGAACTTTCCTTTTAGAAATGTGTGGTACCAACATATCATGTACCAATCACATATAATAAACTTTTCTTTTAGAAATGTGTGGTACCAACATATCATGTACCAATCACATATAATAAACTTTTCTTTTAGAAATGTGTGATACCAACATATCATGTACTAATCACATATAATAAACTTTTCTTTTAGAAATGCGTGGTACCAACACATCATGCACCAATCACATATAATAAACTTTCCTTTTAGAAATGTGTGGTACCAACATATCATGTACCAATCACATATAATAAACTTCTCTTTTAGAAATGCGTGGTACCAACATATCCTGTACCAATCACATATAATAAACTTTCCTTTTAGAAATGTGTGGTACCAACATATCATGTACCAATCACATCTTTCATTTTGGAAAAACCAAAGTACTATCATGTCATGTAATATTAGAGACTTGAACTCAAAAGTACTATGTACGTTCACCGTACATACATTTTATAGAAAACACCAAGGCACTCTCATACATTTCATTTTAAATCCTCATTTGAAAAATCAAGGCACTTTTCATACAAGTATCATTTTAAATCATCATTTAGAAAATCAAGACACCTATCATATCAAGTACCATTTTAAATCCTCATTTGAAAAATCAAGACACTTATCATATCAAGTATCAATTTAAATTCTCATTTGAAAAATCAAGACACTTATCATATCAAGTATCATTTTAAATCCTCATTTGGAAAATCAAGACACTTATCATATCAAGTATCATTTTAGGATTTAGATCCAATAAACTTATGTACGTCCACTGTACACTTACTTCATATAACCAACTTTCAAAGAAGAAATGATAGTTACAAACCGCTTGTCGTCTGTATCAACTCGATAATCTAAATTCGTCTCGCTCCTCTGGCGAACATTATGGAAACATTTGCATGGTGATAACCGATCCGAATTGCCAAATTAATTCATTTTATAAGCCGTTAGTAGGTTATATATTTATAATGATCTTATCTAATCAGTTGTGAACTAAAAAATGTAAAACGAACTGGTTATATCTTAGTTTCTATGCATATGGAGGTCTAATCATTTCAATATAATTGATTGTCGATAACTTTTTCATTTAATTCTGCAATGACTTGTTTTAATACGTTTACCAAAATCAGTCTCAACGCTTAATACTTATTAGTGTTATAACTTAGCCAGGTCAACTCGACACCAATGCTTACTAAAAACTCTTACCAACATCTCCCATAAGACTTGGTAAGGACTTAGGAATAATTTAGACATGTCTTTAGCATATAATCAATAACATGAATACTCCTTAACTTTTAAAGTAGAATAACTTTTGAAACAATACTACAGTTATGGTTCATAAGTAGAACATGCCAGAAAGTACATTATTGACGACTAACCAACATGATAAGTAGAATACGTTCCAAATAGGTACTTCAACCTATAATAACAATAACACGTCTATCAACTCCATGATACTAGTGTAAGACATATACCAAGTAATGACTCTCTTTTCTTATAAAAATTTGGGCAGCACTTCCCCTATTTATACGTACTTTTCCACCTTTCAATAAGACCAATTTCATCAATAATCAAGCACCAATTAAGGGCACAACCAAATAGTTAATCAAGGTGATTCACACACCTATTTCTCACGTAAAAACAACCTCTTATTCACGTAAAATAGTCCACTAAAATCAGTCCATAATCCAACAACAATGAGGGTAAAATGTGAGGCCTTTCAACACCTTTCTATACCCTTATTCTTTTAGGACTTACATTAGCAATTACTACATTTAAACATGCATATTGGTGGCTGAATTTTCAGCATTTCAATACCACAAAACAGTCCCTAAAACTGCATAACAATATCCAACAGTTTTTATACAAGTCTCGGCCAAACAACCACAACCAAAGCCCTTTTCAATATTCATTGTAATCCAATTCAAGTTTTAATACTTTAATATAAACCATATCAACTTGTAACAACAATATTTCCTCCATTTTAACATGCAAGTAGTGACGTTAATAACAACAATAACCAACGAGTCCAACAATCATACAAAACTGGCTATTTTCGGCCAACCAACCAAAACTGCCCCATGTATTTTTTATTCCCCTTTTCTATTAACACAAGTTCATCTACCAACTATAACAACATGTAATATCCAATTACTTCAAGAGGAAGAAGAAATCTTACCTTAATCTTAGCCAAAACAGTCCACAAGTTTCGGCCACACCACTTCCTTTTGCACCACTTCTTCAAGCTACAACAACATCCATGTAACCTCTACAAGCTTGTAACCATCTTCCTTTCTTGTTTTGCTTTCAAAAAGTTCATCTCAAGCTTAGGATTTTCTTGGAAAAATCTGTCCCAAAACCGTGACCACCATGGAGTATAAATCTTGGCTTAGATCTTAGTTAGGAAGCTTAATCTTGGAAAGATAAGTGATCTTGTTCATCTAGCTTATGGATTTTCGAGACTTAAGGAAGAAGGAAGAAGGAAGAAGAGAGAAAATAGTTTAAGGGATAAGATATTATTATGTGATCCATAGAGGTATTGCAATACATATCTATATATTTGTCAACTTGGAAGACAAGTGGGGGAGGGACACATGTCACCCTCCCATTGGCTATAATTCTCATCACATAAATATCTCCACACTTAACCAAAATAGCTTAAAAATTCGGCGGGCCCACAAAATTGTGAAATTTTCGGTGGATCCCATATTATCAATGTCAAGACTTCATAATTCAATACTAAATCCATGAATCAAATTGGAAGAATCTAACTACTAGTCAATAAATTTTCGTCGTCACATTTTCCCAAAAATTTTCATATAAGAAAACATAAAAATACTTTCCTTCCAACATTCAAATCTTATTTCCATAATCATATTCTCACTTAGCAGCCATGAAATTACGGGATGTAACACTTACATTAACGACAAAATTATTAATTGTGTGTTTGCCGACAATGGGGTTGTGCTGAATGTGATTCCACTGCTTATCTTGAAGGATCTCAACAAAACAAAGGAGGATCTCATCCCAACTAACATGAAAATGGCTAGCTTTATGGGAGAAGCCTCTGAAGCATTGGGGATTCTAGTAGCAGAAATCGCTGTAGGTCCTAAGATGGCAGGTCTGCCTTCTTTGTAATAGATAACAAGGCATCCTACACCATTCTGTTGGGCAGGGACTGGATTCACACTAGCCGTTGCCTTCCTTCTACCATGCATCAAATCTCATATTTTGGGAATGTAACAAGATAGAAATCGTCCCAGCGGATGATAACCCATTCCAACCAGGGGTTCAGAATGTAGAGGTTGTCCTCTACTCACCCTATGTGGCTCCCATAGCTGTCACGGAGTAGTACAAAGAAGGATCTTAGGAATCATGTAATCTTACTTCGCGAGAATTTGAAATAAAATAATTAGTCAAACCATGACTTACCTTGGAGGATTTAAATGGTTGAGAAAACCCAAATCTTACGTGGCCTGTGGCATCGGCTGACCGTCCTAAGTTTTGAGGTAAGGATAGCCGAGGCATCGTAGATGGAGTACCATGATAGAAAACCAGATCTGGAGGCCAATAACATTTTGAGCTGCCGATTGGAATTTTATGCATAGCTTTGTTTGTATTTGTTCTACGCTTGTACAAAACTCGAGTGTTATTTAATACCCTGTGTTGTGTATGTTTTGTGCAAAGTTTGAATAAACTCGTTTTACAAAGACATGTCTTAAATGAAATGGGAAATTAGAAACTCTAATACTATAGCTATGAGGACGACATCCTATCGGCTAAATCTATGGCCAAGATGCAGAGTTGTCTTTAGGAGTTAATATCATTAAGGATGGCCAAACTAAATTTTCAAAGTTTGGAAGAATATGAGCAGACCATGCTAATGAAGTTGGGTCAGTTGGATGAAAATCGACTGATAATCATAGGAAGGGTCAAAGTCGGTAAACGTAGAATGAACAAAGCATGAAACAAATATATATAGCCTAAAAAGGTTTGCCAAAGGAGACTTAGTTTGTAAAATCATCCCGCCAATTGAAATGAAATATCGTAAAATCGACAAATGATAGCCAAACTAGGAAAGGATCCTTCGTAGTGAACCCATGGGTTACCGACAATACGAATCAAGCGATAAATATGCATGGAAAAGAGAGGTAAATGGTAGACATTTTGAAGAAATATTACCCATCAAATTTGGGGAATGCATAAGTAATAAACATGCGAATCGGTATGCAGTCGTGAAAAGACGATAATTTCCCTTTGATTTGGGAAATGTATGGGCAAACGACAGCCACAGACCGACTGCCTGGTTACAATAACAGACCCTTCTATTTGGGGTTGATACAACTAAGAATCTGAATTGGTCGGCCTTGAACCATTCAAAGATAGCACTACATCATTAGCTAATGAAGTCCCAGGATCAGCCGAATCAACGGTTGCTTGGTCTTCCAGAATTATTGCAGTCTGCTCCTCGCCACCAACCTCACCAACAACCACTACCTCAGCTACCCCTAACTCTTAGAGGATTCCTACTCCTACACTCTGTGCGATCTCAGTCGCACCAATTGATTGGGTCTCAGTAAGAACATGTGTATCGACTACTAGAGTATCTTCTAGTTGTTGTTCCAATCGGGCCGATGCCTCTTGCAATGCTGTAGCAGGGTCATCTGACACTTAGACGGTAGGATCAACTGGAAAAGAAGTAGTCGAAGCCGAAGAATAATACGTTTCGGACACCACTTCTGAAGGATCAGCAGGTAATGACGGCTTTACACAAGCAAATTTGTCTCTTCATTCAGTACATTCATTTTCCAGTTGGCCAACCGTTCATTACCCATCTTCAGATCCGATTTCCAAACAACTTGTTGACTACCAAGCTTCCATATCTCAGTATCCAGATGGCGACCTTACCGAAACAAAGTGGAGTGGTTTAGATAGTTGAGTCTAGGGCACTTAAAATCATCCCGCCAATTGAAATGAAATATCATAAAATCGGCAAATGATCGCCAAACTAGGAAAGGATCCTTCGTAGCGAACCCATGGGTTACCGACAATACGAAAATATGCATGGAAAAGAGAGGTAAATGGTAGACATTTTGAAGAAATATTACCCATCAAATTTGGGGCATGCATAAGTAATAAACATGCACAGATCGGCTGCCTGGTCGTAAAAGATGATAATTTCCCTTTGATTTGGGAAATGTATGGGCAAACGACAGCCACTGACCGACTGCCTGGTTACAATAACAGACTCTTCGATTTGAGGTTGATACAACTAAGAATCTGAATTGGTCGGCCTTGAACCAGTCAAAGATAGCACTACATCATCAGCTATTGAAGTCCCAGGATCAGCCGAATCAACGGTTGCTTGGTCTTCCCGAATTGTTGCAGCCTTCTTCTCACCACCAGCCTCACCAACGACCACTACCTCAGCTAACCCTAACTCTTAGAGTATTCCTACTCCTACCCTCTATGTGATCTCAGTCACACCAATTGATTGGGTCTCAGTAAGAACATGTGTATCGGCTACTAGAGTATCTTCTGGTTGTTGTTCCAATCGGGCCGATGCATCTTGCAAGGCTGTAGCAGGGTCACCTGGCACTTGGACGGTAGGATCAACTGGAAAAGAAGTAGTTGAAGCCAAAGAATAATACGTTTCGGACACCACTTCTGAAGGATCAGCAGGTAATGACGGCTTTACACAAGCAAGTTTGCCTCTTCATTCAGCACATTCATTTTCTAGTTGGGCCAACCGTTCATTACCTATCTACAGATCCGATTCCCAAACAACTTGTTGACTACCAAGCTTCCATATCTCAGTATCCATATGGCGACCTTACCGAAACAAAGAGGAGTGGGAAGAATCGTAGGTTTTGATAGTTGAGTCCAGGGCACTTATTTCAGGAGTTATAGTCCTTATCCCTGTCTGGATCTTCTCTAATTCTGCTTGTAATTGGGACCGCCACCCCTGCAAATCGTACATTCGATCAACATTTCGCTGCCTCTCCTCATTCACCTGGGAAAAAGTAGCCTGAACACGATTCTTTTGTAGCCGAAGAGATCCCAAGCATTGCAGATCTGTGACTGCTTCATCACAACTATCTTTGGCCGCCATATGTGAAGAGAATATGCCATTCAAAGTCGAGACTATGTCATTATAGGTGGCCTCCAAAGCTGGAGAGTCCCTTGTCTCCTTCGACAACCGAAACAAAGAGGTCATCAATGCATGAAGTTCCTCCTTGCTGGTGGGGATGCCCTTGGCTAGAAACTCCTCAACTCGCTCTTCATGAACACCAACTGACAAAATTGGTGGAGGACCAATTTCGGATGAGCCAAAAAACTACAAAAGTACGTCCTCATGTACTACTCTGGATGACAACTCTGAGTCATCAATTAGGTTTCTATATTGGCAAAAACACAAGAGAGATGTTGGGTATATGAGTAAGCATGCCTTACACCCTAGCGACGAATTTTAAAGTTGTGCATGCCTAGGCCCAAAGCGGACAATAACACTAGTGAATTGTGCTGTTACAAATGGTATCATAGCCACTCATGTGTCAGCCTTGTCGGTATGAGTCAAAGTTCAACTGAGTTTAGGCAAATTCCAACTAGGCGGGGCAAATCTCGGTGCTGAGTCTAGGCAAATCTCATGCGGTGAGAAAAACCTCAGCGAGGACGCTGAGTCCCTAAGAGGGGGTGTATGTGACATCCCAACTTCGAAAAAGTGTCTCACATCGTCAAAACACAAGATATATGTTGGGTATATAAGTAAGCAGGTCTTACACCCTAGTGACACATTTTAATGTCGTGCGGACATAGACCCAAAGCGAATAATATCACTAGCAAGTTGGGTTGTTACATTACATATGGTCATGTGACACCCCAAGTTAGAAGAAGTGTCCCACATCGGCAAAACGCAAGAGAGATGTTGAGTATATGAGTAAGCAGACCTAACACCATAGCGACGCGTTTTAAAGTCATGTGGCTTAAGCCCAAAGCGGATAATATCACTTGTGGGATGGGTTGTTACAAATGGTATCAGAGCCAATCTTATGCCAACCTTGTCGGTGTGGGTCAGAGTTTAATTGAATTTAGGTAAATTCGGGTAGAGGAACAAACCTCACTACTGAGTCTAGGCAAATCACATGCGGTGGGGCAAACCTCAGCGAGAACGTTGTATTCATTAGAGGGGGGTGTATGTGGCACCCAACTTAGGAGTAGACATGTGTTTAACGGGGAAAATGGTAGATAGGGATTAGTTGGAGTAGATGGGGGACTTTTTCTATAAAATGCAAAAGTTTGGTGCTAGTTTTTAAATTTTAAAATGGACTAATGGTTATATCTTGAGCCAAAAAGAGGTCCGAAACAAATTTTGTAAATTGAAGACTTGATTTTCAAAATCTCCAAAAATTCTATGGTATAACACATATCCAGCGCCCCTCACCTGATCTTGAGCCAGTGGCCCCCGAAGGAGCCATCATGTTTGAAAATATATTTTTTAAAAATACTTCTGTAATCTATAGCCAAACAGAAGCTAAGCGTCATAAATCAACCTACTCAATAAAATCAAGCAGGTTGAAAATTAATACTGGCTTGCAACCCAATGCATCAATAATAAACCTACTCAGTAAATTATTAGTATGAACTTTCCTCGATTGCATTTATGTCAAGGATTTCTAGCTTAACAAAATTATACAGATGAGATCTCTTAGCCCTGCTTTTAATGACTCGTATTTTAAAAGCTAAATACCTAGATAACTTTTCAAAGTCGACATAATTTGTAAGTTAGACATCTGAACTTTTATTTGACAGAAATGTGTCTACGGACACATTGAATGTAGTGGAGGGAGAAGGTTAATTACAATGTATTTTTTTTTCTTTTTAAAAAAATAAAATAAATTATAGGTGTAATTTCCCCCTAAAATGACAAGTGTCACTAATTGATTCATCTCTGGGACACATCAGCGGGGAGCAGCTTTCACACATAATTTTATGGACACATGTGTTTACAAGACACATTTCTGCCAAGTAAAGGTGTCTATTTGGTTACTAATTAAGTTTGAGTGTCTAACTTACAAATAGTGCCAAGTTAAGAGGGTTATTTAGGTTAAATTCTGTGATCAATCAAATAATATCACATAAATTGAAACGGAAGAAAATTACACCTTTTTCATAAGAGATCATAAAAACAACGTACATATTGATAAATAAGTACACAAGAAATCGTCGGCTGGTTATTTTTTTATTTCATATTGTAAGTGGTCATAAGAGATCATTTCCTTGATATTCTCATTAAAGAATTTACAACAACCAGTCTTTTCCCAATATATATAAATAGAAAGCATGGAGTTCCATATTTTTGCCGCATCCAAAATGAGCAGCCTTTGTGTTAATTTTGATGACCAAATTTAAGTTAAAATTATTAGCAAATATTCTTCATATATTCGTCATATATTGTGTAATTATAAATAATGTATATTTATGATATATTAAGATCCTAACCGAACTAAGATTCCTCTCTTGTACACACTATATATATTTTGTAATAATGAAAATACTCCCCAAAGAAAATTATTATAATCTTACATGGTATCAACAGTCAAACCCCTAGAGTTTCTCTAGTTTAAGCCGTCGCCCCCCCCCCCCCCTACTCCTCTCGGTTCCGCCGGAAACCACCACCCGAAATTTAATTCTCTTCTCTTCTTCATCCTTCTCCACTAAACTACAATGACTAATCCCCAAACTCCCAATGAGGCTTCATCCTCCACAGTCGTCAATTCAGACATCCCAAAAACGTCTTTTTTCTCCATCTGTTCACCCTGCACTCACTGTCACAAACATCAAGAATTGTCTCCCAATCATTCTTGATCAAGAAAACGGCAAGTACGCTCCATGGGTCGAACTTTTGTGTATTCACGCATGTCTCTACAACGTGCTTGACTACATAGATGACTCCTTCCTTCGCCCCTCTGAAGTTGACGACTGTACTTGGCTGCGGCTTGACGCCGCTGTCAAACAGTGGATATATGGTAGTATTTCTCAGGATTTGCTTCTCACTATAATGAAGTCCGGCGCCTCGGCTCGCGATTTATGGCTTCGGTTGGAAGAAATATTTCAAGATAAAAAGCACACTCGTGTTATGTACATGGAGGAACAATTTAATACCACACGTCTTGAAAATTTCTCTAACATGACTGACTATTGCAAACAGTTAAAACTTGTGGCGGATCAACTCTCCAACGTTGGCACGCCTGTCTCTGAAACTAAGATGGTCCTACAATTAATTGCAGGCCTTTCGAAAGGTGAATACGATACTTTGGCGACCATGATTCAATAGACGAATCTGTTACCAATTTTCAACAAAGCCCGCTCACAATTGTTGCTAGAAGAAACTCGTCGTGCTAAGCAGGACGAACACAATCAAAGGGTGTTAGCCATCGAAACGCCTACCCAAAATCACCTTCCTGCCGGCTCCACCCCGTCATAAAATTCCAGCCGCGGCAGAACCGTGGCGACAGGGGTGGCAGAGGCAAAAGAGGTCGCAAACGTGGAAAAGGTCGCGACCAACATCACCAGCCGCAACATCCACAATCCAGTCCACAAACCCACTGGAACGGACCATCACTTCAGCACATTTTCCAGAACTGGGCCTCAGTTAATGGGCATGGACAGGCCCAATACCCTCATAATCATCAAGGGTTGTTGGGCCCTGCTCCAGCGCCTCGGACATGTTGGTTTCTGCAGCAATACGCCCACTTCACCCAGGCCCATTTCGTGCAACCTTCAACGGGGCAGGCCCCAACCGACTTGGGCCACGTTTTTAGCAGTCTGAACTTGCAACAACCAGATGAAAATTAGTACATAGACTCGAGCACCACATCTCACCTCACCCGCTCTACAGGTAATATTTCCACAATGTATAAATTAAAACATTCTTAATACATTACTATTGGAAATGGGCATCGCATTCTAATACATGGCTATGGCACTTCCCACACCAAACCACCACATCCGATTTTTTTCCTTCATCATGTCCTGTATGCACCAAATATAATTAAAAACCTAATTTATGTATGCAAATTTACTCATGATAATTTTATCTCTATTGAGTTTGATCCGTTTGGTTTTACTGTGAAGGATCATCGTACGGGGAATCGTCTTACGAGATGCAATAGCACGGGGTATCTCTATCTATTCACATCCACCTCCGCTGTCGGATCTCGCTCTCCCGTCTCTCTAGTTGCTATCCCTCCGTCCATTTGGCACAATCGGCTTGGCCATCCTGGCACCCCAGTTTTTAATTTTCTTAGAGGCAATAATTTTATTAAATGTAATAATGGAAAACTTGTCCAGCACTGTGCTTCGTGTTCTTTAGGCAAACATATTCGTCTTCCGTTTAAATCATCTACTAGTGTTACCTTTGCACCTTTTGATATTATACATGTTGATTTGTGGACATCCCCTATTTATAGTTCCCTAAATATTATCTTGTGTTGCTAGATGATTTCTCTCACTATATTTGGATATATCCACTTAAATTTAAATCGAAAGTATTTACCAAATTTCTTGAGTTTCAGACTTTTATCCAAACACAATTTGAAAACGGTATAAAGTCTTTTTAGTGCGATAATGATCGTGAATTCAATAACTCTACATTTCACCGATTTTATACAAATAATGGCATGATTTTTCATTTCTCACGCCCTCACACTTCACCACAATATGGTAAAGCTGAACGAATCATTTGCACTATTAATAATATGATTCGTACTCTATTGATTCATGCATCTCTCCCTCCGTCATTCTGGGTCTATGTCGCAAAAATATCCGAATACATTCTCAATATTCTTCCAACAAGTACCCTTCATAATATGACCCCAACCGAAATTCGCTACTGCGGTATTCCCTCCTACGACCATTTACGGATATTCGGTTACTTATGTTATCTCAATCTTGCCTCCACCGCCCCTCACAAACTAGCACCTCGAACCACTACATGTGTCTTCGTAGGTTTCCCGCTGAATCATAGGGATTGTCTATGCTATGACGACATGGTGGTGGGATTGGTGGAGGTGGAAGCGTCAGAAGTATTGGAAGAATCCTGAGTATCCATTTAGAGAAGTGAGGAAAGAAGAGAAAAACCAAGAGTTTTAGGAGGAGAGGGGGAGGCGTCGCGGCTGAGATGCCCGAGGGGGGGCGGCTGCACAAAAATTCTAGGGTTTTTGGTTTAGGCTCTTGATACCATGTAAGATGATATTAATCTCCCTTAGGGAGTCTTCTCATTAATATCAAAGTATATATAGTATACAGTATTCTCCCTTATACAATAGGAATCCTAGACCTAATCACAAGAGGAATCCTAATCTTACCATAATTATATTTACACAATATATGGAATATATTCTAATTATGGGTAGGGATACAATTGTTACTACTATGTAAAAGTTTACATATATATATATGGTATATTAGGATCCTTACCGAATTAGAATTCATCTCTTGTACACACTATATATATTTTGTAATAATGAAAATACTCCCCAAGAGAAATTATTACAATATTACGGAAATCATTTCCAAAAAGATCATAAAACCATCCACACCAACTCCTAATCACCTTCAAAATTACAAGTTATCTTTTTTCGACCAAATTGCTGAGAAAACACATATATTGTATGATGATATTAATCTCCCTTAGGGAGTCTTCTCATTAATATCAAAATATATATAGTGTACAATATTCATCCCTTATACAATAGGAATCCTAGACCTAATCACAAGAGGAATTCTAGTCTTACCATAATTATATTTACACAATATATGAAATATATTCTAATTATGGGTAGGGATACAATTGTTACTACTATATACACGTTTACACACCCCCTCAGTGGGAGTGGGAGCAGGCCGGACGCTGAGACTGGATCTGAAATCAAGAAATAACTGTCTGGGGAGTCCTTTGGTAAATATATTTGCATACTGATAGGATGATGGAACATGTAACACTCTGACATGGCCTAGCGCAACTTTCTCACGAACAAAGTGTAGGTCTATCTCAATGTGCTTGGTTCACTGATGTTGAACCGGATTATGAGAAAGATAGATTGCAGAGATGTTATCACAGTACACAATAGATGCCTGACGCAAAGGACACTGAAGTTCTAACAGTAAATTTCTGAGCCAACAAATCTCAGCTACCACATTTGCAACTCCTCTGTACTCAGACTCGACACTAGAACGAGATAGGGTAGCCTGTCGCTTGGCGGACCAAGAAATCAGATTATCCCCTAAAAATACACAAAAGCTGGAGGTGGAGCGTCGCGTGTCCGGACACCCTGCCCAATCTGCATCCGTATAAGAGAGCAACCTGTTTGGTGCATAGGGGTATAGGTGCAAACCATAATTAAGTGTGCCCTTAATGTATCAGATGATACGCTTAAGAGCAGTGAAATGAGACTCCCTGGGGGCATGCGTGAATAGACATACCTGCTGAACAGCATAAGCAATGTATGGCCTTGTAAATGTGAGATACTGAAGTGCACATGTAAGACTCCTATACAGAGTAGGATCGGAGAGTGGAGCACCATCCATAACTGATCGGTGTATTTTATATACACCTTTTGAGTCATTTTTAGTGAGTCTTTTGTCCATTTTTGTACAAATATATGTCGTCTTAGGATAGATTTTCTTTCTTTTGAGTCATATTGGTTTAAAGTGGCTCATTGGCGAAAAAGGAGCAAAAAGAAGGCAGAAACGGAGGTTCCAGAGCTCGAAAAGCGAGAAAGTGGCGAACCAGGCACAAATAGCCACACGCGGCTCCCAAACAGAGGCTGTGGCGCCACAACGCCTAATCTTCAGAGGGTTGCAGGAGTTTCGGCGCCGCGTCGCCAGTTGCAGGGCCGCGGCGCCGAAGCGGGAAAAATCAGAATTTCGAATGGACAATGGGCCAGGCCTGAAGGAAAACCTGCATCACGTTTTGGAGACTATAAAAAAAGAACCCTAGGCCAGAGTTAAGGGTTCCTCTTCTTGCCAAATCACACACTTTTGGAGATCAAGATTGGAGATCCTTTTCTTAGTAATTTCTTGTTCTTGTTTTACTTTCTTTACAGTTTATGTTGGATGTTAATTTAGTTCTTGTCATGTCTATGGCTAGGAACTAACTTTAATATAGGGCTTTCCATGTCAATTCACTTGAACCTTATCTTTATGAATTAACGTGTTTTGGTTCTTCTTCTTATTGTTGAGATTTATTCAATATATGTTTTGATTGCTTGGTAATTACTTGATCATTAATTATCATAATTCTTATGATTTCTAACCGAAATCCGAAAGGGGAGGTTGTGAATATGTTGTAGTTGGATAAACATAGGTTAAATCGTGGACGAAAGTACCACGATACTTGTGTAGTATTAATAGGTTTTTGGTCTTAATCCTCCTCTATAGTCAATCTTATCACCGAAAGGTAGAAAGGTGTTATACTGGGGTTGAGTGTTTATATAACCTTAACAGGAGTATAAAACGGCTTAGTTAACCTGCTATCTCAAAATAGAAGGAGAACCATAATTAATTGCATTAATAAGTAAGTTAAGAGGATAGTTGAGGAGATTTGGAAGCCCTATTTCCACATTACTGAAGTAAAACAACGTAGTTTAATTAGTTTTCATAATTAGAGTCATAAACAACAAATCAATCATCGGTCACCAAATAGATAACAAAGAATAGAATTTGGTACTTGAACACTAATCCCTGAGGACGATAACTCGGTCTTCTAAGACTATATTACTTGACACGACACATGCACTTGCGTAAGTGTGTGCATAAATCGCGCATCAAGTTTTTGGCGCTGTTGCCGGGGATTGACGTAGTTCAATATCATTTTATCTATTCTTAATTTCTAATTTGGTTTTTATTTTTATTTTTATTAATTACTATTTTTATTTTTATTTTGTGAAAACCAGTGTGTCGTGATCCGTTTGTTTATTTTGATCTGTTTCAGGCACCCAGTTTATGCGAAGGAGAAGAGGAGCAGACACTCTTGTTCCCTTCAATCCAGAAATTGAGAAGACTTGTAAACAGAACAGAAGGAACCAACAAGTTTCGGCCTTAATAGAGATGGAAGGCGTACAAAACAACAATGAGATGAACGAGGGGTTAGGTGATCATCAACCTAACCAAAGAATGCCTCAGAGATTGTCGATAGATGTAGAAGAGAGAGAGTCCAGGTCCAAGCTGAGAGAAGCTTGGGAGATTATGTGCTGTCACGGGTGAATGGAGCACAAACTTGCATTAGGCTCCCAGCAATAGGAGCAAATAATTTTGAGATCAAGCCTGCAATTTTAAGTATGGTGCAGAATACGTTTCAGTTTGGAGGGTTGCCGTCGGAGGATCCTCACATGCATATAGCTAATTTCTTAGAGTTGTGTGCAACCTTCAGATACAATGGTGTTACTGATGACGCCGTCAGATTGAGGCTCTGTCCCTTCTCACTCAGGGATAGAGCGAAAGTGTGGTTGAATTCCTTGCCAGCAGATTCAATATTCACATGGCAAGAATTGGCACAGAATTTTTTAGCAAAGTTCTTTCCACCGTGCAAAGCCGCAAAGCTGAGAGGGGAGTTGAATAATTTCTATCAAGCTGATGGAGAATCACTATATGAAGCTTGGGAGAGATTCAAGGACTTGCAAAGAAAGTGTCCACATCACAGCATTGAGTTGTGGAATTTGGTCCACATTTTCTATAATGGGCTAATCGGAACTACCAGAACGATCATTGATGCAGCCGCAGGTGGAACTTTTATGAGAAAAACAGCACATGAAGCTCATGATTTATTGGAAGACATGGCCACCAATAATCATGTAACAGAGGACAGACAGGTGAGTGGCAGAAGAACAGTAGGAGTTCATGAGATTGATGTCATCACTTCACTTAATGCCCAAGTTGCTCTTTTGACCAAGCAACTGCAACAAAATACAGTGTCTGTAAACGCAATGCAAATGCCATTGAATTGTGAAATGTGTGGAGGTCCACATACCTTTGATAGATGTCCATCAGCTGATCCTAACAATATTTCGATCGAGCAAGCAGAGTGCCAAGCAGTAGGAAACTATCAGAGGCCCCAGAACAACCCGTACTCAAATACCTACAATCCAGGGTGGAGGAATCACCCTAATTTTTCATGGAGGGGTGAGAAGGGGCAGCAGAACCAGTTTAGAGGCCAGTACCAAAATCAGCAACCATTTACTCAGGCCTCATCTTCACAACAATTCAGTGCACCTGTTCAACAAGAAAGCGGAGCCGAGAGAGCTTTGTTGACACTCACCAACTCCTGCACTCCAGCCATGGCGAGACTAGATCCTCTATCGAACTTGAGACACAGTGGGCAACTAGCGAAGCTAGCAAACAACAGCCACAGTGGTACCTTGCCGAGCAATACGAGAGATGAACCTAGGGAACAAGCAGCAAAGGCGGTTGAGAGTGGAAAACATAGAATACTTGACTCGATCGTGGTTGAACAGAGAGTAGAAATAGAGAAAGAGAGGGTGGTTGAAGACCGTCCAGTATTAGAGAAAGCTCCAGAGAAGGAGTACACAGAGAGGATTCATTTCCCGCAAAGATTGCAAAGGAAAGTAATTGATAAGCAATTCTCCAAGTTTTTGGAGACATTCATAAAGTTACACATCAACATACCCTTCATCGAGACATTGGAGCAAATGCCTACTTATTTTAAATTTATGAAGGAAATTTTGGGAAAGAAGAAGAAGTTGGCAGAATATGAGATGGTGGCACTGACAGAGGAATGCAGTGTCATCCTGCAGAAGAAATTGCCCCCTAAACTCAAGGACCCAGGGAGCTTTACACTGCCTTGCACAGTTGGCAGGGTAACATGTAATAGGGCCCTTTGTGACTTGGGGGCTAGTATAAATTTGATGCCCTTGTCTGTTTTTAAACGTTTGGAGTTAGGTGAAGCAAAACCAACCATTGTGAGCTTGCAACTAGCAGATAGAACGGTGGTGCATCCCAGGGGGAAGATTGAGGATGTTCTCGTTAAAGTGGGAAAATTCTTTTTCCCTGCGGATTTCCTCATTCTTGATATGGAGGAGGATGAGGAGATTCCCATCATATTGGGGAGACCGTTCTTGGCAACAGGGAGAGCCCTGATTGACGTAGAAGGTGGTGACGAGAGTAGAAAGTGAAGAGATGGTGTTCAAAGTGTTCAAACACGTTATTGAACCCCCGGTCATGAGTAGGTGCTTTGCAATTAGCACTGTCAGAACTTCGTGTGAGCCAGTGCAAGCCACAACAAGGGAGATGAGCCCGCCAAAGCAGGTAAGTGATACTGAACCTCCTCTTGAAAATAATTATAAGAAGAAAAACAGAAGGAGAAAGAGGAAAATGTTGAAAAAGTGGATTGGTTGTAGGGTTAATCTACCCCACACCTATTGATTTAAAGAACTTGCGTCCGGCTAAAAGACGTTAAAGGCAGCGCTACTTGGGAGGCAACCCAAGGTATTTTAAATTGTTTACTTTAATGCAGTTATTTTTTACTTAGAACAGACTCACAGAGGTATTGTTATGTGTTTTGATGACAGGTGCAGGGCCAAGAATTTGGAGGGCGAAAACTGAAGATAAGCCAAAAGAAAAAAAAAAGATTTCGTAATGGCAGAGCGCCGCGCCGTGAGTGTGGCCGCGCGCCAAAAGATCAGAAAGGCGCAGGAGATTCAGCGACGCGGCGCCCATTTGCAGGGCCGCGGCGCCTAAAGTCAAGAAAATTATGGTGCAGCCGCGCGCCCATTTCTGGCCGCGCGCAGAAAGTTCGTAAGAGCGTAATTTTAGCCGCGCGCCATTTGCGTGGCCGCGCCGCGACGGAAATCCAGAAGTTAAAATAGCCCAGAAATTCGATTTTCCCCCATTCCAAATCAAAACCTAAACCTTTCCTCTCCACAAAACCCACGAAAATCCACCTTTTACCTAAAAATCTTCCATAAATTAAACCCAATCACAACCAAAGTTCTTAAATTCCTTAAACCCTTAACCATCTTAAACAACAACCCTCATCTCATTGCCTCAAATCATCATTAGGAGCAAGAAAATCTTGAAGAACACCGTCAAAGGTAACCTTTATCTTTTCTTGAAAGCTTCACTATAATCAGAGGAGGTAGTAGATTTGAGGAGGTGTTGTATCTGTGAAAGTGTGTGGGGGTGTTGAAGTTGGGTGTGAGATTTCGAGGAAGAGTATACGAGGAGAGTGTGGGGTGTTGTGCAGGAGCTTCTTGAGTGAAGTGTGAGGGTGATAAGTGTTGTAGCTGCTGATTGATTGAGTGATAGTGTTGATATAAAGGAAACGCTGCCAAAGTCATCTAAAAATGTCTGCCAGAAAGAGAAAAGCTTCCACATCCATCTCAGCCCCTCAATATGATAATACTAGGTTTGTCAGCCAAACAGCGGAGAGTAGATATCAAAAACTTAGTACTAGGCCCTTAATCCCTGAAAGAGGAATGGATTACCAAAGGGAATCATTTGAGGAGGGAGATGTCTATGAGCCTATTCGGGCGATAATTGAGATGATGGGGTGGAAGAGGTTTGTTAACCCGGAAAGGATAGCACCGATGAACACAGTGATGGTGAGAGAATTTTATGCTAACTTTCCGGAGAGGGTGGATGATAGATGCTTTGTGAGGGGAAATGAAGTGCCTGTGACGGCAGAAGTGGTGAATTTGCTATTAAAACAGCGGATGTTGAAGAAAGAGATGATGACCGGAGCTATTTCAGAACATGGTCTAGAGACACCAACAACATCAACTGGGATGTCGTCGCAAGCACATTAAACTACTCTGGGGCTGCGTATGAATTTGCCAGAAATGGGTCAAGATGACTGAGCAGGTGTCAGTTCAACAAAACAGCCAAGGGTTGGTTGTATTTCGTCAGTTCCCGCCTGATTCCATCAATGCACTTCACCAGAGTGCCAGAAGACAGAATAAGATTGATATATGGAATCATGTCAGAGAAGACAATTGACGTTGGGAAGGAAATAGTGCAAAACATTAGAGAGACCAGCAGGTTGGTAACGACAGGCGGGTTGGGACATGGCTCACTTATTAGTTGCTTATGCTCCATACATGGGGTCCCAACCCTACCCACTGATACATATGAGAAAAACCAACTTCCTGTGTCATACGGGATAATGCATTCCTTCCCAGACCCAATCCCTCCAGCAGCAACACGAAGGAGACCGACACCAGCAGCACCACCAGCAGCAGCAGAGGCTGTCATGGATGAAGATGAGCCTGAGACAGAGGCTCAGTATGAGGCAGGAAGCAGCCAGCAGCCACCCCAGAATCAGAACCTTCAGTGCCTATGATGGAGCAGTTGCTCCTCAACCAGAGAAGGATGATGCAGAATTTTGACACGATGATACAAGGACAACAAGAATTAAGGCAGGGGCAACAACAGTTGCACCAGAGAATTGACGAGATGAGTTCCTTGTTCAACGAGTGGTCAATGCACTATCCACCGCCACCGCCACCACCTTAAACCAAGTTTGTAAATTGTCCTGTTTCTTTTATTTTTTTTTAGTTTTGCACACATTGGGGACAATGTGTGATTTAAGTTTGGGGAGGTGTTTTATTTGTGTCTTATTGTTTTAGTATGTTGGAGTCTTTTTAATTTGTTTTGTGTATTTTTTAGTCATAAATTATTTTTTTCGAGTCATAATTTTCTGTCAAAGATCATGCATGCTGTAGTTACTAGAAACACCTAGTGAAGTAAGGTTGAATAATGTAATAGAATTAGAAGCAACTATCTAAACACTTAGGTTAGATATGCCAAAAACTCATGAAATCTGTCTATTTGGGGTTTCTGCTTGAATTGTGCATTGTTAAATGATTAAAACATATATGTATGATTGCTTGCTATTTGAGGCGAAATAGTTAGGATATGCATGTTAGGGGAGATGACTCAGACATTGCTTTGTTAGACATTTCTTACCACTTTTACCTATCCCTGACATTAAAAATATCCCTAGTCATCCCCGTTGAGCCTAAACATTAAACTTTTTCTTTGACACCCTATATTTCCACACTTGTGCCATAAGTAAAAATGTGAAATGGTTGGAATAGAAAGTGTTAAAAAAGAGACAAAAAGAGTGAACAAGTTTGATGCTTTGATAAAAAGTAATAAGAAATAGGCAAAAGCCTAAGTTTGTGGGTGCTTGTTATTCATAATACATTTCACTCTCTCAAAACAAAAGAGGGGAAAGATAGATATGAAGTGAAGAAAGGAAATCAAAAGAAAAAGGAAGAATTAAAAAACAAAAGAGCTTATGGTACATAAAATGAGCCTAAATGCCTATTTTTACCTACCCATGCCTAAGCCTACATTACAACCCTGAAAAGTTCTGAAGATCTCTTATATGCATATCCATGATTAGTGGAGAATAGCAAGTAAACATGCCATAGGATTTTGAAATTGACATGCATAATTCAGTATTCTTACTTCCATTAAACATGATTAAAATGAGTTTGCGAAATATCTAGCTTAATGTGTTTAGAATGCTAAAAATTCATGTTATATGTTCCTGCATATTATTCTGCTAACCTTCATGTTTTTCTAAGTAACACCAATGCAGCAAAGTGATCAATGTCGTTGAGTCTTCTATTTTTCTTTTTTCCTTGTGTCTTTATTTCTTTCTTTTGATCTTTGCTCGAGGGCGAGCAAATGTTAAGTTTGGGGGTATTTGATCCTTGTATTTTATATACACCTTTTGAGTCATTTTTAGTGAGTCTTTTGTCCATTTTTGTACAAATACGTGTCGTCTTAGGATATATTTTCTTTCTTTTGAGTCATATTGGTTTAAAGTGGCTCATTGGCGAAAAAGGAGCAAAAAGGAGTAAACGGAGGTTCCAGAGCTCAGCGAAAGTGGCGAACTGGACACAAAGCAGGCCCGGCTCATGGCGCCTCCGGCCAGCGAGGCGAGCGCCACGCGCTAATCTTGAAGGGTTGCGGGAGTTCGGCGCGACGCCGATTCTGGGCCGCGGCGCCGAAGCGGGAAAAATCAGAATTTCGAATGGACAATGGGCCAGGCCTGAAGGAAAACCTGCATCACGTTTTGGAGACTATAAAAAGAGAACCCTAGGCCAGAGTTAAGGGTTCCTCTTCTTTCCAAATCACACACTTTTTGAGATCAAGATTGGAGACCCTTTTCTTAGTAATTTCTTGTTCTTGTTTTACTTTCTTTACAGTTTATGTTGGATGTTAATTTAGTTTTTATCATGTCTATGGCTAGGAACTAACTTTAATATAGGGCTTTCCATGTCAATTCACTTGAACCTTATCTTTATGAATTAATGCATGTTTTTTGTTCTTCTTCTTATTGTTGAGATTTATTCAATATATGTTTTGATTGCTTGGTAATTACTTGATCATTAATTATCATAATTCTTATGATTTCTAACCGAAATCTGAAAGGGGAGGTTGTGAATATGTTGTAGTTGGATAAACATAGGTTAAATCGTGGACGAAAGTACCCCGATACTTGTGTAGTATTAATAGGTTTTTGGTCTTAATCCTCCTCTATAGTCAATCTTATCACTGAAAGGTAGAAAGGTGCTATACTGGGGTTGAGTGTTTATATAACCTTAACAGGAGTATAAAACGACTTAGTTAACCTGCTATCTCAAAATAGAAGGAGAACCATGTTAAATCATATGTTACTACACATATGTGCGTTGAATGGATTAGGGGCTATATGACATGAGTATTTGTTTCTATGGAAAACTGGCCTTCCCTTTGCTTAGCATTATCATGAGATTGCCCTCTGTCCTCATATTACCCTACGAAATTATCATCTTATCTATTTCTTGTGTGAAAATGTATAAGTAGTATAACCAGAATGTGCAAGGCGTGAAGCCCAATGAAGATTGGTATAGATTAGAGTTAGATATTCTTGTATATTCCCAAGTGTATCATGTATATCTGAGTATTCTTATATCTTCATATCATTTGAATTTTTGCATATTAGTTGTTGGGTTTGCTAACAGTCTCATTAACGAGCCAATATCTTCTTTTAGGTCTAAAAAAAAATCGTAAGTATAGGCTTGTGTATGTATTCATGGGGTTTGCATGTCTCCATAAAAAATCTGATTTCTTTTAAACTGATAGGCCTTAGTTGTTGAATCTGCCAACTATTTTTGGGCTAATTGAATGGGGAATCAAATTTCGTATATGTTGGAAATTATATGTCATCATTTATTTACATTAATTAATATGGTTTCTTGCGTATACTAATCCTTATCTTTTTTTACATGGCACGCACCGGAGCAAAATAAAGAGTCTCACGGCGAGACTCGTCTTGAGTTACTTCAAAAGAAGGCCCGCATTTATGTGCACTCATCTAGCATAGGAATTTCCAATCCGCCGGCGAATTACATCGCCTTTCTTCGAGTCGCCATTATTAATTCATATCCTCTCCATATTCATTTATTGTAATTAATTGTCTAACGCTACTAATTAATTAGCATTTATAATAGTTAAACCTTGAATTAATAGCTAGAAATCAGTTTGAGTTAATTACCTTAGGCACGTCATACATTGTTTAACATTTATAATAAACCACTCAATAATCTTCACTTGCATAATCAATCATGTAGCTAGGATATTATTTGTGATCAAATTCCTAACCCATTTTTCAAAATTCATTATCATTCATATATGAAACTACTTTTGCTTGCTAAATAGACACTTTGCATGCTATGATTATTTTATAATGCATATTTTGCCATAATTGATTTTGCATTACTACTTCTATGTTATGCTATACAATCGAATAAATTCATATAAATACCTTACGAATGCATGTTTTCCATCAAAACTAACTTTATATATTAAAACAAAAATCTTACATTTTCTTTTGGTCAAAATACATCTTATATGTTTTAAATACTTTTTTTTAAATATTTTCTAAAAAAAACATGCATTTCTCAGCATTTTAATATAATAATTACCCTAGGTTTGAACGGACAACCGCGAGTTAGCGGATCCTTTAGGGTGCCTGACCCCTTCCCTTTAGGATAATAAAGAACCTTTGTATGGAGATGATGGAAGAATCTTCGGACAAAGATGTTGACTCATAGCCAATTTTGTCTCGATCTTCAGAATTGTAAAAATCTTTGGCGGTAGACAAAGTGACGCAAAAATCAAAATTTGTCGAGGTCGAGTTATGGCGACCTTTGGGCTACCATGGTCAAAGCACCAAGGCGGGCTAACGCGGACTTAAAGTTGTCCCAGTGTCGAGTTATGATGACACTGGGCTACCATGGTCAAAACACCAAGGCGGGCTATGGCTTGTGGTGCTGGGTTCTATGGTGATGTGGAGCGAGTGGACCGACGCTTGAGGCCGCTTCTGCCTATCGTTGGGAAGGTTGGCCCCCCAACAAATTGCCCGATTATTTGTAAGAGAAAATCCACGTTGTGCTCCCTGCTCTGCATGCTAAGACTTGAACAAGCGGTTAGTGCATGCTATTCTGGCAAAAAATGATGATGTATAATTTTTAAAAGTAATGCAACTGTGAGTAGAAAAGGTTATCCTGCAAAATGTGATGCCTGCTGTGTTGATGCGATGCTGCAAATGTTGTGATTTTTCCCTTGCACGGACGTGTTGCGATTGTGAATGCGGATATGTTGTCCTTGCTGCAACTGTCCCTGTAGACTAAAGCTCAAGAAAGAGTTAGTGCACAACTGCTAAGACAGAATAATAAAGCAAGCGTAAGAAATGCAATTTCGGGAGTACAGAAATCGTCCCTGCGTGGATGTGATATGCTGATGATGGCGTCATTTTTGGGCTTGTTGTCTTGATAAGCGTCGGCTTGGGCGTGTTCTTCTTTGGCGTCGTTGCGTAGACTTGCTGTGTTGATAACGTCATTGCCTGAACGTATTGCTGCTGGCGTCGTTGCGTGGACTTGCTGTGCAGATAACGTCGATGTCTGGACGTATTCTTTGTCTTGATCGCGTCGTTATGCGGGCGTATTCTTCTTTGGCGTCGTTGCGTGGACTTGCTGATCACGTCGTTATGCGGGCGTGTTCTTCTTTGGCGTCGTTGCGTGGACTTGCTTGTCGATAACGTCGTTATGCGGGCGTGTTCTTCTTTGGCGTCGTTGCGTGGACTTGTTGTGCTGATAACGTCATTGCCTGGACGTATTGCTGCTGGCGTTGTTGCGTGTACTTGCTGTTCACGTCGTTGTCTAGACGTGTTGCTGCTGGCGTCGTTGCATGGACTTGCTGATCACGTCGTTGTATGGACGTATTGCTGCTGCTCCTGTAGAATAAATGCTCCTGCAAGCTAAGCTTGAGAAAAACGTTAGTGTATACCTGTTTAAAAATGATAAATACATATGAGAAGTGCAATTTTATGGGTAGAGATATCGTCCCTGATATGCGAGATAGTGCGAGGTGTTGTCCTTTGCGGACGTGCTAAACAGCGCAAATGATGAATTGCCATGATGACTTTGTGGTGTGCGATCGTAGGTTGCTAATTTTACTTGATGCAGGAGTTGATCGCTAGGTTTTGTTGCGGAACTCAACTTTGGATCTTGATTGTTGATGCCTGCTTTATTCTTTGCTCTTGCTGCGGACTTTGGATTGTTGTCATCCTCTGCCTTTGCTGCTTTTCCTGCTTCTGCGAAGAGACTTTTTGTCGTATTTTCTGCTTCGGCTGTTGCACTTTCTGCTTTTGTTAATATGAAAAGACCTGCGCTCAAAGAAAAATTTGTGAGTTTTGGGGTCGGTCGTATCGACTTCGCGCCTTGTCCTCGATATCGCGTGCTGCTTTGTTTGGACTTACAACCCGCATGCAGTTTCCTACATGGTCCCAGTTTTGAAAAAAGGGTGTCTGGCCTAAAATTGATCTTAATGTAATTGCTTGTATGCTATGTGTATTCTTGTCATTTTCAGAACGGGGGGAAAGTTTCCTAATGGATCGAAGCCGATTTAGGCGCTACGCATACCCCGAGGAATCAGTCATGACGTAGTTCATTACAAGCAAATATTGGGAAAATTAAAATTTCTAGATGTGGGGCCAGAGCGGCGACTTACGTATCCACTAAGGGAATCAGGTCAAACGTAGTTCATTACAAGCAAAACGGAAGAAAACATTATAAAAATATGAGTTTATAAATTATTCTGCTAAAATAAATCGCTTTTCTTATCCGCTCTGGGCGGACAAGACAAAGTGCAAATCCAATCAATACGCTTTCATGCCCTGCCTCGTGGATGACTGGGTCTTCATGCTCTGCTATCCCCCTCTTTTGGCCTCTGCGTGGTGCATGCTCGGATAAATGACTGATTCGAGGGCGGAATGGGCATAGCGAGTGTATTCCTCATCTAAGGTTATCAGTGCACATTGACGTGGCGTGGTTTGGCAAAGGGTTATCATGCACATTTGGGCGGGATCCTTTGCCGAATTACCCATTCTACGATCGGCGCCTCGATTCGTCACGAGGAGTGGCAACCTTGATGTCATGTCTGGGCTATCGGGTGATCTGCGCGCAACTTGTTCTCATCATACCATCTTGGGATAGGTCAGAATCCTTCACCGGCCGGTTGGATTAGGCTGCACTCATGACCTTTCATATATCTGAGGTATGGGTTCAGCTAGTGGGGTGCGAACTTTGGGTGGTTTTCCTTCAAAATTCTTATTTGCTCTGGGTGCATTGGGTGCTCTGTTTTGTTGGCGGGCTTGATGGGTGGATCTATGCGGGGCTGGATAAACGGGTGCTTGTGAAGTGTTATATATAGGCTGTGTGTGGTAGTTGTGGTAGTATGATGGATTTTGGTAGGTTATGAATGCTTCGGGTTTGCGTTCTTGTACAAACATAGAAGGGGAAACTGTCTCTTTCTTCCTTTGTGAAGTACTCCCGAGTGTCCCTGACTGAATCGCCTTATTAGTTGCCTGTAATGCTGCCAGATTCGTAATCCTACCAGTTTTAATACCTTCTTCTACGAAGTCGCCCATTCTAACAACTTCCGCAAAACTCCGTCCGATGACGCTTATCATTCGCTCATAATAGGTTGCGTCCTTCAAAGATTGTACGAATAGTGTGGTCATCTCACTCTCCACCATGGGTGGTTGTACTTTCGTTGCCTCTGAACGCCACCTCCTGGCGTATTCTCTGAACGTTTCTGTAGGCTTTTTCTCCAACTTCATTAAATAAAATCTGTCCACGACGGTTTCTGTGTTGAACCTGAATCGCTCCACAAAATCTTGGGCGATGCATTCCCCATGCCATTTCCGCGGATCTTGGTGGTATACAATCTAGTGTCTCGCCGGTCAAGCTCGAATGAACAACTTCATAATGATCGGGTTCTTCCTACCCGATTAACTTGTCGCAATATGACCTCAAATGTGCACGGGTTCCTTTCCCATCAAATAGTTCAAACTTCAGACCTTGTACCCCATGGCGGTTCCACGCCCGATTTACGCAGCGTCCTCGTAGTCTAGTCCTTCGTGACCTTTATCCGATCGCATGCCCCGAATCGCTTCTTTCAAACTATGAATTTCTTTGGCCACGCCTCGCCCATTTTGGCGGACTTCCTCCATTTCTTCATAATGATCCCCTTCAGCGGCACGGGACGGTAAAAGGCCGGGTTTCGTATAAGTCGCTTATCCAGGTTGTTTGTCATTGGTAATGGGTGTGTGCGTGGGTATTGGTTGGCCGGCGATTAGGGCTGATTATGGTGAAGTAAAGTGGGCCGAGGTATATGGGTAGTAGGAGGTCATTTGAAGGTGGGGTTGAGGGTCACCGGGCGAGGGCGGTTTGATCGGTGATCGTGGCCTTGTGGGAGTTCTGGGAGATATGTGGTGGTGGAGGTCGATCCGGGATGGTTTGGCAGGTAGTGACCCTTTGATCCGCATGTGGGTATTCAAACTAATGGATAGGTTGGTCGATTCCGTAGCCTCTCCATCTCAACTGCATATCGCAATTTGTCGCAATACCGCAATACATTCTTCCTGACTGGTGATATTCCTCCCTTCCGAAGGTTCTGTTTCGCTGACAGGAATAATTCCCAAACCATTTGGCTCAGACGCCCCCGAGCCGGTCATATCATCATTTCGTGCCTTGGACCTGGTGAAGTGTGGATGCTCCGACATTGTTGAGTCAAAATACGAACCGACCTTTTGGGGAAGATGATAAATCTTTCTAAAAAAGCAACAAACGGTGTTAGCATAAAGCACATAATTTGCAGGTATGTAGCAGATATATCACACATAGCATATTCAAACGTTTCCTAACATGCAGGGGGACCTCTTTATGTCAGAGGTAAGCCTAAACGTCACTTATGCGAGATTATGACGGATTTGTCCAAGTCGTCCAACTATAATGCCTTTGTTGGAAATGGCGACCAAATGACGGTGCACTTTTCCCAATTTCAGCATGTCATGATTGGGTTTGGATTTGTCTGTGATTGAAACGCTAAACATTATATGTTGGTTTGTCGTTGGGTTCAGAAACCCGTCGACAAGTTTGGTGTCTTCCTAATTGTGGCGTCAATGCCAAGGATTGACCCACCTAAGGTAAATGCATGCATGTCCTAAAATAAGGGTGGTATAGTTCTATCCTGAGTTGCTAAGATTTGGCTTTACTAGACGCAAGGTTCCCGAGTGGACAACTCGAGCGAGAAGGCTACGCGGCTGATCAGACGAACCGATCTAACTCCGCGCAGGCGCCAACTCTTCTAAAATTTGTATATTTTGAAAGAAATGTGCGCCAAGCACACCAAATAGCGTGAGTGTGTGATTGTGTGAATTTTCCAGAATGGAAGAAGTATGAGCGGAATGCCAGTTTAAGGAAAGCAGTAAAACAGGTAGCAATTAAAATAAACAAAACAAAATACAGCACACAAAATGCAAAAAGTAATGTCAAATAATAACCCTAGGTCTGTTGTGGTTAAGAACCTAAAATCCCCAGCGGAGTCGCCATCGGTAACACCCTTTTCCGACCGCCTTAAATAAAATGTTAGAAAAATAAATAATAAATGCTAAATGTTACAAGAAGTGTTAAATATTAAAAGGGTGCTAGAATATAAAAATGCTAAAAAGATGCTAAAAGTGCAAAGGGGTTGCTAGAATGCTAAGGGGTTCGCGGGAGTCGCCACCTAATTAGTTTGGGTGAATTAGGACACCTAAATGTTTAACTAGTTTAAAGTAAAACATTAACTCCATTTTAATGGTCTGCTAAACTTAATGAGATTCCGGGTAAGGGTTCTTTATTATCCTAAAGGGAAGGGGTCAGGCACCCTAAAGGATCCGCTAACTTGCGGTTGTCCTGCCAAAACTAGGGTTAATTATTATGTTAGAGAAATGCATGTTTTTAGAAAATATTTAAAAGAAAGTATTTAAAACATGCAAGATGTATTTTGACCAAAAGAAAATGTAAGATTTTGTTTCAATATATATAAAGTTAGTTTTGATGGAAAACATGCATTCGTAAGGTATTTATATGAATTTATTCGATTGTATAGCATAACATAGAAGTAGTAATGCAAAATCAATTATGGCAAAATATGCATTATAAAATAATCATAGCATGCAAAGTGTCTATTTAGCAAGCAAAAGTAGTTTCATATATGAATGATAATGAATTTTGAAAAATTGGTTAGGAATTTGATCACAAATAATATCCTAGCTACATGATTGATTATGCAAGTGAAGATTATTGAGTGGTTTATTATAAATGTTAAACAATGTATGGCGTGCCTAAGGTAATTAACTCAAACTGATTTCTAGCTATTAATTCAAGGTTTAACTATTATAAATGCTAATTAATTAGTAGCGTTAGACAATTAATTACAATAAATGAATATGGAGAGGATATGAATTAATAATGGCGACTCGAAGAAAGGCGATGTAATTCGCCGGCGGATTGGAAATTCCTATGCTAGATGAGTGCACATAAATGCGGGCCTTCTTTTGAAGTAACTCAAGACGAGTCTCGCCGTGAGACTCTTTATTTTGCTCCGGTGCGTGCCATGTAAAAAAAAGATAAGGATTAGTATATGCGCAAACCATATTAATTAATGTAAATAAATGATGACATATAATTTCCAACATATACGAAATTTGATTCCCCATTCAATTAGCCCAAAAATAGTTGGCAGATTCAACAACTAAGGCCTATCAGTTTAAAAGAAATCAGATTTTTTATGGAGACATGCAAAACCCCACTGAATACATACACAAGCCTATACTTACGATTTTTTTTTTTTTAGACCTAAAAGAAGATATTGGCTCGTTAATGAGACTGTTAGCAAACCCAACAACTAATATGCAAAAATTCAAATGATATGAAGATATAAGAATACTCAGATATACATGATACACTTGGGAATATACAAGAATATCTAACTCTAATCTATACCAATCTTCATTGGGCTTCACGCCTTGCACATTCTGGTTATACTACTTATACATTTTCACACAAGAAATAGATAAGATGATAATTTCGTAGGGTAATATGAGGACAGAGGGAAATCTCATGATAATGCTAAGCAAAGGGAAGGCCAGTTTTCCATAGAAACAAATACTCATGTCATATAGCCCCTAATCCATTCAACGCACATATGTGTAGTAACATATGATTTAACATGGTCTCAAATGAAAAAGGGAAACCTATATATTAGTACATCATTCGAGCTAAACAGGGATTCAAAATACACAACCAGGGACAAATCATAATTACTGAGTATTATATTTCTTTATTATATGATTCAAAACATGGAATAAGGTTCATATATGCTAGACAAGATTTCAATAAATAAAGGAGGAATTCAAGTTGCCCACTTCAGAGTTCAAACTGGACGGATATGATATTTATAACCAACGAAAAGATAAAGGAATATGATTTGCAAGACAAATTAATACAAGCATTAAAATGAAACCTACCACAACCCATACGGGATATATCCTAGACCAACTGATAGCACAGTACTTACAGAATATGCCTAAACATCATATCTACGTATGCAACTCTTGCAGCCACTGGACATACACAAAATGGAGATAGTTATATTAAACCTAATAGACAGGCTTACTATATTTAACAAACAAAATCTTAGGTCGAGCCTTCAAGCTCAACAGCAGTACAGTGCATCGTATCCTATTTGGTTTTATATAACGTCATTAGAGAGATTAATGCTTATGATAATGTAATCGGTGCGGATCGACATTATATCGACAAATAGAATGGACACAGAGACCTCTATCAAGAAATGAACGTAGATCTAACACAACGGCAGAATAGCAGATTGTTACCACAGGCACTATGCAAAATACTTGATACGATGCTAACAGATTCAAATACCAAATAATCCTTATCAAACACGCTTCGAATTAGTTTAACACATACACGACGAAACTACATTATGCCAAACATGTTTGACAAACCACAGTCACCATATAAATCACAAAAATCCAAATTAAGCGAGAAAGTTAGGAAGCGGCGAGTTTACGCTTCTCCGCGACCGGCAAGCGTATCAAGTCGTCGGTCCTTCGACAGCTTTGGGTTTGCGATGCGAATAAAAGGGGGCAGGTTTAGTTATTGGTTTCCTGGCTGGTATCGAAAGGGAAAGGTTTCAAACTCCCTATTATTTGCGATGCTGATTGTCTGGGTGTTGACTGCTGCTCGAGGTGTCCCGTCGATTTCTACCCGACTTCCCTCAACTGAGTTCTAGATGCTGAGCCCCTGAATGAACTCTCATCGTGATCTCCTCGCTTCCTTTTCCCTATTGCCGTCAGATTGTGCTTCTCCGCCTCCCGTGTTATGCGCTTCTTCTCGCCCTATTGCATGTGCTTTATATAGCCATGGTTGGGTTCTAATCTTGGTAGGCAATTAAGGCTGAGATTCTTATGCTTATTCTTACCCTGATTCCCACGATCCGTACTGATTTCGTGTGATTTGAATGGTAAGTTGCGATTCTGGAAGGCTCTTGCTAGTTTGCTTATGGTAAGTAAATAAAGGCTGGGTGTGTGTGGGTAAGGAAGGTCCCGGATTCTCCGGCGAGAATCTCGGGTCGAACAAGGTAAGGTATTGGCGGCGATTGATATTTTAGGGTTGCTGGTTTGTGTGCGTTTTAGGGAGGACGAGGGCAACAGGGAAAGTGCTGAGGGCTTATGGGTTGCTAGGGAAGGGAATAAAAGGGCGGATGGGCTGCGGGTGTTGGGCTGCGGGTCGCGGGTTTTGGGCTGGGCGACGGGTTTTGGGCTGCAGGTAAGATAAAGGGCTGGGTAATGGGCTGATTAGTAATTAGGGGTAGTATTAAATTAGGTATTTATTTGGGTAGAACTCTAGGTATTAGTTTTAGGTATCTAATTAATTAATTAGTAGTAAATTAAATTAATAGATTGTGCTTAAATTATTTAGGCGTTTTGATTAGTCTAATTGTTATAAAAGACGGACGTGCTATTTAAGTAATGCTTAATACTTTAGAAAGCGGCGCTATTATTAAATTACTTATTTATGCATGTATTAATGTTTTATTGCTGCATTTTATTATTTTAAAATTATTAGAATTATTGTGGAAAATTAGTGTAATTTTATAGTTAATGACTGGACGGGAGGGTCAAAATTGGGTGTCAACAAGTATTAATAGGTTTTTGGTCTTAATCCTCCTCTATAGTCAATCTTATCACCGAAAGGTAGAAAGGTGCTATACTGGGGTTGAGTGTTTATATAACCTTAACAGGAGTATAAAACGACTTAGTTAACCTGTTATATCAAAATAGAAGGAGAACCATAATTAATTGCATTAATAAGTAAGTTAAGCGGATAGTTGAGGAGATTTGGAAGCCCTATTTCCACATTACTGAAGTAAAACAACGTAGTTTAATTATTTTTCATAATTAGAGTCATAAACAACAAATCAATCATCGGTCACCAAATAGATAACAAAGAATAGAATTTGGTACTTGAACACTAATCCCTGAGGACGATAACTCGGTCTTCTAAGACTATATTACTTGACACGACACGTGCACTTGCGTAAGTGTGTGCATAAATCGCGCATCAATAACACTGAGCTTAGATTTTGAATCAACTGAAGTAGGTGAAACTTTGCAATTCGCCATCTTAGCCCTGTACACGATCTCCTCTGCATACTTACGTTGACACAAGAATATGTGGTTGGCAGATCTGGTCACTGATATCCCAAAAAAATAACTTAGCTTCCCCAAATCAGTCATTGCAAATTCGGACTTAAGCAAGACAATAATCTCATTTTTCAACCCGTCGGAGGAGGCAGTACGAACAATATCATCCACATAAAGTAATAAGTAAACAGTGCTACTACCTCGATGAAAAATGAAGAGTGATGTATCACTCTTGCTGCATACAAACTCAATCTGCAGATATACCTGGCAAAGCGATCATACCACGTACGGGGACGACACACATAGTGAGGAAGTGCTGGATGGGTGAACCCAGACGACTGATGCATGTAGACTGTCTCTCTCAGATCCCCATGTAAAAATGAATTCTTCACATCAAGCTGATGGATCGGCCCGCTCAAAACTGTGCAAATGGTAGCCAGTTTGACAACCGGGTTGAAGGTCTCACCACAATCAATGCCCTCCTACTGATTTGTGCCATTAGCCAGAAGTCATGCCTTATACCTCTCAAGATCTCTATTGTCTCTGAATTTGTGACGAAATAGCCATATGCAACGGATCATATTCACCCTCGCATGTCTAGGTACTAGATCCATCTATGCTGTTTAGTTAAAGCGTTGAATTCCTCATACATAGCCGCATTCTAATTAGGGCCTTGTTTGGCCTATTTAGGGTTCTTGGAAATTGGAGAAATGGTTTGGGCAGACAAGTTAAATTGGACTTTGGGTTTGAATATTCCATGCTTGGCATGAGTTTCCATTTGGTGAGTGAGGACAGTGGGAGGCTCCAAGACTGAGGGATTGGTTGGATATGAAGAAGGAGGGGGTGACACCGTCGGAGGCGTCGCGGCTCCAGTGGGCGTCGTCGAAGGCGCCACGGATCTACAGTCGAGGGGCCACGACTCTAAATACGATTTGGGAACTGGGTGCTCACTGGAAGGGAGGTGTCGTGGCGCATCCTCGAGGGGTCGCGACTCTAATTCCCTAGAAGAGTTAGTTTGCTCACTGGAAGGGAGGCATCGCGGCGCTTCCACGATGGGCCGCGGTGCTGACTTCTGGGATGATTGAGTGAGTTGATCAAGGATAATGGGAGAGATGATAGGCTCGTTAAGAAAGGAATAGTCCAGTTTTTGGAATTTCTAAAGATTCGAAAACGGGAATGTAGTCTTGTCGAATGTGACGTGACGAGAGATGTGGATCTGACGAGTGGACAAGTCATAGCATAGATAGCCCCTATGGTTCGGCGGAAAGCCTAGGTAGACACATGGAGTGGACCGAGTGGCTAGTTTGTGAGAGGAAGTAGAGGCAAGGTTAGGATAGAATAGACAACCGAATATCCGGAGATAATCATAAGATGAGACTCTATGATAGAAGATTTCGGTAGGGGTCATATTGTAAAGGGTGCTAGTTGGGAAAATATTTAGAACGTATTCTGACATTTTAACAGCATAGACCCAGAAAGACGGAGGTATGGAGGCATGAATCAATAGAGTGAGAATCATATTGTTAATGGTGCAGATGATACTTTCAGCTTTACCATTTTGTGGGGAGGTATGGGGGTAGGAGAAGCGAAATATCATGCCATTATTAGTACAAAAATAGTGAAACATAGAGTTGTTGAATTTACGACCATTATCGCACTGAAAAGATTTTATACATTTTTCAAACTGTGTTTGAATGAATGTTCGAAACTCAAGAAATTTGGCAAACACTTCCGATTTAAATTTGAGAGGATACAACCAAACAAAGTGATAAAAATCATCTAGTAAGATAAGATAGTGTTTATGACCTAGAGAACTAACAACATGTGATGTCCATAAAATCGGCATGTATAATATCAAATTGTGCAAAAGTAACACAAGTAGATGATTTAAACGGAAGACGGATATGTTTTCCTAAAGAACAAGAAACACAGGTTTGGGCAAGCTTTCCATTACAAGTAATAAATTATTGCCTCTAAGAAAATTAAAAACTGGGGCTCCTGGATGACCAAGCCTATTATGCCATGTTGAAGAAGAAATGGTCGCTAGAGAGAAGGGAGAGCAAGATCTGACAGCGGAGGTGGGAGTGAATGGACAGAGATCCTCCGTGCTAATGCATCTCGTAATAGGTGTCCCCGTATGAAGATCCTTCACAGTGAAACTAAAAGGGTCAAAATCAACAGAGACAGAGTTATAACGAGTAAATTTGCGGATAGAGATTAGATTCTTAATTACATGTGGGGCATATAGGGTATTTTTAAGGGGAAATGGATTAGGAGGTGGTGTGTAGGATGTACCATAACCCTTTATTGGAATGTGGTGGCCACTACCAACTGTCACAAATTGAGGATGTTTTAAACCAAACAGTTTGAGAATATTACCTGCAGACCGGGTGACGTGAGAAGTGGCTCCGGAGTCCATGTACTAGTTGTTGAATATTGAGATCGGCCAAGGCTGACCAACTCGGCCGGGTGTCATCTTTGGACAAGTGCTGGAATCGACGTAAGGTGGGCTTGCTTGCGGGTATTGGACTTAGGCCGGAGCGGCCCAACAATCCGCGCGGAGTATCGTTGGGCGGCTGCATCGAATCGCGGCGCGACGACGTCAGATTAGTACCGCTGGGGCGCCTGCCGAATCGACATGTGGGCCCTGTTGCCGCTTGGTCGATTCTGCTGTCCGCAACCCTTGCCACGACCACGGCCTCCTCTGTCGTGGCCCTTGCCACCGTGTACCTGCTGCGGTTGAGAGTTTTCTGACGGCGTTGGATCTTGGGGGCGCTTTTCGACAGCTAACATCTTCTGATTGTGCTCATCTTGCTTAGCACGTCGAGTCTCTTCGAGCAAAAACTGCGAGCGAGCTTTGTTAAAACTGGGTAGCGGATCTGCCTGTTGAATCATGGTGGCTAACGTATCATAGTCGTCTTTGGGAAGACCTGCAATCAATTGCAACACCATTTTAGTGTCCGAGACAGGCATGTCGACGTTGGAGAGTTGATCCGCCAGTAGTTTCAACTATCTGCAGTACTCAGTCATGTTGGAGAAATTTTCAAGGCGTGTATTGTTAAATTGTTCCTCCAAATACATCACGTGAGTGTGCTTGTTATCTTGAAAGATTTCCTCCAAGCGATTCCATAAATTACCGGTTGTGGCGCCATATTTCATGATAGTAAGAAGAAGATCCTGAGAAATACTACCATAAATCCACTGTTTGACGCCGGCGTCTAGACGCCGCCAAATAGAATCATCAACCTCCGGAGGGCGCGGAATAGTGTCATCAATATGATCAAGCACATTACAGAGACATGCATGATTACGAAACAGTTCAACCCAAGGAGAATCTCGATTGCTTTTCGATCAAGAATGAGAATAAAGTTCTTGATGTTGGTAACAGTTAGGACGGAATGAAAAGGGGATGACGACATGGTGGTGGAATTGGTGGAGGTGGAAGCGTCAGAAATATTGGAAGAATTCTGAGTATCCATTTAGAGAAGAGAGGAAATAAGAGAAAAAAAACAAGAGTTTTAGGAGGAGATGGGGAGGCGTCGCGGCTGAGATGCCCGAGGGGGGGCGGGGGCGGCTGCACAAAAATTCTAGGGTTTTTGATTTAGGCTCTTGATATCATGTAAGATGATATTAATCTCCCTTAGGGAGTCTTCTCATTAATATCAAAGTATATATAATGTACAATATTCATCCCTTATACAATAGGAATCCTAGACCTAATCACAAGAGAAATCCTAGTCTTACCATAATTATATTTACACAATATATGAAATATATTCTAATTATGGGTAGGGATACAATTGTTACTACTATATACACGTTTACATATATTTATGGTATATTAGGATACTTACCGAATTAAGATTCCTCTCTTGTACACACTATATATATTTTATAATAATGAAAATACTCTCCAAGAGAAATTATTACAATCTTACGGAAATCATTTCCAAAAAGATCATAAAACCATCCACACCAACTCCTAATCACCTTCGAAATTACAAGTTATCTTTTTTCGACCAAATTGCTGAGAAAACACATATACCTTTTGTTTTATTTTATCCAAACAACCCCATCAACAACTCTTCTACCATTGATTTTATGGTACATCAACTTGAAGAATCACTTTCTAGGATTTTGACTCATGTTTATCCAGTTGCTGGTAGATTTGCACAAGATAAATGTTCAATCAATTGTCTTGACCGAGGTGTAACATAAATAAAAGCCAATGTCAATTGCCTAATGGACGATTTTCTCCAAAAAGCCAGCACGAGTTTTGACCTCGCATTGTATTTTTGGCCACAAGTGATTAGGGATGTAGACGCGACTAGTTTGTCCACCACACAACTTATGGTTATTTTTCAATGCGGAGTACTCACTTTATCTATGAGCACCCCGCACCCTGCAATGGAGGGGTGGACAAGTTTTACGTTCATCTACTAGTGTCCAGAGTGTGTAAGATTAATTTCATGAGCTTTGATTTGGCTAACATTTTCGGACCACGATATCTGAAGCTTCTGCTATTTTCCCTGGAATACGTTCGGACACTAAAATTGTGGCCAAAAACTTTGTTTTGGATATAACCTCTTTATCAAAGCTCAGAGACAAATTAACGAATTGTCATAATCCAGAAGCTTTAAGCTTTAAGCCCTCAAGAGTTGAAATGGTCACAACTATTTTATAGAGGGCTCAACTCCGCGCTTCACAGGCAATAACAGGGAAAGTGAAGCCTTCATTGATGTTATTTCCCCTGAGTTTACGCGGTAAGCTTAAATATCCTGAAACAGCTAATCCTTTTTGAAATTTTATCATTGAAGTCCCTATTGCATATGAACCTAAAGGGACCAATATGGAGTTAAAAGATTTCATAATATTGATAAGAGGAGCAGTGCAGAGACCTATTGACTATTGTAGTGAAACTTCAACAGATGAAGTAGTTGACTTGGTGACTAATTTATATAACCAAAGTTATGGAGGAAAAGATTGGGGAACTAGTGATGATATTGAGGTATTTACTTCAACTTTGTGTAGTTTTCATATGCAAAAAGCAGACTTTAGATGGAGAAATCCAAATTTAATGCATTTTGGATCAAGACATCATCAAGTGTTTTGGTAGTATTCTACACAATGTGGTAATAGTATTGATGTGAAGATGGATCTCAAGGAAAATTACCTCAACTTTAATTTCTCTGTCTAATGTAGTGTAATTGCATCATTGTTCCCAAAAGCACCCTTACTTTTACCTTCGTACTTCAAATCTTGTCACCCTGTATCAGTTTAGCCACCTTATCATTTGCATCCGGGACGAAATTCTTTTCACTTTTTCAATCTTACTCTGCTACTGATGTATTCACCCTCTTCAATTACAAGGCCGCAATAAGACCTTCTATTTTTTCCCAAACCTCCATGACTTTTTGCCATTCAAAATGTCTTTCTTTAATCTTGCTCAAAAAGTTAACATGTTGTGACTTCATAAATTAGCAGCACACAAGTCTCAAGCTACAACTAGCTATCACTCCTACGTTCCAATTTATATGACACTCTTTTCTTTTTAGTCAGTTTAAAAAAGATCGACATCTTTAGACTAGAAGTTTCAAAAGTCATCCTTTCATACTTAAAACTTTGTGCTCAGTCAAATACTTTCACATAAATGGGGACGGTGAGAGTACTACATTTAAGCTGACACAATTGCAAAAATCATTGCCAACACAAAGTTTACTAAGCACAAAACACAAACAACTTCTGGTCTGTATAGACATTGCATACTTGATAAAATATGTTTGTATGATAAAGCAAACACATCAATCTTGATGGTTCCCGTGAGAAAGTCATTTACTGGTATTTAGTTACACGGGGAAATTAGAATATTCCATCAAGAAGGGGGGAAATGACTTCCATCATACCAAATACACTCTGTAAGTTTATTCACGGGAAACAAGCACCAATTGTTTTCCAACATTACGACCAGAGAAGAGGCCGACAAAAGCGCCTGGTGCACTTTCAATTCCCTCAGCTATGTCCTCCACATATTTTACGTTCCCTTCTTTTATATGTGGAATAACCATTTCTACAAATTTTTGGTAGAGGGGAAAGTAATCTACAGCCAGAAAACCTTGCATACGGAGTTGTTTTGAGATGAGGCAGAACAAGTTGTGAACTCCTTCAGCTTGCTCGAGGTTATATTGTGAGATGAACCCACATACAGCGATTCGGCCATGGAGTCTCATGTTGAGAAGAACCGCGTCAAGCATCTTCCCTCCAACGTTCTCAAAGTAAATATCGATTCCATCAGGGAAGTACCTGGTTGTGTTTAGACATGATATAATTAAGTAATTAAAAAGTGTGTTTTGATTTTGGGATATGTGTTGTTCATTAAAACAGAGGCTTTTGCTACTTAGTTACTCCATCTTCCAGGCCAAATGAGTTTACATCTGTAACCTGAGTTATCTCAGAAAAAAAGAACGCGAGACTTACCTTTTCAAAGCTGCTGATAAATCTTGTTCCTCTTTATAGTTAAATGCTTCATCAAACCCAAATTTGTTCTTCAATAGTTCAACCTAAAAAACATGAAAAACAACAAAAACATTGAGATCATATCAGTAGTACTACTCCCTGCCTACAATTACGACAGACTTCAAGAAATATCATATACTGTGTTAATGTTGAGTTTTATGTTATGACATTTTTTCTAACGCAACATTTTCCGTACTAAGTTAAAAATCAAAATGTTGGAACAAATGTCTTTGACATTCGGACCAACATTCTGGTAACCGTTTTTCCCTTTCTTCACGGACTGAAACTTATCTCGTGGAATTTTTACCACGATGGTAAAGTGACCTGGCAAGAAACTTTGAGCAGAATAAAAACATGGGAGAACAAGTCAAAGCTTGGAGAGCAAGACGAGTGAAGAATAAGTCAAATCAGTTGAGAGAACCACGCCTCAAGCTACTGCTTCACGTGCTCACTTTTAGCTCAACTTCCACAACCAATCGATGAGCTTTTCTAGGAAGACTTTCTACTATAAATAGAGAAGGCAGAAGAGTGATTCGATATCCAGAAATTTACAAGAAAAAGATCGAGAGAGCTCTCCATATTTTAGATCAAAAACTGGATCAACAAGTGTTGTCTGAGTTTGTGACGACATTCTGTCCAACATTATAATTGCTGCTTAGATTCTAGATTTGTTCTTTCATTGAAGCAATTGTAATGAGATGTCATGCACCTCTATTTTAGATAGATTTTTCAGGCATAAGTCATATGCGCCTTAACCCTTTTTATTTTTGTAAAGAAGGAATATATCAATTGTATATATATATACAATACTTGGTCATTGACCATCATAGGTTATATTAATATATAATCTATGTAAAATTAAACCTTTGTGTCTTTATTATCCGCTGCAATTTAACTCTTCAAATGTTTTTCTGTTTTTATCTTAAGTGCCGACAGTTTTATCAGACGACATTTGCAAACTGTTCCAAGCGTACAAGTATTTTACTTACTGTTTTTTTTGTTTATTCCATAATATAACCCCCGGGACCCAAGATACTGTTGTGAGAGATCAAACCAATGAATAAATATTTCTCATTTCTTATATATGCAACATCGTATACTGTTTAATTTAGTCATAAGTTGCCAAAAGGGTATCTCTAAGAACCAACTCTAGTTTCTAGCTGTCCGGACACTTATACTTTATTCATCTTGTGGAAGTGTCTAATCATCGAATCTAAAAGGTTCATTTATTAGAGATATCACACTTTTTATTTCATAATATATCATGTTTCAACATTCCCCCCACGTGTGAACCTAGTTCTTTTTTCTTCTTCGACCAAACACGTGGAATTGTTTTTTATTTTTCTTTTTAGTGGCAGTGAGATTTCAAACCAGGACCCCCGCCTGATGTGATACCATGTTTAATTGTGAGACAATCTTGTATACCACATCAAAATTCAACACGGTATCAGATCTCAAACCTCTCACTTGAGGTGTGATGTTCTTGAAAATACACTACAGGTCATGCATTTACTAAGTAACCAAACATCTTAAACTAAAATACAGATGCCTATCAATGGAAAAAGAACTACCCTCCTGATTCCCTTGTTCATGAAGGGGCAACGAAAGCCGGTTGACATTAATTAACACGAATATCATCAATCCAAACGAGATATGAAATTAATCACATTGAGCAGATCAACCATTGACGCTGAAGTGTGTTTCATGAAGAAAGGTTACCTTTTCTTTGCTTCCAGCACTTCCAACAACATAGCAACCTAATAACTTAGCGAATTGTCCAACAAGCTGGCCAACAGCACCAGATGCAGCTGAAACATACACAGTTTCTCCTTTCTTTGGGGAGCATAGCTCATAAAAACCTCCATAAGCTGTTACTCCAGGCATCCCTATGAATATACACAATTACATTGGTTATCTTTCTATCGTTTTTACATTAACATTTTATAATTCTCTGTCTGATGTGTGAACTTTGTGGATAAACATAGAGACCTTTGCCTTCACCCTGTTTTCACAATGAGAAGAAAAAAAGAATTTTTCCAGCTTGAGTATGAAATGAACTACGACAAGGAATATCAATCTTAGAAAGACAAACATTGAATCGTTTCCGTATAACACGTTCTGAGAAGCAAAATGATCAATTCCAGCAAAGATTGTAGCTTTTTCTTTTTTCGGAAATATAAGTTCTAAAGCGTATGATCATCTAACAATTCCGAGACGAGACATCTCGTGCATGGCCAATATAATACGGGCGTCCAATACAAAAATACAGATGAGTTCGACTCTGATATCATATTAAAATGTGTGATCAAACAATTCTAATATAAGTACCAACATTCTCATAATTCTAATACCTATAGTTCCAATAGCAAATGTTAGAACTCCAGCAAGTCCAGAACGGGGCATCTCTTCCATGGAAAATATAATATGGGAATCCAATAAAGGATAAACCAGAACAGGGATGAGTCTCTGATACCATATTAAAGTATCATTGAAAATATGTCAGCATAGTACTTTTTATGATGTTTTTTGACAGAATAACTTACCTAGAATTCCTGTATAATAGGAAAGTGGCACATCAGTATTATGAATTTTAAAGAGAGACTCAGGAGCTTTGATGATGCTGTACTCTTCCCATATTCCCCAAACTAAGTCATCTTTCTTGAATTTTGGATGAGCTGAATCCACAACTTTAGCCACATCAAATCCCACAATAGGCTACACAATATATAATATAATAGTTAGTAACATTATAATCAGAAAGGATTCAATTGCCATTGATGTAATTATTGTAGAATCCGGCACACATTAGTCACTTTTCATCCTTTAACTTGACTTGATGAAACTTAAACAATAAAGAAAAACATCTATATCTATCGACAGAATAGATATTGGTTTTATTTAACTAACTAAAAACTTTATATCCTCCTTGTTCAGATTATATCATTCAACAACTTAATTAATTATTCTTAAATGAAGCAACATTATCAATGAGGATTCATATAGTCAATCCCCATTTTTTTTTTTAAATGTTGTAGTCCAGACTCAAACTTGGGTCACGCGCTTACTATCAAGGACCTAAGGGGCACGCTGCAATCCCAACTTGAATTTGGGATAGAGGCATTATTATAATTGTCGTTGTTTTATGTTAGTTGTTTTGGCACAGTGTAACGACTCAGGGGCAGAGCTACAGTTCAATTTACGGGTTCAGCTGAATTCGGTAGCCTTGGCCCTGGCTTTGTATTTTGGGTTTAAAAACGTATTAAATATGTATAAATAATTTATCTAGAACTCAATTAGCTGCCTTTTCTAGAATCTAGAACCCAGAAACTCAAAATTGTAGCTCCGTCTCTATAGTAGCTAGAGTTCTAGCTACGAGTTTGGCAAAAGCTAAATAGCTTTGGATAAAACCTTACATTTGCATTAAGAAATCTGCTTAATATGTGTAAATAATTTATATAGAATACAGTAAGCTGTATTTTCAAGAACTCAGAACCCATAAATTCAAAACTCTAGCTCCATCTCGCTATCATAATCAAGGTTGGAGCAAGAGTAACCTAATAGCTTTGGCCAAACTCTTATTATTTGTGTTAAAAAAATCTACTTAATATGTGTAACTGTTTTTTTCGAGAATTCAGAATTCATAAACTCAAAATTATGAATTCACCTCCGATTATAAATAGAATATAATAAAAAAAGAGGAATTTAGACTTACAGAGCCAGGAGTAAAAGAATCAATATAACTGGCCTCTGTTTTCTTCATACGAGGTCTTTTCAGCAACACAGTATTAGAATCTTGTGGAACCTTCAGTTTAATGGTGCTAATTCTCAATTCCATATCTGATTCCTTAGGGAAACCATTTACATAATCTTTTAGTAAGATCTGTTTGTTACTCACTTCCTCCATTTCCACTGAAAAGATTATTATTATTATTATTGTGAAGAAGATTTTTATATCTTGTTGAATTATTGTTCTCAATTATACAATGGTCATATAGTGCTTTAACTGTTTGTCTTTTGCTAGGTGGTGGATAGTGGGGTTATTTGCATCCATGTTTAAACTATTTTTTTATGAAAACATAACACCTTAATTAATGATTTAATTATAGTCAATTAGTATGATATGATGTAAATGTCATGTAAGGGTAAATTTTACTACTTATTATACTCACAAGCCATTCAAGGATATCTACATGTAAACTTACTTAAATAGTTAAATGCCAATTGTTATCTTGGAATAAAATAGATTAAAAATTCCTTACACTAATAATGTCTATAACTGCTACTAAATGTGACTTGACCGTGTAGAATTTTCTTACACTAATAAGTCTATAACTTAAATTCTTTTTAAGTTTGAGTTTAAAGTTTATGCATTAACCGGATAAAAAAATTACTCTCAAATTATTTAAAAGTTTATTTAACATAACTCTATTAAATACATGTTGATAGATAACTTAGAATAAATGATAAATAGCAATAACAATATATATATCCAATATAATCCTACAAGTGAGGTTTAGAAATGCTAGAGTGTACGCTATAATAAGTTAAATTACATTAATAATATAAAAAGGAACTCCATACACTATCTGTAACGACTCGAAAAGTCATTTTGCTTGTTTTACTTAAAAACCCTAAATTGCTCTTCCCGAGCCCTTATTTGATTGCTTGTGACTTTCGGGGATGGGTGGCGTGGTTTCCGAGGTAGTCGGGTGGGTATCAAATCCTTTTTAAAAAATTTAGAACTTCCTAAGTTAATAAAATGAGAACGTTTTGACTCATAGTTGACTTTTGGATAAACGCGTCCTTTTTATGGTTTCATCGGTTCTATTAAATCCAGAACGACGTTTATTACTTAGTCGAGCCTTCGATTCCCGAGGCAACCAGATGCGTTTTGGGTCATTGGTTGTGAAATAGAGAAACTAGAACTTAAGAGATAACTTTGATCAAACCCTAGCCTTAGAGACCTTTTTTGGAAATTTCGGGTGTGCGAACAAGTCCGAAGTGTATTTTATGATAGAAATGCATGTTTGGTTTGTGTCATTTGGGTTCCGAATGATTTTCGAGCGTTGATTCGAGATTCGTCAAAACCCAGAAAATATGGTTCAACTGTCAACTTGTTTCCTTCTTCGCGAACGTGAGAAGGTGAACGTGATCGGGAAGGGAAGGGACCAATGGGGTCGCGTTCGCGTGGCATAGCCGGCGTTTGCTAAGGGATTTTTGGGTTTTTGGTTGGGTCAACCAATCCATCGCATTCGTGATGGCCACGTCGCCATCGTGATGGCATGAGTCGGGGCAGACCACGTTCTCGAGACGGGCCTCGCGTTCGCATAGGATATTTTGGGCCTCGGCAGATTTAAATCCCAAGCTAGACCTTCATTATTCAGTTTCAATTTCCAAGAGCTTTAGACCTCGGTTTTGGGTGCTTTCAAAGGAAAAATTCAAGGTTCTTCATTGAGGTAACTCCTATCCTCTAATTCTAATCTTTTTCATTGATTTACTCCTTTAATCGAGGCTTTAATCCATGATTTGTAAATTAGAAATTAAGAATTTTTCACCTAAGACTAGGGCTTATATGTTTCATAAAATTGAAGGATCAATTGGGTTTAGATTATGATAAATTTGAGGATATGAACTGTATGGGTGATGGGTAAGGTAATTTTACTTTTAATTTTCTGTTTTACCCTTGTGGGCCCGGGGACCCCTTTATGAGTTAGCTGGGGATTCTAGATTTTATATATATAAAAATGGGTGTTGTTGGGTTGTATGACCGTATAAAGTCTAGTTTTGACATTGTCAAACTTGTATGAGCGTTAAATTTTCGTTTTGACCTTCGGAATTTAGGGGCGGGGTTTGAATTAACCCTTTTTAGACCCGAATCCTTTCTTACAGTGAAGTGGATACCGTTAAACTCACATTCTCATCTAGATACCATAATTGAACAGATTTGGCATGTGAAGAAGCTCAAATAAAGGGGAAAAGACTTTTCTATACCTTAATGTAGTGTATGTGTTGGTAATTGATTAAGGGGAGTAATGGGGGATTGGGGGTCTCATACTAGTGAGGTGAAGAGCACTTGAATGGGTATTGGTGTAATTAATCAGGTAATTAAAATGACTTAGTACGTTGTTCATGACAGAGATTATGTGTTTAGCCTTCGGGTCGTGAGCGTGGTGCATAAATCCACTTAGGTTGGTATGTTTGATGCTTATTTGGGCTTGTATCCATGTTTGTTAGATTAATGTGATTTGAACTTGCCATGCATTCATCACTCTACATATCGTCTAAATACTTAAAAAGTGTTTGATAATGCTAATTGTATTGATTATGCTTTTGCATGGTGTATACATATCCATATCATTCATTCATATTACTATTGTTGGCATTGAATTATTGAGATACTGAAAAGGGGCTTGTAATTGATGAATATTGTACATGGTAAAAGAGTGATGATTGATGATGATGCTACATCCACAGAGCTGGGATCTGGTGGGAAATGATGGATGAGTATATGGACCTCATGAGTCCCCCATGGATCATGTGACACCTACCGTAGGAGCGTGTGTATACTGGGTACTTATGACCATTGCATTGCATACAAATCATCTGCATTGCACTTCATTCATATTTGTTGATGTGTAATTTATGTTATGTGTACTCAGTGATGTAAAGATGTAGACTTTATGATCATATAATTCTTAATGGTAGCAATACGGGAACTTTGTAACTTATTCTTGACGTGAGACTAAGCTATGAGACTTGATGGGACTAGACACCCTGAATGGGGTTTAGGTTGGATCCGGTAACACTACCTTGACTTAACCTTAATAAGGCTGGAAATTGTGTAAAGACTTGTGAATATTTATGATCCTCACAATTAAATGAACTATTGGACTTTACTAGTAGAATTGGATAACTGATTTACTTACTTTAGTTAACTAACTAGTAGAGAAGTACCGGAAAGTATCAATCCTCACTACTTCTATAGTTAGGCTCAGTCGTTGATGTCGATGAGTATACGTGTTTTTCGTACTCACTCTGCACTTACGACACTCTATGTGCAGGTACGGATCCGGATACGAGTGGAGCATAACCGCGGCGTATTGGATAGCTTCCTTCGAAGTCCGGGGTGAGTCGCAGACACTATCCCTGCACTGGAACTCCTTCATCTATCATTTACTTTTTTGTCCTTTATTTCAAATAGTTTTATGTATTTAAGTTTCAGACTTGTAATCGAATTAGTAGCTCTATACTCATGACAACAAGATTTTGGAGATAGTTTGCAAGATTTATGTATTAAGTGTCAAGACCTTGTCAGTACTTTCGTCGTTCATAACTTTTTCGCGTTGTTATTTATGTTTTCTGTCTTGAATGTTAGTGGTTCGACTACGGGTTTAGGGTAGATGTCTTCACTGCACACATGGGATTTTGGGTCGTGAAACTATCCATGTACTTAACTATTTGTTTTTTGAGTTCTTGCAAATCCAATGCAGAACCTAAATAGGAGTAAAACCTCCTTAATTGAGTTGCCATTAATTATCTTTCCAGGTAATTTTAATTTATTGCTCGAGGTGTTATTAACGTGTTTATCAATTAATCTCTCTTTTCAAGAGTTCTTGTTCCTGTTTATGCCATGCCTAAAAGAAATTAACAAAAAAAACTGTTCTTTACTTGTTAATCCTATTAATTTATTACTAATTATTTACATTGTCCTGTCTGTTTGGACTATACTCTTAGGTTGAACCTTAGTATTAGAGACAATTAAATGTTGGGACTTCATTAGACGGCCACTAGAAGCTAGTACATCATTAAGGGGGAAAAGTGGCTGACTTGATTCCATATCCTGGATTAAAAAAAAATCTAGGATAAGGTTGTCCTTTTCCACCTAATTAACATGAATAATAATCTTGGTCCCAAGGCCACAAGCAATGCTTTCGATGGAATACTAAATAGGAATCATTAGATATTATGTTCCTAACCTTATTCCATGACCAGGGCCACAAGCAATGTTTTCAATCCATAGGTTAGAATTTCCAGGGCCAATTGAAATACAATCATCTCCGGTACCAATACGTGAGTTCATAATGCTGACTCCTGACGATAATCGAATGTGAATTCCGTCGGTATTAGGGCTATTTCCTGGAGATGACACCTTCACTCCTTGTAGCTTTATGGCAGCCGTCTACCAAACTATGGAACATTTGGCTATTTTGTATTGGTACTCCGTTGATTACAATGTTGTTCTAGTTGTAAAAAGCCAATGCCCGCACCAAAACTTAATGTTAAATTATAAACAATTTATACTCTTTAAATAGTATATCACATAAATTAGAACAGATGGAGTAAATAAAGATACAGACAGTAGTTTCCTTAGGGCAATTCTTGTCTGAGGTCTTGCTAGCCCAAAGACTAGCACCTTGTCCATCAAAGATTCTACCATAAATGGAAAATCCGGTGACTTTTTCGAACTTAATCCAATTTCCTTCATTGCCAATCACATTATAATCAGAGGGAGCTAAGAGAGTCCCATCAAACATCTTGCATGTTTGACCAATGAAGTATGAGTCGCGAATCAAGTAATTTCCACGTGGCACTTAAATAGTGGTCGGGCTAGTCGAAGCACTGGCTGCACCCCATGCACTCAAAAAGGCTTGTGGTCAATCTGTTTGGCCTTTAGATTTTGCTCCATAGTTTTGGACATTGTAAATGGTGTTTTCAACTAATGATAAGTTGAAGAGAAAGATTAAAAAAAGTGAAAAAAATTGTTAAACGACTCATTTTGCTAAGGGAAAATTGCTAAATTGATTTTTGAGGGATTCAAAAGATTGATAAGGTGATGAGGAATTGGAGTAGTTTAGAGGGATATTTATAGGCTTTGGGTACTTTCATGGATAAATAGAAATTTATTTAAAAAATACTCCCTCCGGCTCAAATTATTTTTTCGCAGTTACTAAAAAAAGTTATCTTCAAATTATTTATCATTTTATTAGTTCAAGACACAATTAATTTTTTTTTTCATTTTACCATTTGTCGTCATTAATGGATATGACACATAAATAGAGCAAATATTTAATGAAGAAAGATTACAATTTAGACATAAACAATGGTAAAAGTCAAATACTCATCCTAATTAATATTTCTAAGGGACGCATAAAATTAAAAAGCGACAAATAATTTGAGGAGGAGGGCGTATAAAGATTTTTTTTAAATAGTTGCTTTTAGACTTCAATGAAAGTTAGGTTTTTGTTACAATTTGGTCATGTTGGGATTTGGGAAAATAAGACTTGAGATAACTATCCAACATATGCAATCACATGGAAAGAATCAACAAATTGTTGGCACCTTATTTTAAGGAGAAAATCCAGGGGGGAGAACAATCAGATGGAGAGATTATGTTACTTATACATTTGAATATTAATTTAATGACTTTATTGTTAGCAATGTTGTTGTGTTCTGTTATAGAAACATTGGAAAAATAGAAAAATAATGCCCATAATGCTTTGCAGCCTTCCTCTGGAAAAATAGAAAAACATTGTGTTGAGTTTTTTTTTTCTTAAGAAAAAACCACACATGATTAAATTGGAGCAAATTGTCAAAATACTACTATTTAAAAAAGTAATTCCCAAAATACTTTTCTTTCAAAACTAATTTCCATTTTACTATTATATTGCCACGTATATTGACACATGTATTTACTATCAAAATTAATTCTCGAAATCTTATTTTTCAAAATTAACCCCCAACAACTAAATAAACTCTTCTACCTTATCAACCCTATTCATATCACCAATTCATGACGGCAAAAAAAAGTTAAAGTTTGGATTTATCATGATCCATTTACCTAAAAGTTTTCTTAGGAAAATTGTCAATTTGACAATTAGAGTAAATGTTGTTGGATATTTGGGTGGAAAATGGAAATGGGAATGCAACAACAACAACCAGTGTGAACAATGTAACTTGTCTTGCTGAGTCAATGATGATCAATCTCTCCTTAAGATAATATTGCCCTGTATATCCTTTCAACGGTTGTAATGACAACTTATCTCCCAAGATAAAACAACAATCAAACAAATGAGCAAAGGAAACTCAAGTGTTTACTTTGAAAGAAAGATCTTTGAGTGTTTGTGATTGCAAGAGATGAAGAATACTTTCAGAAATGTATTGTCAAGTGTGTAAAGTGTGTTTCCAAATGAGCCAGGCATCATTTTATAGTGTTGGAGAAGATGACCTTCCATTAGCCTAATAATGGCCTTGAATGACCATGTAATGGCCTTGAATATGGAGTTACAATTCAGCCAAATAATTGCTGAATTCATGAGCCACATAATGGAGAGTTAATCCTCCAAAGTCAGCTCAAACGTCAGTATTTATTCTTCTCCAACGGACTGAAACTGTCGCAGCGCCGCGGCCCTGCAGGTTGGCGTGTTTTTCTTTCTTTTGAGTCACAGCGGTTCCAAAGGAGGAAATACAGAATTGAGGATGAAATGAGCTCAATAAAGATGAAATTTGCACAAGCACAACCCAAGGAATGAAGCCTAAAACGTCCCAAGAAGAATAGAAGAAATCAAGTGAAATCCGAACGAAAACAGCTCAAGGGACGCAGCGCAAGACAAGGGCCGCGGCGCTGATGAGCCGCGGCTGAAGGAATTAGGGCCGCGGCGTGAAAATTCCAGAGAGCAAGAAAAATATTCACCGTGCCAAGAGTCGCGGCGCTTGAACGAAGGGCCGCGGCGCCGACGCACATAATTTCCAGATTTGAGTCGAATTTGGCCAAGGGTAAAAGGGTCCGGAGCAAGGATTTTCTCAGATATAAATACCCTAAACCCTGTCATACTTTCAGATCAGACTTTGGAGAGGAGAACGGCGGCTATAAGCTACACAATTGGAGACTTTTGTTCAATTTCTTTCTCTTTTCTTTACTTTAATTCAGTTTTATGTTGAATTGTAATTTAGTTCTTAGCATGACAATGTTTAGGAGCTAATCACTTTATTAGGGTTTTCCGTCGAATCGCTTGAAACTCTTTCATATAGTTAATGCATTATTGGTGATTTCTTCTTCAGGCATATTAAGATCTATTCAATAATTGTTTTGATTGCTTGATAATTAACTGATCACTAATTGTCATCACATATATGATTTCGAATCAAAATGTAAAAGGTGAGATTTGAATATGCTGTAGTTGAATAGACATAGGTTAAAATCGTGGACGAAAGTACCCCGATACTTGTGTAGTGTTTAGGGTTATTGTTCTTAATCCTTCTGTGTGGTAAAATCTATCATAGAAATATAGAAGGTTTCTGCACATGATTGAGCTATTGTATGTCCTAACCGAATATAATGACAGATTAGTTAACCTGCTATCTTAATACGAAGAAGAATCATTATCATTGCATTAATGCGTGAAAGAGTGGATAGTTGAGGAGATTGGAAGTCCTATCTCCATCATAACTGTTTTAAATCCCAAAGCATTTTCAACATTAGTTTAATTTCTGCACTTTATTTTAATTCGTAGTTGTAACTGTCAAACAAAATAACGTTAACCAAATAGATACCATAGAATGGATAATCGGTACTTGATAATCAGTCTATGTGGACGATATTCGGTCTTACAGACTATATTACTTGAAGCGATACGTACACTTGCGTAAGCACTTGGAAATATCCTAACAATAGTCACACTAAGAACTAATACAATTCCATGCATAAACTGAATTAAAAAGAAAGAAAAGTACTCCGAACTAAAGTCTCCAATTGTAGCTTCCAATCCTTGCCCTGTGATGTGTTGTGTGTTAGAATGATCAACCCCCCCTCACTAGACTAATCCCTAGGGCTTAAGTATGTTGCAAATTTCGTGCCATATGGACCCTTCTGCCCTTGGTCAAATTTACTTCGCATCTGAAATTCCTCGCATTGGCACCGCGGTCCTGCAGAATGGCACCGCGGTGCCGAAAGCCCTGCAACCTCTCAGTAATTATGGCGCTGATCCTCAGATAAACGGCACGCAGATCAAGTTTTTTATCCTGAATTGCCAACTTTCATCCTTTTTACCTCGGGACCCTCCTTTTGTTTCCACTTTTCGCTCCTTTTTGTCATTTTGTCTTTTTGAACCACTGTGACTCAAAAAAAAGAAAAACGACCCTAACACGAGACTTATTTAAACGAAAATGAGAAAATACTAATTAAAATTACTCAGAAAGCGTATACAAAATACGCCTAACAATGCCCACCTCACACTTATGTTGAGGGTTTATGTCGATAGACAGCAGTGATTCCAACTTTACCAATCTTAATATAGATTGATAGTTAACACGTCTAATTTATGGTGCCATAAATTAGAAAACACAAACAGGTAAAAGGAAGGCTCTATTTTATTGATAATAGAAGGCAGTACAAGTACTGTATTTGCCTTAAAGAGGCCTTCATAGGCGAAGCCCCTTTCTAAGTAGACGACATTATAGGTGTAGCATTAACCTTAAGGAGGCCTTCACATGCGAAGCCCCTTCCTACAAATGTTCTGTTTTTAGTGATTACAAACTTATTAGCCTCTAGCACTAGTCTAAAACCAGCATTCACTAATAAATTTCCAGAAATTAGATTTCGTCGAATTTCTGGGACATGCATCACTTCTTTGAGAATCAGCTCCTTTCCGGATGTCATCTTAAGGATTACCTTTCCTACCCCCAGCACCTCTAAAGATGAGTTGTTGCCCATGAACAACTTTTTATCTGTGACTGGTGTATACGTGGAGAAAGCGTCTTTATTGGAACAAATGTGACGGGTAGCACCCGTGTCCAACCACCATTGCGTCGGACTCTCAACAAGTTTGCTTCTAGCACCACTGCTGAGAATTCTTCAATCATATCATCTAGGAGCGTGTCTTCGACGATGCTTACCTTATCCTTGCCTTTATCATGTTTTTGCTTGCGGTGGGCTTTGGCCATATGACCAACTTTACCACAATAGTAGCATGTTCCCTTAAACTTTTCAATTGTTTGGGACTGGCCATCCTTCTGGAACTTCCGCTTTTTGCTTGGATTCCCTTTGACTTCCGTAAGATTTGTCTTAGCCTCAGCGGGTTGTTTCCCCTTTGACATGACCTTCTTATTGTCCTCTTGAATCTGGAGTTTGACAATAAATTTGTCTAAATTTATCTCCTTCGTTTTGAGTTTCAAGTAATTCATGAACTCATTCCACGAGGGAGTCAACTTCTCGATTAATGCCCCAACCAAGAATTGCTCGTTGGGATTCAATCTTTCCAAGTCTAGGTGATGTAGAATCATTTGAAATTTCTGGACTTGGGATGACACACTTTTGTTGTCCACCATTTGAAATTTTAGAAATTTCCTAATGATGAACTTCTTGCTACCCGCATCTTGGGTGTCGTACTTCTTTGTAGTTTGTCCTACAACTGTTTGGCAGTTTCAAAGGTACAATATACCGTGTATAGAGGATCGTACAAACTGTTTAGAATGTAGTTTCTGCACATAAAATCACTGTGTTTCCATGCTTCGCGAACAACCCTCATGTCGTCATCAACATGGTTACCTCGGCCCCCTCCCGCCAAATTATTTGGCTGAGAGTCCGTGTCTTCCCCAACTTGTGGAGGGTCTTCGGTTAGGAAACGTTTTAGTCCCATAACCGTCAGGAAAATAGAATCTTTTGCTGTCATCGCTTGAAATGTGCACCCATGAACTTCTCGGGACGTTCTCCCTTGACCAGTAGCAAAGGCATTGTAAATACCTTGAGCAGGAGCATGGGCGTTGTGATGCCTTGAGTGGGACTACTAGTTGTGCCAAACGTATTGTTGACACTAGTTATGCCAAACGCAGCAGGTTGGAAGACATTTGGAATGCCTGGATTAGTGGGATAGTAGGCAGAGTCATTGCCTTGAGTGGTGGGATTGAAGGCAGCGGGATTGCCTTGAGCATTGGCGTTGAATTGATCTTCAGCAGACATGTTGTTGTTGTTGTTGTTGTTGAAATAGCGAATATTATCTTAAGTTAGTTGGATATTTGGGTGGAAAAATGAAATGAGAATGCAACAACAACCAATGTAAACAATGTAATTTGTCTTGCTGAGTCAATTGATGATCAATCTTTCCTTTAGATAATATTGCCCCGCCTATCCTTTCAACGGTTGTAATGACAACTTATCTCCCAATATAAAACAACAATCAAACAAATGAGCAAAGGAAACTCAAGTGTTTGTTTTGGAAGAAAGATCTTTGAGTGTTTGTGATTGCAAGAGAGGAATAATACTTTCAGAAATGTATTGTCAAGTGTGTAAAGTGTGTTTTCAAATGAGCCCAAGGCATCATTTTAGTGTTGGAGAAGATGACCTTCCATTAGCCTAATAATGGCCTTGAATGACCATGTAATGGCCTTGAATATGGAGTTACAATTCAGTCAAATAATGGCTGAATTCATGAGGCACAGAATGGAGAGTTAATCCTCCAAAGTCAGCTCAAACGTCGGTTTTTATTCTTCTCCAACGGACTGAAATTGTCGCATCGTCGCGGCCCTGCAGGTTGGCGCTGTGGCACCACGGTCCTGCAAGCGGCTCTGCGGCGCTGCGGAGATGGCGTCGCGGCGCCGAGATGTCTCCGGCGTCGCGATCCTTTTTCCGACTCGTTTCGACATTCACACTTTGTACGATTCTTCCTTCATTTACCAGCGTGAAACCAACGTCATTTGGCCAATAACCGTCTATTACCTTACGTCTCAAACAATTCGTATACGTACCAATATCTCTTCCGTTAAGGAAATTATGATACTTGACATTGTATGTACACGTGTGTGGCAACAACGTATTCGACGTGTGGGGCCCCTAATTATTCGATTCATAATTAAATAGGATTAACTTTATTTCACGTTTAATAAATATTTCAAACAAATATTTTGTTTACAGATTCTGCCTCCTTATATATGCACAATTTCTGGTTTGCGTTCCCCAATTCAGTCAAGGATTTTTTCTTTCTTTCTGAAAGCATAAGTTAATATTTCAACAACCATAGATATAGTGTTATCTACCCTGCCTCTCTTGGTCTGGCACAAAATAAAGATAAATTGTACTTGGAGAAGAAATTTCACTTCAAAACCATCAAACTTAATTTAACGAGTTCAAAACTCAGTTAGATAGCGCATTTTCTGTTGCCAAGTTATCGGTGAAGGTGAGCTTTAGTGATGATTTTAAAGAACCTTTATCAATAATGATCCTGGTGATATGAATTGGTGATAAATTCAAACTTTAACTTTCTTTTGCCGTCATGAATTGGTGATATGAATAGGGTTGAGAAGGTAGAAGAGTTTATTTAGTTGTTACGGGTTTAATTTTGAAAAATAAGATTCTGAAAATTAATTTTGATAGTAAATTCATGTGGCAATCTACGTGGCAATATAATAGTAAATTGAGAATTAATTTTAAAAGAATAATATTTTGGAAATTACTTTTTTAGATAATAGTATTTTGATAATTTGCTGGATTAAATTGACATATATAAACTTGTAGTACATGTAAAAATCCAGGAAGGACCAATTCGCCTTTATATCTAGAAAGAAATGCATTTTAATGAGATATCAAATGAGCCGGTTGAATTGAATTTGAGCGGATTGAAATGACCCATGATTTAATAAATAGGCCCTTTTGAGCTGAAATCTTCTGGTCATTCGCACAAATGTCCCTATTTTGGGGTGGTCTTTAATTTTTTCCCTTCATTATTTTTTAGCGCGTCATAATTAGAATTTCGCAGGGCATAATTAACGTTTAACTTCAACATATGTATCATAACATTCACACAAACTATGTCGGATAAGGCATAATTTTCAACACTCAACATAATATGAAAAAGACATAATTTCACATACTATAGAATTAGCGTTTAACTTAAACTATGTCTCATAACATCCACACAAACTATGTCGGATAAAACATAATTTCCAACACTCAACATAATCTAAAAATTTACTATAAAACTATAATGCATAACTTAATTCTTATATAATTAATAATGCATGCCGCGCGAGGCAAAATATTAATTTAAAAAAAAATATATTATAGAGACTATGCCTTGCGAAATAGACCTGAATATTTTCATAAAATAAATAGCACGGAAAAAATTAAAAACCACAAATATGAAGGACAAAAATTAAAGACCAGAGCGTTGAAGGGAAATCCGCGCAAAAAATGAAATGCGCTGGGTAATATTAATAAGAAGAAAATAACAGATATATATGACCATTATTATCGTGTCCGTATAACAGTTTCATGCAAAGGAGAGGTGAAAAAAAGGTTTTTATTGCATGCATGCACGTATCCTTATTTTTTGGATTCCATGTTTCAGGTTGCCTTTTATTAAAATAAATTGTAAAAGTCGGTACATAGAATCATAGATAATGTGAATTTTGAGGGCATCCATACTATTTCGAAGCCACTAGCCACATAGAGTTAGGAAAATTTTCCATCACAAATTGATCTTAAAGTCCACAATTGTTTGGGTTCTAAGAAATTCTTTAACTTGTTTACTGTGAAGAATGCAATCATTTCCAATTTTCAATCTTTATGTTCAAATTAAAATATTGTGAAATTGTTTCTAACTAGCTAGAAGGTGACATATTAGTTATTTTGAAGCTTAAATGTGAATTATGTTGATAATATAATTAAGTAAATAAAAGTATCATTTATCTACATGTTAAGTTTTTAGATTAGAGGGACACACACAATTTAATATGGTATTAGAGTAGACAGAGGTCTTGGGTTCTAGCGTATATCGCTACCTATTATCAAAAAAGAGTTTTGTGTGTTTGGCCCATGAAAAGAATCATGACACTAATGCAGGAAATGATGTGTGGTGTCCCCAACCTATTTAATAAAATATTTAAATAATATGATCTTAACTTGGAAAAATTCGCTGGGAAGATATTTTATTGTCCGTCAGGCATAAGTTCTAGTTTTTGTCTATAAGGCAGAACATGTGGTCAATTGAGCATGTTTAATGTCTTGAAATATCATGAACTTCTGCCTTATATGCAAAATTAATTTATGTCCACAATTTATGTCGATGGGCGACAAAAGTTTTCCTCTGTTGCCCATTAGACATAAGTTCTAGCTTTTGCCTATAAGCCAAAAATTGTGGTTCACTAGCTTGAAATATTCTGAACTTCTGCCTTATAAGCAAAATTGATTTATGTCCACAATTTATGCCCGACGGAAACAAAAACTTTGCTAGCTAATTTACTGAAGCGGATACTGTTTTTAAGAAATTTGTTAAGTGGGGCCAAAAAATCATGACATGTACCGCTTACGGAGGTCATTTGTGAACTTGAGTATCCTAGCACGTGAAGGAGCATTTTGAGAGTATAATTAAGTAAACAAAAATATGCTCTCTCTAACAATTTATGTTTTTAAATAAAATGGTCACACAGTTGAACAAATTGATCCTTCCTAGCTAATTTTGTACATGTAGAAGTTATATATGTCAATTAAACCATGTGTGGTTTTGCTGGCCTATACCTCTCCATATATAGACCAAAACAATTCATGAACAGCAGAGGAATAAGCTCCTTATCCATAAACAACAGTCAACATTGGATAAATATAATCCATTCAAACTTGTAATAGTATATATCCACCTAATGTTTTACCCTAATCCCTACGTAATTAGCTTCTTATATTCAACGTAATTAATTGCACACATGTGATGTTAGAGTTTCGCTTATCACTGCAAATGCATTGCCAAAAATTGGTAATAAGTGTTTAAGCAACAATTCTACCAATCAAAATATTCTTTGGATCTGTCTTATTTAATTTCCCTCCTTAAAAGTTTGTTGGGCTTCCACGAGGAAGGTTGCAAAGGGGCATGGGCATTATTTTTCCGTCTTTAATAATAATGTGTGTATGTAACGTACACAATTACATTGCTAACAATGTAAGACATTTAATCAATATAAGCTAAACTTTTTCCCTCAGTTTTCTCCTTAAAATAAGGTGCCAACAATTGGTAGATTTTCACATGTGATGGCATATGTTGGATTGTGATTTAAAGTCTTTTTTTGCCAAATCCCAACATGACCAAATTGGAAGTACCCAAAGCCTATAAATATCCCTCTAAACTTCAATTCCTCATCACCTCCATTTGATATCAACTCTTTAAATCCCTCAAAAATCTTTTTAGCAATTTTTCCTTAGCAAAGTATGAGTCCCTTAGCAATTTTACCACCTCTCTTCATATTTCTCTTCAACTTATCACTAGCAGCCGATACAATTTACAATGTCCAAAATTATGGAGCAAAATCCAATGGCAAAATCGATTCATCAAAAGCATTTTCGAGTGCATGGAAAGCAGCGTGTGCTTCTACTAGCGCGTCCACTATTTATGTGCCACGTGGAAACTACTTGATTCACAATGCAGAGTTCAGTGGTCAAACATGCAAGAGCAAGGCTATTACTATACAAATTGATGGTACTCTCTTAGCTCCCTCTGATTATAATGTGATTGGCAATGCCGGAAGTTGGATAAAGTTTGATCAAGTTAATGGAGTTTCCATATATGGTGGAACCTTTGATGGTCAAGGTGCTAGTCTTTGGGCTTGCAAGACCTCCGGCAAGAACTGCCCTATGGGAACTACGGTATGTTAAGTTACTCCTTATGTTCTAATTTATGTGATATTATTATAATTATTTGAAGAGCTGAAGAAATTTATTTTGTTTACAATTTAACATTAAATTTTGGTGCAGGCATTGGCTTTTTACAACTCAAACAACATTGTAATCAACGGAGTAACTGCAAAAAATAGCCAAATGTTTCATATTTTGGTAGACGGCTGCCATAACGTGAAGCTACAAGGAGTGAGAGTCTCAGCTCCAGGAAATAGCCCCAACACAGATGGAATTCATGTACAATTATCGTCTGGAGTTAGCATTATAAACTCACGTATTGGTACCGGAGATGATTGTATCTCAATTGGCCCTGGAAATTCTAACTTATGGATCGAAGGCATCGCTTGTGGCCCTGGTCATGGAATCAGGTTTGGAACATAATACTTTGTAGTACTATTTACAACATCCTCTCTATTTTTTATAAACATTTTAAAGTATTTTAGTTAGTCTAAACTTAATTTACACGATCAACATACTTTGACCAAGTTACACGCTTTATTTTTCAGGTTACTAATTTCACTTGTTATGCACATTATTTACGTGTAGTTGTCGTTTAAGTGATCTGAATATTTACAATGTTAGTGTATAAAAATTAAACTCTTATATAAATTGGTTAAGTTTATATAATGACTTACTATCAACTAAGAATTAATATGTTTGATGCAGCATTGGAAGTTTAGGCTGGGAATTGCAAGAGCAGGGAGTCCAAAATGTGACGGTTAAGACCGTGACTTTCACTGGAACAGAAAATGGTGTGAGAGTGAAAACTTGGGCAAGGCCTAGCAATGGCTTTGTTAAAGGTGTTCTGTTTCAGCATATTGTTATGAATAATGTTCAAAATCCAATCATCATTGACCAAAATTATTGTCCCAATCACGATAAGTGTCCTCATCAGGTATTGATTATTGAACAAATTAACTAATCACAATGATGAAAGTACACAATTATGTCCATAGTATACTAAATATGACAAAATATAATATGAACATAATTGTGTACACGGTCTAATTAATAGAAAGATCGTGTTCATTTATCTAACATTTCTCCTTTTTTTAGGGCTCTGGTGTAAAGATAAGTGATGTAACATATGACGACATACATGGAACATCGGCTACAGAATTTGCACTGAAATTAGATTGTAGCAAAACGAATCCATGTACTGGAATAACACTTGAAGATGTGAATCTTAGTTACAAAGATGGTAGAGCTGAAGCTTCATGTGTTAATGCTGGAGGAAGAGCTTCTGGTTTAGAACCTTCTGGTTGCGCCTTATAAATAAATAAGAAGAAAACAGATACCAAAAATTTATTTGTATAATATCATACTTTAATTTACCATATGAAAATAGAGCTGTTAATTACTACTATACAAAATGAAGCTGGACTCTAATAATGTAATTTATTGTTGCTGTTACTTGTTTGGAGGCTGGCCTAGCAAGCTCCAATTTATAAACTGTATTTGGATTCTTTTGTTATTAGTGGTTGTTCTATTGATCTTTATGTAACATTATGCAATATCTAATAAAATGTACAACACAGAAAGGTAATTGTAAAAGATGTTGATCATGATGATAGTCCACCATAAGAAATATTGGAGTATTGTATGGGATTATAATACCAAAGTTTGTTAGTTGGTGGTTAAGAAGGTTAGAGTGTTAGTTACAAGTTAGTTTGTGATTAGCTGAGACCATTAAATATATCATAGAAGATTCTAGATATGGAATAATTAGACATGTATATATACTTATAATACAACACTTGAGAAATAATAATATACATATTTTTCTCTCTTCTTTCTCTGTAAACTCTCTCTTCTCTCTCTATTCATTTCTCCACACGAACAACTCATACTCTTCTCCATTGTTTTCTCCTCTTTAATTTTTATCTTCCAAACTTCATCTCTTCATCTTGACATCTCGTTACTGATCACGACACATTCTTTGTCTGTTGAACTGGAGGATCGAGCCAGTGACTGGGAATTGGTCACTGGATGAGATAACTTAATCGATGATGCTGTAATTCAACATGGTATCAGAGCTATGTGAAGCGCGATGATATAGATTGAGGGAATTCCTATCACATGCATGAAAGATTCGAGGAATCTATACATCTAGTAAGAAAAATTTGAATTTAAACAACAGAGTTTCGTAGATGTCGATCTGTTGGATTTGAAGTACATAGATCTGTAATCACAATACATAGATTTACAGTTTCTACTTTGAAATTGAGACATGCATTGTAATATTGGTCTGTTTTAAGTATCTGGATATCTGTAGATTTGAAACTGTGCACTGTTACATTGGTCTGATCTGAATTGCTGGTGATTCTAATTGTGTGGCTGAAGAATTGTAATTTGTCACACTGGTCTGATCTGAATTGCTGGTGTTTTGATTGTGTGACTATCGAATTGTAGAAAATAATGGAAAATGTTGGTGAAGAACTGTCAAGTGAAACCACAACAATGACAGTGAGTATAGACCACAATCATCCATTGTACCTATTTCCATCCGATGCCCCGGGATCACTCTCAGTAGGTGTCATATTGAATGGTATGGACAACTATACATTATGGAGTAGGGCAATAAAGCTAGCCTTGTTGGGAAAGAACAAGCTAGAATTTGTAGATGGAACAATAAAAAGGGAAGCATTCCAGGGAGATATGGGAAGATTGTGGGACAGGTGCAATGCTATAGTTGTTTCATGGTTGATGGAAAATGTGAACAATAGTCTCTGCAGTGGTATGTTATTCAATTCTGATTCACATACTATCTGGGATGAGCTAAAGGAAAGATTCGACAAGGTTAACAGTGCAAGAGCTTTCCAGTTACATAAAGAGATTTTCACACTAAGGCAGGGAACCATGTCAGTGTCAGTATATTATACCAGGTTCAAGGATCTTTGGGATGAGTATGACTCGATTATTCCACCACCTGCTTGTTGTCCCAAGTCAAAAGAGTTCATCAATCACTTGCATTAGCAGAGAATGTTACAGTTCTTAATGGATTGAATGAAGGATACTGTCACGACCCGACCGGTCGTGGCCGTGCCTTGACCGCACCCGTGACACAACATCGAGAAAACCAATGGAAATAAACTCAAGTAAAACAACCATAATAGTATAAGCGATGCAGCCCAAAATGGCTACCCCAAAGTATATCAAATCGAAACTATATCCTTAAACAACCCAAGTTATGACAAGACTACAGCCTCTAAGAATAAGTAACACTATGACGGGGGGGCCGTCGTACCCTGAATGTACAAAATATCACAACACCGGAGAACCATACCAAAAGTCGAGCTTAGAAGAAATGGAGCTCGACACTGAGTAAGAGATCCTAGGAATGAGGATCTACCACTGTTTTCCTTACTGGCGTGAACGCAGCCAGAAGGGGGTCGATGACACAACGCAGTATGTAAAGCGAAAATACTAGTAATATCACAAGTCAAAGATAAGTGGAGTCATAGATAAAAATCAATTTCCTTGACCGTGCCTTACTAACAATGAGAGTAACGAGTATAAAACTTATATCATAAAAATAGGAGGCTCACGATCAAAAGCGGTACCTGCGCCGTAGTATCGTTAAGCGATCCTACTCGCGGGACTATTTCACCCGCGTGGGTCATGTGGACCGCATAAGGTCATCCGCCGTCGTGGGACTATTTCACCCGCGTGGGACTATTTCACCGCGTGGATCCGTGGACCCGCGTGAGTACCGTCGCCAGTACTCGCGTGGGACTATTTCACCGCGTGGATCACGTGGTGGGATCGCGTGAGTCAAGCGCGCTTTCGCGTCATGGGTAGCAAATCCATGGCATAAATAATAACCCGGGGTTTACCCCGTAATAATATAAATATATAACATAGCTCATCCGGCTATCATACATAACATAAGCACTACCGGCCTATCATATCATACATAAGCACTACCGGCCTATCATATCATAAGCAAGTTAAGAAATCCCCTAACTTCTTATTAACATTATTAATATATCCTCTCATTTTAGTATCCCAAGGCACTATCATGTCTTTTAATAGAAAATCCGAAAATTCAACCCAAGTACCATGTACTTCTAACTTTTTAAGAAATAACTCTTTTTATACAAAATTCCAAGATACTAATCATCATAGTATCAAGTTACGATTTCTTTCAAGACAAGTCACATTTCCTTTTAGAAATATAATAGGCTTCTAAATCGAGTGACTTCATTTCCTTTAAAACCTTAGGCAACCAATGCCTAAAAATCAATTCACCTTTCTTAGTTTCAAATCCTTTACCCGTACTTGTTTTAATTAGAGTAAACCTTTCTTTGTGAACCTTTCAAGTAAACTAATATAACCAACTCCCCATAAAGTCATTATATTAGCGTTATCCCTTTGTCAAATACCTTTTCCCTAAATCCAAGGGACTTATACTTTTGAAATGAAACAAGTAGCATATACTTTTAAAACAAGTGAAAGATATCAAACCTTGTATGTCTACCGTACTACATAGGTACAACTACTCATGCTCAAGAGATAGGGAAGTTCTACATACCTCATTGGTCAATCCGCTTGCTAAGTCCAACTACCGCAAGTAATATGTCAACCTATAATAACCATAGTGTGTTTATTAACCTCTAATTTCAATGTAGAAATTCCAAATTCAAGTTATCAATTCCTAAGGAAAATTGGTCAGCATTTCCTTTGTTTCTACTCACTTTGCCACCTTTCCAAAGGCCGATTTTTCAACATTCAAACGCCTTATTAAGGCCCAACAACCAACCAACACAAAGGGGATTACACACCTAATCTTGGGTGTGTAAAATTCTGCCCCATAAGTTATAATAGTACACTTAACAATTCTAAGGTGGTTTTTAGACTACAACATGCTCATAATATTTCTTTAGCCAAATCCTTCATATTCAACCCACATTTCTAGCATTTGATGACTCTAAGAGCATTATTTACCACCATAAGTATTTTCTTCTTAACATGCAACTCTATAACTAATAATAGAGGAAGAATCATTACCTTAGAGCTTTAGCCAAATTTTATCCAACAATTTGCTAGCCTTTCTACCAAGAATACCACCACCACCACCTTCACAAGCTAGCCACAAGCTTCCTTCTTGTCTTGTAATTTTTCAGATTTTTCTTAAGGCTAGAATCCTCTTGGATTTTTAGAGAGAAGGAGGAGCTTGACATATTTAGAGAAAAGGGAGAGGTTTTTCAAAGAGAGATGACAAATGACCAAGTCTTTGAGACTTGGTCAATATATTGCATGTAAAAATCAGATGGGGAGGAGGGGACACTGTCCCCACTCGAGCCACTGAAATAAAAATCGACTTTTCCTAAGTTTTTCGCCTAATTTCCGCCTCGGCGCGCGGCCTTCCCGGCGCCGCAACTCCTGCGAACCCTCGGATCTTCCGGCGCCGTGGCACTGCTTCCCGGCGCCGCGGCGCTGAAACCAGCGACCGCCCGATCTTTCGGCCGCGGCCTACAATCACTCGCTGCGCGGCGCCTCGGCCGCGGCCACTGAGACCCGACGCGGTCGGGCGAACCATGGGGTATAACATTCTCCCCCCCTTAGAAACATTCGTCCCGAATGTTCCCTCTAGACTTACTCAAATTACAATATCGGCATAGACTTCAAATAAAGACGCTTCACACGGCCACAACAAAACTCAAGCATAAATACTAAATTTAAAGACCAACAATTTTTAGAACGTGGGTTACCTGGAGGTATAGGGAATAAGTGAGGATACTTCTTCTTCATGTCATCCTCCGTTTCCCACGTCATTTTCTCCCTGTTCACATTCCGCCATAGGACTTTGACGGAAGCCACGTCTTTCGTCCGAAGTCGTCTAACCTGACGATCGAGTATCGCTATGGGAATCTCCTCATACGATAACTCCTCTGTCACTTGGACATTCTGAATCGGGTGCACTCTAGATGGATCCCCAATACATTTCCACAACATGGACACATGGAAAACTGGATGTACCGCCTCCAAATCGGACGACGACTCGATTCATAAGCAACCACTGCCTGCGGACAATCCGTCACGGCCCAATGTACCTTGGGCTAAGTTTCCCTTCTTTCCAAATCTCATCACGCCGCCGTGGCGATACCTTTAGAAAAACCCAATCACCTATCTCAAATTCCAAGTGTCGGCGCCGATGATCTGCGTCGACTTATCGACTACGGTGACAATAATCGCTCTGGATAAGCTTCACTTATCCACTACTCTGTACCAAGTCGGCCCGACTAATCAACTTCTCTCACCTCAAACCAACCTATCGGTGACTACACTTCTCGTATAAGGCCTCAAAAGGCGCCATCTGGATACTAGAATGGTAGCTGTTGTTATAAGCATACTTCCAAAGAGGTAAGTGATCCTCCAGCTACCCCTGAAATCAATAACACAAGTCCGCGGCATATCCTCAAGTGTATGGATAGTGCGCTCGGCTTGTCCGTCGGTCTGAGGATGAAGCATCTTGAGACTCACTGTGTCCCTAATCCCACGAAAAGACCTCCGAAGTTAGCGAGAAGCGGGCTCCTTTATCGATATAATCGACAGGGACTCAAGTGCGATCTCACAATCTCTCTAATATATAATCGGCATAGTCCTCGGTGAACGTCGTTACGTAGGAAGAAAATGGGCTGATTTAACGACTGTCGACAATCACCCAAATGGAATCATGCTTCCTCCGAGTGGTAGGTAGCCCCGTAATAAAATCCATATTTACCACCTCCCACTTCCAGTCGAATATCAATAGCACCTGTACGACCAGCGACCGATGCTCAACCTTAACTGCGACAAATAGGACACGGTGCAACAAAACGCCACGTCCTCTTGGGCCGTCCCACCAATACACACATCCGAGGTCATGGTACATCTTAGTCGACCGGATGAATAGAATAATCGCGCGTGTGCCTCACGAGAATCTGGCGGCGAAGTCTGTCACATCGGGAACACACAATCGGCCCTCAAATCTTAGCACCCGTCCGCGCTACCCTAATAGACTCTTCTCTTTTTGAAAGCGGCATCTCGATACTTACTGTCGGATCCTCATACGTCGCCTCTTTACCTCGCCGACGATGGAAGACTCGGCAACCCGCCGAACCCGAATTCCATCACTATCGAATCAACCAATCGAACCCCAAGGCTCGCTAGGCGATGTAACTCGCGGACCATGTCCTTCTTCCCTGCGCACTTCGACGGACTACCCATCGATCTGCGACTAAGGCGTCTGCAACTACATTGGCCTTCCGCGGGTGGTATAGGATATCAATATCACAATCCTTGAGTAACCCTAACCACCGCCTCTGCGCAAATTCAGTGCCTCGATGCGAAGATATACCGAGTTTCTTGTGGTCTACGCAAATATCACATGAAATCTATATAAGGAAATTGCCTCCAAATCTTGAGTACGATTAATCGCCGACTCTAAATCGTGAGTAACGTAATTCCTTTCTTGCTTCCCTAACCGCCGGGAAACATAAGCTCTAACCTTATCGTGTTGCGTCAGCACACAACCTAGCCCAACACCCAACGTGTTACAATAATACCCTAACCCTCTAGTCTCTCATGAGGGTTAGAAGCTAGTCGCGGTCAACTTCTCTTCCAATAACTGGAAGCCTTTCTTGTACTTGCGAAATATTCGGGCATCCTTAATCTCAGTTATGGTTCCTGTTTCCCTTTCTCTGTTGCAACCAAACTTGGTTACTATACTTGGATCTGATTCATTTGCTTGCTGCATGGCTAAGACTTCCTGCTAATCACAATTTAGGGGGAAGACTTCCTTGATCTTGTCAAGTAGTAATCCTATTATCCTCTCTCAGCTCGTAGAGCTTATAGTCCGGTGTTCAACCTCAATTCACGGTATTACATAATCCAATGACTTGTCAAGATTTCTTATCGTTCGAGTGTCTACTCGTCTTTCCTTTATAAGTTATTTCAAGTTGTCCTGGGGTCCCTTGCCTCTCCGTATTCTCTTACTATCTTTCTCGTCAGTACAGATGCTACTACCTTTCCTCGAGGTGTTCCCACTGCCCATTACCTACTAATGGTCTTACACTAGTCCGGTAATCAGATCTCGTGCAACTTACATAACCATAGTTGTATTCTCTTTTATCCTTCCGGTCATAACCTACCTTATGCTTATTAATAGTAAAGTGTTTCTAATTTGATCCATAATCGTGCGATTTCAAATATCGTACTACTGCATTTTTCTTACGACACTTCCCTGACCGTTTCGTAACGTCGTTCTTAATTACCCCCAACATAATACTTTTTCCACGGTTATCTAAAACTGTAACTTATGGCATGACGATACTGAAGACCTACCAATCTCCCATCCTTCGTCTAACTACATGGGTACACATAACCCCATAATACGTAAGACTATCCTTTTATGTAGAGGAGAGAACTTATCTCCCTTCAATAAACTTTCCTTGGTGTCACAACCCTAATCACCGGGTCCTCTCGTGGTCCTGTAAATATCTAATCATTACGCACCGCCTTAAAATCGTGTAGATTTTCAAAACCTACCAAAGATGCCCTCAGCTTTCTGCCGGCAGCGCCCGTACTTATTTTATTCTTGCCTTGCACATTTCCTTGAAATTATCCGGAAGGTCGTGGCCCTGACCGCCACACCAAACCAACTCCAAGTACCTCCAAGGGAACTTAACATAAATTCCTTCAAATTCAAGTATCACTTACTTTCTGCGTCAATTTTTCCCAATGAACAAGTCACACAGACTTATTAAAAACAATGATGTCAAAGGAGGGATAATTCACCGTTACTACCACTTCCCTTCCACTCGATGGCAAACTGCCACGGAAATCGTACCGAATCAATCTCTTCGTAGTCCACGTTGGCATAACATGAGGCCAACTAGCGTCTTCATAATGACCTCAACGTCTGTCATAACAGCTCTGCTAGGGTCCGACGACTGTATCGTTACCGACAATTATTATCTGCCCACTCAGCTACCACCCAACACTCACGGGTGTGGTTACCTCATAAAGGTTCTCATGGATTCTGGCTTCATTTCTTTCACACTTGGTTGCTCACTTCCTACGGCCGTACTCTTTCCGTACTTCCAAACTTATTCTAGCTTACGTACATAACTTCCATAATAAAGTTGGCCTTCGATCTTGGAGTTACTAAGTTAAACAATATAAGGTCATTTCCGGCGCTCACAACCTGGTTCCGGTGGAATACGTCTGCGAACTCGTAAAATGATTAATTAGACTCGCTTGTACTGCGTGACTGTCCGTAATGACTACTATTAACTGATCTCACCCCCATAAACGGGTATACTAACTTCTCATAATACCATAGTCATGTCGTCTTGATCACAACAACCATTACTTACTCCACGCGGATCTCATCCGTACTATCCTCTTAAGCATACCACGTAGCTTAATTTACAAACATAGTCTCCCATGGGCCTTAATTAAGCTTCTTAAGGTTCCATTACTTTTTCCGACAACTCATCGTCTCCTAATTTTCTCAAACTAGCACGTAAAACCTCGATGAGAGTTCCTTAACTGCTCATACCTTCCCAGATCTATTTAGTCCTTACCAAATCACGTAATCTAAAATCATTCTAGGCGACACATATGTGACCTCATACGTAAATCAGATAGTGTATGTCACAATACCAACTATACTACAAGTATTACCAACCTGGATACGCAATCCACATAATCTTTCCTGGGTCACTGCTGCTTTCTCGTAGCTGCAAACACCATAACCTGTTAGGGAGAGCGACCCTAACCACACAAATCTATCGCGCGATCTTAGAGTGAGAAGAAATGGAAACCAATCCTAAATATCCTGCACCTCACGATTATATATGTGGTGCACAACACACCGATAATCAAGACTACTAGATACGGCTGTAGACCTTTCCGAGGATTAAGCGCTCGATACCACTTTTGTCACGACCACCCCGGTCCGTGGCCTGCTGACCCGGCACCTCGTGACACAACATCGAGAAAACCAATGAAATAAACTCAGTAAAACAACCATAATAGTATAAATGCCTAGCCCAAAATGGCTACCCCAAAAGTACATCAAATCGAATGCCTATATCCTTAAACAACCCAAGTTATGACAAGACTACATGCCTCAGAATAAGTAACACTATGACGGACAGGGGCCCCGTCGTGCCCCTGAATGTACAAAATATCACAACACCGGGAGAACCATACCAAAAGTCGAGCCCAAGAAATGGAGCTCACGACACTGAGTAAGAGATCCCAGGAATGAGGATCTACCACCGCTTCCCTTACCGCGCAGATGACGCAGCGGCGGGGTCAAGACACAACGCATGCAGTATGTAAAGCGAAAATCTCGTAGTAATATCACAAGTCAAATATAAGCCGAGTCATAGATAAAAATCAATTTCTCAGACCGTGCCTTACTAACAATGAGAGTAACAAGTATAAAACTTATAGCATAAAAATAGGAGGCTCACGATCAAAACAGGGTACCTCGCGTAGTATCGTTAAGCAATCCTACTCGGGACTATTTCACTGCACGGGTCCTGTGGACCCGCGTGAGGTCATCCGCCTCGTCACGGGACTATTTCACCCGCACGGACTATTTCACCCGCATGGATCCTGTGGACCCGCATGAGTACCATCGCCGTACTCGCGTGAGACTATTTCACCCGCATGGATCCTCACGTGGTCCGATCCGCATGAGTGCAAGCCGCGCTCGCGTCATGGGTAGCAAATCCATGGCATAAATAATAACCCGGTTTACCAGTAATAATATAAATATATAACATAGCTCATCCGGCTATCATA